>JBBPBQ010020324.1:52079680-52121461 GCA_037974755.1 Cicer yamashitae | reverse complement strand
AAAAATTGTTCTTACAAAATTTGAGTGTTTAAACTCAAAACGTTTGATTAAGGAGAAAAAAATCAATCTCATGTAAACGCTATTTAATAATGAAAATATTTTTAATTTATGTGAAAAAGATATATAAATTAAATGCAGTAAAATTATTATTAAAGCACCTAAAATTATAACATTGTTATATACAAAATGTATATATAAAATAAAGAATAATCATTTAAATAATAAACAAGTATACAATTCAAACTTATTTAACATCAAATTTTCTATAAATTTGATAAAAATAACTTATTTAGTATACTCAATTTAATTTTTATTCATGGTTTTGTCTTTATTTCTATGATTTAGTTTTATAATTGATGAATAAATTGGAGAGAGGTTTCTGTCAAGTGCTATTGAAATTAATTCTTTAGAAGCTATTAGCTTCCTCCAAATAGGATGTTCTTTTAATCATTGTTGTTAATGTAGGACTAAATAGATAGAGTTAAACTATATTTATTTTGTGAGATTTTAAACACCAAATGTGACTACCTAATTCAAATTCAAGTTTATTGTGTCGTGAAAATTTAATCTCTTTCATTTTGACTCAATTTTATTAGTAGAATTAAATTATTTGGTGAAAATTTAATCTCTTTCATTTAGACTCAATTTTATGAGTAGAATTAAATTATTTGATGCAGCAGTATGTAAATATATTTTTCGTGCGGTAATCGGTAAGTGAATACTCCCAAATATGTTTGATTATGTTAAAGAGATGCCTTTTTTGGTTTCATTTTCTACAGCGAACATTGCATTAGTTTTTTTTTTTTTTCAGTGTTAGAGAGGTTAGGCCAAAATTATTTAGTTTAGAGTAGCATTTACATTTTCTCTATGTCGCAGACAATCTTTTTAAAAATTTTGTTAGAGCCACTAAATTGACCAACTTTTTAAATTTAAGAACTCAATTGTTATTTCGTAAATTGAGATTACGTTATTTTATTTGTACAACTTCGAACAATAAAATATTAGTTGATTCAAAATGTTAGTTAATTTTACCATTAAATCATTATATCCTTTTAGTATAAATTTTATCTTCTTATAAGAATCGAGTTAAAAATTAGCTAACAAGATAGAATAAGATTTCTTTTAAAAAGAATTTACCCTTAAAAATATAATTTAAAATCTAATAAGAACACTAAATTATTTAAAATAGAAAACTAAAAATTACAAATATAAAAAAAAAAACTAAAATTAAACGAAAATCTCATTCTTAATGAGATTTGAAATTACTTTTATGTAATTTTAAGACTTTCTCTTTACATGCTTTGGTTATTAAATATCCATATAATTTTATCTAAAGCATTGATTTTTCAGATAAAATTGTCTTAAAAAGATTGATCTTTTTCTACTTTTATTGCTCGAGTGGATTTTGTTTTTAACATCACATGATAGGATTAAAAGATAAAAGACTAATTAACTTTTCATAGATTTTTGTTTTGTTTTCTAACGTTACTATAACCATCTCAATTTGTTCCTCCCTTCATATTCAACCACTGATCACAACAAACATAAACGCAGTAGCATAAAGGCAAAATGACAATTAATTAGAAAAAAATTAAATTTTTTGCATAATAAAAACAATACAAGAACTTTCTTTTTTGTGCTAAACAACATAAAAGTGGTTGTACTATGGCTTATGTACTAAAGGAACAAATGAAATAATAATCAAAACCCTTAGAAACTAAAAAAACAATAGCAAATAGAAGCCACACAATTCCATTGATGAATGATTTCTGAAACTTAGTGTCTATCTCCATAGACAACTGTGAAATTAAACTTTTTTTTGTATTCATCCCAATGAAGACCAATCTCATCTCCTTTTTTTAAATCTCTTCTATGTACAAATTTTTTGACCCAACCACTCTTAAAAATATAACTTTGTGAAGAAAGATATTTTATGAGTTTGAGAGTGTGTAAAGAGCCAGTATCAACATCAAATATTTCAACTTCGATTTCTTTCTCAGCATTGGAACCCAAATGAGGCCACATAAAATCCTCAACCAATTTTTTATTCAACAAGAGTCTACAATGGTTGCCAAGATCGCTCTCTTCCAACACTTTCTTGATCTCCCAAGAGTCATCAAGTGAGGAACCCCACTTTCTCTTTTCATCATTGTTTATCTTCTTCTTTTTTCCATCATTGATTGCTTGTTGCACAAGTTTCCTCTTTTTGGTGGAAGAATCGAAGAGTTGTGTCTCATCAATTGTTGTTGAAGTACAGGGGCACTTACCTAGTGTTAAATGGAGACAAACTTTGGGAGTAATCGCACGAGAACTTTGACCCAAAGTGAAATATGAACCAAAATTAATGTTTTCAGAAGCCATGATGAACACTGTTTTTCTTTATTGGGGTTTACCATACATAAAACCACAAATTTATAAGTCGATTATATAATTTTTGTATCAAATCTTGCTAAGTTATAAAACAAATCTTACTAAATCTTAAGATTTTATTTGTTTTCTATTTTTTTGGTCGTAAGATTTATGTTTTTTTTACTACTAAGATAGATTCCGTAAAAAAAAAATCATAAATAGTAAAAATATCTAAATTCATTATAATATTATTAATAAAAAAATCCAATTAGATATTTCTAATGTTAATAAATTTAGTCTTGTTTAAAAAAATAGCATTGTAGTTTTATAGGTTATATCTTTGCTCTGATGTGTTAAAAAAACTACTCCTACTACTTAATTTAACTAGTAAGATATATGTACTTTTGCACGGTACCGAGTTGTTATTATATTTTTTCAGATAATAATTAAAGAAAATTGATAAAAAGAATTAATTTCTTATTTATGCTATAGATATATGATTTAATTTATTATAATTAACAATGACCAATAAAATTAAAATTGATAATAAGTGGAAAATATTTGATATTGATCTAATCTTAGCTTGTATTTTTGTAAATATCAGTAAAAAATATTTGCTATATTTTTTAATATTTATATATAACAAATATTCATTATATATTTTTTAAATATTTATCTATGACAAATATTTAACACGTGTTTTCTAATTAATTCTTTCGTGATAATTATTTGTTCCGTGTATAGTTTTTATAATAAATTATAACTAATCTCATTTTTATTTAAAAGATAAAAAAATATTAAATTTAACTAATTGATTAAAAACAAATATATATATTTTGATAGTATAGAAAGAGGTATTCAGTTAATGTACAATGGTTAAAAGGCTTAGGATGCGTTTGTTTTAGATTTTTTCATGAAAAAATCTATTTTTTTTAAATCAAAAATTATTTTTGATTGTTTGAATGGTGTTTGTTTCAGATTGCTTTAAAAATAATTTTGTTAAAAAAATATCATTTTTTGGCTAAAAATAAAAATCTAAAATGATGTAATTACCCTTACCTTTTTTGAAAATCTAAAATTATCCTCCATCAATTATTACTAGGGTTTTCTCTCTATTGCATCATGCATCAGTTTCACGCACTCAATTATGACCATTTTCCTGCTTCCATAAAACTTTGATATAGGTTTTCATCAAATAAATTTTCTTCTCCTTTTCAATTTCTCCACATCGTATTTTTGTTGTTTCTGTGTCTTTTATTTGAATCATTTTATTTTTACATTATTCATACGTTGATACAATTTTTTTTTGCTTTTGTATGTTTATTTATTGCTTTTTGATGAGTACTTAAGGTATATTAATCAATTTTAAAATGTGTCTAAGAAATGATAATTAGAAAAGTCATGTATTTTATGGTAATTTTGTAGTTTAAAAAATTACTTTTATAAAATTGTATACATTAAAAATTACTTTTATGATAGTAAACAAACAGAAATTATAAAATCATTTTTAAACAAATTTCTACAAAATAATCTCTAAATTTTTAAACTTAAAATTATTTTTATTTAAATTCAAACAAACGCACTCTTAACCGTAAAAAATAGGTGCAAATTTTTTAGTACAAACAAATAGGTGATTATAGGATTAAAACATAAAGACTAATAAACTTTTCATTGATTTTTGTTTTGTTTTCTAATGTTATGATAATCATCTCATGATCACAACAAACATAAATGCAGTAGCATATAGGCAAAATAAGAATTAATTAGAAAAATTAAAACTTTTACATAATAAAAACAATGAAAGAACCTTTATTTGCTATAACAATGAAAGAACTTAAGAGTGGTAGCACTATGGCTCATGTACCGAAGAAATACATGAAATAATAATCAAAACCCTTAGAAACTAAAAAAGTAACAAAAGTTAGGAAATAGAAGCCACACACTTCCATGAATGAATGATTTGTGAAACCTAGTGTCTGTTTCCATAGACCTTAAAAACGGTGAAATTAAATCGGTTGTTGTATTGATCCCAATGAAAACCAACCTCATCTCCTTTCTTTAAATCTCTTCTAAGTACAAATTTTTTGACCCAACCACTCTTGAAAATATAGCTTTTTGAAGAAGACAATTTCTTGAATTTGAGAGTGTGAAAAGAGTGAGTGTCAACATCCAATATTGTAACTTTAATTCCTTCGTCGGTATTAGAATTCAAAACAGGCAAAACAAAATCCTCAGCCGAATTTTTATTCAACATGAGTCTACTATTACTTCCAAGATCACTATTTTCCAACACTTTCTTGATCTTCCAAGGGTCATCGTATAGCATCAAGTCAAGTGAGTAACCCCACTTTCTCCCTTCATCGTTGCTTGTCTTAGGACTCTTCATCTTCTTCTTCTTCTTTTCACCATTAGTTGCTTGTTTCACAAGTTTCCTCTTTTTGGTGGATGAATCAATGACTTGTGCCTCATCGGTTGTTGTTGAAGTGCAGAGGCACTTACCTAGTGTTAAATGGACACAAACCTTAGTAGTAATTTCATGAGAACATTCACCTAACGTTAAATGTGAACCAAACTTGAAGTTGTTGGAAGCCATGGTGAACTCTCTTCTTTTTCTGTGTAATTGTAAATTTTACATCCCAATTTAGTCTTTTATATGCAGCTCAATAGTTTACATATCGGTTATAATTATTTTTGTTTCAAATCTTACTAAATCTGGTTATAGAAAAAAAAAAAAAAATCTTCCTAAATCTGATCATTATTATTTCGTTTATAAGGGTTTTGATTATTATTTTATTTTTTGAACTTAAATAAAAATAATTTATTTTAAATAATTTAGAGATTATTTTTTAAAGATTGTTTTAAATATTTTTTATTGATGCAAATAAATTCTTAAAAGATTTTCTGAAGATGCCATCTCAAGATTAATAAAGTCCTAAAGTCTTGCTGCTATTACTCTTTCATTCAGAGTCTTTTCAAATATTTCTTCTTTTCTTTTTGTTGTAAGATCTTTTCAAAAATATTGTAATGACCCAATTTAATAATAGAATTCAGTGAACATTCTTTTATACATTATAATTCATTTTTATTTTTATTACAAAATAATGTTAAAGCATAACGTTATTATATTAATATGTGGAGAAAATCAAATTAAATTAAAACGAAATTTGTATTAGAAAATTCACGATATCCTAATTTTAAAAATATTTGGAAATCTGTTGCATGAAAAGTGGGATTGTAATTTTGTTGTAAGAATCTTAGATAGTAATAACTATATATTCTAGTTGATGGTCAAGATAAGAAAAATCGGATGGGACAAACAATCATATATACTATCTTAATATAAAATTTGAAGGTTGCATTATCATAGTTTTTAAACCTAGTTACACTGCAGTGTAGTCAGAAGTGAGAAAAGAATTATCTATCATTTTCATTTTTCAGCATTAAGAAATTGAATCATCATTGAGAATCAAAGTTGTGAAATGATAAACTTGAATTTCTCATTATTAGAAATAATTTCAACACCACTAATATTTTGATTTGACAAAATGGTGTTTGTTGAGTTTGAAAAACTAGTCCAATTTCCAAAAAGTAGGTTTTCAATGTCATGAAGAAAAAATTGTGTGGAATTGAAATCACCAAAAATTGGTAATGTCTGTTGAGAAAAATTTCAACTTCTAAAGTCAAGTGAGAAATGAGGTTGAATTCTTTTGAGAACCTCCAAACAATAGGATTTGAACTTCAGGGGATTTTTTAGAACCAAATTGAGAAAGTAAAGAGGTTTTGCGAATTTGACGGTTGATAGTGAAATTGGTGTTTGGTGGGATTAAAGTTTTGGTTGTGAAGAAGAAATTAGAGGAAGAAAATGAGGATAGAAATCTAAGGTTAGGGAAAATGAAAAATGAAAAATATATGTATTTTTTAAAATTTGTTTCTTTTTAATTTATTATCATTTTGGTCTCCGCTTAGTCAAATGCACATCTGAGAGAGATTGACACATCAGATGTTACGTACTAGTCTACATCAACAAGTTAATAGGGCTAACAATCAACTTAACGTCAAAAATTAAACTGACAACCATTTAAATGAGTCAAAGACTAATTTGAATTTGTTGCCGATTCAAGGACTATAGTGACATCGTTTTGCACATTCAGATACCAAAATTATGGTTTACCTATTTTTAAAATTTTATTCCATCGAGAGCGTTGATCGAAGAGAAAATGGATTTTTTATGCATTTTGGGGATTGTGTGATCTTGATCAAAAAGTTAAAGAAAAAGTAGACTTTAATTTTTAATTTACAGACAAGTTCTATTGTACAATAAAAAAAAAGAGTGTGTATCGATACTAAGAATTTTTTTACAAATATTTTTTTTCAATATGTCTATGTATGCATTACTACAGTATTTATTAAAATTGATTAAATTAACATGTTATTCAACTATTAGTAATTTAATTTTGATAATACTAATACATTTTAATTTTTCAATGTACCGCAAAAGTCTCCTTAATTTATAATTTAAAATACTAAATTTTAATCTTAACTGTCTGATCTTGATCGGATAATTATCATGTCCGACTATTTTTTATCAACTTGTTTTTGGGTGTATGAATGGAAGATATTAACAACATGCAATCCATATCTAATTGAAGACATTTCATCTGACCACAAGTAGGTAGTTAAGTGATTTCTTCTTTCATTCTGAATCAGATTAACTAATTCGAGCGCATATTAAATACTTATAAGATTGAAGGTAGAAGAAGCACCAAATAACTATTAATTACATGGGACGGGGACCCCACAAAGAAACTTCGCCCAATGCATGTACACCAAATACTAGTTTAATCATGTTATGAGATGGTTGACGAAAAAAAAACCCACGTCACCAGATTTCAAGAACAAAAAAACTATGTCCTGACATTATTTTTTTTATTTTTTATTTTTAATTCAATGACTGTAATCCAACCCTCTAAATAATCTATATTTGAATGTACCATTATTATTTGTCATAATATTTTACTTATGTCATTGTCAAGGAAATATCAAAATATTGCTATTTATTTATTTTAAGTAAATAACATTTGTAGTCTATATAATATGAGTGAAAAATATATTTATAGGAACTAGAAAAAGAAATATAAAAACAAAAAAAGGAAAAGAAAAAATTATTTCCAGTTTTCTACTTCAATTATTCTTTAGTGCATATACAAATGTTTCATCGCCCTAAAATAAAAGAGTTTGTGTTTGTTTTCTTAATTTTTTTATAGTAAAATTTGACCTCAAACTGTTTTAATTTTATTTCAGCTATTCTGACATAATATTTCTCCACAATAAAGGTAGATACACATCTTGTAATTAATCGATAACAAAATTCGCTGATCATAGTCAATTTACAGATTAAAAAATTATAGATCATTCAATATTAGGTACGACAATTAGTAGACCGTAGGTGGGGATACTATAATACTTCAACAATCGTATATTTGAAAAAAAAAATACTTATATATCAAATCAATATTTTGCAAGATTATATATAAATCTTTATGTCATGTGAGACTTAATTTGTAGATGTCTCTTTATATGTCAAGAATTTGGTAAAAAAAAATTGGTTCTCAAAATTTGATAATTTTAATTTGCCTATGTCGTTATATCTAGTTTTTAATTTGATTGTGTCTTGATTTATGCATTGTTAATTTGCCTACATAAAGCATTTATGTATGATTTTGAAGTTTATGAATTATTTGTGGTGTGTTTCTGTATAAGAATATGTAAATTTTCATTCACTCAATCTCTATCGGACGTAGGCTAGCAACCTACACCTTAAGATTTTTTTGATACAATTTATAAAAAAAAAAGTAATTTTGTTAATTAATAATTTAGAAATTAACTTTTTAGGGATCTAAAAAAAAATACAGATTGTTTTGTGTAGACCTGCCGTAAAAAAATAAACCTTTTTTTTTAAAAATCATTTATAAAAAATAATTTTTTTAGAAGTTATTAAAAATAATTTTTTATTTGAAGCAATTTTAAAATTATCTTTTTCATAAAAATAAATGAAAATTTTCAAAAATAATTATGTTTTTTACAATAATATTTTTCCGAAATAAACTGTAACAATACCATTATGAAACCTGAATCTATCAAGTCAATGGGAGGTTCCATCGTTCGTCCTTTGTCCTCCTATTGACAAAAAGAAAATAGATACACTTGATGCATGATTAATCTGTTTTGAAAATGATATATTGAGTTCTTAAAATATAATAATAAACCACCTTGCAAAAAATGTCATAATAAATGACTTCATTGAAAAAATACATTAAAAATGACTTTGTCAAAACATAGTAATATTGTTTTTAACAATTCTTAATACCTTGAGTAGAAAAAACAATTTTTATATCTTTTAATTCATTTACAAATTCTTACAAATTTAAAAATTTAGGAGTGGTTCAAGTTCTTGAAAATGATTTTAGGGGTGTTTCTCTCTCCAGTATAGTGACTTTGTAGTTTTGTTTTTTTCAGTTTAAATCCGGATATTTACAACAATAAAAATATATTTAGGTAACTTATCTAATTTTGAATATTATTTTAATGAACGTTGTTAACAAGGGTCCTATAAATATTTATTAAAGAATTAAGAATAAAAATTTCGCATTAAAAAAGATAAATTTTAAATTTTAAAAAAATCAAATACACAAATTTTTTTTGTATTTCTATTTTTTATCATTAACAAGTGTCCACTTCTTAACATTTCTCTATTCTTATTTCTAAATATTACTAATGTAAAATGTATTTTACACAATTATCCATACAAGTAATTTTATAATATTTTTCATTTCATTTTATTTTCTGATCAGTGCTCTTAAAAAATTTCATCAAAATTGAATCAACACACATTTTAAAAGAAAATACAAAATATTTTTCCAAATGACCTTAAAATCTAGTACGTATTATTGGGTAAAACCATAACTCACTTTCAAGAGTTTGAATGTCATGCATGCATCCCTTCAGCCTAATTTATTTTAATAATAATAAATAAATAAAAAGTTTGAATCTAATGCATTTTGAAGACTTGATTCAGAAAAAATAATACAATAATAAATGACATATTATATAATTGCTAAAATGTATACGTAAAGTAGACAAATAACCCAAATTATATGGATGTCAAGATCAACCAAGTTAATACGCCACTACAACTACCACTCACATTTCATTATTTAATCTTCTCTCTTTCACTTCGCCTTCACTCATCCTTCTTCAATCATGGATCCTTCTAAAATATCCACACTTCTCTTTCTCATCGTCGCTTTGACCTTCCTCGCCGCCTTCTCCGCTGCCCGTGACCTTCCCGGAGATTATCTCCGATTGCCTTCGGAAGCCTCAACTTTCTTCCATGAACCTGAAAATGATGACAACGTTCAGGGGACTAGGTGGGCCATTTTACTTGCTGGTTCTAACGGTTACTGGAATTATAGGCATCAGGTACCACACAAATTATCTTTCGTAGTTATTTTGAATCAAATATATCAATTTCTATTGATATAACTTTATCTTATATTTAAGATCGGAGAGAGTATTACTTTTATTTTTTAATAAAAAAAAATTCCAGTGAGGTGTGGGGACTTAGATTTGAAAAAGATTGAGCAAGTCTTGTAATTACTTTCTTACAGTATGAGTTACTCAATTTCAATTTAGTTTCTTGTATGAATTGCTTATTTTCAACTTGGTTATTACTTCTTACACCTCACTCTTATGACACTCCAAGTGAGATTAATCAAATTGTTTTGGGCCGTTTACAATTACAAGTAATCTATGATAATATGATTCCAACAATTCAAATAAAGGAAATTAACATATCACTTTTATTTTTTGGCAAGAGCATTAACTTTCTGTAGATCCGTGCACTCCATATAAAATAATTGAAACGTGATCATTAAATTAAAACAAAAATAATTTTTTAAAAAGATAATATATATTAAATAATATGTAATTTTATTATGAGCTAGTTCAACAACGTAATATTACAAAAATTGAAATTCAATTGATTAATTATTTCTCTGTAAGGTATTAGTTATAAAATTATTTAATTAATGTTAGTGTTTTATTTGTTAGTTTATCTACTTTCAAATAGAGTCATAACTTATATAAAGTCAAGAAATTGTTTTAGTTACTGTATATCAGTGAGAACCAAAATGAAAATAGTTGAATGTATGTGGACTAAATTGAAAAAAAATTATATGTATAGCCAGGGACTAAATGGAAATTGTTTATACATAAACAATATTGAGAATGAGTGTTACATATGATCAATAGCATATTTTAGCCTTTGTATTTAGCTGTTAAGTTTTAGTGTTGAGTCTTTGTTGTTTCATCAGGCTGATGTTTGTCATGCGTATCAATTACTAAGGAAGGGTGGCTTGAAAGAAGAAAACATTATTGTTTTCATGTATGATGACATTGCTTTTGATATAGAGAATCCAAGGCCTGGGGTCATAATTAACAAACCAGATGGAGGTGATGTTTATGCAGGAGTTCCAAAGGTAAAGTCATGTTCAGTTTTTTGGCATCCAACATCTTGTGTAAATAGTAATTTTGGTTCTTAAATGTGTGAGATGCTGTCACTTAAGGATGTTTTATAGTTTCGATACATTCAAGAACTATGTGAAAATGCCTCACACATTAAGGACCAAAATGACAGTTTACTCATATCTTTTTGCTATATCATGTTTGATAGTCGTTTAATCTAATATGAACTACCTCTTAAAAAAAACAAACTAATATGGACTATTTTTTTATGGCAGGATTACACTGGTGATGACGTTAATGTTGACAACTTTTATGCTGCTTTACTTGGAAATAAATCAGCTCTTACTGGTGGGAGTGGGAAGGTTGTTGATAGTGGTCCCAATGATCATATATTTGTATACTATACTGATCATGGAGGTCCTGGGGTTCTTGGTGAGTAGCTATGAGTTCTTCTCATAGAAACTTTTTGTTTTTGATGAAATACATGGATAGTGAGAGGTTGTTTGTATTTTTTTTAGGTATTTTTTTTAATTCGGAAGGGAGAATTTTTATAAATTAATGTGGCACAAATTACTATTTAACGATTGTCCGTGAGAAGATTTAAACTCTATCCCTGTCTAATTTTGTTGTTTGGTTGATCATGTGATCATTTTTTTAATTATGTTTGAGTCGAATTAAACCTCTCAGGTACGATGATTTGCTCAAAGTGGAATTTGTGTTTTGTGGTTACTTTCAGCACAATAAACTGAAAATTGCAAACAGTTATAATGAAATATTTCAAAATTGCATTGGTTGGAAATTTTTTATCAATAAGATAGTCTTGAATGCTTAACTTGTTGTTTGTTTCCTTTTTTGTGCTGTTGTATTTCCAAAAGGATAAGGGGGTTAATCGGAAACTAGGTATTCTACAGCATAGCTATGTCATGTCTGTGGACTAATCATTGAACGTGTTAGTTTTTTGCTAGATATTGTTTTTTGGTCACATGATGTAGTTGATTGAATGATCTTTCTTCTACTTACATTTTTCTTGGATCATTACATGACAAAGTGTTTATTTCTACCAATGATATGTGCACCTTTCTATTACTTATTTGGTCGCTTTTTTCGACATGGGAGTGAATTTCAGGGATGCCTGTTGGTCCTTACTTGTATGCATCTGATCTGAATGAAGTCTTGAAGAAAAAGCATGCTTCTGGATCATATAAGAGCCTAGTAAGTCATTACTACTTCTCATTTTGTTGTTCTTTTTGTTTCAATCCCTTTTGAACTGTCTAGTACTTGAATGTTTGGGTTTGTTTATTTCTAGCTTTTTTTTTTTCAAAAGATCTCACAAACTATGTAGCACCGACACATCAGATTAAAGACATGTCAGACGTTCGACATGTGTTAGTGTCCGACACCAACACATGTGGTTAAATTCAACCACTTCCATTTTCTTAAATTATAACTAGTGTCTACATGTCAGTGTTAGTGTTGTATTTAGTATCTGTGTATGTGTCTGATTCATATAGCTCACAAAGCTATAGGTTGAAAAACTAGAATCCAAACTAACACAAATTTTATTTATTTATTTATGGTGGTGCAGGTATTTTATCTGGAGGCATGTGAATCTGGGAGTATCTTTGAAGGTCTTCTTCCAGAAAATATCAATATCTACGCGACAACAGCTTCAAATGCAGAGGAAAGCAGTTGGGGAACATATTGCCCTGGGGAGTACCCTCCCCCTCCCCCAGAGTACTCAACCTGCTTGGGTGATCTGTATAGTGTTGCTTGGATGGAAGATAGGTATATATGTGCATAAGAAGGAAACCAAATTAGATCATAAATAAGATTAATTTGATGATTTGTTATTAACTATGCAATCACCATGGAGTAGTTCAATTTTTATGATTCATGTGTTTTGTGTGTATATTCCTGTTGTTTGTACTTTGAAAGTTAAAACACTTGCCCCTTTATTATTATTAGCTCAGACGATTTTTTTAATAATTTTTTTTTTCCACTTCTGAGCAGTGACATTCACAATCTGCGAACTGAAAGTTTGCACCAACAATATAAAGTGGTAAGTTCCTATTGCTAACTTGATTTGATATTTTTTAAATCAATTGATTGATATGGATTGAAGAATGTAGTTCAATGCCTTGATTGCTTAATTTACATATGAGAAACTTTAGTGTGTTTTTTTTATTGAATTCGTAGTCTAAGTTCATGTTTCAAACATGGGTAGAAAATGTATTAGGAGTTGTGCAACTGATGTCTTATTTTTTCATTACAGGTTAAGGATAGGACTATTAATGGAGTATACTATGGTTCTCATGTGATGGAGTATGGTGATGTAGGGCTTAGCAACAATCATCTCTTCCTATATTTGGGCACAAATCCTGCTAATGATAATATTAGTTTTGTGGATGAAAGCTCTTTGACCTTAAGATCACCTTCAGCAGCAGTCAACCAAAGGGATGCTGATCTCATCCATTTCTGGGATAAGGTATTCTTTACATGTAGTAATGTTTATTCTTTATGTTCTGAATTAAGTGATTTATTTATCATGTCCTCGTCATGAATTTACTTTTAAAATTAATATTGTTGGGATGTATGCTAAGCATAAGGTGAATCTCATGGCTAAAAATTATTGGAAGATTGGAGGATAAATTCAGTGACAACTGTTGTGGATGATAATGGGAAAATACCATATAGTTTGCTCAAAATTCATATATCATAATCCTGAATATTCAGTTGAAGAGTTGATGTGGATAGCATAACCACATATTGTGAGTATTTTTATGCAGTAGGAGTAGAATATGGACTAGTTAGATAGGTCATATGGAGAGAACAAACTTTGGATAGTTTGGAACTATGAAGCACCGACACATACTGTCACATACTAAATATAACATTAACACTGACACCTAAATTAGTAATAATTTGAGAAAATAGAAGTGATTGAATGTAACCAAATGTGTCAGTGTCGTGTCAGTTTCCTACATGTGTCAAAAACTGAACACACCTTCAATCTAAGTGTCCGCGCTACATATTAAAGTTTGCTTGTTATATTTATCTTGACTTCATTTTTGTTGTTCATTGTCAGTTCCGCAAAGCTCCTGAGGGTTCTGCCAGGAAAAATGAAGCTGAGAAACAAGTTTTGGAAGCAATGTCTCACAGGAAGCATGTTGACAACAGTGTGGAACTGATTGGGAAGCTCTTATTTGGCATTGAAAAGGGTCCTGAATTGTTCAACACTGTTAGACCTGCTGGATTACCACTTGTTGATAACTGGGACTGCCTCAAAACTATGGTACTATTTCCCATGATTCAGATTCACCTTTTCTGGTTTTGACATAGTAAATATATCTTTCTTTATAAGAATACAATTGAATTGGATTCATTGTTTTCTGCTTAAGCCTTGGTGCAATGATAAAATTGTGATATATGGATTCTAATTGCATAAATATTCTAATCCACATATAACAGAATTAGACTATGGCCTAATTGGAATTTGACATATTTGAGTTTTATCTATGGGCATAAACACTTGTGAGAATCTATGAGAGAACTTATGGAAACAACTTATGACATGTCTATAAGCTGTTTTCAGCTTATTTCTATATGCTCTCCATGATAGCTTACGAAAACACTATAGTTTATAAGAAAATAGTTTAACTTTATCTTTTGTTATAAAATTAGTTTATACATAACCACTTGTATGATAGGCACAAACATTGTTGAACTTTAAAAAGTGAATTTGCATTATTTTGTTGATTGTAGTAAAACATTTTCTTCTTCTTTTTTTGATGGAGAAAACATTTTCTTTTGTTCACCTTGGTCTATGAGATTTTTTTATATACCTTAATCTGTTTTTTGATTCAGGTAAGGACTTTTGAGACACATTGTGGATCCCTGTCTCAGTATGGGATGAAACATATGAGATCCTTCGCAAACATCTGCAATGCGGGAATACAGAATGAGCAAATGGCTGAGGCCTCAGCACAAGCTTGTTCCAACATTCCCGCCAATCCCTTGAGTTCTCTGCATAGGGGTTTCAGTGCATAGTTCCTAAAATGTGCACTTTGTAAATACCAACTACAATTTCTGTTACATTATGTTTTATGGTTGTATATATATATACCTACTGTGCACTGGCCATGATCTCATGTCATGATTCTGTAAATACAACTGGGAAATTATTAGGACATTGGAGTGTAGGGTTTATCTCTGAGAAATGAAGGATTCCATTACTATGGTTTTGGATATAATGAGACACGCGTATTTAGTGCTGGTGACTTATTAAGCCTTTGTTCATCCGAAATCATAGTAATTGAGCACTCGATTTCTTGTAATAAATGGAGATGATCTTTACAACAATGTTATGTCTATGTTTTTATTCCATTTATGGTGTTGTGTCATTGCAAGAAAAACAATTTCAAGGGATGATGGCTTTTATAATAGAAGGAGGGATAGAAGACCAACAGTGATGCATGTTTTGGAAAGTTCAATATGACAGGGAACAAGGTCGTGCATGTTTGCCAACGTGTATGTGGGAAATGGCAGATATAGGAGTTACCCTTGACACTTTGCAACATAATTGACAACCATTTGTAGAATTATTTTAGTTGAATGTTCTTTTCATACAGCTATTGTTTAATAATAATGATGGTGTTGTATATGTATTTGGAATTTCGTTAAACTATATTGTAAGTCTGTTTAGTTTGATTGAATTTTTAACTTAAATTTTCTTAGTTTAATTTCTTTTAATAGAGTTCTTATATTATTATTTTTTAATTGTTAAACAGGTCAATATTGTAAAATTTGTGGTCCTATCTAATAACGTTAAAATGAATACTTCACAACATCATTACTCTACCATGCCCAAGGCAATTCAAAAATAATTGGTGGAGGTGAGAAATAGAGTGAAAAACTTTTCGTTTGAATGCATAATAATTTTTCGTTTGAAAAACTTACCTAAATGTATTGGTTAGTAATGTTTTGACTTATGAAATGAAAAATTAACCATTGTCAGGTTTACTAATCTAATCTCACTCAAGAGACAATTAATATGCACAAGCAAAAACGGAGAATTATTACACAATTGGCCTTTTTTTTTTTTTTTTTCATCCTCATTTGTCATTTCAGTATCATCACCTTCACCATCATCCCCATGTTGTCTTGCTATACCCTTCACCCGCTTTACGCCCTACAGCATTGCCATGTCATTGTCCTCCCACCATCTCCTTCTGTTTTCAGACAATCCATCATTTGTTTTTATGAAACTCACTCCAACCTCCCTCATGCAGCCAACAGATATTTCACTTAGCACCACATTCATATGTCCAATCTTAAAGCCAATTGATTAGACATCTTTTTCACGAAATAACAAACTTTTGCCACCCTTAACATGACTTTAAATGTACACAACAACATGCTAACAATTGTCTTAATAGCATACTTAAGGAAGCCAAATATAAAATTTTACATTGAAAAAAATAATTTAAAAATTGAATTAACTATTTTTCAACACAATATTTCTATATTTATTTTCTTAATTAATGTCTCAAAAGCAATCATAATATTTTTTTAAAAAAATTAATTTAATTTTGTTTGAAAGTACATTTCATTAAAAAAAAGTCTAATGGCAATACATTTTGTAAAATTATTTTACACTGATATCCAATAAAAAATCATTATTTTTCATGACATACAATTAATTTCAAAATAACCATACAAATGTGGGATGATGTGACAAAGTAGTAGTAAATTTTCATTAGATATTGGATGTTGATGTGAAACATTTTTAATAAAAATTTAATTTATATATACTGTAAATATTTTTTACACCGTCAATCAATCACAACCTTTAAATTATTTATAATTAGTAATTATAATTTATCGAATATATAAAACTTTTTACACTTTATCCGTGTATGAAAATTAAACTCTTTTAATAGTGTGTATACTTTTTAATTCAAAAAAAAAACATACATTTCAATAATTTTTAGTGCCAAAATTACACTTCAAAAAAAAAAAAAAGGACTCTTTTATTTTTCACCTACCACCGCGATAGCCTACTTGACCCACACATTGTGCATAGGTACACAAAGCCCACTTTATATAACCTAAAACACATCCCTAACTCATAACCCATTCCACAAATTGCTATACCCATCATTTCTGATCGCTAAAAGGGTTTGCTAATATCAAAACTTTTAAAAAATAAAATATAATTAATATGAAGGATCTGACGGCTCTCCAGATTCCTTTTAGAGTAAACCAACGGATAAAAGGCTCTCAAACGACGTAACATGTTTCCATGGATGGTTTCAAGTAAGGATAAACAAGAGCCGCCAGATATGAAATCAACGGTCACAATTTTTCAGTGTGTGGCACAAGATGTATAAAAACAGGGCTCTACATAGAAAAACAGAGCATTTCATTTTATCACAAGAAACAAAGACAGACAAAAAAAAAAACCTCCTTCCACCCTTCTTCAAAAAAAATTCTCTATTTCCTTTCACCATTCTCTCTACAAAACCAAACAGCATAATTTAAGATCTTAATATTGATTACTGAACGGTTAAACCTAAGGATCTGCTAATTTATTTAATTTAAATAAATTAAGGTTTCTAATTAAACAACGCTTCAATTTCTAATTTCATTTCTTTATATTTTTTAACGAGTATCGCTAATTTCGTTTTGTTTTTGGCTTAATTTATGTGTTTGCAGGTATTCATTGTTAATTTTTTAAGTTAATTCTGTTCTGAAGACTGCATTCGTTCGTTCATTGTTGTAATTTTAAGGTGCTTTGAATATTTATAGTTTCAAAGCTTTGGCTTCTGTTTCCTTCTATTCTCTGTTGGGCTTCGGTGCTAAATTTTTCCAGTTTTTTTTTCATATGCAGATACACAGTTTCCTGCAAAAATTGGATATTGTGGATTCTCTGAGGAAAAGTGTGTAAATCGAAGCTTTGGAATGTCATTGTTAGTTGGATTTTAGGTATGGATTTGTGTTTCACTATTTCTGGAAAAAAAATCTTGAGGCGACGGTTTTGATATAATCGGATTAATTTAGAAAGTATAATTGGAAGTGATGAGTTGTGATTCTCATCGAAATCAAGCTTTTGACATTTTTTTTTCATTTTTAGTGTCTATAATCGTTACTTGTGAAGCAGTTCTGGATTTCTCTCTACATCTTCATTTCTTGGAAGGAAATTGAAGAATCGTGTCAATTTCTTTTGGTTGGTGATGTGCCAGAAGAAATTGATAATTATTCACTAATTGTAAGTTTTCGTTAATTAGTACATTAATTTCCATGGTTCATTGTTTTTTTTTAAAATTCTCGCCCTTTTCATCCTTTTCCTTACAAATAATTTCGATGTTGTTACTATTTTTTTCTTCTTGAAATTATAAATATAAATATTGTAGATTTAAGTCAATCTCATATTACACTTTCGGCTAGAGAATGCTTTGTGGTTGCAAATTTTACTTCTTTTTCTTTCTGTTATTTCTTCTTCTTCTGCCTCGCTTCCTTTTACGTTTATGAATCAAAATCCTTTTCAATTGGCTCTTGAATTGGTTAAAGAGCAAAATCGGTGCTGCAAATCTTAATCCTTTTAATCCTTACAAGCTCTTTTCCATGTTCAAAGTTGAATCGAATCTCCTATAATTTTGGGTAAAATATTTTCATAATCTAGTTTCAGGTTATATTATACCTCATAAGTTTAATATTTTATTCATCCATTTTTTTGTCTTCATTTAAAGATGCTCCAGTTGCACTATTCCCATGGCTACCATTTTTTTCTTCTTCTCGAAAACAGTGAACCGTCCGATGCAACTTGCTTTATTTTAGTAGTAATTTAATAATTTATTGATAATAATAATAATAATAGTAATAATAATACAATTATATACAGATAGTAGATATTGTGTCAAAAAAAGATAGATAGTAGATATATAATGTGTATAAAAAAATGACATAATGTATTTTATAGTGCCTATGATAATATAATGATAATAATAGAGAGCCAACTAACTCCAATAGTTTGGCCTAATGTTCAAAGGACAAATATTGAACTGGTACACCATACAACTCTGATTTCAAGTTTATTGAAACATGAATATAATAATTTAAGTTGTTAGATAGTCCACTAATAACTTTGCCGAAAAAATAAATTCCAGTAATAAGCATTAGTTTACATTTTTTTATTGATTGATGATAATGATGATGACATATGCAGGAGGGGGTGATGGATAAGGGGTCGTCACTTAACAACCATGGCAATAGCAACAACATTGGTAGCGTGAGAGATGATGATAGAGACAAAAATGGAGGGGATGGGTCCTTGTTATTGAGGGCTAGCTCTGATGGCTTTAGGCAATCAACCACGTCAGATTTAGTGTTGCAATGGGGGAACCGGAAGCGACTAAGGTGTATGAAGGTTCAGGTTAAACAAGACTCTTTAAACCCGGTTCAGAGAACAACGGTTCGAGTGGATAGAAGAGTAGTAAGAAACGAGAAAGATACTTTAAACCGGTTCACAGCATCCATCACTGATAATAATAATAATAATAATAATAATAATAATAATAATAATAATAATAACAACAACAATAGTCATCATAATAATCAAAATAATCAAAATCAGAGTAACGGGTATCCTAGTCTCCGTCAACGCCCCCCTTCTCCGCAACAACCTCCTCCAAGGATTCTCAGGTATTTGTTACTATTAGTTTACTTTTCTCCCTATTTACTTGCTTGATTTCATACTTTAGTTACTATATTTATTCAATAACAAGCAACTTTTATTTTTATTTTTATTTTTAAAAAATGTGATTGTGATGTGAGTTATGACATGAAGGATTTTGATAATTTTTTGCGATTGTTACTCAATTTTGATTGAGTCGTGACCGATCTGAGTTGAAGAAATCAGAACTTCGATCGCGATCTTGTATGTAACATTAGATTTTTTATCAATGTATTTCTGACTACGGTGCAATTGCGGTTGAGTTGAACATCAATTAGGGTTTTAAGAAAATATCGGCACATCAATTAGGGTTTTAAGAAAATATCGGCAGTCGCGATTTGAGTCGAGCTATCAATTTTTTTTTTCATGTTTCAGATACAAAAGCTCCATTGTGATTAAATTGCATTTAAGTACAATTCAACGCAATACGGAGTAGCACGATTTTAATCCTTTTATGTAACATCTTAGATAATCGTAAAAATTATATATTTATAGATAAAATAAATAAAATAAATATGATTAAAAAGATGTTGAGCTGGGATTTAATTTGGATTTAGATTTGTTGTAGTATATTAAATCATATTTGATAAGTCATCTGATTTAAATTATTAGATCTGATTTAAATTATTAGATTAAGATAGGAGGTTCGATACAATTGAGGATCGTGAATTTAGATCCTCTCTTCTCTTGATGTTAGGAGAAATATAGATATAAAAAAATTTGACTCAACACAAACATTTTTATAATGATTAATAAGATTGAATTTAGTCAAACATCTCCGATATACGTGTAGGAACTAAATTCTTGCTAGGATTTGTATAGAAATGTTGGATAAATTCTTGCTAGGATTTGTATAGAAGTGTTGGATAAGAATTTGTATAGAAGTGTTGGATACATCTCTTCCACGAATTATGTGAAGGATCCTGATGCAAATAAAATAAATTGAATCTTCAGCTTCATAGGTGGTGATGGCTGGCTACCGAATTAGATTATCCTGTCTATATTTAAGTAGATTGACAATGTTTTGCTTCATTTGGGCTGAATAGTGAATAATACACTTATAATGACAATATGAGGCTTATGTTTTGTCCACTCACACCAATTGGTAGGTCCTCGCGGACGTCTCATCCGAAATAAACGAGGAGCTCACGGTGAGTGCGTGAGTGAGATTCCCATCTTTTCTTTCTTCAAAATTAATTTATTTTGAAGATATTGTTATTATGACTAAGCTATTACTAACCGGAATTTTTATATTTCATAGTTGTTGATTGATATTGTATTTTCATATCTTCAAGTAGTATTTTTTGTGTCTGCAAATTATACGTGTATTGAACTCTTTCTATCGGTACTTTATGGTGCGGAGATAATTAATTTATTGCTATTATGTTACCATTTTGCTTATGCCTTGACATTGATTATGATTGATATTCGTGTGATACTACTTAATAAGATATGCTGTATAATGATCATTGAGGTTCCCCGTAAATCCTTGGGGTATTTTAATGATCCATGTTCATAACTACCTTGCACCTTGTGGATCTAGATCTGAAACACCGTAAAGTATCAGAACAACCCCTCATTTTGTTTATCATAAAAATGTCATGACGAGGGTTAATAACGACTTTGTTTGTTCAAAAAAATAATACCAGACTTTGTCGGGACATGGAACAGAGGGTCTTCATCCACGTGTTAATCTAAACTCATTTTGTATAAGAAAAGTCCTTTATGGCCGTTGGATGAGATACCAGGTGTTAGATCTGGTACGTCCTATTCATCATTTCAACACGTAATAATAAAGTAAACTTCACCTTCTCTTCAATAGCCCCATCCAATCCAACGGCCCTAAACCTGTCGTGGAACCAGCTGTGTCCGTTATGAATCACCTTCACCCACTTCACATACCTCTCTCTCTCTCTCTGTCTCTCAAATATCCCTCTCTACCTAAACCTTTTTCATCTAAAGTAAAAATAAAGTTAAAAGACACACCAAACTGACCAAAGAAGCCAAAAATCATCTTATAATCTTACACAAAACCTGTTGATGTTTCAGCTTCTCCAACGCAACTATTTAATTTCAGATTGACCCCCAAGGTCAATATCGTAAATCCACCTCTCCTAAAATCATATTATTTTTATTTATTTATTTATTTATTTATTTATTTATTTATTCAAACAAACAAATATTCTGAAATGCTTATTTGTTTTCCATATTTATCATATAATGTTTCATGTTCTTAGGTTAAGAAAGAATTGGAATAAATAATGATATTTGTTGTGTTTAATTAATTTTGTGTGTTGTATTTGATGTTTAGGAACACAGAGAGTTCAGGTGCGATGAGAGGAACCCAAATCAACGGGAGTGTAAGGGGAATTGCCTCACCAGAGAGGGGTGCGCACGATAAAAGAGGGACTCACCTTAGTGACAATAATAACAACAAGTATGCCGCTTCGTCCGATAACGCTCTTGATGGCAAGAAAGGTGGGTCGTCTTCAGGAAGTGGGGATGCGACTCCGGCGGTTTGGCCACCAAAATTTGTGATTGCCTTGACCAACAAGGAGAAGGAAGAAGATTTTATGGCCATTAAGGGCTCTAAGCTTCCTCAGAGACCCAAGAAGAGAGCCAAATTGATACAACGCACCCTCAATGTAAGCTCCACTTTCCTTAATTGTTTGCTTTATGTTCTCCGCATTAATTAATTTCTTTATTTAGAATAAATCATTCATTTATTTTCTAAAATATATCAAATCATTGTACTCCTAACATTTTAATCATACGGACTAAATCGAAGTGGGAATAATAGTTTAGGAACTAAATTAATTTTCTTGAGAATGTTTTTTTAAATGCAGTAATATCTCTCAATTATTAGATTGGAAAATGTGATGCGTTCGTAATTGATGAAATAATTATTAACGGTGTTCATCACATGATGTCAGTTTAGAAATTGAATTAAACGCTTTTGTTAGAAGGTCATTGAAACAAGGATGGTATAATTTTCTGTAAAATTTGTGTGACTTAGCACATAATATTAGTAAGGTTTTAGAGCTTTAGTTATAAATATTTTTTATTTTGGTAAATAATCTAATGGCGTTGCACTATGGTCATATGGGACTTTTTTTAGGCTATATAGAATTTTCATTGTATTAAAGTTGGTGGTTATCTTGAGTCTTGTCGTATAGCTCTCATAATATAATTTAAATATAAATATTTTAAGTGGGTGTCCTCTTTTCTTTTTTCCTTTGCACCCTATATGCCTGGAAAAGCCATAAATAGAGGGTTGGCGTACTGGTATACACGCGTCAACGGGACCATGGTTAACACCGAATACCAGAGTCTCTAAAGT
This sequence comes from Cicer yamashitae, assembly GCA_037974755.1. NCBI lineage: Eukaryota > Viridiplantae > Streptophyta > Magnoliopsida > Fabales > Fabaceae > Cicer > Cicer yamashitae. The sequence goes on along the minus strand of JBBPBQ010020324.1, from coordinate 52,098,518 downwards.
ATTTTCTATAGTACTCTAGAAATTCTACTTTTTTGTTTTTACAAAACTAAATACCGAGTATTATTTTTCAGCTTAATAAATTAGATATATATTTTATAACTTAATTTCATTTATATATACTTTTGGTGTAAAGAATTTTTACAACTCTGTTAAACTTTATTTTATTCTTTTCTAACTCAAACATAATGTTATTCTTTTTTTTATATAGAAAAAATTGTATTCTTTTTTAATATTAAGTTGATTTTTCTTAGACAATTCTAATATTGATTTTTTTAATTATTCTTGTACGAATTTTTCAAATCTAATATTTATGTATACTGTTACATATTTTGATTGATGGTTTACATCATACTCTCCATATAACCATATTCATTTTGCACCGTGTTGCAGCTCGTAAGTCCAGGCACATGGCTATCCGATCTTACCTTGGAACGATATGAAGTTAGGGAGAAGAAAATAACCAAAAAGGTAAATAAATTTTTTTTATAAAATGCTAGACCCAAAAAGGTAAATATATAATGAATAAATGGAGAACAAAAATAGACAAGGCCTTACATGCTTCTTTCCAATATTATGTTGTTAAGTATTAGTGCTAACGACACATTTTTTTACCATCATTTTTAACTTATACTTTTGTATTATTTTAGATTGAAATATATTTTATTAAATTAAGCAGGTTCCATATGAAATTAGTTAGATCTATATGAAATCCAGTCAATACAAAAAATTAAATTTGTTTAGATTTTTCTATTCTATTTCCCTATTCATATTATTTTATATATATTGACTTTTCATATTATTTTTCTATTCTTTTGCTTCTTTTGCAAGTCAATAAAGAAACTTAATTAGGAATTTTATGCAGAGACCAAGAGGCTTAAAAGCAATGGGTAACATGGAGTCAGACTCTGAATAGAAGAAGCAAGGCAATGAGAAAATGGCATAATAGCAATGGAATAGAACCAAAAAAAATTCTTGCTTTATGCTGGCTAAGGATGTGAGAAATGTTTGGGTTAGTGTAAAGCATGGCATAGCATGCCAAGCAAAATTGAATATAAATTACTTGGTTTTGATCCTGTTTTTCTCACCGCCATGTTCATTTTTGTTCTCGAAAATGTTTCTCCATAATTGTGAAGTATAACGGATCACATAGGATTATGGGCACAAGACTTCGATGCTGGATTTACATCTCAATAATTAGTTAAAAGTTAACTATACAAATAGATCAAGTGAGTTATCGTTGTCCAAAACTAGAAGGTTCTTTCTGCCTATAAAAATAAAAGTTCTTTCTGTTTGCTTATAAAAATAAAAGATTATTCACATGTGAAGTTTTTCTTAAATAAAAAAGATTATTTAAAGACATTTGACATGTATTGATAGGTTTAATCTAAAATTAATAGTTAAAATATTTTTTTAAAATTATTGTCATTTAAAAAATTATAATAACTAGATATTATTTATTAAAAGTATTTGTAAAATAAATTTAATTTTTTTGAATTTTATTATAATAATGAATATTGAAAATGTTTTTGATAAAATAAAAAAATAGTATTGTTTAGAAATCATATTAATTATAATTAATATAATAAAATAATTATTATTATACAATAATAAAATAAAAAATATTAAAACATATTTTTTATATAGAGTAGATTATAACTTTTAATATTTAAAATATTAAATATATTGAATATGTAGATGCATATAAAATTTAAAAATAACAATAATATTATTCGCGGAATAAATTTAAATTCATCTTTATTTATAAATAATGAAATGGTGTTTTTTTTATGAAATGATATTTTTTTTATGAAATGATATTTCTTTTTATAAAATTATCTTTTTTAAAATATAAAAGTTAATAAATATTTTCTTAATTTATAAAATAATATTTAATTTATTAATTTAGAATATAAATAAATCAACACACTTTAATTTATGAATGTTGAGTTTGAGATACATATTTTTAAACTATTTTTAATTTTACAGTTTTTAAAACTAAACTAATAGTTTTTGTTTGTAATTCCGCTTTACACGGAAGTTCCTCACTAGTGGACATTTCATTTGACCCTTGCATCAGATAATGTTGGCTGTCACTGCTCACCAGATTTTGTTATTACTCATCATCGTTACCTTCCCGTCGAATAAACTCATAACACAGGGTGATAAAGAAACACAATTTGAAATAATGCGAATGATAACATGAACAAACAAACGCAAATGTTTACAACCCAAAAAACAAGACAAACAGATCCATCCTTTTCTGGAAGGTTCTAAATCTGGTACCATCATTTTCTTCTTCGTTTTTATTTTATTAAAATTTGTAAACATTTAAATTTCTAACTCAAAAATAAATTTTTAAAATGTAAATTAATTTCAAAGTTAAATTCTCGATTAGAATATAGGATATTTGATTTTTTTATAAGTACGTTGTAATATGCAAAAAAAAAAAATTAATATAAATGTTATCACCTCCTCTAATTCTATTAGTTTGAGTTTTGTTCAGTTGTGTTGTTGGGAATTTGGGGGTGTTTGTTCGCAAAATAAAATGCTTATTTTAAATATATTTTTGTTCTTATTTTGTGTTATTAACATTCTACAAATGCAACTCGTTGCGTTTCAATAAGGTTAAACCCACCGATTGGGATTTTCCTTCTTATTCCTTAATTATTCAATCCTGTCACGAAAAATGATACTTTAATAAATAAAAATTTGTCTTAAAATAAATATCATTTACAACTTTTAATATAATTTTAATTTATTTTTCTATATTATCCTTTAATGATTATACACAACTTTTAAAATATTATTATACTTTATATTTATAATAGTGTAAAGTCTATCGATATTAAGATGGATAGTTTGATAAAATGATTTATCTCTTTTTTTAATTATTGCATTTATTAATATATGTATTAAAACTTTAAACGATATTTATTATAAGACGAAGAGAATAAGATTAAATTGTAGTATTTGGTAGCAACGTTCGGTTGAATTTAAACTTTTTTCCTAGTCTTGGTTGAATTGTAGTATTCAGTGGCTACGTTCGCGTGTGCAGTGGTTGAGAGAAGGAAATGCAAACACAGTTTTTTCATGGTACGGTATCTAATAGAAGATGTTTTAATTCAATTCTCAGTATTCAGGTTGGGAGTGTGCGTGTCGAAGGGGTGGAGCCAGTGAAAAGTACAGTGTTTAATCATTTTGAAGGTCATTTTAAATCCACCAGATTCATCAACATGGGTTTTGATAACTTGCAGTTTAATTATCTCTCGCTAATGTAATCTGAATCGTTGTTAGTTGGATTTAGTGAAGAGGAAGTCAAACAGGCGGTGGGGAATTGTGACAGCTACAAAAGTCCAGGTCCATATGGTGTACATTTTGGGTTTGTTAAAGAGTTTTGGGAGAACATATAAAGTGATTTTATGAGATTTTTGGGTAATTTTCATGTGAATGGGATGTTGGTAAAAGGATCCAATTGCTCCTTTATAGTTTTAATTCCCAAAAAAGATCATTCGCAAGTCTTATCTTATTTTACACCCATTTCATTAGTGGGGTGTATGTATAAAGTTTTGTCAAAAGTGTTGCGAATAGACTGAGTCAGGTGATTGGTTCTGTAATAGCTGAATCTCAATCAATGTTTGTTAAAGACAGACAAATTTTGGATGGGATCTTAATTGCAAACGAAGTGGTCAATGAGGCAAAAAAAAAAGAGCTAATTTTGTTCAAAGTGGATTTCGAGAAGGCGTATAACTCAGTTGAGTGGGATTACCTGGATCTTGTGATGGCAAATACAAGTTTTCCAGAGAAATGGCGTAAATGAATTTTGGAATGTGTTGGTTCAGCGTCAATTTCAGTGCTAGTGAATGGGAGTCCTACAGAAAAGTTTTTTATGTAGAGGGGATTGAGACAGGGTGACCCCTTATCTCTATTCTTGTTTATAATAGTTGTTGAGGGCATGAATGCTCTATTTAGTGCTTATGTGGAAGTCAATCATTTCAAAGGTTTTGAGGTGGGTTCAAATGAGTTTTATGTCTCTCTTTTACAATTTGTCGTCAATATGTTGATCATGGAAGAGAAGTGTTGGGACAATATTAGAGCTATAAAAGCTAATTACTGTGGTTTCAACTTCAATATGGCCTTAAGGTTAATTTTCATATAAGTATATGTTGAGACAAAATCTCAATTTAATGTTTTGATGAAAACAAACAAAAAGTTAATTAAGAATGTTAATTATGATTCTAAATGTTATGTTAATTTAACTTGTTCTTTTGAGTGTATTAATTTAAAGATAGGATTTAAACAAAGCAAAGAAATCAGCACAAAAAGGCAAGAAACTGAACAGACAAGAATGGATAACATTTTTAACAAAATCTGGAAAATGACGAATGTTCTCCAGTTTCAAGAATGATCATCACAGCTCCAAAACCAATCAATCTCCACTAGTTCGAAGAAGATTCTGCCTTTGTATTTCATGCTGATGTTATCAGTATTTGGCAAGGAACAAGTAGAAATCATTCTAGTCAAAGAAGACATTCGAATCACTAAGTTAAAAGGTCATGAATCAAGCAAAATAAAACGAGTTGTAACTTTCTCCAGCCTAAACTGTCAAGAAAGTTTAATTCAAGACTGAACCTCAAGATTGATCATCAATCTCCAGATAGTTCAGAACACTAACAGACCAGATTGATTATCAATCTCCGTTTATGCAAAATCAATCTCCTTATTTCTGCAGAAGTTCATCACTACTCTCCAAACTGCTTTGGACAGAATCAAGTCTCCAGATCAAAGATATATCATCAACAAATATATCTGGAGCTTAAAGGATCATTAAACACGAAGGCAATCTGATCAAGAATGAATAAAACAGCCCAGTTAAATAAATTTCAAAACTGTTCAAAGGCTTGAATGTTTTTATTCATATAAATTGGTCTTTGGTCAAAACTGACAAAGCACTACCAACAACTCTTTTGACCATTATTAAATGCTCTAAAACACCTATAAAAGGAAGGTCAAGCTCAAGGAAAAATCAGAGCTTCAAGTACTAAGCAATTCATTATCATTTCAATCATACTTGAATTTCTCTCACTCACATACATTGAATCAGTTCTGATTTTTTCCATTCAATTCCTAGAATCATTCTCGTGTATTTCTCTGTCAAAGAATCAGATCTCAAACAAGAGTTGAGACATCTCAAATTCTAACAAAACAATCTCATCATTATTGTAAAACTGGAACAATAAGAGTTTAATATAGTTTGGGTAGATTGTAAGGAATCCTATCAAGGTTGATAGGTGACCTGATTGAACTCCTTTCTGGGTGGAAAGATTTTAACTTTGTAACAGATCAAGGTTGATCTGAGCTAGGTGCTGTAAAACCAAGAAGGTTCTTTGTTTTGAACACTTAGTGGAAAGTCTCACAGTTGTGAGGACTAGATGTAGCCCGAGTTGGGTGAATCAGGATATATCCTTGTGTGGTATCTCTTCTCTTATCTATTTACTTTCAGTTTGATTGATTATCAAGTTAAATGCATAAACTGAATTACTGATTTTAACTAACCAAGAACACTCTCCGTTTTCTGGTTAAAACCAAGAACGTTCTCTGTTTTCTGTTTTCACAACCAAGATCAATCTTGAGTTAAATTCTTAAGTTTTTTCAGGAATTTTTAAATAGGAACATTTACAATTCAAACCCCCTTCCTTGTAAATCGACATTGCTACTTCGGTATGTTGTCAGGTGTTAATGTTAACAGTTCATGGCTTTAAATTGCGACAAAGATGCTTAATTGTAAGATGAGAAGTGTTCCATTCAAATATTTGGTGTTGCTTATTGGTAATGATCCCCAAAGTGCGGTGTTTTAGAAGTCTATTATTGAGAAGACCTGAAATGGGTTGTCAAGGTGGAAGTCTAGAACTTTTTCGTTGGGTGGTCGTTTAGTACTCCTCAAAGTTGTCTTGTCTACATTGTCAGTTTATTTTCTTTCCTTTTTCAAGATTCCTTCAGGTATCATTTCTCAACTTGAATCTATTTTTAAATCATTCCTTTGGGGTGGAAATGAGAAATGAGTAAGGTTAATTGGATCAATTGGGAAACAGTGCGTTTGCCTTTAGAGAATGGTGGGTTAGGAGTTGGAGATTTCAAAAAATTTAATAAAGTTCTATTAGGTAAATGAGATTGGAGGTTAAAAACGAAGTCATAAAGCCTCTGAGTTAAGGTGTTGATCAATAAATGTGGAGTGGAAGTTGGGGGATTTAAAGGGAGCAGATCGTTGAGGTCTGTGTGGTGGAAGGATATTTTTGCGAGAAAAATTGGTATTGAAGAGAAATGGTTTGATAAAAAAAAATTATTTAAAATTATTGGGAATGAGAGTAGTACTTTGTTTTGGAAGAATCAATGGTTGGTTGGTGAGGTTTTGTGTGAAAAGTTTAGTAGGTTATTTCATTTGTCTTTGCAACAAGAGGAAAGTGTAGAGGTCGTGTTAGAGTTGTTGCGACTGGAAGGTGTTCAAAGGTAGAGATGACGGAGGTAGTTGTTTGTGTGTGAGGAGAAATTAGTGGAGGAGTGTAGGACTTTATTGACTGACGTTCATTTGTAGCCTAATGTAGCAGATAAGTGATCGTGGAATAATATGCAAGGAGGATTGTATTCGATAAATGAGGTGTATTTTGTGTTGTGGAAGGAGATTGTTGTAGGTGTCACCGCACCTCCATTTCTAGACCTAGTATGGCATCCTTTTGTCCATTCAAAAGTGTCATTATTGTGTGGAGATTGTTTAAAAATAGGTTGCCTATAAAGGATATTTTGTTCGGTCAAAGGAATTATTTCTTTTGAAGATCAATAATGTGTAGCAGGTTGCGGGAAAATTGAAACAACTTGTAATTTTTTCTTTGTGTGCCCTCTTTTTGGATCTATGTGGTATAGTGTTTTGAATTGGCTTGAACTATCTTATGTGTTTCCTATGAATGTAATCAATCACGTTAACTAATTTGATGGTTTTTTTTCATGCAGTCGTGTAATATGTCGAAAAATTAATTTAGTTTAATTTGTAATGACGTGAAAAATCCAAAAATGAGGCGATTTTTTGTTCACGTGTTTTGAATGCAAATCTTATTATTAAGCATGTTAAACTTTTAGCATGAAGATGAATCAAATTGCATGTAAAAGGATTTTGTTATGGGTATAATCAATGGTGCTCTCAACCCTTGGTGTGCATTGGCATAGCGTGTGGTTAATTGTTTTGTTTTTTGTTTAAATAGTTTAGTTATTATTTCTAGTTTGTTTTGGTCATACGGTAGAAAAATTGTAAATTTTCTTTTGTTTTTGTTGTAAGCACCTAAGTGCTTGGAATGTTTCTTAATATAATCATTTTTTTCCTGTTCAAAAAATAACAGTCTCATTAGCATTAGTTGTCATTACTCCCTCCATCTCACAATGATTGTCCTTTAAAGTTTTTGTATACATATTAAAAAATATTATAATTAAAAAAAATATAAAACTCATTTTACCAAATTACTCATCTTAACTATTGGTGAGTTTTTTACTATTATCAATGTAAATTACAAAAATGTTTTATAAGTTGTGCACATGGTAATTATTGAAGGATAATATAGAGAGAAAAAAATAATTAAAATTCATTGAAAATTGATAATGACATTGATTGATTTTGAGACAATTTTTTTTAGTTAAACTGACACTCATCCTGAATCGGATAGACCACCATCCAATGAGATTCGAGTGAAATTTGCATTCAAGAATATATTTGACATACTCTCATAGTGTATTCTAGCCTTTCTCATCCAATGTGCATGTATGGAAACATTGTATCTATCATTCATTCACATACCTATTAGTTATTTTACGGACACCATCCTCATTCTCCTCCATATTGATATGTATACATTATAATCCATTAACTCACCTAACATGTGTTTACAAGGTTTGAGACCACCTAATGATAAAATCCCCTTTTATGTTATGCAGTGCTTCTTGATGAACTCGGTCAATATTAACATGGAAGCATTGTCGGTCTCTAATTGATGTAGTATTTAGCAATGCTTACCAGCCTTAATCATTTTTTATTTCTAGAATGCTTACCAGCCTTAACATGTGTTTTTGTTATGAGGTTGTTTCTAGAATTGAGGAACAAAAAGAAAAAGTAGAATAGTTGTTGTGCATGTGAGTGATTTAAGCAAACTATTACATTTCACTCTGGCGAAAGTTATTTTTTTATTTTGAAAATATTAGTTAAGTAGTGTGTTTACATTATATGAGAAAATGTTCCACTACAAAGTCCTCAAATTCTGAACCAAAAAATGAATATTATAATCAATCAAGAATGGTAAACCCAATATGAACATACTTATAATCAATAACTTAACAAACTACATTATAACATACTTAGTCACATATGTTACTAGCAACAACTTCAAGAATATCACGTAACAATGAATATTATTGCCACACACATGCTAGAGGGTACCGAGAAAGACTAATCCAGATTAAAACTCACAAGGACATAGATATGCCACAACTCAACATCAAAGGCTACTTTCAAATATAATATCAACATCTAATTGGATCAAAATATAACAATGGCACAATTTCTACATGCTCAATTTTTCTCCAAGGACAATCCACACACAACATTTTACAACCAACTTACATGCCCATCAAAAAGTAGAAAATATGGGAATGCTCACCTAAGCAATCAAAGATGAAGATTGAGGGTCTTGCTCTTGAATTTTACCCCTTTTTCTCTTGGAGACTCTACCGTTCTTTTGTACCTTTATGCTTCTAGATGCACACAAGGTAATAGGGTTCAGTTTTTTCCTTTTTTCTAATTTTCAAGTGAATGATGAAGGACTTTGAAGAAACGGATGTTTAGTTGTGATACCGTGAGAGAAAATGGAGATGAAAAGATATGGTGAATGTTGTCTATGTGCGTTGAGAAATCAAGATAAGGTCTTAGTCCACATTAAATGTGACAAGGCATAAACAAACTATACTATCAAAGTCAAGAAGTAATGTTTAATCAAACCTTTGAAACGTCTTGATTAATAAGCTCAAGTATGTGGACAATGTTCAATGGCAAGATATCAGCTACTGACAAATGAAAGACTGTATATATGATATGTGTAATATGCTGGGTCTAGATTCCTAAAATTGTTTCCTATATTATCTAGTATTTTTTTTGTCATCTTCCTAAAGAAAAAATTGCCCCCACGCTACAAATGAACATGGCAAAGCAAACTTTCTAGAGATATTAGAAAATTCAACCAAGACTAGAAACAAACCTTTGGAGGCCTCCTAATCATTGAACACCTCCTCATTATAACGTCGGGATTCACTTTTGCTGTCTTCTGAACTACTCCAAAAGCCACCATTCCCAGGTGCATTAAAGAAAGGATTGGCAGTCAAGACTAGACCTTGTATGGAGACCAAAACCTGTAGAATTGGTGAAAAGTGTGGAAGCCAACGCTCATTCTTGTCGCCCTTCCAAGTGTTAAGTAGACTCAGGCATATAGAGCCACCTGGTCCCACATTTGGACTCAACTTAGAAGAACAACATCGATTGTGTAAGTAGATTCCCTGCAATGAAAAATGTCCCTTATGTCAAACTTGAAATAAAAAGAGTGAAAAGAACATAATGTCAGTCAGACAGAGTTTCGTCAGCCCATACAGGCAGTATATTGGGAAAGCCACCGGGAAAATAAGGATCAATAAAGAAAAGACCATCATGGTAAGGAGTCCCTTCTGCTCCAATAATTACAGCCCTCATGAGATGCATCCTTGATTCATAAGCACGAACAAATATTGAATCTGATGAGAATAAAAGAAACGAGATTGAGAAAAATGGAGAAAGCAGGTTGCACTCTATGGTATTCAGACAATAATTCTACAGTTATTGATTTATAGTAAGTTCTAGATTTCAATTTCATAACAAATATCTAGAAACCAGAGGAAAAAAACTGACGAGCTTTCCATAATAATATATCATGACAATAAGCCACCCTTTGGATATATGACAGGAACCAAACCTACCATTTCAGCAGCAATTACTAGATTAAAATTAGGATCAAAAGAGAAACAAAGCATGACTTAAAGGTATAAAAAATTAAAATATTACCTCCTTCAAGGAGAAATCTTTGTGAATAAATAAATGGTCTGAAGTGTCACTGATAATGTTGAATTGATTAAAACTTCCAAATTTCCTCACAATTTCATCTTTGAAATTTGCATGGTATGAACTGCTACAACCACCTGTCTTCTTGGCAGTTTTAGATTTGGGGGCAAATGGTAGCATCTTCATGACCTCTGGATTGCCATCCAAACTAGCATGCTTCATTTTACAGCGGAAATATTTCGACAACCTCTCAGAATAAGATGATTCTACTCCTAATGAAAGATTCAAACCACCCCCATTGCACAGTGATGCAGCTGATTTCTTCTTACTGTGACTATTTTTGTAAGTACTATTCTTCAAACCTTGGTCATATTCAACACCAGGGTGAAAAAAAATATATCCAGATACATTCCAAAAAGAATTCAAAGCAAAATGTAAAAGACGTTTAGAAGTTAGAAAAGATAATATCAATCTACTGCGAGAAATGACAAATCAAATATCAATCTTAATGTTATACAAACTACAACTTGATTAATGGCTTCAATTGTGTTCCCCATGTTACTTTTACTTACTTTTTCATCAATTATCACTAAATCATCAGAGTCATCATTGTCATGAATGTCAGATATATCCTGAGCATAATGTATAATATCAATCCATTGCAGAAATGACAAATAACAGCTTAATCTTAATGTTAATAACAACTTGATTAATGGCTTCAATTGTGCTCCCCTTGTAACTTTTACCGACTTTTTCACCCATTATCACTAAATCATCATCATCGCCATCAATGTCAATCACATCGCACAAAACAGCCTGCAAAATTCAATAGAATAATTAGGTGTGAGAAAAGAAAAAGACAGAGTGTAGAGTATTTGAAACATTCAAAAAAAGCATAAACAAAATAGGAGAGCAGAAAATAGCAGTGGTAGAGTTTACCCTAAAAGAGAAGTAATAACTAACAATATGAAAGTGACAATTAGGGTTTCAAAATGGTTTAAGAGTTATGGTCTCAAAATGTTTGGTCTCCCACACAAATTCTAAGAGCATGCAGTAAGCAACTAATAATAGCAAAAGCAATGACATTAAAACAGAAAGAGAAGAATTTTGAAGAAAAAAAAAGAGAAGCATACTTTTCTATTCACCTATTTTTGGCCCACTTTGCATGTTGTGAAGTTCTAGTGGTTCAGAGACTCACTGATCTCGAGCGTGCTCTAAAATATATAAATAACTAGGGTATTGTTTTGGTGGGATTAGGATCCTAATTACTTTATTTCATAGTATTGTCAAATCTTCGTTAACAAATCAATGAAAGTAAGGGGGCAGTTTGTTAATTATAATATCAATTTGAAATTGTATCATTGAATTGAGGTAGCTCTTCACCCTCTTAATGATGCTCAAATCTTAGAAAATTGAAGAATCAAAAACCATTTATTTTTCTTTTTTAGTAGGTGAAAGCTTAAACTCGACGATTCTCAAATTTCATTGTGAAATAAAAGTTGTTGTTATAGTTGTTGCAATTAAGAATAACTTTGGAAGATAATTATTTTCAGGATCTTTCTCCCATTTCTCTAATTTTTTCAAAATGATATATATAACTACAACTTCTTTATATGGGTTGACAAGACTAAGGAATTAGGTTTGCTTAATGAGAAAACATACTAATATGTGTGGAAGGCAAAGTTGTTGGACAATTTGGTAAAAAAAATCATCAACTAAGAACAATGGAGTTGATGATTTTGGAAAGCAAGAATGATAGACAAACTAGTATCATTATCTAATGACCGTGAACAATTGAGTCATTAGAGAATGAAGTCAAAATATTGAAATATCTTTTGGCAATGATATTTATATTTTGTATTTTAAACCATTGTTATGAGATACATTAGTAATTTAGTTTGAATGTGACACTCTAATGGTCGGTGGTCCAAGAGCTAGTTTTGTTGTGGGTAGTGGTGCTCTAATGGATGGAGGCGATGGTGCATTCATGAGTGGTGGTGTGGTGGTGTAGCTCTTCTGATTGGTGATGTCCTTATGTGAAACCCATTAGGGTAATAATTGGTCCTATAAGTTCATATGTTTTAACATGCAAAAATCATGATCAATATACACAAATTAATCCTTGAAATTGCTCACTTATTAGCAACTTAGTCCCTACAGTCCGATAAAAAATTGCAATATAGTCCTTAGTTATCATACTTTTTCTAGTTCCTAATACATCTCCTTAAACAGATACTTTTTGGACAACATTTGATCTTCATGAGTGGGTTCAAATTGTGAAAGTGATATTTCAGTGTTGTTTTGTCTTTCTTGTGCCTTAATTTGAGGATAAAATTAGAGAAATTGGAGAAACGAATAAGCAAACTTTGAGATAATAGTATAAATAAATGGGGGAGAAAATTGTGAAATGGGAGAACGAAAAATGGAGAAATTACCTTTGGCAAAGAGCATGAAAAGAATTCAGTTTCAAAGTTTTTTTTAGTTGCAGTAACTCTAACAACAAATTTTTTTTTTTTACAATAACATATGAGAATCATTGGCTTCAAGCTTTCATCCATGAAAGAATAAGAATAAGTGGTTATTGATTTTTTTTCATCTTCTACAATTTGAACATCATGAAAGAGGAAAAAGAATGAATTATATAAATGAAGGTTCTTGGAAGAAAAAGATATGAAATCATAAAAGAAGAACAATAGTGAATTATATAGATGGAGATGTCGTCGCTGCAATAATAACATAGTTTCAGCTTTTAAAAAAAATTGAGTTTTAGTTTCGTTTTCAAAATCAGACAAATTAACCATCCATATTTTTAAAATCGAACAAATTAGTTCATCTCTTATATGGCAATGAATTGGATAACAACTGGGCTCACCATGGAAGTAGTTAACGTGTCAACCTCATTAGCAGAACAAACTAACATATGCATAGACGGGCCCAAAATTTTTGAGCAATGGAAGCACCGTATATCTCTTTAAACAATTGTGACGTGTATAATTCTAAAAATAAGTAAATAGTCTTTGAGTTTATCAAAATGATAAATACACCCTTAAATGTCCCATTTGTTAGTAATTTTATAAATCAAAGTGACTAGCGAAAAATACATTTGAACACTAAGTTAATTAACTAAAGACACGTTTAAAGAACAAAATGATTATTAAAAGATATGTTTAAGTTTGTTTTGGTAATTTTAATACGTCTAAAAACTATTATAACAACACTAACCTACATTTATAAATAAAAAAATTAAATATAGTGGAGGCACGATCTATATAACATAGGTGTTTCTCTTTATAATCTAATTTATTTTTTTAGTGTATTAAATACTAAAATTTCATTCTTCAAAATCAAGTGGAGGTCATTGCCTAAAAAACGATAGACTATATTGTACGATGTCTTTCAATTTTAATATGTTATTTATCTATTTCTAAAATTTGTAAATACTCCACCCCTATAATTTCAAAAACAATGAAGTGATTTACTCATTAGTTGTACTATGTTAATGGAGGTGTTAGGTTATTTACATTGATTATTTCTATCTGTACACTGGCTCTAAATACTCGTACCATGTGTAATTGCTCATGTTGAATGAATCATTCTATTAATTTCTTTAGTTTTGGTTCAATTTGTTTTTGGATAAAAGTTTTGGTTCATTGATCATTAGACAAATGATTAATAAAATTATAGATCATGATAACAGCAATTGTCACAAAAAGATTGTACTGTGCTGAACTGAAAAACAAAGAACGTGAAGAACCCGCAAAATATAAGGTCTGAATATTTGATTGGCATAATGGCCTTGTTGTATTTTGAATAGTAGTCACATTAATAAATAGTAATATATTTGGTGGATTTATTCACCAAACAAAATATATTCGGTGGTTTTATAAAAATAGATACATATATTCGGTGGACTCGTAGAGAATAAATGACAAGGTGTAATCTCAAATAATATCATAGTCGTGACATATTAAATGACAAGTATAAACATATATCTGAAATAATTTTTAGAGTCAGTAGCTGCCCCCAAACACCTTTCTTCATGTTATTAGCTCTTTATCTATTAGATAGAGGTGATTTAAGGTCATTTGTTAACTTAACATCCTCAAATTTTTTTATTTATTTTTCTTTTAATTAAACAAATAAGTTTTACACTATTTAATTTTTTTTTTTTTTTGTGTAGCATTTGATTTTTTGTCTCGGTGAGACATTTGATTTCTCATTTTATTACGGCGTTCATTTGATTCAAATTGATAGATTAACTTCGATTAAACATATATTTTATTGCAGTGTTCATTTGATTCAAATTGATAAATTAACTTCGATCAAATGTAGATTCAAATTCAATCAACGACTTTAACGTCTTTAACGTTAGAGCTTTAGGCATGTGTATTTCAAACACTTCAATTTTATCATATTAAGTTTTGTCACATTATGACATTTTATACTATTAAATTGGGTGCTACGAATTTGGTCGTATATTTATTTTTTTATTTTAGCATTTATGATATAATTTTTACCAATTTATATAAAATAATATCATTTCTTTTGTCGAAAAAAAAATATGTATAAATATATATATATATATATATAAAAGAAAGATAATAATATTTTTATAAAATCCTCTTAATTAAATATTTATGTATTTATCATTATCATAAATATAGGGTCAAAAATGTTAAATAGTGAACCGTGAAAAAATATAATTAGTACTTAATAGCACATTAAAATAAAAGATAAAAATTATTTTTTAAATATTTCTTTTATAAGTAGATTAATTATTGTAAAACGTAGAAAGAAAATATTATTAATATTCCAATTTTACTTTATTTTTTAATAGTAAATATTAATAGAGTCTAGAATTTAAAGTCTGCACTTCATCCTTAAACATCTTCATGTGTCTCGTTTAAACCACTTTTTGTTTTTGTTTTGTTAATTTTCTTTGGTTATATTTAAGAGAGAAGAAAGTAATTGTTAATTTTATTAAAAATAGGAGTTGTATTCACGATATTCACATCACTTTAATTCTTATGATACTCCTCTAAATCGCTAAATTATTTTATGACTCTCAAAATATGACATCAATACAAGTAATTTTAACAATATTAACAATATTATCACTAATCATTAACATTAACAATTTCAAAAAAAAGAACAAGCAATTTTTCCCTTACAATTCAGTTTTTTAGAGGTTGAGTAGATAAATTTAAATTATCATATGATATTATAGTCTATTTAAGATTTATTGAATCATCTTGCTACTATCAAATTATATATACTAGTCACACTTTAAATGTCTAATATTTAGCATGAGAAAATGTATTAAGTATCTCATATTGAATGAAGTATGATATGAATATGAGTTTAATAAAAGCTATTATCACTTTCAAAACGGATTTTTTAAAAGTTGAGTTAGATTGAAACTAAATTATAAGACGTATAAAGTCATTGAGTCGTGAGCATGTGATGAAGGAACATTGAATTGAGGTTCTAAGTAACCACTCCTACAAAGGCAACCCATATATCCCTACTTGTCGTGTAGGGCAGCAATTATTGGTCACATGTTGGGCTGATGAGTTTGACGAAGGAAAGTGGTCCCTATATTTGAGTGGCTGATCATCGATTGGAAAAAAACCAAAGAATTTAAAACTGTTGCACTCTTGAAACTTCATAGAGAAGTAATGGAATGAATTTCAATAAAGAAGCTACTTTTGCAAAAGTGACGATAACTAGAATTCGAGCACTCCTAAGAACACACGCCTAACACATTTTTTTTAATACACATTTTTGTTGATAATTTTAATATAATTTTTTAGTAGTTGAAATTCATATTAAATTCACTAACTAATTTAGGTCGAGTCCACGTTAATTTGATGGGTCTTGTTGAAATGTTAAACAATAAAAAGAATGTATTATTAACATTTTTTCTTTGTATTAATTATCACAATAAATGTTTGAACATTTATAAAAAAACAAAAAAGAAATGTTTGAACTTTTAAACTCTTAGCCTATGTTTGATTTTATGTTTAGAGCATTGAGAATTAATTTTGAAGGTGTAAAATTAATTTTGCCAAAAGTGAGCCCCCATCATAGAAAGCCATTGCATGTTAGGATTTAATTTATTTTTTCGTTGAAAAAGTAAAAAATGCATAAAAGAAAATTACTTAAAACGCAAGATGTACCAATAGTAACTAAGAAAAAACAGTTTACAACAAGTAAACTCAAAAAGTATACAAGCAAAACATCAAGCACTCTAACAGATTCACTGAGACCATTACAAAAAAACATACACAACTACAAAATTAAGACATCATAACACAGAGGCAAACACTTGAGTTTTGCCATCAAGTATTAAAATCATAATCAAACCCATTTAACCTTGATTTTAACCCCCACCACGATGTTAACTTCACACGTTCAACTAACTGATTAATCTTAACCTCTAATTGCTAAAACACATGATTATTACGGACCTTCCAAATTGTCCAAATACATGTCAATCAAATAACCTGTAACTTTTGTTTTGACTTCTTGTTACAGAAGAATAAGCTATCAAATTAAAGAACATAATACAATACACAATTAGGTAAAACATTTTGAGTGTTCAACTAAACTAAAATATCATATCAAACATGACCAAAAGTAACACATTCAAAGAATAGGTGTTGTAAAGTTACCTCATTCGAGCATTCCCCAATAGGTGTTGTCTTGACCTATTGACATGTCTAGTTACTTTCAAGTACAATTGATTTTGTTCTAAAAATTGTTTCTAACTAGAAGTTATGATTTGTAGTTATTAAATTTAAAAGTCATTTTTACACTGAAATTTATTGTTTAAATTTATTTTTACATAAATATATTTAAACATAAATTATTTTAAATTTAACTAACTTTTAAATAAAATCAATTTTTTATATCGTCCTATAACCAAATATATGTAAGATTTTTATTTGGGTGTACAACTCAACAAAGTGATTCGCTTTTGAAAGGGTGGTAAGTGGCTATGCATGATTGCTTCGTTAAAGGGAAGGAGATTCGATCATTCATTCTACTACTATTGATTAATATTAAGACAACGAAGCGTGGAATAGTTTTAGGAATCAATTCGTATAAAATAACTTTCATCTCATGTTTTCTACTACCAAACAACAGTGTAACGAAGCTTCATTCACCTCGAGCTGAAACAAAACAAAAGCCAAACTATTGAAGTGGGGAAACTTATTTTAGTTTGTGTTGTTTTCAGACATTAGGCTTTATTGGGAATAACACCACGCCTGTCCTTGTTGCCTTATTCTTTACGGCTTACGCCGGCCGGCTTGTTAAGCGTTAAGTAGTAATTTGATATTTTACTTTGACCGTAACTAAGAAGTTTGAAAAGAATTTGGGATAACCCGTAATTATCTTTGAATGCATATGGCATTGTTAATTATATTTTCACTTTTAATATCTTAATAAATGACAATGACTTAGTGTTTTTTTTTTATAAAAAAATATGCTTTTAAATTGTGTGAAATCTAAAATGAATAAAAGACCTAAATAGACAAGCCAATAATTAAATTTTGTGAAATTTAGATATTTACCCAAATTTGTGAGATGATATCAGTCATCAGAAGACCTAATTAGAGAAGATCACTGTCACATGCCGTAATTGATAAGCATCGGTAATGTGTGCGCACGCAATTTACCAAAACAAAAAGTGGTAAGGCGTAATTTCAAAGCACCTTTAAGAGGCCAATAGAGAAAGTGGTCACTCATCATCACTCGCCCACTCAATTCTGTTCTGAAAAATGTACTGTAAATCACAAGAGCGAATAAGGATTTGTGGAGGAACAATGTGGTCCATTAGTAAATTATTAATAGCAATCATTGAGTATTACTGCTACCACTCCAACGCCAAATAAATAAACCTGGGTTGTTTGTACATAATTGAATGTTTGAGTTGAGTGTGACCACTGCATCTAATACAAATTGCAAATAAATATGTGCGAAACTTGTATCATTGTGTATAGGTGCTGTGATTCATTATTTTTACTCTGTTTCTTTGATAAAACTACTTTGTGGGACAAATCGCATCGACTAGTTAAGCTATGTTTGTTTTACTACACTAGTTAAGCTTATATTAATCTACATATTGATATAAATTTGATAAAATGTATTTAATGAAACATGAATTTACTAAAAATTAAAATAAAAAACAGAAACTATCACTCAAGGTTTTAATGAATTTTATCTTTCCTGCTTTTTGTCAATATCATTCTTCAGTTCAATAAATTACTTCTTTTTTGTAAAACAAAAAAAAAAGTTTACAATTGTAAAGAAAATGTACAAAAAAGGTAAAATACACGCTCGCATATCAATTATTTCCAGTAGGTGAATTTACTTTGAAATTAAGACGTAAAGCAAGTTGTTTAGATGAATGAAGCTCCATTAGCTCGATTTTGTTTCAACAAAGAGCTAAATTGAATTGATTTGAGATAATCGATACAAACTTTCTATGAAATTAGCTCCACAAAGTTTTCAAGATTCGTCAAAAATCAAATCAATAACTATAAAACATTTAAGCAGCATTCGCATAAGAATCAAGAATTAAAGCTTAAATATACCAAAATAAAGCTTTTAACTATAAACAAAATTAAAAGAAGAACAAGCTTAAATATAAAAGAAATCCATTATTATGTACCAGAAACAATTATCACAATCATAATACTCCTCAAATCACAAAAA
>JBBPBQ010020324.1:52035737-52066401 GCA_037974755.1 Cicer yamashitae | reverse complement strand
ATTGATATTTTTTAATTTAATAAGTTAATTTTCTATTTTGTAAATTTAAGTGATTAAATTAATTGATCATTACAATTTTAAAGAATAAAACGGCTATTTACATTTTTATATGTTTTTTAGGAAAAAAAGATATGAAAACTTATTTACTATCTTTTGATTGAAAAATTGAGAAAACAATGTATTTGTATTAAATGAGTTTTAGATCTCTTAAATATGTTGGTAAACAAATGGGTAAATTTATTATTTATTTGTTCATTATTTTTATTTTATTCTCACAATAATAGAAAAAAAAGTATTTATATTTCACAAAAAAAGAAAAGAAAAATGTATTTATCTATATATATATATATATTATCATTTCGAATTTCTCCTCACAACTGTCACAAAAGTTAAATAAATATCAGTAATTTGTATTCCATCATTAACAACTTTGTAAAATGAGTTCATCACATCGGCTGTTTTGTATCTTCCTTCCTTTGTTTTTTTTCCTTTGTCGTTAAGTAGGAATAGGAATATTTTAAAATAGTCATGACCAAATTAAATAAAAATTGATTTTGCAATTTGGAATACAAAAATAATGGTTAACTAAAATTATTTTGAAAATATAGTTTTAGTATTTATAATCGTGCATTATTTGTGTATTTTTTCTATTTCACAATGTTTGATATTTATTTATTTTTGACTGAGTAAATGTTTGATATTTAAGGTTTTAAAGCTAATTTAGTAAAAGAAAAAAAATCAAAACTAATAGTTAATACATGTTTTTTTTACTAAATAAATATTTATATATATACACAAACGTGTGTGTGTGTTGAATATGAGATTTTCAGTAAACAAAATATATTTTTTATTTTTATTTTTATCTTTAACTAGTTTTCTTAAAAAACCCTTTTTATTTATAAGGCAGTATTACCCTTTTTATCTTTAACTAGTTTTTTTATTGGATAATTATATAAGGCAGTATTACCCCTTTTTATTTTGACATGCACATTTCTTAAAAAGGGTAATCGCATTTTCGGACGAGTAATTGTAATTTTTGTTTGAATTCTTCTTTTTGTCTGAGGCATGATTTTCAACTATTTATGTTTGATTTTTTTTTAGTCTGAAGCGTGATTTTCAATTCGATTGTAACTAAATTTGTTTAACAAAATCCCTTATTTAAAGACAACTTTGTGAATCTTATACCCTAAATCAATTCTACTCAATTGAAAAGCTAAAAATTATTGCTTCTCTAATACACACTCCTTGAAAGATGAAACAAACACACACGTCTCAATATGAAATTGAAATGCAAAGTGATCTCAATCAATCCCTTGGAAGCTGCAAATTCCCTCCAAGAAATTTGCAGAATTTATGTGTAATATTAAGAGGATCCCACAAATTTACTGTCAAGTTACTTATGATCTTCCAAAACAGAACAGTTAATTTATACATCAAGAAAATATTAAAACATGTAATTAGTTCTCTTTACTTCACCACATCAAAAGTAGCTCGAAGATTGGATATCATGACCGGACACTCTCCCTTTTCATCATATTCTGCAAATTCTCCACTTGACAAGTCAACATTCTCAAACTTTGTCCCCTCCAGCTACAAAATATAACTTGCATTACTTAAAAAAAGGGCAAACAAGCAGAAAATTTATAATGCAACGAAAATGTGGAGCAAGTGCATAAAATCTCATTTATATCCTAGAATTAGAGCATAGATCTTAATCTCATTTAAATAAGACATGATGTAGACATGGATGGAGGATAAGCATAGGAAGAAACTAAGTATTACATTTATTTACTGAACTAGAAAGTATTATATAAATTACATGTAAAAGAAGAAAGATGATAACCAAAGCTGGAAAATAGAGGTTTTCACAACCAGAAAAATCATATGTTACAGCTATAACCTGAAACTTGTTTCAAGAGGGCAGAGGGGACTGCATGTCTGGCAAATCTCACAACAATTTGGACTTAAAAATTATGAAAAAATGAAAATTACTTTGAGCTTGCAAATTTTCACATATGATTATTGGTTTAATTTCAAGACTGTAGAGTAGAAGACGTTGAAGTCAATCACATCAAATTCTTCGAAGTTTGGAGTTTTGTCGGTAAACTTTTCCGACGTGATGTCCAGAAATTGATAATTTGATACTACGGATAATATATATATATCTAGTTATTGACAATAAGCATCAAACCACATCAAATGTGACATCTAACTGCAACAATTACTGAATAAAAGCAAAGGAAGTATACAACAGAGGGAATAGAGTATATGAACAATTTACCATATTCAATTTATATATCAGCAACATAAACCAATCAGAGGAGAATATCAAATATATGATGCCAAAAGTAATGAAAGCATCGACAATAACAACGAAACTCACCGACTCGACTTTCCATCCATCGTTAAATTCAAAATCTATCGGCTCATAGCCCCTGCAGTCAAATAACATCAGTGGGGTAAACTTCCCTGATTCACTTGTTTCATGGGTTAGTGGTTGTCCTCTGCCTGGGATCATAGTTACAGTGCTCTCCCTGCCACAAAACTTGCACTACAAACCAAATAAAGGGTGTTAAGAAACCAGCAGCAGCAGATGCATTTAGAGTTATGCAGCAGAACAAGAATGAGCCGTCCTATGACATAGATGGAACATAAACAGCACAAGAGCAAACATAATATAATTCTGTTCGGTCATAATATAACAAGTCAGGCAACTGAAAACCTAAATTTAGTTAGTTAATAACTTTATGCAAATCACGATCTGTGCATGTTTCTGCAATAGACTTAGGGCCTGTTTAGGTTGCTTATTTGAGTTCATCTACTAGCACAAACATTTGTGAGACTGCCATAAGTTGTTTTCAACTTATTTACATAAACTTTCTAAGATAGCTTATGAAAACAACGTATAGCTTTTATGAAAACAATGTGACTTTATTTTATCTTTTGTTATAGAGATAGCTTATATATAAACACTTATATATGATAAACATTTATGCTATAGCACTTAATCAAGTTGTTAATCCAAACATGGCCCTATTCTACCTAGTTGGATAAAAAATAGTTGTCCGACGATGAATCCATAAAAATACAGTATGCATATAATATATTGGGAGATTGGATAATGTTTCCTGTCCTTTTCTCTACCATGTATATACAAAATATAAAGACAAAACTAAAGGATTTGAAATTGTGTAACTCCAAACTTAGACTTATTTATAGGTAAAGATTTACAGCTAGAATTACTAGTTAGTATGGAGCTCTCTGATGCACATGTTGCTAAATGATCCACATTGAAGAAGATAATAAAATGTAAATACAGGTAAGGAATCTCTAAGTCATAAGAGTAAACCATTGAAGACGGTTTGAATTGGCTTTTTTGAGTTTATTGGCAGACATGAGCACTTGTGAGACTGTTTGGTAGAGCTCATGGAAACAACTTATGACATGTCTATAAGTTGTTTTTCAGCTTATTTTCATTAACTTTCCACAATAGCTTATGAAAACAGCTTATACACCCTCCGAAATGAAACATAATCAAAAAGGAATTTAAAAAGTTAATGTATCCGGTCTAAAATTTAAAACAAATACTTCAACTTTTCAAATACCATTTTTGCATATATTTCATTCCGAAGAGAGTGGCTTATGTGAAAACTGTTTGACTTTATTTACCTTTTGTTATAGAAATAGCTTAGACATAAGTACTTATATAATATTATATAATTGCTTATGTTTTAAGCCCTTAATTTAATTAAGTTGTTTCTCCAAAGAGGACCTTAGTATGTAAAGATAACCGCCCACTTTGGATTATCTCTAACTTGGGATCTTATCAAACAAAAATAACTATTAGGTTCTCAACGTACAAGAAAACCCCTTATAAATTTATCCCTTATTATTCTAATTGAACCGTTCACACCGAATTGATCCATTTATGCAACTTTAAAAATGATGTTGAAATCTGTTTGATGAAATGCCGAGTTGAAGAATACCTTTTGAATGAGATGAGTAGTGGCCTTGCCAGCTGGGAGAGGAACGGTGTCGTTTAAGGACACACAAGTATCTTTTTGGCTTACTTCTCCACACCTCCCACATTTCAACTATCATCACAACAATAATAATACGGAAATTAAAGACGAAAAAGAAGGAGAAAAAAAAAGCATGTAGTAAATGAAAATAGAAAAAAGATAGGTAACCTTGAAGAAATAGGAGAAATTGGGGTCATCGCAGCCAGCTTGAGGTTGAAGATTGGTCAAGTTTTCAAGCTCAGCAGTTATCATCAGCATGTAGTTCACCATTTCTGTTACCGTCAAACTCAATCGATCTCTCAATTGCTTGCTTTGGGTTTTTCGAACTTCTAACTGAAAATTGGAATTTGGATGTGGAATGTTCCAGAAGGAATATAGACAGAAGAGAAGATGCAGCGATGAGTTTTTTGTTATGATTTTTTTATTATTCTTAAAATAGATGAATGATAAATTAATGAACACGATTAATATTTGAATTTCTCTGTTTTTTGTTTTATTTGTAGGTTTGCTGCATGTGTGATAATTTTATATTTGTTTAAAATTGAATTCACTCTAAGTTTGCTCATTCAACTAGATTCAACTCACTCACTTGTTAAAATTTTTTTTATCTTTATTTATAAAATAAATCACAAAATTATTTATAAAAATAATGTATGAATTAATTATTGGGAGAACCAAATAATGTATGAATTAATTACTTAAGAATTTAAATTTAAATTTTGACTTAAATACTTTTTAATTAATCTTTTTTTATTTTATGTCAAATTTTAAATTACTATGCTTTATTCTATTAAGAATTGGAGAATTAAAAAACAATATTTATATAAATATTATTTAATCTATTTATTTTTTAATAATTAATCTTTTTATATAATTTTTAAATATTTAATTATAATATTTAAATTGATTTATGTCATCATTAATGTTTTACTAAAATTATCTTAAAGTCAAAAAAAGAAAAATTTAAAAGTCTAATGTAAAAATGTTTATGATACTTATTTTCCGACTGATTTATAGAATATTATTTGGAGTTTTTTTTTTAAAATATCTTGTTTTTTTTTTTAAATTTTACCAAAATGCCACCTTTTTAAAATTTTTTTACCAAAATGTCCTACTTTTTGAGCCTTTCTGCTGGTCGCTACCGGAGGTGCGACCTCTTGAAGAGGGTTTTTTTTGCAGTGGGAGGTCGCTGACTGGGGGTGCGACCTGCTACTGGGTTTTTTTTATTTTTTATTTTTGTGTCTTTTTGTGTCTTTTTTTAAGTTTTTAATAATTAATTAATTATAATAATAATAATAAAAATAATAAATTAATATTAATAATAATAATAATTAATAAATAATAATAATAATAATACATTAATATTAATAATAATAATTAATAAATAATAATAATATTAATAATAATAATAATACATTAGTAAATAATAATAATAATAATTAATTTATAAATAAATAAAAATAATAATAATAATAATAATAATACATTAATATTAATAATAATAATAATAATAATTAATAAATAATAATAATATTAATAATAATACATTAGTAAATAATAATAATAATAATAATAATATATTAGAAAATAATAACTGTGTAGTTGTGTAAAGTCCGCATCTCAGCAATAATAATTTTTTAATATATTATTATTATTATTATTTATTAATGTACTGTTATTTATTTATTTATTTATTTATTTATTAATTATTATTATTATTTATTAATGTATTGTTTTTTATTTATTTATAAATTAATTATTATTATTATTATTTACTAATGTATTATTATTAATATTATTATTATTTATTAATTATTATTATTATTATTATTAAAATTTAATGTATTATTATTATTATTTACTAATGTATTATTATTAATATTATTATTATTTATTAATTTTTATTATTATTATTAATATTAATGTACTATTATTATTATTATTTATAACTAATTAATAATAATTTTTTAATGTATTATTATTATTATTATTTATTAATGTATTGTTATTTATTTATTTATAAATTAATTATTATTATTGTTATTATTATTATTTATTAATTTATTATTATTATTATTAATATTAATGTATTATTTTTATTATTATTATTATAATTAATTAATTATTACAAACTTAAAAAAAGGCCAAAAAAGACAAAAAAAAATAAAATCAGTAGTAGGTCGCACTCCCGTCGAACAGCAGAAAGGCCTAAAAAGTAGGGCATTTTAGTAAAGCTTTTTCAAAAGGTGATACTTTGGTAAACTTTTTAAAAAAAACAGGATATTTTAAAAAAAAAAAACTCTATTATTTAACGTAGTTTTTTTTTTGGCTTTTTTTTCTTAATAAGATCCATGTCTCCAAGTTCTTTTTTTTTTTCTTTCTTTTTATTAATCTAACTTTAGTTTATAGAAAAAAAATTACAATATCCAAATAATTAAAAAATAATTAAACTGATTTCTAGAGGCATAAAAAAGTACTTACGAGTTATTTTGATCTATCTTTAACTTTTCATTTCAAAATTTCATAAAATTAAAACTTTTTCAAATTGTTTAACAAAAAAATTTGACTCATCCTATTGTTTTTGCACGCGGCCATATAATTTATTCCATTATTTTACTGTGAATCATTTTAAATTAAATAATAAGTCTAAAAAGTAATTGGTTCTGCATCATAGGTACCCTTACAATATTTCATTAAATTCTCCTGAAAAAAATAAAATAATAAATTATTAATTTTCAACCAACAAATAATAATAATAATATGGATGTCAACGAAAATTGTATACATTAAATTATATAAATAATTATAATTATTATTATAACAAATTTAGTGAATTTTAAAAAAAAATTAAAAGGAGATATAATGAATGAAAATTGTAATTGATAATTATGATATGATTAGCAAATATAGGAAATAAAAGGCAAATATAATGAATGAAAGTTTGAATTGGTAATCAGAATATGAATTGATTTTTCAATAAATTTTCGCTAGCATATCACATATGGCTACAAAAATTGTCATTTTGTATTTAGTATTTTTTTTTTATAGGAAATAATTTCGTCATTCGTTCAAAATTTCATTATATATGATTGATTCAATATATTACACGTAGCTTTTTAAAAAAAATTTATATTAATTTTTTTGTCAAACTTTCCTCACAAGTTTGGATGTCTGTATATAGAGCATCATACTTTTAAAGTTGGAAAAGACAAAACTTAAACAAAGGTTTACGACATTCAGAAAATTTGATTTAATTTCAACTTTAACAAATCTTCGACAGCTGATAAGTTAGATTA
Organism: Cicer yamashitae; assembly: GCA_037974755.1. Taxonomy (NCBI): domain Eukaryota; kingdom Viridiplantae; phylum Streptophyta; class Magnoliopsida; order Fabales; family Fabaceae; genus Cicer; species Cicer yamashitae. The sequence goes on along the minus strand of JBBPBQ010020324.1, from coordinate 52,059,083 downwards.
TATTAGAAAATATAGATTACTAACTAAAACTAAAAGTATTCTATTAGACTTAGTTAGGATCGGTTAAGTTCAGTTTAAAGTTTGTTACAAGTGATTTTTACGAATAAATAATGATCACACCATTGTAATATTGATTAAGAAAGAATAATAAAATCAATTTAAGTTCATTGAAGCTTTTCTCTCCATCTCTTCATTTCTGGTTTAGTTTCTGTTATTCATATTCTTATCTTAGTATCTTAGAGCTCCTTTTTTTTCTTCGATCCTCATTCATCAATGGCTTCCATAAATCCATTTCTTGGCGCCTCTAATAATTTTTCTTCTTCCCATTTCAAATTCTCTCACCTCATTTATGTTAAACTTGATGAGAAGAACTTCAAGCAATGAAAACAACAAATTGATGGCGTAATTCGCGGTCACAAGTTTCAGAAGTTCATCACTGAACCTTTAGCTCCACTACGATTCTGAATCTGATCGCACTGCAAATCGTCTCAATCCTCTATTTCTGGAGTGGGAGCAACAAGATGCACTTGTTTGTACCTGGATCCTTTCAACAATCTCTGATTCGATTCTCACGAAGCTTGTTGTTTCTCATGTTCCAGCTCAAGATCAATGAGCAATGTATTAACAAAGCCTCTTCCTAGCACCAAGTTTGTAATACTTCATGACAAACTAAGAGTGTTTGACAAACACTCCTTAGTAAAACCACCCTCAAATTCAAGGGAAATATCAGAAACTATAAATTACACAACTAAAGTCAACTAAGAGTATTCTGTTACAGTTAATTAGAGTCGGTTAAGTTGAGTTTAGAATTTGTTATAGAGTTTGTTAGAGTGATCTTTAAATATAAATAATGATCACACTATTACTTTCTATTATTCATATTTTTATCAGATTATCACACAGAATCATCCAAATTATTGGAGATAATTTAAAATAGAATTGTATCATATTATATTTTTAATTCGTATATCATATACAATAGTCTATATGAATATATAATTGATAAAAATTTAATTATGTTAAAAATACTATATGAGATCAACTAATATGTTATAAGTTTAATTGCTATTTAAGATATCGTCCTTTAGAAATTTCTAGATTATGTTTCATTTTTTTGGAAAAAGTCTAAATTTTGGTTTCTTAATTGTTAATTATGTAATTTTGGTCTATTAATATTTTCAATTTATAAAATTCAAAATCACATAATAAAATACGTAGATGTGACAATTTCTATTATAAACCATACTTATTAATTTATTACATTGATGTCACGTCAAATTAAATTTAAATATATAAATAAAAATATATATATTCATATTAACAAAATATATTCATATTAACTTAAAATGATAAACTAACCAGAATTTAGACAATAATATTTAAAATATAAGTTGTAACACAGTTAACCTAATCCTTTTACCTTTTACTAATAATAAAACGGAACAAGGCTTAAGTAGAGGAGTGGTATTGGGAGAGTCATGTGAACACATCCAAGGAGGGTGGTTGGTCCTTCTTTTCTAACAACTAAAGTGGTGTTGTGTATATGTATGTCTGAATGGATGGAGGAGAGGGAAGTCATATGTATTTCACTCTTTTGTCTCTTTTCAACTGTGGTAATTTGTTAGCTATATGCCCCAAACTTGGGCCACTTACAAATTTGACTTGAGATGTCTATTTAGTTTTCTAATTCTACTTTTAAATTCTCTATGTTCCACTTCTTAAAAAATCAAAGTAATAATAATACTAAAACTTTTTAAATATGATAATTCACATTTAACAATGATTATTATTAAATTATTATTCTAATGAATTCAATTGAAAATAATAACAATATAATAATTTAGTTATAGAAAATTGGGTGTTACACTGATCTCAAATTTAATTTTTGGGATGGGAAGGTGGCTGATAAATGAAGCATGCATTTGCATTTGAACGATAGAAGAAGTGGTGAATGATGTAAACAGAAGATGAATGACAAATATATAGACGGTAACTCATGCAGACATCGCTAGCTAACTTATTGTTAAGCAATGTACATATATAGTTCATGTTACCAATAAATTATTTCATGTATCACTATATATATCTTTGTCTTCCATTACTAATTAATGTGTATTTTGTGTCAAAGGAATCAATACCAATAATATATAATTAGCTATCACATAGTTTGAATGGGAAAGAAGATATTGTTCATTCTCATGGTGATGGCAATCACAGCTTACGGTACTAACAATGATAGCTTGTTCTCAAGACACAAGATTTTAGAAGTTGAGAGAAAATTACAACATCTTAGAAAACACTCATTAAAAACCATTCAGGTAAAAAAAATTCTTTGTTCTTCTTCATTCCATAATTTCTATTATATTAGGCCATCAAGGGAAACACTCTAATTTCGATGTTATTACCTAATTAATTAGTCTTGTAATATCTAGTAACAGTCAATTATAAATATGGAAGTTAGATATACTAGTGCATGTTTCGGTTAACAGTAAATTTGGTAAAATTACGATGAACCATTGTAATTTTAATAAAAAGTACACTTTGGATCAAATTTATTGTCAATCTAAACATGCACTAGACAATAATATCAAATATTGTTTAACGTTGAGTGAATTTTGGTATTGTTAAGATTTTCTAAATTGTCACACAAGATGCAAAGCTTAATTAACTTCAATGCTTAATTATATTTTTTTTCATGTTATTAGAGTGAAGATGGAGATATTATCGACTGCATCGACATTAAAAAGCAGCCTGCCTTTGATCATCCTGCATTGAAAGATCACAAAATTCAGGTGAATGCTCTTCAAGAGTGATTCTTATTTGTTTACAACACTTTTTTGGGTTAATTTATAGATGCTACAATACAACTAATTGCTTGTTTGGACTTATGATTAAAGTGATTCTAAAAGTATAAATTTAATTTTAACATATTTAAGTGTTCTTGAATAGTTATTTCTTTACCACTAAAATTAATTCTAATTTGATTTTTAGTCTTAAACTTATTATTTGACGAACTTTTAATCAAAATCAATTTATTCAAAATTAATTTTTGCCACCACAAAATCAAACACAGACTAAATAAAATATGTAATCAGATGGTTCCTAGTTACAATTCAGCTAAGGAGGAGATGAAGCAAAGGAATGATGAATCATATGTGACAGTGACTTCTTCTCAAGTATGGCGAAAAAGTGGAAGTTGTCCAGAGGGAACGATACCGATTAGAAGGATACGAAAGAGAGAGTTGCTCAAGGCTCATTCAATTGATGAATATGGAAGGAAGAAACCAAGCTTCTCAAACAGACAAGTACTGAATCAGAACATCGATTCCTTTGTACAGCTAAGAAACCACTCTGTAAGTTAGTTACATACATGGCATGACATTATTTCCCAAACACAATTTTGATTGTAACATATGTTAAGTAGTACTACTTTGGAAAATGTTTTAAATTTTGGACACTCTTATAAGTAAAAGTTAATTATTTTGAACTATTTAATGTTATTATTCATAATATATACTATTTATTTAATTCAAAAATATTTAATGTAAATAATTAAGTGTTTGACATGAAAATGGACAATTTAGTAAATTTGACTTATATTTTACATACAATATTAAAAATTAATTACATTTAATTAAATTTCTTAATAGGAAAGCAGTTTGATGGAGTAGTATGAAAGGATAATATTACTGTGTTTTCTTTGTGTAATTGAAGAATGTTATATTATTTCACTCTTCCCACTATCATCAACTATTATCATACATGAGTTCTAGTAGACAGCCAAAGTTTTCATATATTTATTTCTAATAGACAGCCAAAGTTTAGTAAATTGAATTCAAAATTTATATTTAGAATGAGTCGTCTGATCTTTATCTAATAGTCATATCAATTTCTTGACTGCGATGGCTTTGTGTTTTAGTGACCGCAGAAAATCGAAATTCTAAAAAAGAAAAAATTGTTATTAGCTTGCTTTATCAACTTTTTTAGCATTATGAAATCAATTAAGCATATTTTCTTGTACTTGAAGCAACAAACAATTGTGCTTTGCTGATTTGATATCTATGTGAACCAGAAGGCGATATTGTTCGCAAATGGATACCGCTACTTGGGAGGTAAAGGAGACATTAAAGTTTGCAGTCCTATTGTTGAAAAGAATGATGAATACAGCACTTCACAGGTTTCTCTCCTAAATGGAGCTTACAATGACTTTGAGTGTGTTGAATCTGGATGGGCGGTAAGAACATGCTTATATTACTTTAACATAAAGTTTTTTATGATATTTTTGTTAGAAAAATGCTCTTCAAATTATTACTCCCTCCCTCTTGTCCCTTCTAAAAGAGGCAGTTGGGTCAACAAAAAGTTGATGTGTCTCAGATGCATCAACTTTCGATGACCTAACTGTCTCATAAAAAAGGAGAGGATGTAGTATTACATTATCATATTTAGAGTTCTCTACTAAATTGCCTCATGCTTGAACTTGAAGTTATAAATTGTCCCTTGCCTTGTGCTTATTAATGTGGTTTAAAACTTTTCAGCTGTTAAATGTTTCATTATCTTTGTGTTAAATAAACTTGCTACAGGTCAATCCTAGTGTATATGGAGATAGGAAGACTCGTTTATTCGTATATTGGACTGTAAGTATATGGAACTGCATCAATTTTACACAATTAATTTGCATGTAGACTTTACCCTTTATTTGGAAGAGAAATGATATTTTGAAACACAAATTTCACATCAAATTTTGACATTAATTAGGATGGTTCATGCAGTTCAAAGATATGATTAATTATGTTTAATGAATGATTAATGAATTTAACAAGATGTCACAACTCATTAACCCATGACTAAACATAGTTAACCACAAATTTGAACACCATTAAACATAATTTGAGACTAAAATTTATGTTTTAGAAGCAATAACTTCAAATCCTATTCGATAAACAATCAATTTCATTAATTTGTTCTACTTTTTGGTACTTAATGATGGAACACCAATCTCTACAGGCTGATGGTTCAAAGAAAACAGGTTGCTTTGATCTGACTTGTCCTGGTTTTATTCAGACAAGCAATGAAATTGCCTTGGGTGCTGCAATTTATCCAATATCAATTCCTGGTGGTCTTCCATATAAAATAACTATTTACATCTATAAGGTAACAAACATTTATATGAAGTATTGAAGTACTATATAATATAACCATTATATGAAGATTTCCATTTTTTTCATTTTAATAATCATTATTTTCCTTTGCTTTAGGACCCATTTACTAACAATTGGTGGGTGCAATATGGTGAGAAGACCAACATAGGTTATTGGCCACCTGAACTATTCAGAGCAATATGCTACAATGCTGAATCAGTTGAATGGGGTGGTGAAGTTTACAGCACAACCGTTGGAAACACTCCTCATACCAAAACACAAATGGGTAATGGACGATTTGCTTCTGGTGATTCATCTTCCATATTGAGGATGAGAATTCATGACAATTCTGAGGCCTTGAAGATTCCGGAATGGGTTGATTATTACTCAGACGAATATAACTGCTATGATGTTCGATATAATGCGGATTATGTTGAAGATCCTGAGTTCTATTATGGAGGACCCGGTAGAAACCCTATGTGCCCTTAATCACATTTAGAAAATTATGAACTACATTCGGCAAAAAGACTATACTGCTACCACTATTTATTTGCATTCTTTAGTTTTGCACTGGCAAAACAATTTAACTTGTCAATTTAATGGTAAAAGACACAGAAAACTTTCGATATTCAAATACATCAATGTTGCGTTTGACCAATTTTGATTATTCCATAGAACTATAACATCTACATACCTACAGACCAATATGCTATAATTAGAACATCACCAAAAGTAAAATAAAATAACCCAACAAAAAGTAGTACAGTAACTTGATCCACTTTCTAAACTCTAAAGGTTACACATCCATAAACAACACTAGACTAGATCATACTGTTTTCTCTCTTCTTGGATCGACTGAAAAATTCTAGCAGCTGATACTGTTGCAGATCGTGGGTTATGTGGGACAACTCTGATTACCTGCGGTTTTTGTTTGGTTTCAAGAGATCGAAAGACTTCCTCTGATACTGTCGGAACCGTAAAAGAAGGAGAAAGTGCATCTCTTCCTTCATCAGATTTCTCTATTCTTATTTCCTTCTCATTAGGTCTACTTGTTGGAATCCCTTGTAACTCTCTTTCAATAGATGGCTGAAATTTTGTGACGTGTAATGTGGCTCCATTTTTCTGATTTGACAAATTGCATGAGCTTTGATTATGAGTGTTAAAACTGGCTCCAACTAAAGATGAATTACCATTTGAGTCATGAGAAACTTGTGCAGCAAACCGGTTCGCCCGTTCAATAACTGAGCCTGATGCTGATTGATTCATTGCTGGGACACCGTGAGGAGGGAAGTGGGCGTAACTGCCTGGAGGAATGAAGGGTGGGACAGCAACTGCTTGATGAAAATCTGGAATTCCATAGGCAGGATTCATGAACGCACCGTTAGGAGGACCCTGTCCAAATGGCCCACATCCTCCGTACATTGGTCCTGTAAATCCAGGACCGGGATATGGCTTGTAGACAAGCCCCTCGGAAGGAGACATAACAGGAATTAACCACTGATATCCTGGTGACTGATTGAAACTCTGGGAAACAACATTTTCCTGGTGTGGATTTCCATAAAAAGGAGTGTAATTTGAAAGATGGCTGCCATATTTTTGGGATGAAAAGGATGTTTTCCCTACTCCATTTTCAGCAGAATGTTCCAATTTATGGTTTAGCTTTTCAGAATGGTCTTGCTGTTTATGATTTTGTGTCGGAGGTTCAACAATAACTTCCAATGAGAGACTTTTAGGAGTAGATGCCTGCAGAGGAAATTTTCCTAAAATAGCAGCATCTTCAAGCAAAAGATCTGATGATCCAGCAATCAACTGTTGGACCTGTTGAAATTAAATGAATTATTCGGTAAGCACACACTTGAAGGGTGAACCTAATTACAAAAAAGCTAGCATGCTTCCCATCTTGGACCAATACAAGCCAATATAAGAGATCATTTTACCTTTATCAGTCTGTGCAATTCAAACACTTGGACCGCAAACACTCTTTGTTGACTGTGGAGAAGAAAATGAGTTAAATCAAGAAAATTGCACAATACTCATTGAATATGGGATTTGAGACACATAAAGTGAACTGATGCATTTGGAACTAGATAGATATGATCGTGTTGAACAGTTGAAAGGACAAACATTTAAACCAGTAACTAACAAAATCAAATATTCTCCTCACCTCATGTAACCAGTCAATCAAGCCAAATCTAGAACACAAGAATATCATATTTTCTCAGAAATCTAAACAATTCTTCCAGGAGTATTGTAATGTATTAACTAAACACAAATCGTTTAACATGTCTGTTTATATAATTAACACCTATTCCGGTCATGGATTACTACAGTTTTCTTGAAAACCACATTTGAACCCTTAGAAGAAATGTATATATTCAGGTCATATGGCTAGAATAGTTAACAATGCATAAAAAGGAATTACTACAGCTTTACATTTGAAGCAATATGAGAAAAGAAAAATACCTGCAGTATGTGGCAATAGGCAAAAATATGACATATTCTCGAACTGGACCTCATATCCAAACCAAAATGCATATGAAGTTATGAAAAGGGGAAGGAAACCTCATTATTGCATCAAAAAAGTATAATCAATAATCAAAACTTCACCAAATCAAACAAGGATTTTTTTAATTCTAAATTTCTGCGCATATGCCAAAGAAAACAAACAAATTATTGCTTTTCCATCACATAAGCATAAATTTATAGAATTCAGTTCACAAAACTCAAGTTACTAAAAACCAATAAGTCTGATAGATATAAGAGAATCAACTAATCATACATTAGTAAAGGGTTCAGAAGGAAATAATTCAAGTTCGAGATCACCACAGATGCAGATGCTACAGAAGTTCAGAGATACTTACGTGGTAATTTTCCGTCTTGCTTTCCAAAAAAGTTTTTGACCTAGTATCTGTACGACACCATCAGGAGAAAGTTCCATGCTTGACAAACTTTCTAGAGTTGAGGTCTTGGAAAGATCGTCACTTCCTTCTGAGTTTCCTTTCTGCATCGGGCTGTCAATGTTGGTATCATGATATTCAGTATCATTGGTAGCTTCAAGTACACTGGTTTGGTCCACTGTCGAATGAAAGCAGCTTCTTAACACAAGACTGTTTCTATTATCAATATCCATCGCAGAGTCAATGAGACCATCACCATGTTCGCTGTCATTAGATTCCTGCTGTACGCAAGCATTGCCCTGATGTAACCTGCTTTTATTCACATCTTTTCTCATTTTGACAAGTAGGGAGCCAAATTGAGTTTGATCCTTGTCACCATCATTTTTCCCTGCTACTGAACAACAAAAATTCCGGGCGCCCACAGGAGTGAGTTTTTTCCCATTGAAACTCTTCATTGTTTTATTATTAGATTGACCAATCCTTGAGTGATCATATGCACGATTGTCATCTCCATCTACTTTTTTTCTCTGTTCAAGTTGTGAAGACAAAGTGTCCATGTTTGCTTCATTAGATTGGTGAGAAGTATAACTTTCAGCTCGTTGTGTGGCCGTTTGTGAAGGTAAACTAACTGGGACGATGTAGCTTCTCTCTGGGTCATTTCCCTTCAAATATATTGATTCATATTAGAGATAACATAAAGTCATTCATGAACATTCTGCATAAAGCTTCAGTTATTGAGAGACTTAATTCTTAATATGGTAACGCAGCCTCTATAACCAAATGGTGTGTTCAACTGTTGGCACATAATTCTTTGTAATTCAAAGTTGGATTCGGAACATGATAAAAAAGAGCAAGCAAGTCCATTAGACTCTTGCGTGAGGGCGTATGTGATATAAAATTATTAATGCGCCTTCTTTGGTTACAACTTATTTGTATTTGGTTTTCAATATGCACGCGTTTCGATGTTTCATCAACACAACGGCAACAATGAGGTAGATTGGCTCATTCAATCTCAACAATAATCCAAATACATCATCGAGCTTTTGCAAGAATTTGTACTTGACGATGAGCCAGTTTGAACAAATTTCTTAATAAACATTTATAGAAAAAGAAATATTAAAAGAATCTTCAACAATAACTCCTCATTTAAGTTTAAATTAGCTTTTCATCTCAATTTTTTCAAAAACTCTTTCATCTAACTTCTCCACAAACACCTATAAACATATTAGGACCTTTCTAAAAGTGAAGAACTATATTTGATAAGCTCAAAGAAGCTAGAAGCTAATCCAAAAGCTGCTAATATCTTAACTTACACACACATACATTAAGTAAGAAAACAACAAACTCCTAGACACAAGATAAAAAGGCTAAGAATCCCCTAGATTGCTATAAGCGACTAGTCTTGTCTTATGCTAAAAAGCAACTAAACAAAACACATATATAATACTATTTGGTTTGTTATCCAGTGTGCCTCAAATATAAATAAAGCTAAAATCTAAGGAGAAAACGTAAGTGTAGTTCCTTGTGTGCTATTTTTATTGTTTTTCAGTCACAATTCAACACATGGACTGTGTATCCAACAATATAAATAAAACCATTTTAAATTTTAACTCAAAAATTCGGCCATGTTTGGCTAAAGGGTTTAATTAAACACTTATAGCATAAGCACTTATCATATAAGGGCTTATGATGGGAACACACTCATTGGTTCCTATCAGCTTATGTATAAGTTATTTTTATGACAAACGATAAAATAAAGTCAAATTGTTTCCATGTAAACTATAAACTGTTTTTCATAAATTATCCTAGAGAGCTTATGGAAATAAGCTTAAATCAGTTTATAGACATGTCATAAGTTGGTTTCCTAAACTCTCAAACAGTTGAACAAGTAGATAAACTCAAGTAAATCAATCCAAACGGATCCTAAATCTATGTGACATGTTATAATTGGTAAACGACACAAACAACAACCATAGATCAACACCTAAGTTTTGTCCAAAATTTAATTAAATTTATATCATATTCAACTGTTATCCAGCCTCTTATCATTATCCTATAAAGTCAACCAAATCAAAAGGGCCTTAAAAACTACATAAAATATGAAACAAAACACAGAGAGCCATAAACACCTATAAAAATCCAAGACTTACCAAGGTGGAGGAAGGTGTTAGAGGATGTGAATTAGAAGAAGAATTTGAATTGTTGTTGAATCTTTGAAATGGAACATTAAAGTGTTCATAAAGAGCCATCTTATTCCTCGGTGGTGCTCTTGGTCCTCCTTTCTCCGTTGTGTCATTGACATGGAGCCTTGGGAACATGGGCCCCACCACTACCTTCTCATCATCATCATCATCATCACACTTCCCTCTTTTCATTCTCCTTCTTATTCTTCTTTCTATCCAAAATCTGTAATCTTGAATAGTGATAGTTAAATTAATACAAATAGAGAGATGAAGAAAAAGAAGTAGTAAAAGTTTGCGTGAAGACAACAACAGGTCACCAGCAGAAAAATATACTCGTTAGGGATTCCAGTTTAGGACTTAGAAGACAGTCCTACCAAAAATGAAACGGGAAAAAATAAATAAAAGAAAGGAAAATAAAATATGTTGTATGGTCGGGTGGGATTAAGCTCAGGAATTCACTAATAATATCAATCCTCCATCATCAAATCAATAATTAATAAAAATGGATAATATCAACAGTCAATCGTCAAATCAATAATTAATAATCGTATTATTTCTAAGGGTGTGCAACTGTTCGGGTAAAATCAAACCAAATTAGAATTCAAATTAAACCGTGCTTTTTGGATTGAATAATTTTTTAAATGGATCTAAATTCGAACTATCAACCAAATTTGAATAGGTACAGTTATTCAATATTAGACTCATGTCCATATAATAAAACATGATGTGACTCAGTGTATTGTGTAAGTTTTTTTTATGTACAATCTTTTGTTATTTTGGATAAAGATAAAAATTAAGATAATATACTAATATATAATTAAAGACAAAATTATATATTAAAATTATAAAAATCACACTTTTCATTTATCAGTAATCCAGATTTTGAAATTTTAATTTAATATTTTAGACACAATTATTGTGTTGTAACCCGATAAACTCAACACAAATCAATTTGTTGTATATTGGTTTAGTTCGATTTGAATTTTATCCAACAAAAGTGTTAATTTGAATCAAACTAAATTATGTACTTTTGATCGGTTTAGCATCAAATTTGATTAATTAAAAGTAAATTAAACCAGCTTACAAACACCTTTATATGTATAATCAATCATAAATAATTATATTATTGATCAATGTTGGTTGATTTCTTTACTTTATACTTTTGAAATAGACGGTAGTAGAGAATCTTTTTACACAACTACACAACTTTGATTTTAAGATGCTTTTACTTTTTAGATTAAATTTTATTTTATTTTTGTTTATTTTTTTAAACTTGCTAGTAGTATCTCAAAAACAATAAAAAATAATTTTTAAATTATAAAATACTACAATTAAATTTTTAAAAATTATAACAAACAGATTCATTACCTCAATTAGTGATACTATTTCAACATCAAATAATTTACACCGTATTTAATACAGTATGAAAATAGGCTATTATTTATAATTATTAATGCAAATGTAAGAGAGGATAAAAACTAATAAAAATATCACATTGTATCCAAATTATGTATTACACAGTACAAAAATACGTCAAGATTACATTTCTCAATTTTAATCTCTGTTTGTAATAGCATCCGTGTCCAATTTTTTCATGTCTTCAACGTTAAATTACTAAATTAGAAAATGTAGTGCATATTTGGTATTATAATAAATTTTAAGGTGACTTGTTAGGATTGTGACAAACTTATTTTGATTTCAAACATACAGAGCAATTAGGACTGTTTATAGGTTGGGTAATATTGATCAAACCGATAAAACTGATTCACATCGACTAAAAAACACGAATCGGGTTGAATGAATTTGGTTTTTCAAACAAAACAAAAAACGATCATTTAAATTGAGTACTAGGTAAAATCGGAATCAACTTGGATAAAACCGGTCGACCTAGTTTTTGAATTTTCTTTTGAGTAATTTCTATTTTTTTAAACCTTAGATTTTAGAAGACTTGACTCATGATGAATTGACTATTTTTTGGTTATTTTAGGATCTTGCATTTTGATTATTTTGATTTTTGTAAATATTTTATGTTATTTTAGGCCCTACAATTTGGGTTATTTTCATGTTTGCACAGTTTTATTATGAAATTTATAACTTTGATATTTATTGTATATGTGTGTATTTGATACTAAAACAATAGTAAAAATATGTTATATTATGTTTTTTGAAAAAACATGGTAAGATAGTTTTTTTTAGAAGAATGTGATTTTAAAAATAGATTTAAAAACAAAAAGAATTTGGGTAAACTAGGACCCAACTAGAGCGGTCAAAATGAGTTATATTTTGTTGATAGAATATTATCTTTAGTTGGTTATATATTTTTAAATAATTAATTTTTTTTATTTTCTTAAGTGGACAATCATCCAACACTTTAGAAAATGTGAACATTGCTTAAAGAGTCTAAAAACAATTATTTTATAGAACTATTTAGTACTGTATTTGAATTTGGTTTGAGTTTGGGTTATGTTAGGCAAATCTAAATTCATTTGTGTTATGCTAGATAATATCTCTAACTTTAGGATAATTTGGACTTATTTTAATTTGTGTGTTGTTTTGAAATTTTTGAATTGAGTTTGTGTTAATTGGAAAATTCAAACTTAGTTTGTGTATAAAGAGTAAACCATAATTTTTTTTAAATGGGCATTCAAATTGATTAATGCTTAATGTATAAGTAATATACCATATTTTTTTTTAAATGGGAATACAAAAAAATTTCAAATTAAAAGAGTTGCAAAGAAATTAAAATATAATGAGTCAAAAAAATGTAATATAAAAAATGTGCAGGTTACCCGCTCAGCTTGCAACCCGTCTAAGGCCGAGCTCGGATAGTATTTGATCAGCCCATATTAAAACAGAGCTTTTTGGCCCAGTCCAAAAAAATGTGTAACCTGTTAGGGAGGAATGTACCGTGCACCCCCCCTCCTGTACCTCCCACCCCCCACTTTAAAGGAAAAGTCAATAATGCCTCTGGATAAATGTATAAAACCTGCTCAAAAATTTACGTTTTCTTTTTTTCACTCATTTCCTTCGAACATTTCATTTTTCCGAACTGGTTTTAGCAAAGTTTCGAAAATTTTACAAGAAGTTCAAAGTTTCGAAATACAAAAGTAAGGCCAAATCCAAACCCTTCGAAAGTTTCATAGAAACACAAAGCTTCGAAGCAATATTCTCGAACTTTTCCAAAGTTTCGAAATGGAACTTTCGAAACTTTCATTCAATATGAAAGTTTCGAAATACGAAAATCTATGAATTCCAAAAAATAAAGTTTCGAAAGTTTCACATAGATGGAAAGTTTCGAGACTATTGCTTCGAAAGTTTCATATATTGCTTCGAAAGTTTCATATATTGCTTCGAAATTTTGATGTTGATCAATAGTTTCGAACAAGGGTTTCGAAAGTTTAGGCTTCAACGAAATAATGTTATTTTTTTAAGTGTTTTTTCCATTTTTTTTAATATTTATATATTAATATATTGCAGTGCCTAGAATGAGGGGTGCATTTGGGCAGATCATCCGCAACATTGCCCGAAGCGTGGGAGGTGACATTGGTGATGTCGCAGACAGAATTCCACCAACAGCTTCAAACAGACGACGGAATGAAGCAAACCGTCCAATTAGGCAGCGTCGTCGACGACAGGATGATGTCACTGAAGTTGTTGAGCCTACGCATACGGACGAGGATGTACCTGAGGCTGCACAGATGGAGCAGGTTGAGGATTAGTCTACTGAGCATGCACGTGATGATGTTGATGATGCTGCTGATGATGCTGAGTCTGAGCAGGATCAGCAGCTCGGAGGGAATGATGCTATTGATGCTGATGATGCTGAGTCTGAGCAGGTCGGATTCCCTGGAGGACCGGTGGTGACATCTGTGTTGACACAGTATGAACACCACGTGGCTCGGAGGATATGGGAAGGAGAGGTATTTATTTAATTAGTTATAATCATTATATTTAAGTAATATATATATTCATTAGTATATATATTCATTATATTTAATTAATTAGTATATATATTCATTATATTTAATTAAATAAGAACAAATATTTATTGTTATGTTCTTTAATTACTCGCAGGATCGTGGGTCGTTGAAGGTTATTACACATGGATTGAAGCTGAAGAAGTTTTCTGAAGTTCTTATGCCAGATCCTGTATTGCATTGGATTCGGAAATCTGGACTGCTACACCTCTCTTCAGCTTATCTCACTATGGCTGATGTTGGTCTCATATCTGCCTTTGTTGAAAGGTGGCATAGAGAGATCAGCTCATTTCACATGCCATTTGGAGAGATGACAATCACATTGGACGATGTGGCTACTCTTCTTCATATCGCACCTCGGGGTAAATTTTTTGATGCACCTATTAATATGAATACTAATAATGCTGCCAGAGCTGCCCATGAGTATTTAGGTGCATCATGGGAGGAAGCATTAGCAGAGATTAATTATAATAAATGTGCCTAGTATAGATTGCAATGGTTGCGTGATTTATACAGTCGTCTCATTCAGACTAACCAGTTTGAGTGTGCGGCTAGAACATACCTATTGCATTTAGTTGGCTGCACTATTTTCGCTGATAAAACACATACACGTGTGGAGGCGAAATATGTTAGTTTATTTATTAACTTAGATAGTTGTCGAGACTATTTGTGGGCTACTGCTACATTGATTTTCTTGTATGACAATCTCGGAGATGGAGCTGTCCACGACACTCGACAGTTGGGTGGTTACGTGACCTTACTACAGGTATATATATTTATTTCTTTATTTATTTATTTCTTTATTTATTGTGCAGTGCTGGATTTACGAGCATTTTCCTAGCATCTGTAAGCGGGGCGATAGAGGAAAGGTTCCTGCACATCTTCCTCGAGCATGTAGGTGGACTGCGAAACATGTTGTTGAAGGCGGACTGATGACATATCGTCGGAGACTCGATGCTTTGACACTCGATGATGTATTGTTTACACCATATGATGATGATCAAGTTAATCATCCGTTTGTGAAGCTTTCGATGTTCTTTGGATACCTTCGATGTGGTGGAGTCTCAGTCCCGTATCTTCCAGAGCGATGTCTTCGACAATTTGGTCGTATTCAGTGCATACCGTGTGACGTTCCTCGAGTGCCGGAGAGTATAGATTGGGAGTGGCAGACTACTATGAGATCATCTGTATTTGCCTTTCAGCGACTATATCCTGTTGCGAATTTTTCTGGAGAGGTCACTGCAGACTACTATGCATGGTACACATCTGTATCACATCCTCTGATCCTCCCTCCACCTACAGCTGCACCTTCGAGTCCACCTACAGCTGCACCTTCGAGTCCACCATCAGCTGCTGCACATGCTGGTCCATCATCTTCTGTAGATGGTGGTAGAGACCGTAGACATCGTAGAACACTTGAGATTGCACGTAGGGCCTTAGATTTGGTAGAGCCATTTAGTGAGGTTCATGAACTATTAACTGAATTATACCGCTTGTACGACGATTAGTTATTGTGTTATGTAAGATTGTCGTGTCACTGTTATTTATGAATTTTTATTTTGAGTTAAAACGTAAATGATAAAACGTTAAATGATGGATAAATGATAAAACAAAAAAAAAATGAATAAAACGTAAATGGACAATTAAACATAATTTTTAATCTTCAGTTAATGAAATACAAGATGATTTGGTAAATGATGGATCAATGTGTTCTCAATGTTTCATACGTCCTGCATACGCTATTTCCCATGTCTTTGCACACTCACTACAAAAGTCTCTCCATTTTTGTGAGGTAGGTGGTAAAGGACAATCAGACTTCAATTTGATCTGGACAATAAAATATTAAACATTAATTTATTTGAAAAACAAAATATTAAACATTAAATTATTAAACAATACTACAAATCATAAATTTTACCTGTACCCAATGATTTTCATTTACGAATCCAATTGCTATTAATTTGATAAGCTTTGACTCTTTGGATGGTGATTTGTTTAGCGGAAAGAATGTCATATTCAGATTACGAGACAACGAAACTAATATGACATTATATAGTGTTGCTATCGCGTAACCCAAGTCTGGTATAGTCATCCACTTATCTTTTCCTTGAGCACCCAATCTTGAAATTTTCAATGAGTTCCGCACTGATTCAATACTGTCATCGAACACATTGGCATAAAGGTCTTGATGTAGATGGATCTCTTTATCCAATTGTGTTCGAACTAAAGGCCAAGATTCTTCAATATGACCTAACAATGCCGCAATTGCGCGAAACCCACAATTTCCATCAGGCACAACATCTATTATCTCCTCAATAAACTGATGTATAAAACTAGGAAAATGTATGATATGAGATGTTTGCCTAGCAGAACACTGTGCTGATTGATTTGCAGAACGTTGAGATGGTTGACTAGCAGAACACTGTGCTGATTGATTTGCAGAACGTTGAGATGCATCAACATACTCCTAATATGAAGGATCACGAGGAGTATCAAAATCTTTTTTCCTTTTACTAGCTCCCTTGGTTCTCACCTTCTCAGGTGGTACAAGTATTGATGTTGTATGTGGAAATACAACTTCACGCACCTTTGCCCTGAATATCCTTTGACCAACAATATCTTGTTTCTTCATATACGCTTTCATTGCTTCCAACTCTTCTGAAAAGTCGTAATCTGATAAAGATTCTTCAGCCTTCAATTCATGCTCAATGCTTAAACTTCTCCAAAATACATGAATGCTATCTATCGGGATAACATTACCAGATATCTGCAACTTTGCCAACTCACAAGCACATGGTAATCCATGAGTTGTTCTGATTGAGCAACCACACTTTGTTTTGTCAGTACCTACAATCTTCACTCTCTGTAACTGTTTGTCAATTTCTTTCATGACTTTCCTTGATACACAGTGATGTAGACTTTGAAAAAATGGTGAATTATACCCGTGCTCAACATCTTTGATGGTTTTGTGAAATGACGATTTAATGATACATACTTGGTTCTTCAACATCATATTCACAGCCTCCCAACTTTTACACAAATCACCAAAACTAGTTTGCAACATGTTTTTCAATCTCCAATGAGCAGACTCAACTCTACAAAAAAATTAAATAACACAAATTAAAACAAATCACATAAATTAGTAAATCATATTTTCTAAAACAATACAAATCATAGTTTAAAAATACCTGTTAGATGTTGTGTTCCCCAAATGCATCACTCTATTGGTCCAAGCCGTGACAAATCTTTCTTTGTAAGGTGTCACCAAGAATCTTTCACATAATCAACAAATAGGATAATGTCGGCACACACTAGCTCAAAGTGTTGCAAGTGATGATCATACTCCTCCACACTAGTCGAATATACAATTTTGTTCCATAAATCCATTACTTCGTCTTGTCTATCTTTTTTCACATATTGTTTGCATCTTGCCCCAACATTTTTATCAATATGAAAACGACATAGCAAATGAATTGAAGTAGGAAACACAACTCTAATAGCATTCATCATGGCAAGATCTCTATCAGTCACAATAACTTTAGAAATTAAAGTCTCAGATACGAACAACTATCTTACCTTTTCAAATGCCCAGATAAAGTTATCTTGTCGCTCTTGTTCCAAGTATGCAAACCCAACAGAAAATGACAAACTAGTAGATGTGACACCGACAATTTCAAGTAATGGTAACCGATATCTATTTGTTTTGTATGTGCTATCACATATCAAAACAAAATGAAACGTGTTTAACAACTTTATGCAATCAGGATGCGTCCAAAATATATCTCTCAAAACATCTGAATTCTCCCGTCTTCTTGTCCAATGCACATAATTTTCTTGTTCTATTAACTTCAACAGATGCTGCATTTCTGTGTACGAGCCTCTCAACGAAGCTCGATAACTACTCCTTGCTTTATATATTTGACTGGGAATTGAGAGATTAGCTTTATTTCTCTCTTTCAAAGCATTCAAAATGAATCTTGGTGCAAGCTTATACTTTGTCATGTCATTGACAAATTTTCTCTCTTCTTCATTTAAACGCCCCAAATATGAATGACCGGTTAAAACATCCGCTAAATCATGATTATGCGTTCCACAACGAACACTAATTTTCCATCCTTCACCGATACTCAACGATATACATCTGAGCTTAAACGGACAGTTTTCCTTGTGAGAACAAGTTACTGTTGATTTTGATTTAGATTTATATCTTCCGCCTCTTTCGCATCCCAAAATTAATTTGTCTTTTCTTCCCCTCTTTCCGGTTGCTTTGTCTGATCGAATGATAACAATTAAAATTCCATTTTGCCTTCCAACGTTTTTTGCTCATTCAAATACAGCTTCTCGAGAGGGAAATACCTACAACATATGTTTTAAATATAACATCAAATATATATCTATAATCAAAATTTGATCGGTGGTGGATTATCAGTAATAATACCTGATCAGTGGTGAATTTTGCTGTAGAATCAATAATTGTTGTTGAAGTTGGAACCTCAACTCTACTCGTACCTAATTTCAAAAAGATTAAAAAATTTAATTAATAATAATATTAATAATGTTAAAAAAAAATTAAACCCTAAAAAAAATGTTAAAAAAAACAAAATACATTTCGAAACTTTCCCTGGAAATGAAAGTTTCGAAACATTCAGCTTCGAATTAATGAAACTTTCGAAAGTTTACATTTCGAACATTTGAAAGGTTCGAATATACACATTTCGAATATTTCAATTTCAACAAAAATTTCGAAGATCTTGAAAAAATCTGGATATATACATTTCGAACATTTGAAAGTTTCGAATAAATGCATTTCGAAACTTTCAAGTTCAATAAAAGTTTCGAAAATCTTGAAAAAATCTGGATATATACATTTCGAAGGTTTAGAATTTATCTAAACTTTCGAGTAGTTGTATGATTTCTGGGAAACGTGTTTCGAATGTTTCAAATTTATCCAAATGTTTGAAATACAAAACGATTTCCTGAAATGTTTCATTTCGAAGATTTCATGTTTATCCAAAGTTCCGAAAATAACTGGAAAACATAATTTCAAAACTTTCATTTTAACCAAAGTTTCGAAAAATTCAATAAATCTTAATTTTTTTATTTCGAATCTATCAAAAATTCGAAAATTATGAAATTTTTGGTAATTTTCGATTGGGGGGTGTGGAGTGGTAAATTTTTTTGTTATTTTATAGTTGGTAAAAAAGGACATTTTGGTCTTTTCCTTTCAAATGGGGGGGTGGGAGGTATAGGAGGGGGGGTGCCTGGTACATTCCTCCCTGTTAGGGTCAGCCCTATATGGATCGGGTAGCCCGTTTTGACAGTTCTAGACCCAACCAATTCAATGTTGTAAATGACCGTTTATTTTTTAGACCCAAATCGACATCTCTTACACGATTTGAACATTAATTTTGACTAAATCCGACTCAAACCGACCCATATCCAACCCTAGTAGCGGCTAAAAGTGTCTTCACTTTTTTTCAACGAAAACATTCAAAAGCATAGAAAATTGCCATAACTAGAGCGTTTGACACTTAAATGCTCCACAAGTTTTGATTTTTGGATGGTTGTGAGACTAATCTCCACATGTGCACACGGAGTGTATGATCCAACAAATGATAAAGTAGTAATTAGGAGATATGTAGTAATAGTTGAAACTGAAACCTATAATTGGAGATTTTCATAAAAATAGTGCAAGTAACTTTCATAAATATTAAGCGTAGTTTTAATTGGTTCGTGCAAGAATGCATGATAGTATGAAATTTATTATTTTTTGTTTGTCTTGATATTGAAAATGATTTGAATCTATTTTGAATTATTGTAAGTTGACAAATGTTCATGAAAGAAACTAATAGAAAATCTTAATGATTTTATTCATTGTTTATTTTCTATCATGATACTTATTTGGATTTACTGTAACATATTTAAATATGAAACTTGAATTAACAAATAGAATTCATGATGCATGTGTTAGTTATAATATAACTATGAAGAAATGATTTCTTTAATATAAATGAAATGAATTCTTATTTGTTAAGGAGTAAATGATTTACATGTTTGGACCCACCTTATAATATTTGATTATGAATTTTTTTTATGATCATGCTTTGTTAGCTTGTGACAATATATATATTTAATGCATTCAATGTATTATTTCTTAGACTTGGATATATTGAAAAAGGAATTATAATTTTAAATTGAGATGCTTATTAAATATAGTAAAAGATAGAATGACATAAAAGTTTGTGTAAGTGATAATGGAGATGCTTATTATTGTATGTGATACAATGTAAAGAGATTAAATGACAAAAATGTCATGGTTTGGTGATAGTTGGTCAACACTGTCAAGAATATATAAAAGGTGTAACTATGTGGATGAATGCATATTCAAAGATTATTAAAGTTGAAAGGAATCTTGCAATTCTTTGATGAAAGAGTTGGCAAGGATATGATGTCTTTGTATATGATGTTGAAGTCATTGAAGACATAATTGGGGATGTGATACAAGCTCATATCTATATAATCACCAATGGTGGAAACGATCAACTCACATTTGAGTAACATTAAGTCTTCAGTTCAATTATGAAAATACACTATTAGAGTGATTAAAGTATTTGACAATAGATACATCCCAAAAGGTAAAAGTACTTGGACCATAAGAATTAATATGGTAGGGTGAAGTTTCCTCTTAATGGACATATAGCATATATTTGCTGAAATGCATAATTATGAGTGTATTTCTAATATAGTCTACCTATATGAGAATGAAGCGAACCGTTTCATAGAGTTCAATGATTTGACTCTTAAATTCTCATGAAAAGGATATGAGAGGCATGGTCTTATCAAGTGTGTCATATTAATATTTCAATCAATAGTACTGAGATTTCATGTGTACGTTATGCACACTTGTTCTAATGAATAGCTGGTTCAAAGCTTGTCCACCAATCTATTCAAAGATGAGTGAAAATATAATTTACTAAGTAATGGTTCAAATTGTAAGATACCTTTATTTGAAACCATGAGATTTCTGGAAATAGCAAATATAGATATACTTTGAAAATGTGGGAGGATTGTGAGGGGAATTTCCAAAATATATTTGAAATTCTCTAATATCTATATTAATGTAGCAAAATTAAATAACTTAATGTATCACTTGGTCCAGTGGTTCAAATGTTTGAGTTGAATGCATTTGTTAGCCATCAAGTCAATGCATCTGTTAAGTTACCAAGGGTTACAAAATCTTTCAAAAGTTGTTTTCTTTCACCAATTCGTATGAATTTTTCCATAAATAGAGACACTTTAGAGGCATAGAGAAGACGAATTTCATGTTACATTAGTCAAATTTCTGTCAAAAATATTTCTGAGTCATTTCTCATTTTCTCTAGTGCATGAGAGTAAATGAAGGAACTTTATTATGCAAACTATCATTGATCGATATACTTGATGTGAATGTCCAATTCACTTCAATGATTTTAAAGTATTATGAAGGAGATTCGCCGGCTAACGCGTTTGCATCCAATATACATAGATTAATAGAGACGAATCGAACATAAAGTTTAGTGTGATACACATACTTTAGAATTTATTTGTGCAAACTTCATCATCATTAATTTCATCTTCTTCTTGCTCAAGATTTGCAGCACATCGCCAATAAAAGATATAATAGAAAAGTATCAACAACAATTAAATTTGTTCAACACTAATAGATGATTGGCAAGAAAATGAAGTGAGTGTGTCAAACAATGTCAATGAGTTTCAAAATGCAATTTCTAGATCTCAAAGGGTTGGACAAAGATCAACTAAACTTAATAATTGTGTAGTCCTCCTTGATGATGGTGACCTAGTGCACTTTACTCTATTTGCATGAAGAAAAAAAAACTATGGAAAAAAACTATGTATGAAGAATTAAGAACAATAAAGAAAAATCACACAAAACACATTTTTTAAGAACCAAACTTATGTTTGGTTGATTAAATGATATCATTAGACAATAATCACGTATCAATATATATTTTTGATTAAATTTTACGTTTGTGCATACAAATTTTTAAAAATGAGTTTACATCAATGTTGACTTTATTAAAATGAGTCAATAGCAACATTGACCAAATCAAAATCAACGAGAGTCGTACTTTTGCAAAAGAAAATAAATTTAAGGGATCAAAATTATTATTTTAAAAATAGAAGGTCAAAGTCGCTAGACTGTGAAACTTGAAGACTCAAAGTATATTTTAGCCTTTTGTTTATAATGACTTACATTGAATAAATTTTTAAAATATAAATAAGTTTTACAAATGAAGTGTATATTTATGCATATAAAGTATAAAAATAAATTTATTAATATCAAAATTTAAGAAAATAATCAAATATTATTTCATTCAATATTTTATTTTCGACAATATATATTATATATTCGTTTTTCATTATATTTGTAACATTTAAATATATTTTTGGTTCATGCAAATATACTAGTTTTTGCTTAAGACAAGCATCAAATTCATAAATTGCAGATTCGATATCTGTTAGTGTCATTGGAGGGAGATAAATATAAATTCTTATATAAGTGTTCAGTGAGCTCTAAGATCTTTCACACCTTAAATTGTGACAATATCTCATCACCATAAATTTCAATTCATAAAAAAAAAATTTAAATAATAAAGGTAAACAAAATTTATATGTTTTTATGATAAAACAAAAATTTGATTAATACACATATTTCTTATTTATTTTATAATTAATCTAAGTTTTTAGTCAATAATACATTAAATATTATATCGCGGTCTAATTCTTAAATCATACTCCCTAAACTCTAAAATGTATATAGATGAAAAATTAAATTAGATTGTAATGAAATTTAAATTAAAACTGTTTTTAAGATTATTTAAAACAGTAAATATATTTTTAATTTATAAATAATTATTTAAGTTTGTAAGAAAAAGGTGAAAAAATAATATATAAGTATTATTTAAGTTTGTCAGAAAAGATTATTGTATTTTTACCCAAACAATTATTATGTTTGACTATAGTATAATTATTATTATTATTTTTTATCTTAATAAAAAATAACTATATTTGTAATGTGGAAGAGAGAAATGAATCAATAAAAAAATAGTACATTAAGTAATTAATACATTGAAAATCAACATGATTTATT
>JBBPBQ010020324.1:52016001-52035655 GCA_037974755.1 Cicer yamashitae | reverse complement strand
TTACAATCATATAATAAGATGATAAAATAAATAATTTTATTAATTGATCGTGTAAATTTAATTTATCCAAATAGTAAATATTTTTTATCAAAAAAAAAATAATATAAGCAATGAGCGACTCGATAAGATGATAAACAATAGTATTTATACATCTTTAAAAATAATATTTTAATCCTTAAATGATGGTCAAATGTGTTTATAACAAAATAAATGTCAAATATATTATATTTTAAAAGAGAAAAAAATATATAGTGTAAACTAATTTTCCGGTGATGTTCAATAAAAAAAAAGTTATTTTTCGAGTTATTTACAATTTTTAATCTCTCTACCTTTATTAATTCATTTTCTATTTTAGAATATAACAGTTTTAGTCGATTATTATGATTTTTTAACTAAAACTAAAATGTGACACATTTTAAATAACGTAACGTATACGCAGTATTCATTAAATCACAATAAATTTTTTTAAAAATTTAGTTATTTATTTCATTCTTTTTATAATTGAATTATGACATGTAATTAATTAATGCAATTAAATGTTCGTAAACCATAAATAATCACTAGACTCAAATGGACAATTTACAAAATATATTATTTGAAAAATAAATAGATTTAATAAAAAATGAAAAATAAATAGAGAATTGTTTTTTCAATTGTATTTCCCTTGCCAAAATCTAGTCGAAGAAAAGTGCCCGAAGTCTTGAATATTCGACGGGTAAAAAGTGCAGCCATTTCTCAATATATTGTTTGTTGGAAAATATAAAAGGGAAAGAAAGAAAGAAAGAGCGAAAGAAACTGAAAGAGAAAAGAGTGAAGAGAGTCATAGCAGCAACAACGAGAGTAAAGAAACCTGTGATGTGGTTCCGATCACATGGCTTCTTCTTCTTCTCCTCCTCAATCTTCTTCTCCTTCTCCTTCTCCTTCCTATATCACTCACCTTCCCATTCCTCCATCTTCTCCTTCTAACTCCAGTTACGTTTTCTCGATTCGCTCTTTTTCCGTTATCTTCTCTTTCTCCATTTCTTGTTTCACGTAGTTTCCTCTCTTTCGATCTATTTAGGGATTCGTTTTTTCTCAATTCGCTACTTCGATATAATTCACGCGACGATTCAACAATTTCTCAACTGTTTAATGATTTGATCGTTTTTATTAATATTAATATTATTATTATTATTATTATATATTTTTGTTTTTGATGATTGGAATCTTGAATCAGGTGAGAAGATTCTAGAAGGAGACGAACCTCGTGTTCCAATTCATGTTGTGACGAAAGCGTCTCAACTTCCTGTTGAGTTTTTGGAACCTTCTCCTCAATCCAAGATCGTCATTGGTTTTGACTGTGAGGCTGTTGACTTGTGTCGCTATGGAACTCTTTGCATAATGCAGGTTAATTTCAATTTCTCTTTCTCTCTTTTTCTTTTTTTGTGCTTTTGTTCTAACGTTATTTGAAACTGTGGTTCTTATTATTCAGTAATTGTTCGAAATTTCTATGATCACAAATTTGCAATATGACGATGATAATTTTATACGGTGCAGGCACAGAAAACGCACTGAATTTGGATGTTAAAGTTAGATGTTATAGTATGGAGTGTTTTTAATGTGTTTACTTGTGGCTTATTTGGTATTC
The DNA here is from genome assembly GCA_037974755.1 of Cicer yamashitae. Lineage (NCBI taxonomy): Eukaryota > Viridiplantae > Streptophyta > Magnoliopsida > Fabales > Fabaceae > Cicer > Cicer yamashitae. The sequence continues at coordinate 52,034,028 of JBBPBQ010020324.1, read as the reverse complement.
TCATTTAGTGTAAAAGTAATGATGTGCTCATAAATCATATAATTTGTATTCAGTTTATTGGTTTCAATAAGCTCTCAAAGTTTCCAGAATAGCTTGTGAATAAGATCTTAATTGATTTCTCTAAAGCAGTTTATCTGTTTGGATTGGCTTATTTAAGTTTATCTATTGGCATAATGACTTGTGAGACACAAACATATAGCTTATGAAAACAACTTATGGGACAAAAGTAAAATGCTTAAAGGACCAAAGATCGGGGACGGAGGGAGTATATAGCAACCAATTAGTACTCTGTTGTGTTATTTTTTAATGGATAATGATTCTATACTATGAGTATTAAGTTTTCTCTTGACATAGGATTACGTTTTATGTTTCTGCAGCTTGCATTTCCTGATGCTATATACCTGGTTGATGTAATTGAAGGGGGGGATGTGCTTATGAAAGCCTGTAAGCATGCACTTGAGTCTGATTATGTCACAAAAGTGATTCATGATTGCAAACGCGACAGTGAGGTTCCTGATTTATTTGATTTCTTTTTTCCCGCCTCTTTTTTGTATTGTGTTGAAGACTTAAATTTAAGAAACATTTCATGAACATTATATAAAATAAAGAAACATTTCATGGAAATAAAAAAAAAAGTTTGACTTAACTTGTCATCTCAGCAATTCCTTATTTCACTTATAAACATATTATTGGTTTCTAGGCATTGTACTTTCAGTTCGGCATCAAGTTAAACAACGTGGTGGATACCCAGGTGAGCTCCTATTACTAGACAGCCTTCCCACTGTCTCCACTGATCTTCTCTCCCATTCTTTATAGCTATTGTTATTGTTGGCAGAATAATTCATGGAATGAGATATCATATTGCATCTCAGCTGATGGAAGTTATAAAAATAACAACTATATTCTACACTTTTATGGTTATGCTTCCTAGATGTTTTCTTATCATTTGTGATTCACTTGAATATACTCATCATAAATCCAAATTAAATTACTTAGCTCTGCTTTGTTTTGGATCCTTTTAACAATGATATTATGATATGATTATTATTAGGATTAGGCTCCTCAAATCAATGGTTGATATTATGTGCACATGCATGACCAATCATAGGTGGCTATAATATCAACCATTTATTTATTCATGAATGCCTCATTTTGACGTGTCGTCTTTCCAGCTATGCTTTATTTGCCACATTGTTTTCAAAATTATTTTCTTTTTCTTCAAGCGTGCTCATTTGAAACATGTTGATAGCCTAATAATTAATAAGCTTCAATTTGAGGGGAATTGTTATAACATAAACATTTTTATAATGTTTAGCATTAAGTCAAACTTAGTTAGTTAATTGCTGAAAATTATATTGTTATTGCCTCTTTGATTGACGGCAATTATAATTATCTCCTTAATTATCCATACTATGAGGGACAAGTGCGCAAATCTGTATGACAAATTAATCTCAAAGACTCTGTTTCAGCAACTTAATTACATCAATAAACTTGTACTAACTGTAAAAAAACTCATTTATCCTCTTAAAATTTTTAACGGTGAAGACATTAGCTTATATAGGTTTCTATAAGCTTAAGAAATTCATTCTCAAGGAAGTTTGCTTAATTCTCTCCTCCAAGTGATCCATTTGAAAATAGGAAATCTCAAGGCAGGAGAGAGGTGAAAATTATATAACAAAATAAAAAATAATTTCCCTTATCGTGTTTTGTTCGTTATTTTTCTTCATTAGTATCACCAATGATCCTTATGTTTTATTGAGTTATTAATCATAATTCTTGTTTTGGTTTAGATTGCTTATGCGCTTATAGAAGAGCAAGAAGGACAAAAGAGATTGCCAGATGACTATATTTCACTTGTTGGTCTCCTTGCAGATCCACGTTATTGTGGTATTATATATGTCGTGGTATCCATTAATTTTTTTGTTGGTCATGGTTTCTTTATATTATTGACCATATTATTCTAGATGTAGATGATTAGTAATTCCTGATAAGTTATTTCGGGTCGATTGGTTCCTCCCTCCATATTCATTATTCACTTTGTGGGTTTGCATGTAGGCTTGTCATATGTTGAGAAGGAAGAAGTTCGTGTCCTCCTTCGACAGGTTGGTTTATAGAATGACATTTTGTTGTTGAGAAGAATAATTGCTTTCCTACTCAAAAAAGTTAAAATGGTTGGTTTTAAATTTTTATGCTTGATTTTATCACATATTAAAGATCTGCTTGTGATACCAAAATAAAAGAAACAATGGAACTTCAATAATCTTTATGTCATAGTTTTCATTTTACATATCATAACTTAATTTTATTTATCCACTTGCTGGCATTGATTTGTATGTTCAGGTCAGTAGGAAGAGTTTCGTTGGGTATCATAAAAGAAATATGAAATATTATGTAATCTGCACTAAACTCAATTAGCTAGTGATACTATTTCTAAATGTTTGTTAGGACCCCAAGTATTGGACTTACAGACCTTTATCGAAACAAATGATCCGCAATGCCGCTGAAGATGTCCGTTTCCTTCTCTACATTTATCACCAAATGATGGCAAAATTAACTGAACGGTCTTTATGGCATCTTGCTGTTCGTGGTGCCTTGTACTGCCGATGTTTCTGTGTGAACAGTAATGATTATGCTGATTGGCCATCTCTCCCTCCAATTCCAGGTCTACAAAATCTGGACGAAAATATTATATACAAATTATATTTTCTTGTTCATACTTTATGAGACTATTTGGTCACATTGTATTGCTAGTGTTATATGCTGTTAGTCCCTTAAATCTTCCTACACTTTGCACCAACTGAGTTTAATTTGAAATTGAAATAATATAATGTAAGATGTCATTCATAATAGTAATGACCCAATTTTCCTGTTGAAAATTACCTCAAAAATGGGAGTATATGCAGCTCCTATGTGAACATAGGGGACGTGTTTGACAGGAAATATGAACTGCAACTTTCTGGTGGGGCTCAGCCGCCCTGGTTCTTTCCATTTTTTATATTGTTACTACTCTTCGAGGTTCATGCAAAATGAATTATAGTTCAGTGAAGCTTTTGTCCACTTTGTTCATTTGATTTTATTACAAATGATTAGATAGACTTCACTTTTATTTTTTTAGCATTTTATATTAATTCACTATGCTGTTGATGCATGTAGGTACTAGGAATGCTTGTTTCATTGGATAGTGCTATTCACTGTTTTAAATAATGTCTGCTTCTTTCTTGTAGATACGCTGAAAGTTGATGGAAATGGTCCCGAGGAAGAAATTCTTTCAGTTCTTGATGTTCCACCAGGCAAGATGGGATGCATTATTGGAAAAAAAGGGGCTTCAATTTTGTCAATTAAGGAGTCTTGCAAGTAATAATTTTTTTCTTCCTTTCCATTCCCTCGGTTTAGTAAATACACACTTTGTTTTGGTAAATTAATAACTACTGTTCCATTGTCTAGTTTTAAATTTTTTTAATTGTATTGTTTGTTCAGTGCGGAAATTCTCATTGGAGGTGCCAGGGGTCCACCTGACAAGGTTGGTATTGTACCATGTGATTTATAAGCTCCAGCTTCTCAGCTACTTTAGTTTATTTTTTAATCTGTTGATTGGTGGTTTGGTATTGATTTGTTAATATATGTATATACTTATTTTTCTCTTTGGTATATTCTATATCAGTAGTCTGAATGACATTTTGGCAGTAAGGTCTAGATGATTTTCAAATCTTGTTATATACCTGTTTTTGCATGTTCCTTGCAACTGATCTTGTTATGATACATTTGATTGAGACTCTCTATGATCTCAGAAAGACTTTTTTTATTGTCATTTTTAAAAATGCATCTGCTGTATGTCTTTCTATAACTTATATCACCTTTTAATGTGTTATTGCAGTCTCCATTTTGAATTTCTAACATTGTTTACTCGTGATAACACTGTTATTAAACTTTGTGCCTGTCTTAACTCTTAAGTGATCATGTTTTTACGTAGGTCTTCATCATAGGACCGGTGAAGCAGGTGAAGAAAGCTGAGGCCATGTTAAGGGGTAGACTATTGTATCTGTAATAGTGAAAACACTATACTTCTCTTTCAATCAAAATTTCTGCAATCAGTTTTCTGGGACTTGTCTCTGATGGTTGGAATGAGTAAGGGGATAGTTGTTAATACTTGAGAGTCCTTTTCCCCACAAAATGAAAAATCAAATCAAATAAAAACTCAAAATTTGTCTAATCAAAACCGAATAAACTGTTTAAAGTCTCGTTGAGGCAGCTCCAATATTTGAATTGGAAGATGTGGTGCCAGTTTTGTGTCATAACTATTTTATGCCATTTACCGTACATTTTAATGGACTTTTTTGAGGCATACATTTTATTAGACTTGCTCAAATGGATTGTTGTCAAATCGATTAGAGAATAGGCTGTTGTTGGTTAGCTTTTAACAAATAGCGATTTGGAATTAAAAAATATAGTTTTTTATAAGCAGATATTAGTTGGTAATATATTATGTTAGTAGTTAGGATTTGAGTCCAATTTTGTTGTGTGTGTGAAGATCTTTAGGAAAAATTTCTGGATTTTATGTTAAATAATTTTGCTCGGAAATATCTATTCTAGTGTAGGAATCAACTGTTGGTTTGGTATTTTCTTAGGCAAATTTTAGGCTGGACAAGTCTGCCAAGTTTTCTATCATAGATCATATATTAGATTAATTTTGCAATAAAAATATTATGGTTTAATTGCAGTTTTGATCACTTTATTTTTAATAATTCGTGGAATTGGTTCCTCTATTTTAAAAGTAACGGTTTTGATTATTTTCTCATATTTAAAAAAATAATGATTTGACATATTTTAAATGATGTGGTATACAATTTAATTATATAGAATCATCTAGATACATTAATTATTCAAATGTTATTAATTAAATTATAAAAATGAAAAAAAGTGTTTAAAAAATTTTATTGTGATTTTACGTGTGTTAATAATTTCATATCGTCTTATCATATGTCACTATTTAAAGTATGCAACATCATTTTTTAGTTAAAAAAATTAGAATACAGAATTGTCCGATTTTAAAATAGGAGAATTGATTGCATAAATCGTTAAAAATATGAGACTAAAATTACAATTAAGTTAAATATTATTTTTGTTCCTTTACTTTCTTTTCCAAAGAGAATCGAACAAATAAGGAGGAGGATGAAGGACATAAGATAGGTGAGAGACCATGGACAAAGACAGTCTTAATGGATTTTTACGACAAAAAGAAAAAAGTATCCTTAATAACTGCTTCATCGATTTTCAATTCCTTCGATCTAACTCAGCAATGGGCTAAAGGAAATACTAGGAGCCAAAACAAACCCCTCACTCAAAGTGACATTGTTTTGGGTTTAGACCCATCTAATATTTTCGGCAAGTGTTTTGGCGATTCGCTAGAACAGAGCACTGTAAAAGGTACTTTCATTTCTTATGACACCTCTCTTTGGTAGAAAGCCTCAACAACATGCTTCTTTATTGGCGAAATGAGGAAAGAGGATTGAGTCTTTTGCTTTCTGGAGTTTTTGCAATGGGATGGCACCACTGCACACCAGCGACATGCTAGTCATAGATTGAAGGTCAAAACTCAAAAGTATGGTGGTCTACTGTCTTCACTATGGTGGACGACTGCTAGTGAGAAGCTTGAAATGCGACAATTATAGGGTTGATACAAACGATGACTCAAAATGCTTCTCACTCTTGCCGCTGAGTAAGGCAATGTTCTCGAGTTGCCCCTGCAATTCCCAGAGCACCACCAGAAGAAATTTCGTTTCGACAGAGATGGTGGCTTTCTAGAAAATTTTGGATGGACAGCATCCAACATCATTAAGGAATGAAAAAGAGCAAAATAGATAAAAAAGATTAAGGGCCAAAGGCATCTACAGATTTTACAACTCAAAGCAAGTGTCACCAGATATTTGGGCACCGCAATCTGATGGATCTTGTAATCAATCAGATGCAAAAACAACATTAAGATGCAAGAGTAACATGAATTTTAAATAATGTAATCACAAATTCACAATAGTGAGAGATTTATATTAACAAAATCCACCATGCAAAAGAGGTCAACAGTCTTGATATGCCGACACACAAAGAATGAGTGAAAATGTGATGGGACGAGTATACAATTTGTTAATTTTACTTTTGGAACCCACCAAATTGATAGTTTTGGCTGCCAAAGTTTGAAAATATGTCGTCTCCGGCTGTTGTCTGTGAAGGAGTGACACCAGACATACCAAGACCAGATCCTGAACCCATAGCTCTCCCCATGTAAAATGTAGTTGGAGGGCCTTTCTCCTTTTCATCAGATCCATCACTTAATCCACCTACAATTCCAACATCTACAAGGGATACTTTTTTGGCTGCAAAAAATATAAGATAATTACATAATCTGCTCAAATAATATAAGATAATTATGAAACAAACTAATGTTTGCATAAATATCCATGACGTGTAAGTTCAGTGGTAAGAGTTTGACGTTGAAACTTCAAGAGAGAGAGTTTAAATCCCCTTGAAGATATTAGTAAAATGGTCAATAGTGTCAGTTTAATAAATAAAAATTTCCCCCTTTCCCTATATTTTTTTTTTTTGCATAAACAGGGAAATAAAGATAAAAATGCTTTTTATAGTTGCATTTTTTCACGAGTGCGTAAGCTAAAACCCTTAAAAAAAGAAATATTTTGTTTGGATGTAATCATGGAAGAAAAGAACCATGCAACTACAGATTATTTAAAACATGCAGGTACAGAATACAAAGCAGTAACTCAACATAGAACATATGCTGTGGATATGCTATTAAAAAGAAAAACTTACGAGCAGATATATTGAGATCAATCAATCCACGGCTTAGTGAATCAGCCCAAATGCCAGACTTCACCTGAAAAGCATCCTTTTTAGGTGAAACATTAGAGTTCGCTAAAGCTTTACCACTCGTATTACCATGACTACCATCGGTGACAACATTAGTTGAGGGCTGTGATGATACAGAATCAGATTGAGAAGTAAAATCACCAAAAACATCAGATCCATCAAAATTATTAAGTGGAACAGAAGCGAAGGGATCAAAAGTGCTATTATTCACAGGACCAGAGTTTTCCGACTTGCTCTCAGGCTGCACAACTGGTTCAGGAATGGAAAACAAGTCAACTGTTGGTGTAACTGAAGGAATGGCTGGTTGTGAAGAAAAAAGATCCACTTCACCCTGTGCATGAAATCAACAAGAAGCACAAATGGAATTTTAACACTGAATGAAAATGTGGAGAAAGGTCGGCAGGTAAATCTATAATTCTTTCAACAACTACCGAAGTCAACAAACATCCAAAGTTTTTTCCCACTATGTGAGACCACATGAATCCAACAACATAATATCTTGTCATGAATTAATCAATTAAAATGATTGATCATTTAATTTTAAATCTCTCTTAATGGTTTAGGCTTTAGTTTTCCACGGTCTTTCCTCTATTACAACTATTGGACCATCCACTATCCTTCATCTAGTCTGCTTTTTGTATTTCGAAGAGTCTTCTCCACAAACGTCCAAACTCATTATCCTCTCATGAATAATTTATGATCACAATTTAATAAGCTGAATATTTTTTCTCATGCAATTAATACACTCATGTCAAAATTTATACAACACCAATAGCTGCCAATGTTGTACCCTGTTCCACCTCATTGTTCTCCCTCCCAGACAATTCCAGCATGCTAAATTTTACAGTTCATTGGAGTTTCATTCTCAAAACATTATTTCAGTTTTAGTTCATCATAAAGAATAGACCAATAACATTTACATCAGTGGAGTACAATGTATTGTAGTCAAACAATCCTATTCAATATTGGCAACATTCACACTTTTGGAGCACCAATGAATGTGAAAAGTGGAGGTTAGCAACTACTTAATAGTGGAGATTCATGTAATTAAACAGGTGAGTAGTTGGTAGTTGACTTGAAAACAAAAAAAACTGCAACACTAAATTATTGATAATGAAGTCCAACCTGTGGTTGAGAACTAGCTCCTTTGTCCACATGTGGTGCTGCTGATACAAATGCCGCATCTGCAAAGAGATCAACCTCTGATGCATCATTAGTTGCTGCCTTTTCTACAGAAACAGATATCGGAGCATCCATGAGATCACCGATCAAATCTTGTCCAAAGAGATCAACCTGGTTTGAGCTTCCAGCTGAAGTCTCTGTTGAAAAACATATGATACAGTTTAAAAGGTAAACATCCAGCCACCAAATACACAATCAATTGCTCAATTTGATTTCCATTTTTTTATGGTGGTACTGGGGTTGTATAACATATGGACAATACATTGAGTTGGGAAAGCTTGTGTGTGAAAATTGCAAGTGTATCACACATAAAACTGTAAAATGAGCACCACAGTAATTTATGCTCAACTTAAAAAGAATAGCTCAATGTTTCTCTTAAATGAATTGAATCAACAACTACAGTGTTAGTGTTAAAGATTTTGTTCAGAATACTTACTAGTAGACGTTCCTCTCGGATCAAAATCATCAAAGTCATCCTCAGTATTGTTTGCAGGTACACTTGAACTTTGAGAAGGAACTGAACTTGCATTAGCAGATGACTTTGATACTCTAGATGATGTTTTCTCCTGACTTTTGCTGCAAGGCATACATTCCAGAATAAGAATATGGGTAACAGAATAGAATCATTGCAGTATGGAGAGGCGGAAGTATGGGCCTTTCTGTGCATAAAAACCAAAGCAAGTGCAAGTAAACTGACAAATTGAGATAAGCATCTCAACCACTAGCCAAATTCCTACTTCATGTTTTCAAAAGTCAAAATATGCTTGTTGAATTATGCTATGACGGTCAAGGATCAAAGGTTTGAGTCTGGACATGTGTCCTGTGATGAGCATGTAGTATGTATCATGCACAAGTAGCCTGTCTTTGACTAGTTACAAACTTTTTCTTCTTTTATATAACTTTCATATCAATTAGAAATCTTTGTTATGGCCTTATGGGTACTTCCCAACATTTTAATTGTAATAGATCTATAAGATGCATTGTTTCTCAAGGATATGAATCCATAAAACTTATTAGAAAATAAAAAAAGAACAAATTACAATTAGTGCCCTGCTTATGTCAATATTATTCAAAGAAATGTTTTTAAGTTAAACTCTAATTATGACAAAACTTAATATTTTTTTGAGGATATTCGCAGAGTTGAGTTTAAGTGTGCAGACGAGAGTGCATGTCCATATGGTTAATGAACAAGTTATTATTTAGTAAAAACATTCAATTAGACCAACTACTGTGCAAAAAAAGGTAAAATACTAAAAGCAAGTTTGTCAAACAATAACAAATTCCCTGATTCCTTAGTAAAAGATTTCACTAATTTTAAAAAGTTGGGGCACAAGTTGACATACAGTAACTAATGTGGCACATCAGAAAACAATGTACATGACAATACATGCAGTATAACTAAATATATGTAATGACTGCTAAAGTAGTTACTAGCTACTCCAGATTCAAACTTTCCAAGGATTGTGTTTAGCCATACAATCCAACTATAGTATGGAACTACTGAACAAGCATAAAATACATTTACCATTATTTAAAGACCATAATAGCGGTTAGACATGCCCTACCTGACAGACCGTGCAGAACCCTTCTTGAAGGAAGTCTCTCGATCACTACTTGAGACACCAGGGCGTGATTTTGCAGAGTAATCTTTGTCTACTTTTCCTTCATCATAGCGCCCCTTGTCTCCGTAGCTATCACTAAACCTATCACCACCTGAACCAAAACCTCCATATTTATTACTGCTTTGTGAACTGCCGCTACTAAATGAGGTTGTTCCAGATTTGTATGTGATTCCACTAGACGAAACTCCAACATACCTAAATTAAGCACCCCAAAAGAAAAAAAATTATTTGTTGAGAACATAATAGTAGCTTAGTTTACCTAATCATTCTGGGATTGAAATATTGACATGTTTGACCTACTTGTCACGGTTCGCAGCAGCTTTATTTCTGATTTCATGAATCTTTTCTCTATCATTCAAAAGGGTCACAATGTTTTCTGCCTTCTTCCTTACATTGAGCCCCACATCCTTCCCGCTAGGCTCAACATATTCAAAACTAGAAAGTGCCTTTACCAATCAAAATAAATGATGTTTATGTAAGACAATGCTCTTACGTTTTGTTCTATTTGTCAGCAATGTTGAGAATTGCAAGAAAAACCAGCTAAATACAAGAGAATGGCCCTTACAGAGATCTGAAAAGTATGTTCTATAATGTCATCAACTGCACGTTCAGAACCATGTGATACCAAATACTCTATAACAGCTAATGCCTGACATCAAATAGAAAAAGAAAAAAAGGCAAGTTGATGTATCAACATAGAAAATGCAGCAACAGAAAAAACCTTCTCCTTGTACCTTCAAATTTTAAGCAATAACATGGTTATTAAGATATTGTTACCTTGTATACGTATCGCCAATCCTTTCCAGTTTCACTCAATCTTGTCCAAAGAACATTCATAACCAGCTGACATTCAGTACTGGAAGATACAGAAGATGCAATCAACTAACTTACATCAGAAATTTTCTCTATGAAGACCAAAAGAAATTAAAAAGCAATATAACAGGAAAATCAGGAGGTAGTGATTTACAATTTTTTGGTAGCCTGTGCAATCTCTGCCAGCACAGTACCATGAGGACCCCAAGGTTCATTATCAGTTGCATCCAATACCTAAATTAAAAATAATGGCAGAAATAATCAACAAAACAATACCACTGGGTCGCAGGTTGTGAGGCATAATCATGGGCTGCATGGCAATCAATCCACATTTTTATTCTTCATTCATTCATTTAGTTATAAATATGCAAAATTATTAAAGTAAAAGAAAAGAAAATCTTCAAAACAATTTGACATTCTGAATAAATAGAAGAGGAGACTTGGCTCAATGATTGAAGTTGCTTCCATGTGAACTATTGCAAATGTAAGGTAAGGTTTCTTACAATAGATCCACAATGATTCGTCCCTTATTTAGGGGAAAGTTATTTTCTTCGTAAAATTAAACATAAACAAATTGCAACAGCAAACAAAAAACATAATAAAGTGTTCAATCCCCTTGATTAAGCAGTACTGATATAGTTTGAAATTTCAACTTACATGCATTCTACAGTCTACATTTGCAGAGAAGGAATCAAGCAGAAAGCATCAAATGTGATCTCAAACCGAACAAAGGTTCTTCAAGCAATTAAGCAAGCATCAACAATAAAAAAGTACATGATAACACCGCAATCGATTCTCAGACACATTCGATTCAAATCGATTTCATATAAACACAACAATCCTTATTGAGAAAAATATGATAATCAATTGATACAATTCTTGTACTCTAACAATGGAAATTAAAATCAAAATATCAGAATTTCTAAGAAACAAAAAATAATCATAGAATTATAAAAGGAAATCTCGCAAATAATAACAACAATTAGAATTTCACCTTCTGTTCGATTTCGGGAACCTTAAGCACCTTCAGATTCACCTCTCGCTTTCTGTTTTCACGAAAGCAATCAAATAATCACAAATGATGAAATATATATCGAATTTGATCATTTTAAAAATGATGAAAAAATTGAATGCAAAAAGATGAAGGACAAAAAGCTGACATTTCTCGAACGGTTTGATCGAAAACTTTCATGAAATCCATGGTGAATATGCGAAAGGAGAGATTGTAGATCTGATCTGAAGGGAAAGGTTATGAAGTTGTAGTGTTGTTAATTGAAACAAAATTTTTGTTGCAGTACCAACGAAACGATGTGAGATCTAATTCCTTTTTCTTTCTTTTGGATACATTATATCATTTCTTATTTATAATTTAGTTTATAAAAAATAATTTTTAATTTTGTTTTAAAGTAAAGTGATTCAAAAACTTCGACGAATAATTATTTTAACTATAATTCGAATTTATCTTTTTTATCTTTACTTAAAATTGATTAACCACTTGCATTAACTTCATTAATTCTATACCACCAAATGGAAGAGTATTGCAATAATTTTTTTTTTTTAATTTGATAGATAGTACAAATTCTATATAATAAATCCAAATTTTTATAATTTAGTATATAAAAATACATTTTAATTTTTTAACTTGATGAGTTAAAAAAAATTTGATAGATACAATTTTTTTTACTAGAGATATTGTATCTAATAAAATATTTGAATCATAGATTTTTAATTTTGAAAAATTAATGAAAATTTAGGGGATCTATTAATTTAGAATTTTAAAATACAATTTTTGTCACAAAAAAGTCTTGAATATCTTAAAAGAGTTGCAAGATTTTAAAAGACAATTAAGATTTTAAATTTGGATTTTAAATATTTTTTATCATAAGATAGATTCAATGAAAATTTTGAACAATCATTGAAGAGAAATAATTACAATACAATCTCTACCACAATATTCTCAATACACTCTTTTTTTATTTGTTAAAATTTAAATTATTCTCACAAAATTCAATTCCGCATATTTTAAAATCAAGACAACAATCGTTAATATATAAACATGATATTCAATGATCTATTGAGAGATTAACAGTTTATTTTTATTTCGATAATTATTATTTTATATGCAACATTTTCACTGTTATTTACAAAGTAGATTAATAATCTATTTTTAATTTAATAATTATTATCATGATATATAATATCTTGAAGATTAATTTTAGACTAAAATACAATTTTAGTTCTTTAAATTTAAGCAATTTTCTATTTAAATGTTTTTTCTTTTCAATTTGGTCATTTAAGTCCCAAATTGTGCACGCCTTAGTCCTTGAAATCTCATATCATGCACAATCTAGTTTTTTATTTTATTTTTAATTCCAGTTTAACTCCATTAAAAAATGCTTACATGATTGTTGTATGTTGATCTCTGTAATGGATGTTGAGTTCTCAAGTCATATCATAAAATAAAATATTTTAATGGATAATAGAGAGAGGCGGGGAGGGAGGGAGAGAGTGTAATACATTCTTCAAAAATATGTTTCGGATCCTCTAAACTTATTTATTTTTATAGGTTGATTTTCCTTGTGAAATGGATTTCTCTAATCCAAACCCATTTAGTCCAATCTCCCGTCATAGTGATGTTCCACTTGTTTTAGGATTGACCGAGTGCACCAACTACAAAATTGAAGTAAAAAAAAATTTAATCGATTATGCGGATGAAATTATTGATTCTTTGCACATAGAGCTCATTATATAGATTTTGATATAATTTTGTTGAATTCATCATGTCTCTTTCTATATAATATTATGTGTTATGTAACCAGTTTGAAATTGCACAAAAAAACAAAATTGCAGAAGAAAGATTAAAGACTTATTTGTTTAATACTTTTAAAATGATTTCACAATATTTTATCTTTTTATTATAACATTTTTAAAAAATAATTTTAAAATTTCAAATGAAAATTGATTTAAATAGTTTATCTTATAATATCATATTAAATATTTCAACTATTTGGTACCACTTTTTTTGGATAATGAAGTTTCAAAAAATAATTAAAATAAAAAGTTATTTTGATAAACTCTTTATAAAAATTATTTTTGAAATATTATGATGTTAAAATATCTAATAATAAATATTTAAATCACCGAATGTCAAAATTATTATTTTTAATTAATAATAAATAAATCTAAAATAAATTCTACTATTTTTAAGTAAATTATCGTGAAAATCGTTTTAAAAAATATAAAATCAACGCAACATTTAAAAAATTTAAACAATCGGACCTTAAATTGCATATCTCATCTTTATGATCAAAATGTACGTAGTTGCAATGTTTACAAGACTCATGGAATAACACTCACCACCTTTCACTTGCTCACTCGTGTTTTCACCAAATATCAATGATTCTATGAAATTTCTCACTCTTGCTTCCTCAGCAAGCTAAGTAGATATAAAGTTAGTTAAAACAAATCACCAACTAACTTTAACTAACAAAGTGATCACGCCCAACTAATTAACTGACTCAAAATATCCCCTAGGACTCAACATTTTGTGTATGGACATTGTGCAAACCAATTCCTCAAATTTGAATTCTTAATATATATATATATACCCTTTTTCCTTTTTCGTAAGAAAAAAAAAAAGTAAAAAAAAAATAGCAACTGTCTTGCAAATCAATGCACAACAAAGTTTGTAATTCTTTTATACTTTGATCTTCTTCTACTAGGTTGAAGCCTTGAAGGAATATTTGCTGTCGATGTCAAAAAGGACTCCTTATTCTCCCATCAATAAATTTATTTATATAAAAAAAAAAACACTTATAATAAGTGTCGTGCAAGAGGACAATATAATGATTATATTGGACATAATTAAAGAAACACAATTTGTGATCGAAATTCTTTTATATATTATATATTATATATTGTTTGATTGCTTACAAAAAAAAATATGTTCATACTACATTCAAATAATATCTTATTGGAATATCAAGGTATCACCTTAACAAGTGAATTGCTTAGAAACAAAGTAGAGCTGCATGATTACCAACATACACCTGAGGTTGTTGTGGAGGGAAATTGTGTTAGAAATATGACATAGGATTATCACAAATGATAAACAACAAGAAATATTAGGATCAAATAAATATGACTCTAAATAAAATAAAAGAGCACAAATAAATTTATTGATTTTGGCTGAGGTGCGCAAAAGAATTGTATTGAAGAGTATCTCGCCACCACATGTAAATTACATAGTGCAGTTGGGATCATAGCTAATATTTGTAGCTAATTGTGTTTATACTATTGAGACATCAAGGCGTCACATAAACATACCGTATTTCAAATCAGGTTTGTTAGAATCGTTTATTGTGTGCTTTCTCACCCATTGTGTTTTCCTTTTATTTAACTATTTTTAAGGAATAAGTTGGATAAAGATCCCTTCATAAAATGTTGAAGCCTTTCATATTATCTTTCAATGGGCTTTGATTTGACCTCAACATGATATTATACAACTCTCTTTCTTAACGTAACACTACAAATGTTGACTATGATGCAATAAATGATACTTCAAATGAAATTTATTAATCTTTATATCCCGAAATTGCTTAAAGATATTTTTATCATTGCTGTAGGTTTTTCTCTTAGCTTGACCCATTGTTTTTAACTATCGATATTGAAAAATATTTTTGCGGTGAACCCTGTAACTTTGACAACAATTTATCTCCAATTATTTGATTATTCGCAAAATTTTCATGGGGACTCTTCTTTATTATGAATCACTATCAAATTAAACAAGTAATGAGAAAATGCGTTTTGTTTTTTCAGTTTTATAAAAATTCACAATCATTCGATCTGCGATTTGCTTAACGATTCATGAAATTAATAGGTGGACTCTCTCTATTTCTTAATCACGAGTAAAATTGTTGTGCCACATTGAGAATTAAATGAGAAATCATTGGGTCAGAAACAGATATATCGTGACCCGATAAATTGTAAAACGAGTGAAGATGACGCAACCAGGGCCGGCCCAAGGGAGAGGCACTTAAAGTCTTTGCTTTAGGCCTCGTCAAAAAAATAATTTTTTTACTTTAATTTTTATACGGTATAGAGACCCAATAATATATTATCAAAACTCTTTAACCATATGCAGAAACAAAAAGAATCTTTTAATATTAAATGCATTTCTTTTCACTAAAAGTCATCTTATATCAAAGACATTGTTTTTTACTAAAAATGTCTCTTAGAATCTTCTTCTGAAACTTTCATGTCAACACGACAAAATTTTTTTTCACCCTTGACCCTACTTCCTTATTCCTTGCTTTGATTTTATTTTTCGTTTTGAATTTTCATTGTGTGAGTAGCTTTTGTCAGTGGCCAAGATATATTAAGGTATGTGTTTTTAATTTATTCGTTTATTTTTTTATTTGAAAAGGAATTGTTAAACGAAATCGATTACAATAATTTGATAAATGATTTTGCATCAAAAAATGTACGAAAGATCAATTTTAAATGAAAATATTAATAATTTATTTATTAACTTTGAAATAATTTCGCTTTAGACCTCATAATGGGTTGGGCCGGCCCTGGACGCAACATAGATCTATTGCAAAGCCCAATCGCAATCCTCGCGCGTGGAGGCGTACGATAAGCCAAAAAAATTCAGTTTTTTTAATCTTTTTCATCAAATAATTAATGATTAATTTTCTAATCAATTTGGTACCTTTTTTTTTGGAATTTTTTGACACCTTTATATAATTTGAATTAATTAAATATGATATTAAATTGATGTTATAAATATCATAATCTCATAATTTTTGGCCAAATTTTTTAGGCGGTTATTTCATAATTTTTTAATAATTTTGATATATAATATTTTGCTTAATGATTAATCATAATTAGAAAATAAATCATTTTTGACCTTATACATGGTGTATCTTTTTTTCGAAAAGCTAAAAGAATATATTAAATTAAAAAAACTGCGACACACAAAGAGCGTCTCACATAAATAACACATAAGTTTATGGTCTAACGAGTATTACAACAAACATGAAAAAACCTAACCAGATCAACCAAATCCACACCCTTACAATATCAATATACATGGTGTATACTTTATTATTATGCATGATATAAGTCTATCATATTCATTAGCATAAATATTCTTAATTTTTTCAAGTGTGATTTCATTGCATATTTGATTTGTTTGAATAATTAAGTTTATTTACAATTATAGTTTATGTATGTTACAAATAGTTGTATCATATTAATATATTAGTGTTTATGTAATTTATAAATAAACAAAATAATTATTTTTTATAAGAAAATAGAATAATTATTTAATTAAGTCAAGAATTAAAATTAAAAAATATATATTTTATATACACTTTTTTATTCTTTATTTTCTAAACAATAACATTGTTATTATACTCTTTACACACACATATATGGTACTTTTATTTAAATGACGCATGTTAAATATATATATATATAATTTTTTATGTATGACATTAATTTATCATATTCTTTTATACATAATTAGTTTTAATTTATCATATTAATTTATCGCATTGAAAATTGAACGAGAAATCATTGAGTAAAAAATAGATATGTTACAACCCAATAGATCGTAAATCAATTGAAGATGATGCATCCATTGCAAAGCCCAGTACAATCCTCGTGCGTGGGGCACATTATAAGCCAATAAATTCCTTCTTTTTTTTTAATCTTTTTCATCAAATAATTAATGATTAATTTTCTAATCAATTTGGTACCTTTTTTTTTGGAAATTTTTTACACCTTTATATAATTTGAATTAATTAAATATAAGATTAAATTGATGTTATAAATATTAAAATCTTATAAATTTTGGGCAAATTTTTTCGGTGTTTATTTTATAATGTTTTAATGATTTTGATATATAATACAATGCTTATTGATTAATCATAATTATGAAATAAATAAATTTTGGCTTTATACATGGTATATTTTTTTAAAAAAAGCTAAAAGAATATATTAAATTAAAAAATTGTGACGCGCAAATAGTGCCTCACAAAAAAACAGATAAGTCTAGAGTTTGATGGGTATTACAACAAATATGAAAAAACTTAATGAGATCAACTAAATTCACACCCTTACAAGTATCAATATACATATGGTGTATACTTTATTATTATGTATGATATAAGTTTATCATATTCTTTGTTCATAAATATTCTTAATTTGTTCAAATGTAATCTTGTTTATCGTGGATTCAATTGTGTGAATATTTGTGATTTAGTTGCATATTTGAGTTGTTTGAATAATTAAATTTATTTACAATTATAGTTTATGTATGTTACAATTATAGTTTATCATATCAATATATTATTATTTATGTAATTTATAAATAAACAAAATAATTATTTTTTTATAAAAAAATAGAATAATTATTTAATTAAGTCAAGAAATAAAATTTAAAAAAAGAATTTTCTATATACACATTTTTATTCTTTATTTTCTAAATAATAACATTGCTATTATACTCTTTTACACACACATATCA
>JBBPBQ010020324.1:52004511-52015444 GCA_037974755.1 Cicer yamashitae | reverse complement strand
ACTTAATATATTTCTAATTTTATGTTTATGTCAATTATGGTTCGAGTAACCTATCAATATTATATTTATTATTATCCAATATACTTTTAGTTTTTTGACATAAAATTTGTACATTGCATCATTGTATTTCATATTTATTATCCTTTAGAACCGTTTAGTTGGGATCACAATAAATAAGAAATTTTCTATAAAGATATGTATTTTATTTATTTTACACAATCCAAATTTATTAAAAAAAATTGCATTTCCCTATTTAATGCAAATTATTTAATTTATTTAAAAATTATAAAAATAAATATTCTTTTGTAGTATATATGTAGTGGACATACTCTATCGATTTTATATTACTTGACATTATCATTTTGTGATAGTGAACATAGTTGACAATTTATTTTAAACACTTCAAAAAAAATTTAGATGAACAAATCAACTATCATTCTTTATCATGTGGAACAAATCAACTAAAAAATTTAGATGAACAAATCAACTATCACAAATCTTACATGTCAAACTAACAAAATGTGAAACAAATATAACTATATGTTCAAATATATATCTTATTTAATAATTTAATTTAATAAATCCTTTTATCTATTATTGAGACTTATATCGAGGATATTGTAGTCTTTTTTTTAAATAAATTCTTATATACTTGGATATTGTTTTAATACTATCAATAAACATTGTGAAAGCAATATATAATTATCAAAATCCAAAAATTTCTAGCAACTCTATTGAAAATAATTCATTTACTCTATACCATGCATTATTTTAAATAATATTTTTTTGGTACAAACCATTATTTTAAATAATTATAAATTAAATATTTAGGATATTTGCTTAACATATTCTCTCATCTACGAATTTATTGCTATTTTTTAATAATTATGGAAGTTTACAATAAAGCAGAAAAGCAACAATATCATAGGAATCGTTGAACAAAACACATTTAGAACACCGAATCGGAACTGACATAGACAACACTAGAGAGTTGCAAAAAATTGCAACTCATAATGGATAATTAAAACATTTGACAGGAGCAATTTGTTTAAAAATTAATATATTTAATTTATTTTAATGTTTTATGTTACTGGCGAGTCATCAGCAAATCCACTAAATCGTCAAGGAACAAGGGGTGAAGTTCTAATTCACATACCTAAATTGATTTACCTCATACACTTCTATTTTGGAAGGGTTGAGGAAAGTGTTGTCCTAAATCGGACGAGTTGAGTTGTTTTGTTATTCTTAATTTTTAGATTTATTATATATCTCTATTAGTGAATTTTGAAAATTTATATAATTGTAAATGCAGAATGAAATTTATATAATTCTAAATGTAGAATGAGAAATTTATCGTAGTCGTAGATCTTGAGAATATTTATCTAAATGGAGGTTATTTTTCACATGTTTTTATTCATAATTTTTATTTTAAAAATATTTAGTACATTTCTATTAATAAAAATAATTTTAAAAATATTCAATATGTTCAAAATTTGCATGAGTTGAAAATGAAAATAAGAAGTTAAAACAAATATATTTTTGAATTGTAAAATTTTGGAAAACAAAAGTAATTTTTAGTACTAAATGAAGGGCGTTTTGGTTTTTATTTACACCTGAAAATATTCTAAAGATTTACCGACGGTTAAATAGGGGTTAGTCGAACCCAATATAGACAAATTTTTCTCAACTACAACAGAGGTGTTCATATTTATAAGTAATATAGAAAAATTAATAATATTAAAGATATATGTGATAAAGTTTCTATTAATATTTTTTATTAATAAAAATATATTTAATTTATTATTATTAAAAAACATTTTAAAATTATATTTACAAAACAAGTTTTAAAATGATAATTAAAACTTGGTCTAATTAAATGCATTTTCAATATTTTTATTTCAAGAAAATGAAAATAAAAAATAAATCGAACACATTTTTTAAATCATGAAATTTTAGAAATGAAAATGTGAAATGTTTTCCAAACCAAACAAGACCTTTGTTTAACGTGGCATCACATACCCAGGAGGGTTTGTTGGTGTATATTTATTGTCTAATTTAAGTTTTGTATGAATTTTCAGTTTTGTCTTTTATAAAAAGCGCCAAAGTGAGTTGAAGAATGTGAGTGTTTATTGTAACGCCTCAACTTTAAACAATGTTATATATATTATTAAGTATTTTTTATAAAATGATTTGATTATTTAATTATATCTTTCACAATAGCTTCAGAAAATTATATTATTTAATTTTTGTTGACAGAAAAATCACATTATTTAATTATATTTTTCAAACTTAATTTTAGAATATAGGTCATAGAAAATTGTTGTTAGATAAATAATATTGAAATCTTGTCTAAGTTATAACTTCTACATTTTTAAGTATAATACTCGTATATGAATAAAAGTATTTATATTTTAATCTGGGATCAATTGAGTCAACTTTAGTAAAATTAATGTATATATAAAACATATATAATGTAGGCTATGGTTCAAATTTGGAAATTTAATTCCAAAAAAATTAGTTAACATTTTTTCTAACAGTTTAAAATTATACAGTATTAGAGATAAAAAGTTTATCAGAAAAAACTCAAAATTTATATTTGATATAAGTAAAATTTATATAAATTAAAATTATATAATTTGTTTTGTAAAAAATCCTAATATTTCTACACTAACTTAACGAATAGTCATAAAAATATAAATAAATATCGGCTTTTTATAGTTAAAATTGGACGAAGAAAATTAAATAAAGTAATATTTTGTGAAAAATTAAATTTTATTTTTAGAAGAGATTTTATTTTAACATTAAAAAAGAAAGAAATACATGACTACTTTACTAAATTTTTGTTCTTATACTTTGTCTTTGTTCTTTTCCTTTTTGTAGAAAGTAGTTCTCATCCTATCGTTAAAAAAATTGTAAAAGTAAAAGTTCTTATCCCTTCTCTTTAGTCTATTTCCATTTCCATTTCCTTTTTCTAATTCTCAATTCCTTTTTAATTCATCTCACCCACTTGTTTCCTCGATTTCTTCTACTATTCCCCTCAATAAATAAATCTCCTTACTTTACATATGCACACTCTTTTCCTTTTTTTTTCTTCCTTTTCTTTAGTTTAATTCTTAATTTTCTTCCAATAGTATTGATTTAATTTATTTTTAATCCTTTAAATCCTTTTATCAGAGACTATTACTCTTGGGTCTTGACCAGTTAAACAATTTAGAGATTTCATTAACTAGTTCATATCTATTTAATTGGTTAATAAAAATCAAACTAATCTTAAACTTTTAAATTTGATATCTTTGATTTTAAGTTGTTTGAAGTTTTATACTTATAAGATCCCTGTGCATTTAAGTAGTCTACCAAAAAATTATTAAATCAAATTTTCTCTCACTCTATTGATTTTAAAATATAAACTTAATTTTCTAAAATTTTAAAAAAACAACGTGGTAAATGAGCATATAATATATAATAGGTTTAAATATGTTTTTGGTCCTTGTAAATATAACCTTTTTTGATTTTGGTCCTCGTAATTTTTTTTTTTGGTTTACATCCCTGTAATATCAAAAAAGATTTATATTTGGTCCTTAACGTTCAGTGGACGTTACAAAAACGTTAACTGACAAACGGAAATAGTTTTTGGTCCCTGTAAATATAACACTTTTCAGTTTTAGTCCCTGAAAAATATTTTTTTTGAATTTCATCCCTGTAATATTCAAAAATCTTCTTAAATATAAAATAACATACAAATTAATCTTTATTAATAATAAACTTATGCCAAGTAATGTTTAAAATATTTTCATTTCAATAATTTTAAATTTATTAATCTTCTGTTTTATTTATTTATTATTATTAAATTAATTTTCATTTTCTATTTCAAAAAAATCACTAAAATCATCTGTTTTATTTAATTACTATTATTAAATTAATTATATTAGTATAAAATAATGATTAAAATAACTTTAGATTTAAGCTTTATAATTTTAACTAAAATCTTCTTTTACGCTTTAGATTTATTTTATTATAACTTAAAATAAATAAAATATAATTGAAGTTAATATTATATTAATTTTATTTTAATTATAATATTATATTATATATTTATTTTAATTATATTATATTAAATTAATTATATTATATTACATTATATGTTTATTTTAATTATATTATATAATTAATATACAATTATATTAATATACAATTATATTAGTATAAAATAATGATTAAAATTATACAATTATATTAATATAATTGAAATAAACATCTAAAGTTATTTTAATCATTATTTTATACTAATATAATTAATTTAATAATAATAGTTAAATAAAACAGAAGATTTTAGTGATTTTTTTAAAATAGAAAATGAAAATTAATTTAATAATAATAAATAAATAAAATAGAAGATTAATAAATTTTAAATTATTGAAGTGAAAATATTTTAAACATTACTTGGCATAAGTTTATTATTAATAAAGATCAATTTGTATGTTATTTTATATTTAAGGAGATTTTTGAATATTGCAGGGATGAAATTCAAAAAAATATTTTTCAGGAACTAAAACTGAAAAATATGATATTTACAGGGACCAAAAACTGTTTCCGTTTGTCAGTTAATGTTTTTGTAACGTCCACTTAACGTTAAGGATCAAATATAAATCTTTTTTGATATTACAGGGATGTAAACAAAAAAAAAAATTACGAGGACCAAAATCAAAAAAGATTATATTTAAAGGGACCAAAAACACATTTAAACCTATATAATATCATGTTCTTTAATTTATGTAAAATATTATATCAAAATATAAGTAGAACTTTCAAAGCATTCTTTCTGAAACACTTTAAAAACTAACTCGCAGACACATCCTTAGGCTTTTATGTTATCTAATTAATCCATTGGTTGATTGTATTTTCTTTTACTTTCCATTTGTATAAATGTTTTTATTTACTCATAATATGAGACAAGAAGTTAATTACTTCCTTACCTTTATTACTATTAAAACTGGTTTCAACTTTAAGAAAAAGAAAGATTTATGGAGGAAGCCTACTGGACCATCCCAAAACAAACTTGCCAGTACTTTGGATTATTGGACTATGTTTCATATGAAACAAAATGATTTTTTTAAAAGACGTATGAAACAAAAGAATAATAACATAATAATTATGAAAGAGAGTGAAAATAATAACGTGAACCGAAACTCTTAGAATTTTAGGAAAAATAAATATTTATAAATAATGAAGATTGGATCAATTTTAGTGATGATAAATATTAAGATACAGTTGTTTTGATGAGTTATTAGGTGATATCGGAGCTCAAGAAAAAAATTTGTCAAAAGATTTAGGAAAACTTTGATGTAAGGGGTTATACTAATAATAAGTTTCGATGAACATAAGAAATATGTTGTTTGTAATATATATTAATATTAGTTATAATTAGGTGACTGTGTGTGATTATGTTTACTATATTTTGAATTGATTGAATCATTTGAGTAAGTCTCTCAATTATTGAAATATACCTTCAATATACTAAAATTAATGAAAATATTATTTTGACTACCCTTGAGTAACTATGTTACTATTAAGTAACTACAAATGTTTTCAACTAATTTTGGATTAATAGTTTTTAATATTATTTTGAATAAGTTATACAATAAAGACAAAGTTTTATAAAGGAAATTATTTCTCTATGTCTTTAATTTATTTATGATAGGAAAAACTATTGCAAATTCATTTTCTTTTTGGAAAAGGGTGTTTTAACCTAGTTTTGTCAAGTTGATTTATGCTGATTATTTTGGAATAATTAAAATATGATTAAATGTTTTGCGGTGGAATTAATTAAAGTTGACATGATTTCTCATTAGTTGCATTATGAATTATGAGTTATTAGTATTAATTTGCTAAATTGATTATTGACGAAGATAATTTAAGTTAGAAATTGGTAAAGTCGATCACTTTACCAAATAGCAAAACAACTTGTTTCTTATGGTACGCTAAAGTACATAAGACTGAGTATATGTTTGATTGGGTCGCTACAGACATTCTAATGATCATTAGGTTTCGAAGTCCTACCAATAGTCAGTGATAGCCACTCTGACTATCCAACACTGTGAAACATAACTATGTAAAACTATCTAAAATAAGGTGCATCGCTAGTGCCATAACGATTGAAGTACAAATCGAATATCTTCTCATTGCAAATGCTGAAACTGCCTTACACTTATGTTGAAATAGAAGTCTCCATGAAGTAGGTTTAATAAGGATATTATTTTTTGTCTATAATAAAGATATTATTACTAAGGTAGTAAAGTAACTTTGATTGATAATTGTGACAAAATGTTATATTATTTCTATTTTCCTAACTTTTGATGAATGATGATTTGTGTGTTCCTGATTAGTTGATTTTTTGTGATTAATTGATCCTATGTGATTATTAGATTCTAAACGAGTTGATTGAGTGTATCATATAATGTGCATGTATATTATCTAGTAAAATATTGCATGTGATTACATAATATTATGTGTAACTTTGTGACATTGTCACGATGTAAACTTATGTATGAGTATTTCATCCTTATAATAGTTAGATGTAGGATAACATTTATGTGAGTTAGCAATGAACCTCAACTTGAAGTTTACTAGAAGAAAGGAAGACATGTTACATAAAACATCATTGTGAAGACCAATTTTGTTGATTAGGAGACAAATTTTTATAGGATTTACCATTTTATTTATTTTAAGTGAAATTATAATCTTAAGATATTTAAATGCGTTGGGAATTTTCAATTTGTAAGTGTTGAGCAAAACTATTTGATGGTTGTATGAAATAAGTTGTGTTTGTTATTTGTATTTATATTTGGAGTTTATAAAAAAAAATTGTAAATTTTTTTTTCAATATTAAAAACAAAAATAGTAATCATATTAGAGTACATTAATCACTTTTTTTTATGTTACCAAAAATAATTTACCATATTTGTATTTATTTAAAATTTATGCATTAAGAGTTGGATACAAAACTTTGACGCCTTTCGTTTTGGACCTCAAAAAAGATGTTATATTTATAAACTACTCTTAGGATCGATTTCTAACTAAATGAAACTTTTTAGTGTAGCGGAACAATTTTATTATTTATTTTAATATAAAAAATATAAATTTTAGTTTATCAATTGAGTTTTTTTTTTTTTGACGAGAAGTTTATAAGTTAAAATTTATCTTTCTTTAACTTTTTTATTTCTATTAAGAAATAAATTTTTCTTAAAAAACAATATCTATTAATTAAAGTAATATTTTAAAAATCGGCTTGGTAATTGATTTAGCGAGTCAGTAGTTACTAGTCGAACAACATGACTGAATTGAATTGAATCAAATTATTCGGTCTCTATAAAGAAAATTATATTTTTATGGAACTAGAATGAATGAGATGCCTCGATCTCTAAAAAGTCTTTAAAAAATGCTTTTCGAATTTTAATTTCAGATCTAATATTTTAATTTATTAATCGATTTATAATTTTATTTATAAAGAATAGTGTTTCAATTTAAAATAAGATTAAATTAAGAAAAACTCTGATTTTATGAACATTTAGTATTTACTAAATAATACATACAACTATTTCATATATTCCATTTTAATGAATTTTATATTTTGTAATTTATTGTAGATGATTCTGATTGGCTGTCACAATATATATAGATGTCTAATCAGTGAGTTATACCACCATTTGGAAGCTGTTCTTCTTTTTTCTTGAAATCAAATACATGAAAATCCTCTTCATTCTTTTGCTTATTTTCTCTATTCATTTTGGTATGAGTTGTGATACTCGGATTCATTTTGTGTGAAATTTCATGAGTTTATGTTTTTTTACGGAGTGTTTTTTTTAATAGTTATGATGAGTTTGTGTTTCTCTAATTAACCATGTTTTTAGGATTGATTGAATTGGTTTTGTGCAGGAAATCAAGTGCAAATGCTAGAGGCAAAACAATGTAATTATGTGGTTCCTCATTTTTGTTATGAATGGAAGAATTTCGTCTGCAAATTATATTGCAAAGGTGTAT
This sequence comes from Cicer yamashitae, assembly GCA_037974755.1. Taxonomy (NCBI): domain Eukaryota; kingdom Viridiplantae; phylum Streptophyta; class Magnoliopsida; order Fabales; family Fabaceae; genus Cicer; species Cicer yamashitae. Next base: position 52,007,407 of record JBBPBQ010020324.1, on the reverse strand, counting down.
GTAAATCATTTTCTGCACATGGACGATGTCTCGATGACCAAGGTTGCCATTGTCGTTGTTGTTAAATTAAATTGTTATATACTCTATTTGATCTTAAATATTAAAAGAAAAATGTATAATTGGTTTAAATTTAGAACAAATATATATGATTTTTTGTTTACGTGATCAAAATGAGTATATCAATAGAAATATTCGTTGTGTGACCTGTACTCATAATTATATTAATAAAGTGATTGCATTACATATCTCTCGTTTTTTTTCCAATTTGTAGTAGTTATAGTTCTTTGTTCATATTGATTGTTGAATATTACTAGCGAATATTCATATTGATTGTTGAATATTACTAGTGAATAAGTCCTATTTTATGTATTATTCCCAAATATTACCATCGCAGAAGGCACCTAATTTTTTATGCGATGAAAACCTAATAAGAGATGTATGGTACACCTATACGCAATTTTGATTGTGACTTAAACTTTTTACTTGAAAAGTTTGGTTCGTGCTTGGATTCTATAGCTCTATTAGTGCAATAGATTGACAAACATTAGAAAATGTATTAAAACCTACTACATTCTTTAAAATGTGGTTATTTATAATTAATTGTGTAAAATTAATGTTAATTTATATAAATTTATTTTTCTTTTTTAAAATGTAAATATAATCAGTTTTATGAAAAGAATCTAATTATAAAAGCATATTTAAAATATAGAGGAAAACAGATTTTTTTTTTATTATTATGCTTAAGAAGAATATAATCTTACTTCTATGTATCTTCCAATGCGATGAAAAAATCAAAGGTACGTAGTTTTTGGGTAGAAAATGCGGATGTATTAGGTGCTCTTAAAGAGATGAGTTTGATGCGATAAAATGGTTTGAAAAATGTTGTTTGTCTGATGAAGGAAAAAAAGATATTGAGTACAAAAATATTTACGATGAGTGAGTTCATTGTTAACTTGAATTTGGTTAAGAAAGTTTAATATCACCAAGTTGTCACAACTCAGACGTCTTAAACTATCACTGACAAGATGTTGCATCTCAATCGGTCTTATTTTATTAAAAGATAATTATTATTTAGAGCTTAAGATCATCAAGTTGTCGCAACTCATACGTCTTAAAACTAAGATTGACAAAATGTAATATCTCAACCAATCTTTTTACCCACATTGATTTTAAATAGCATGAATTTTTATTTTATTAAAGATAATAATAATAAACCTAAGAATGAATTTAGATGCATGTATAATTCATTAGGTTGATGTTGGTTGTACTTAACTCAAGACTTAATAAGAGAATAAAATAACAATAATTATAACACAAAAGAACAAAACTAAAAGAATTGAATACAAATTATAGAAAAACTAAAACTAAATCAAAAGCTCGAATGTCTGAAATTGGAGCAAACATGTTTTTTAATAGAAAAAAAAATGGAAATAAAATAAATGTGCTAAATGAAACACAACCTTAGATTGATGTATCTGGCGACTTCACTGAGGATTTCAGGTGTATAATAATTTTATATTGATAAAAAAATTTGTCACAAGAGACATCAATGTAAATTTGTTTTGGGTACTTTTTGAGAAAAGAAAAAAATTTTGTTCTTCTTATTATTATTATTTTGTTGATTTATGGTTGTGAGGTTGAAGAAGACATAATGGAACACATCAAGAATTCAAATTAAAGGTATAACACTAAAAACAAAACTATGAAATTGTTAGAGAGAGATGAGTTTAGAAATAGTTACCACACAAGCTGAATATTTGTTATACTCATTTGATTTGCTCTTGTTTTGAATTAGTGTATTCTTCCATCACTCATTTCATGTTTCATTTTACTTACTAACAAAAACTCTTACTAGATTAAAAATAAAAACAAGCATTCCTATGATTCATTTTTTTTACCCTCAATTTATAGACTAAAATGATGAATCTTTGTATCTATGAGATGAAATTGAGTTTTGGATTATTGCTTGTTTTTGCAGAAAAATTGGATTTGCTAAGATAAATCTAGAAAAAGAGATGATGCACTTTTTAATTGTTTGTATACATGGTAATAAATTGTAGCCTTTTTAGGAAGAAAAATAAAAGAGGCTAAAAAGGCTAAAGAGATGGCATGTATACAAGAAAAAATTGCAGTTGTTTTAGGAAGAAAAAAAAAACCAAAGAGGTTGTAAAGATGGTTTGCGTACGATGAAAAATTGCAGTTGTAATGATGAAAAACAAGGAAGCTGAAAAGATGGTTGAAAAAATGGAAGACAGTCCTAATGAAAAAAATCAGAGGCAACCAGAACCAAACCCAGAAGGATCTAGGACCATAACTAGAGGCAGAATCAAAACCAGAAATAGATAGAATCAAAAGGAACCAGAGGCAGAACCAGGACTAGAGACAAAATCATAATTATAACTAGAGGCAAAATTAGAACCAGAGGTAGAACCAGAAGGAACCAGGATCAGAGGCAACTAGAACTAGAGTCAAAACCAGAACCGAAGCCAAAATCAGAACCAAAACCAAAGGGAACCAGAGGAAACTAGAACCAGGACCAGAACCAGAGGGAACTATGAACCCTTTTATGACAAATATTAAAATTAAAAATATGACTTAGTTTTATTTAAATTTTTTAATTGATCAGACATAATTGAAGATACTACAAAGTGAATATCTCTTTCATACGAATGATGGTATTAACATTTCTTGCCATAAGCAGCCAAAAATCAAATATTTCATGTTTATTTTATTTTTTAATTTCCAAGTATAGTTTTCCCCTAAAAAAACCTTCCAAGTATAATTTTATAAATGCATACAATTAAGGATCAGTTTTGTTGTTAGTGTCAATTTGATATCATTTTCCAATGCCAAACAGAGCAAGAAAGGCTAGCTCATTACCTACGATAAAAAAAAA
>JBBPBQ010020324.1:51978962-51996702 GCA_037974755.1 Cicer yamashitae | reverse complement strand
TATATTACATATATTTAAAATTATTTTCAAATAAATTAAAGCACGTTAACTTTTAATAAAATATATAAAACACATATTTTTACGTATATTAATGTTGAATAAATATTTTTTTAAATATTAGTAAGAATCTTAAAGTATAAATTTAAAATTTTTATTTTACTCTTTTGTGATTTTATTTTGACGAGTGTACTCTATTATGATTTAATAAAAAAAGATGAATATTAAATTCATTTATCTTTCATAAAGTTTCATTGGTAGTATATCTCATTGTTGATTTACACAAAAATTATTAAATGTTACCAACAATTTTTCTTAATAAATATAATTTAATTATTTTTTACTTATAAGTCATTCCAGACACTTTTGAGATACAATATACTTTTTAATTTTTGCAACATTTTTAAAAGATCGTTAATTTAGTGGAGGTAATTGCCCCAATTTACTACAATTAAATTTGTCATTGAATAGACATTAAAAGATATGAAACTAGTTTCTTTTTTTATCAGCGTCATTAGTAAAAATAACCTATATTTCTTACATATTTTTACCAATGACCCGACTCTCGAGTGAAATCTACATTTCAACCAACATACCCATTAGAACATAGAATAGTTGAAAATTTTGAAACTTTGTATTTATTATATGTCGGAATGTTGATAATGTGATTTTCGATGGGTATACTCATCGGAAATGTGATTCAAAATAAACTTCTAATTGATTAAAACTTCAATATCATCTATTACTCTGGTCACATCAAAATTGTGATTCAAATCAACCCATTTTTTTTATAGGAAAATCGGCCCATTTTGTTACCAATTTAAACAATAAATTTGAAATTAAAATTTTTTTCTGTTGGAAGAGTAGTACAAAGACACACCATTTAACTATTTAAAAATACATAGACAAAATAATATTCTACTCATATAATAATAACTAAATATGCGGTTAAATCTTGAGAGCTTTTATTGCAACACGCAAATCATTTGAAAAATACACTTCTTAACAAAAACACAATTTATGTCATCTAGAAGTATACTTATAAATATAAACACAAATTTCTAAGTATAGATATGTTTTTTAGAAATGTGAAAGATATAAAAAGAAACTCTTAAATTTTTGGTAGTTTCTTTATGCTATTAAATATTTAACGTGTATTTAATTTAACAAAAACAAATATTTGGATCGGTCAATTTGAATAAACATTGACAGCTATTGAGAACTTAGGGGTGGAGCTATCAAAATGAGTCGGATCTAACGAACCGGGCCAATCAGCCCACATTCCAGTCTAGGTCGGGCTATAAAAAGACAACCTAAAACAACATACTCTTTCTGGTCCAACAAATTTAGTCTATATTAAAAATGGATGAATTCTCATCCAATTCCCCAATTTTTTAATTTTTCACCAGATTTTATGTGTGGAAACAAAATCAAAAGGACGGATGAACGTTCATCTTAAAAATGATGTCAGATGGAATTGGGCCTTTAGGATTTGGGCTGGTCCATATTTACAAGGAAAGACGTTTTTTTTTTCAAAAATGAATTACAATCAGGAGGTGAAGTTCCATAAACTTTTACCAATTGCACCAAAAATATTTCTTCTCCCACCTCCAATGCTCTTCCAATCTAAATATATATTTTGTCAAAAAAACACATTCAAATTGATGAATCCAAATATATATTTTGAAATTGTTTTGAGAAACTACTTTGCACACCAATGAGTCCAAAATCCATAGCAAGGGTTGTCAAGCCCAATAAGGATTTCACTACAAAAGCAACCCAAAAAAGTGAACGCAAATTTCGAAACCATTTTAATTATTTTCCCATCCGAATTTCTGAAAGCGCTGAAAATTTAATTCCACAAGTCGAATACGTAGGAAATTGGAAGTGTACTTATATTTTTCAAATGCATACTTATTACGGATAGAAAAGTGATCTGCACCTAACACTGCAAAATCTTGCAATCTAAGTTTCACACAAATTGGATGGGATCTTTTTTAAAGTTAAATTAATTAACCAAAAGAATCATTCGTTAACCTTCGATCATTGCTTACCCTTTCATTCCAATTCAAGCATTACTAATCTGCAAGCCAAAGCAAAAACCAGACACAGAACCAAAAACAAAAACAGAAAAAGGAAAAAAATTATACAAGAAAAAACGGTGATCCCAAAGTTTTGAATTAAATTATGAAATATGAGTGGGAAGAAAATTTGCTGGTTGGTCCCTCAATTTTCCTTAGCCTTCACTCGCAAATTTCGTAAGCGAGTGTGTATATATATTTGATGAAGAGGTTCTTCACAAAGTGTGTCTCAAAGTTTCACTCCCACTCGAAGCACAAGAAATCTCACTCTCAGGTATTTTACTTATTTACCCTCCTTAGTTATTTTTTCCGTTAAAGGTAGCTGATGCAGTTTCAATCGCAATGATATTGCGGTGTTAAAGATATAAAAAATTCTTGATTTCATGTAGGACTGACACTTCATATTAAAGACGTCAGATGCTGATGCTATGAAAGCACACACATCTAGAATTAGGCATGTCGTGGTGTACACATATGACACCTCATACATGTGTATCAACAAAAACTTTTTTTTTTTCTTTACTTCGACACACCTACGACACATCTAGGGGATTTAAAATGTTTCAAATCAATGATGATCATGAATGGGTTAAAGACATTAAATTTGATTGCATCATATTTAGATTTTCAGTAGTAAATAGATGTCTGAACATGAAAAACTAACGAATTTAGTTGCACATATGTATATTTTGACTCTCAATATAGACATGTTATTAACAATGTTCATATTTTATTTAATTATAATAAATAAATAAATACATAAATAAATAACTATGTGTATCGGTGTCCTATGCTTTTTACATTAGCAATGTCGAGGTGTTCATGTGTGTTTTGTGTTAGGTGTTCGTGTGTGTTTTGTGTCAGGTGTCCATGTCGGAGTCTCTGTTTCATAGGTGTCATGTATCCAACCTCGATACAATATTAACACATTTGATGCATTTGATATATAACTTATTATTATCGATGTTTACGTGTCTCTGTCTATATCACGTACGGGTCAATGTGTGTGTCCGTGCTTATGTCAATTGTAGACCTTTTTTTTAACTTTTTATTAAAACCCTGGCCTCATATTCGATGGAATAAGAGATCAAGCTTTTTAGATATATGTTTCAAGTTTCACTGCATATTTTTGTTTTTGCTGCAAAGTGTACCTATGGTTGCAGCTATTTTGTTTGTTGAAATTCTTGTAAGATTGAACGGTATCTATATATTAAGATGTTTGCGAATTAGTCGGAATCAATGCTACAACCGATTAAGATGGTAGAAGTAACATAAAGTAAATGAGGCATTGTTCATATGGTAAAAAATATATAGCAAGAAGGTAAAATTTGATGTTGGATCTCATATTGAAATGGGATAAAGCCTGAAAATAGTTTATAAATAGTGACACTCGTCACCTTATAATCGGTTTTGTAAAGAAGAGTAAGGCTTAATATAAAATCTAATATGGTATCAGAGTTTATTCATTTAGTCCACACACCGAATTACCCACGCATCATGTCTAATAGTTAGGTCCAATATAAAAAATCTAATATCTGGTGTGCACTTAATGGTAGGAGTGTTGAATTTCTAGCCTCTATTTGTTGTGCTATTTATGGAAGTTTCAAATGGGAGAGTTCTTCCAAATGTGTTAAACACACACGCAAAAGAACACATCACTAGCTGTGTCATTTCAGGCAAATAGTTTCTTCTTGGTATTTAGCATCATTGTTTTGTTTGACAGATAATGGCAGGAAACATGTCTGGTCCAAGTGGGAGCAAGACTGCTAATATTTTGCTGAATCATGACTTCTCTGGCGGGCTGAATTCTTGGCGTCTCAACTGCTGCAATGGCTATGTAATTTCAGCCGAAGCAGGTGATCAAGGTGGAATTTCAATGGAGTCGGAACGTAATTATGCTGTTATCACTGACCGAAAGGAATGCTGGCAAGGTCTTGAACAAGATATCACAGACAGAGTTTCCATTGGTTCCGCTTACATGGTGTCCGCTTTTGTTGGAGTATCTGGCCTTTCTCAGGGATCTTCTGATGTTCTAGCTACACTGAAACTGGAATATCATGATTCAGCTACACATTATGTGTTCATTGGAAGGTATAAAAAAATTTGTAATTTCATTACATCATGTTTTAAAGAAATTGAGGAAAACTCCCTTACGTGTTTACAATTATTTTCTGCAGAACTTCTGTTAAAAAAGGTAGCTGGGAAAAGTTGGAAGGAACATTTTCACTGTCTACTAAGCCGGATCGGGTTATATTTTATTTCGAAGGACCTGCTCCTGGAGTTGATTTGCTTATAAGATCAGTAGAGATCAACTGTTCCAGTCCAAATAACAATGTATATCTACTATCATGCATGACATTATGCATTTCAATACTGTTATTTCTTTATGCAATATTGACAAAATCTTTGTATGTAGCAACGGCACTAAACATAAGACGTGTCAGTGTCTTGTCTGGGTTCCGTGTCTGTTAGTGCTGAATAGAAATCTTCTACTGTTGGCTGAACACCAAGCTCATACCTGTGCATTGGTTATTACTTCTTTAATTTGTAAATTGAACTTGCAATGAGCCTATGATGGTTTCACTCAAATTGTTAAAGTTAAATCTTTATCTTTTATGTTTTAACACATACTAACTTGTGTACCTTTTCCTCTTATTTTTAAAGGCCACAAGCACAGAAGGATCTGTTTCTACTGGAGACGAAAACATCATAATAAATCCTCAGTTTGAGGATGGCCTGAATAATTGGTCAGGAAGAGGCTGCAAGATTGTGTTGCATGATTCCATGGCTGATGGTAAAATTGTTCCGAAGTCTGGGAAATTCTTTGCGTGTTCAACAGAACGAACACAAAATTGGAATGGAATTCAGCAGGAGATAACCGGACGCGTGCAGCGCAAGCTTGCGTATGAGATCACTGCTTTAGTTCGGATATACAGCAACAATGTCACTAATGCTGATGTACGGTCTACTGTGTGGGTTCAAACACCAGATCTCCGAGAGCAGTATATAGGCATTGCAAAGTTAGTCCTTAAATTATTTTTTGCTATTAATGTTTTTCAGATAGACTCCTAAAGCATATGATTTTCCTGTTTATTATTCTTGAAACTTTATAAACATAACAAAAAGAAATTTGTTATATTATGTTTCAGCCATGAATTTTATAATTAGCGATAATAGAAACCTTACTTATGTAACATTTGTAGTAGTTTCTGAATTCTGAACAAAGCAGGTGTGTTCTTAAGTGTGCAGGCAACAGATACAGATTGGGTGACAATGCAGGGAAAATTCCTTCTAAATGGTTCGCCGTCAAAAGTGGTTCTTTACTTAGAGGGCCCTCCTCCTGGCACTGACATTCTTGTCAATACTTTGGTTGTAAAACATGCTGCTAAAACACCTCCTTCAACACCACCAGATGTACAGGTTGGATTTCTAATTCATTTTCTATAAATTACATTAGTAAAGTTAATGTAAAGATTGTTTCATTTTTTTGGTAAACCAAGGTATCCCCTGCAAGCAACTGTGGAGACTAATTGTTTGAGGTAATTGAGATCCATGTAAGGGGTTAAACTCTCTAAACATATGTTTTTCCATACCTACCGGTCAAGAAGGGATCCAATCATCTACCATTTGTGTCACTATGTTGCTAATGTAAAGATTTGTTCTAAGCAGTCAACAACCAACGTAAAATATAGTCAAATCTATATGCACAGATCAATCTACTTTAATAATATTAATGTTTGTTATTTCTAAATTTGCTTTGTCCAAGCATTGGTTAAGAACTTAGCTGATGCGTTAAGTAAACTTCGGTTGCACTGTTGATTTTGTATGTTTTTTGAGCACTTAGCAATTGATTTTATTTTGCAGAATGTTGCTTTTGGGGTAAATGTAATTGAAAACAGCAATCTATCTGATGACACAAAAGGATGGTTTCCTCTTGGTAATTGCACTTTAAGCGTTAAAACAGGTTCTCCACATATAATTCCACCAATGGCAAGAGATTCTCTTGGACCTCATGAGCTCCTAAGTGGCCGCTACATACTTGTAACTAACAGAACACAAACTTGGAATGGTCCTGCTCAGGTGATCACTGATAAATTGAAGCTCTTTTTGACTTATCAAGTATCGGCTTGGGTCCGAATTGGTTCTGGTTCAAACGGGCCACAAAATGTGAATGTTGCACTTGGTGTTGACAACCAGTGGGTCAATGGAGGACAAACCGAGGTTTCGGATGACAGATGGCATGAAATTGGTGGATCGTTTAGAATTGAAAAACAACCATCAAAAGTTATGGTTTATATCCAAGGTCCTGCTTCTGGTGTGGATTTCATGGTTGCTGGACTTCAAATTTTCCCTGCTGATAGACATGCAAGGTTTAGATATTTAAAGATGCAGACAGACAAGGTGACATGACATCTAGTTTTATTATACTTTATTTATAATTAAATTTACATATATATCAGTTGGTATAGGATTTATGATGCTTTTGTATTGTTTATATACGAGTTTTATAATTTATATATCTGTTTTCCGTACTGAAGATCCGGAAGCGTGATGTTGTCCTGAAATTCCCCGGGCTAGACTCTAGCAGCTACCCTAACACCACAGTGCAAGTTAGACAAACGCAGAACGATTTCCCGATTGGAACATGCATCAGCAGATCAAACATTGACAATGAAGATTTTGTCAACTTCCTTGTGAAACACTTCAACTGGGCTGTGTTTGGAAATGAGTTGAAGTGGTATTGGACTGAACCACAACAAGGGAATTTGAATTACAAAGACGCCGATGATCTTTTAAGCCTGTGCCAAAAGTACAAGATAGAAACTCGCGGACACTGCATCTTCTGGGAAGTGGACGGAACCGTTCAACAATGGATTAAATCGCTGAATAAAAACGATTTGATGACGGCCGTTCAAAACCGCTTAACCAGTCTTCTGACTCGATACAAGGGTAAATTCAGTCACTATGATGTTAACAATGAAATGCTGCACGGTTCATTTTACCAAGATAGATTAGGGAAAGATATAAGAGCAAACATGTTCAAGATTGCAAACCAATTAGATCCATCTGCTACATTATTTGTGAATGATTATCATATTGAAGATGGATGCGACACGAGATCATGTCCTGATAAATACATTCAACACATTCTTGATTTGCAAGAGCAAGGTGCCCCAGTCAGTGGAATTGGAATTCAAGGACACATAGATTGTCCAATCGGGCCTATCGTTTGTTCTTCACTTGATAAATTAGGTATTCTTGGTCTACCTATATGGTTTACTGAGCTTGATGTGTCTTCTATGAATGAATATGTGAGAGGTGATGATCTTGAAGTTATGCTTAGAGAAGCTTTGGCTCACCCTGCTGTAGAAGGCATAATGTTGTGGGGATTCTGGGAGTTGTTTATGAGTAGGGACAATGCACATTTGGTGAATGCTGAAGGTGATATTAATGAAGCTGGGAAAAGGTTTCTAGCTTTGAAACAAGAGTGGCTATCTCATAGTCATGGTCATGTTGATGAGCAAGGTCAATATAATTTTAGAGGGTTTTATGGAACATATAATGTTGATGTTGTGACACCATCAAAGAAAATTTCTAAGACATTTGTGCTTGACAAAGGTGATTTTCCATTGGTGGTGTCCTTTGATTTATAAGTAAAAGCATATTGTCATGAAAGAATTAATGTGTGTCTACTTTTATCATTGGGTTTGATGAAACACAATGGTGTTGTAAATTGTAATGTTGTCTCTATTGGGTTCTGCCACTTTGGCAAATAAATAAAATTGTTTATACTTGTTGTTGACTTGTTGGTCATTCTAATGTTATGCTAGTAGCTTTTAGTTGCAAACTTTCCCATCATGTTTTGATAGCTAGGAAAACATTGACATTGTGGGATAAATTATTATCATATCTTTATTGATTATCATGATTTAATTGTCACTTTGTCTTTATCATGACTTTATAGTTGAATTTTTATATTAAATAGGAAATAAGTTACAAACCAACAAGATATAGTAAAAAAAAATAGTTTCTATATTTACATTTTATAATATCAATTTAAAATAAAATAAAATAAAACACTAGTACTACAATAATAATCTTTTTTACTTAGGATGTATATATTTTTTATTAGGTTGAACTAAAGACAAAAGAAAAATATAAACTTAAATTAAAAGCGTAATAATAGTTAAAAGGTTAAAACTCTAAAAAAAATACAAAATGCAATAAGAAAAATTAAAATCAAAATTGTTTTATTTTACATCTTTTCAAATACTGCAACCAAAAAAAGCTTAACTCAAAATCAAATCATGGTAAAAAGAATAATTTATTTTTTAATTTATATATCACATAAAAATCTTGAAAAAAAACTTAAATTTAAAAAAGTTTTAGTATTTTTAATTTTATGACCAATAAGGTCCAATCTTTAGATAAAGATATGGCAGGATCTTACGAAAAAGATCGAAATTTTATATTGTAATAATGGTGAATATTCACCATCTTTTGGTTTTTCCTCTTCACTTTTAAATATATTATCGAAAGCTGAAATTCAATAAAAGATAAACAAATAAAAAAAATTAAAGGATTAAACGAGCATTCACCTATGATTATATTTCTTTTTACTACTTATTCTTAGAATTAACATTATTCATAATGACTTAGGATTTCATTTGGGTGATGGTTTTGAGAAAAAAAATCAAGAGTAAAAGAAATATTAATATTAAATCATAAAGATAAATTCAGATTTTTTTTTTTTATATATAATCCCAAAATAGAACCAAGTGAATCTTTTTAAGATTATATACTTGGTTTTAGTAATTCATGAAGATTTTAATAATTATTATAATCAAATTCTTCCAAAGAACGAAATCAATTACGGGTGTGGGCTTTAAAGGTTCGTTTGATAGACATGATAAGAGACGTAATAGAAACAAATTAATATATTATGTTTGATTCTAGTGTTTGATAAACCAACATGATATGAAAAAGTTAATCTAAAATTCTATTCAATCATGTCTCTCTAGTTAAAATTTCTATCATTAATATGAATTGGGTTAGAAACTAGCAAGATATGATAAGAACAATAGTTTACTCAATTACCCTTATAAAATATTATTTAAAATATAAAATTGAAATATAATAAAATATAAATATAATTTTTTTTTATAATATATAATGTAAAATGTAAATCTAATCAAATAAAAATAATTAATACAATTTGATATTAAACTTAAAAATGAAATATCAATAATTAATTTAAAAAATGTTTATGATTTTATCACAAGGGTAGTTTTGTCTTTTTATATAATTTAATAAATTAGTATTTAAAATTATAAAAACATGAAAATTCATTGAAATTTTAAAGTAAATATAATTTGTTTACAAGAATATTTTTGTCATTTATATATAATATATGTCATATCTTTATTTATATTATAACAAATAAAATAGAATTATTTGGCTACTCATTATTTTGTTTTTAAAATTAAAATTGTTTATTTAGTAGTGTCAATGAATAGTTTTAAATATAAAATTATTTTATTACTTATTTAATTTTTTAGTATTTTTTTTGTTAATTTATAATATTTTAAATATAATAAGTTAAATTTAAAAAAAAAACTAATATATAATTGTTGAATACAAGAATTTTGTTATTTGAATATAATATATATTATATCATAATAAGATTTGTACAAAATACACGACAAAATAAAATATTATCATATTAGTTATTACATATTTGATGTTATGATAATGATAATATTATCGCTATCATTTCTTAACTTATCCACCATCATATCCTATGATATATCTATCATATCATACGCTTCAAACAACTCTGATCCCAAGTACTTATATAAACAACATCTTCTATCTAAAAATTAGACACACGTAACTCTTACAACAGCAAAAAAAAAACTCACTCACTCTCTCTGTTTTTTTATATCTCTTTTAAACTTGTTTTGCAACTAACTTTGTGAATTAATGGCTCACAATGGAAATTATGCTCCTGCGAATTCACCAACCGTGCTTGCATTGAAACACAATTGTGGAATATCTTTGAATGATTGCAAGAAGGACTTATTGAGTGAGTTATTATTCTCTCTTATTATTCCTCTTTGTATAACAACTTAATTAATGATATATTGAACTAATAAAATTTGGTATAGTCACCGAATGTCTCACATAGTCTCATGTATGTTACTAGTGTAATAACAAATATTTTCTTTTGAAATTTTAAATTTAATTCGAATGTTTTGATATGTGGCTAATAGTCTCATGTACGTTATTCTTGCCAATTGTCATCATCATTGAATTCTAGTTCAAAGTCTAATTTTTATAGATATATTAATTGTGTACTATATATTCTAAATCGGGAATTTCTCTTGGAACTCTCTAGATTATGGATACCCCAAGAATAATTTATTTGAGCCTGAAAAAATAATATAATTATCAGTGTTTCAAAAGAAATTTGTTGCAAGGTTTTTTATTTTCAATTAAGCACCGATTTTTTTTCTTTGCATATGAATATACACTAAAACCTTCACCTTAAATTATTTTACTTTGGAAATAATATTTGTGAGAAATCCGGTGATATTCATATTGGTCACAACTTATCAAGTGTTTCTTGATATTAAAAAATATATAAATTTAATGCATTGTTTAAAGTTTGAATTTTGTGAGACTTTTTTATTGAAAATATAAATATATATTCATTCAACCATCTCACTTATGTGTAGGGATGGCAATGGGTAGGGTTTGGGTAGGGTACTATAGTACCCGTCTTCATACCGGTTTAAAAAAATACTCATACCCATGCCCGTACTTTCTTGGGTATCAACTTTAATACCCATACCCTTACCCTCTAGGTACCTAAGTGCCCGTACCCATACCCATTACCCACGCTTTAACTAAAATAGATCGACAAATAAATGTTATTGTTGTGATTAAATTTAAAAATTACCCAAATATCTTAAATCCAATCATAAAGTATTATAAACCAAAATATTTTCTAATTCAAAATATTTCAAATGAACACTCGCTAGAATACACATTCAAATATCCATAATAATACTTTATGAAGTTGCAAGTCCTACGACAATATTATTCGAGATAAACAATTAATAGGAAATTACAAGTATAATTATAAAGAGACGATTAATAAGATATAACTTTTAGTTATAAAGTCACAATTATTAGCTATTCATCATAATCAAATTCTTAAAAAGTTTGTAAACGTTTATCTTTTTATTATAAATATTGTAGTGGTCCAATGATATTAATAAATGTTAAAACATAAAGGAAAACAATTAATTAAATTAAACATTAATATAATAAATAAATAAATAAATAATATTTTTATATAAGTGCGGGTGCGGGGTGAGTACTATAGTACCCGTACCTGCACCCATACCCGCTTAATTTTGTGGGTGATTACCTGTCCCCGTGCCCATACGCAATATGCGGATTTTTACCCTACCCATTATGAGTTTTTTTTGCGGATACCCACTGAATCTGGATCTAATTGTCATCTCTACTTATACGAACATAATTAGTGAAAAATGAATTTCTAATTTTGTTTATTGACCAACTTTTTTTAGTTGTGTTATTTCATCATACTATAATATTGTACTCAGATATTCAAATATTTTGTTTATTTCATATTGTAATTCTTTTTATTACCTAATTTTTCGGTTTACTTTTGGTGCAAGTAATCAAGTCATTGTTTGAATGAAAATTCCAATATCTTTTGCTCGTAGATTTGCATCATGTTCTATCACAACTCTCTATGCAAAAATATCAACGAAGGTAGAGACTAGGTTGGCACACGAGGTTGCATTAATGCGAGTAAAGTGGATGAATGTAAGCTACATACTTGCTTTCTTAAGATATATATGTATTATGCCATTGTATAAACATTCACTAGCTAAGGTAACTTATAAGTTAAAATATATTTAATTGATGGTCTTTTTGAAAAGAATTTAATATACCGTTGAGAGAGACAAATATAAATTATGTATTTAGTTAGCCATGCAGTCTTTCCTATCTTGTACTATGGTATTATTCTCTATTACTAAATTTTTTAATTAAAAAATAGTGTAATTAATGAGTGGTGCTAGCCACTTTGATTCCTAAATTTGGATATTTTTTGAAGTTAAAGTTGATAATATGCACCTAGTATGTTTACAATTTTTTATTTATTTTTATAAGAGTATATGTTTACAATTTAAACAATAAGAGATTTGATAATGACATGTTTGGTTTGCATTTTTCCACATAGACAAAAAAATGGCAAGAGGAAGGAGGATGATCGCAATTTGCCTAGTAAAAGTAAAGGCAAAATGGTACATTTGATATTCATATTATTATATTATTATGAGTGTGCTTTTTGTGTTTCAAGACCTATTTATGTGTTACGCTTATACCATGCAAATGTTCAGAAAAAAAAACATTAAATCACATTAATTTTTTTAATTTCATAATATATTAATATTTATCAGTTGAATTAAGTCTTATTGATACATTATTTTATTTTTGACTCAACTAGAATGACATTCTATATTCCCTCATTCTTATTGATAGAATGATATTATTTTATTTTTAACTCAACTAGAGTGACATTCAATATTCTGTCGTTTTTATGACGTTAAATATGGACTAATTTAAGGTATTGGTTTTAAAAAGAAATGTTATTATTTTAAATAAAAAAAAAAAAGAGAAGAAAAAATTATTATTCTCTCCATTTCATATTAAATGATTCATTTACAAAAAATAATTGTCTTAAAATAATTGACTCTTTCAATTTTCATTGTTATTTATTGTAACATTTAATTAATATTATTTGTATCATTCCAAGATATTGTTCTACTATGCATTTATAATATTGATAATGTACCAATAGTTAACAAGGTTAATTTACTAAATATAATTTTTTTTCTCTTTTTTTTTTATATATTTTTCTTCATATATGTAAAAAAATCAAATTGTTCAATTATTTTAAGACAAAAAAAATATTAAATAAAATGTACTAATAATTTTTTTACAACCGTTTCTAAAAGATTTGAACTTTCGTAGGCTATGAAGTTAAATTAAAAAGAAGAAAGCAAACGACATATTTGGATTTATGTAATGCTAGCAAGTTGTTTGTTTATGTTTATATTTTATATTCTTGTTCAATGGGGCTTAGATGTTAGGATTTTTTTTTCTTCAGAAAATGGTTGTTGATCCCAAAATCGAGTCGTCTCACTTTGCTGCTCGATCAAACATTGTCACGTATCCTTTAAAAAAGCTAAGTATGGGCAAAGAAGATGGCACCTATGTGAAAGGTTAATTAGTTCATTTCATAGCTTTAAATAATTTGATGTTTTTCCAAACATATATGATTTATCTCTTGTATTGGATATATCTCATGAATTTGCATGTTCGTTTTAAATTTTAAAAGCATCTCATTTAAACTTTTAATTTTGCTTTTGGCAGGAATTGGAGATACCGTCTATGAGCTATTGAGACTAAATAAACTAGCTTTGGGTTTAATCAATGCAAATATTGCTTCATTTGAGACTTTTAGGTTCCGTTTGATGGACCAGATAGGATAGACACAGGATAGGATAAGGAGCAAGATAGACACATGATATGATAAGGAGCAGGACAGAGACAGGATAGGATATGGGTAGGATAAAGAGTTATCCTGTCTTGTGTTTGATGTGCACATGATAACAAACTTGATAAAATTAGTTTATCATATTCAGTGTTTGATACACAACAGATAATAAGATGATATGATTTATATTTTGATAAAATGACAAATTTGTCCTTATAATCTATTTAATTTTTTTCTTTTAAAATAACATTCATATAATTTTTTATAAATAAACAAAAATGCTAAAAAATGTAAATAATTTATGAAGTAATTTTATATACTTGAAAAAATTGTGATTTCTCTATCCATCACAATTGAAGAATGACTCACTGTAATAAAAATTGTGATTTCTCTATCTATCACAATTGAAGAATGACTCACTATCATAAAAATGTAAATAATTTATGAAGTAATTTTATATACTTGAAAAAATTGTGATTTCTCTATCTATCACAATTGAAGAATGACTTAGAGTTTGTTTGATTCAAATCCCAAAAACTCTATTTTAGTATTTTAAAATTTAAAACCTAAACAATTTGTTTGGATTACTTGTTTTTAAAAACTATTTTGTAAAACTATTTTTAATATTATACTTTTTAAAACTAAAAAAACAAAACAGATAAATGGTGTTTTACTTTTTATTTTTCAGTTTTTTTAATTCTCTAGTCAAAGACTGTTTTAAAAAATTAAAGTTAGCAAACAAATTTTTTTAAATTTTCTTTTTAAAAACAATTTTTTAAAATTTATTTATAAAATAGTTTTCAAAAACTAAAAAGTAAAACACAATCAAACAAACCCTTATTATCATAACATTAGGAAAATAATTATTATTTTTCATCAATTTTTTTTCTATTGTTATACAATAAAATAAATAAGAAAACAATCAAAAACATCGTGTACTAAACAAACGAAATCAATTTAAATTCACCAAAATTATGGGAAATATGAAAAAAAAAAATAAAAAATGGAAGAATGTCACGGTACAGACTCGAACACGACTTGTTGAGTTAGAGAAAGAGAGAAACGCGAACAATGATATCCGCTTGATAACGGATTATTTTAATCCACCTCAATTTAAGGATAACAAAATGCTGCTGCAACCTGATTATTTAAAAAATTTGATTAGCGTATCATATACGATTGGTGCATCAAACAAAGGATTAGGGAGGAATAGGATACGTGTATCTTATCATGTCTCGTTATCCGGATTAGGGAGGGATAAGATACGTGTATCTTATCATGTCTCGTTATCCTGTATATCAAACGGTACCTTAATGTAATTCAGGTGAATGCATGCAATTCCGAATTTCTTTTAAAAAAATTTAAAAAATGAGAAATTATTACTCCCTCTCTAAATTTTGATTTTTTAAGATTTGGACACACATTCAAAAATAATAAATTTAAATTGGTTTTATTTTTTTATCATTTATTTATTAAATAAAAATAAAATTCATTGGATGCATATTTTTTGAATGTTAAAGGTATAAAAGAAAAATCATTATTAATTACGTGTTGAATTTTTAAAAGAATCAAATTTGTGAGATAAAAATAAAATACTACCAAAGATTGGAGACTGAGGAAATATTAATAATGGTGTACTAATTACTATTTTATTTTGTTTAATCAATGTTCCATAACTTGAGTAATAAGAATTTTATACCTATATTGTTTGTATTTTTAACTCATTCTTGGTGGCTGTAATGCTGACCTATATCTTTTGCTATTGTTTCCTTTTTGTTTTCAGATGGACACGAACGTTTAGGGTAAAAATAAAAAATATATTTAGATCAAAAATGAAATTTTGTAAAATTTGAGGGATTATTTTGTAATTTTTATGAACCAATTTGAAAATTTTTAAGGACCAATTTGCAAAAATAGAAAATATACAGACCAATATAGCGTTGAAATTGTAAAGTTGCAAAAACTATAGGGACTACTTCATGATTTATATACCATAAAATAAAAAGCGAATTTAAAATTATTAAATTTTAAGTGGTATTTGAAATTATCTAAATTTAACTTTGAAATAATTTCATTTTAAAAATGCTTCAAACTTATCATTCAAATAAGATAACTTGATTGAAGGATTTGAATTCCCCTAATATTACATTCATATAAAAAAAATTAAAAAATAAAAAATAAAATCTCATTCACACACAATTTAAGAGAATTTGAACTTCATACCTTAAAATTACAAATTTAACCTCTAACCATTAAACTAACACATAAAATATTGTTTTTAATTTTAAACCAGTACTACTTACTATTTTAAACTAACAAACTAAACTAAATTGACTGTTGTTTTCTCCACCTTAGAGATATTCTTGTTATGATTTTCGTTCAAAGAATTAAAGATATCATTTTTTTTCAATATGACTCAAAAGTAATGCACTTTCCTTTTTCTCTATTTGTTTTTGTAGGACGAGTGACTTGAAAACTCCACCTATTCTTATTGGCTTGAAAGAAATAACAGATGAGTTACCGCCGTACAAAAATAAGTTGACAAACATCGAATTAATTATCCTTCTAATTTTTTATTTTTTATTGTTTAGTTGTTCATACTCGATTTTGATTTTTTATTATTATATTTTTTTTAAAAAAAACTAATCTATATACCATATATCAAAATTTATATATTAAAATATTTTACTTTTTTTTGACTTTTAGGAGGTCGCATTTCTGAGATGCGACTACCTAAAGGATTATTTTTTTCTTTTAATTCGTATCCTCAGAATGCGATTATCTACTAAAAAATACAAAATTTATAGATGGTCGAATCCCGGGATGCGACGACCTATTACAAAATTAAAAATTATTTGTCATGTGTTCGCATTTCGGAGATGCGACCTCGAAGGTTAAAAGAAGTAAGGTATTTTACTATATATTTTTGAATGTAGGGTATTATTGTTAGTTTTTTAAAATGAAATGAGATATATGTATATATATAGAAATAAACCCTCGATTTCCTTTTTTTTTTTTTTTTTATATTGTTATAATCTCTAACTTAACTATAGAGAAATTGTTTATTGGTGTAACTTTTGTTTTGAATTTATGGAACGTAGATAATAACTCATCAATTTGTACTTTAATATATTTTGTTTATTGTCTCTCTTAAACTTTTTGTTGTACATTTTATTTTATGTGTTGCAATAAATTGACGTGTGACTTTGTGTGGGGCAAAATTCCCTGATTTAGTTATGTCAGTAATAATTTGGTGTGACTTTTTTCTTCTGATTTTACTTTTTTTAAAATTATTTATTTATGATTTTATCATTATTTATTTAATTAAATAATTGATTTTTTTTATAAATATATATACCTATGAAGAATGATACCAAGTTTTGGTATACTATTATTTTTTCCTTTCCTTCTTTTTTTAAGATTTCACTCTTTATTTAAATTATTTTATTTACAAAAATTGATCTTTTCTTACTAATCAAATAACTATCTTTTTAAATAATTGTACATGATTTTATAACTTCTCTTATTTTTATCAAAAAAAAAAAAATGAGTGATGGATACATTAGAGCATGTGCTTGTTTTCACGATAGTTGAAATAAAGTATAGAAGCATGAGCATCTAAAATTGTTTATGATAAAAAATAACTCAAATATGTTGGTTCCAAAAGAAATTGAAGCATTACTTCTAGAAGAAACATTGTGGATTTTGAAATTCAGTTCCTGCTCCTCCTTCCAATTTTATGCTTCAAATTTTGATTTTGAGATTTTTTTTGTCCATTTTGATGTATAGGATTTGTGTTAAGTTGCTACTTGCAAGTTGCAACTATGCATATCCAACGCAGATGATAAAACTTATGAAGAAAAGGAAAAAAACTATGAGTTATTTTTTAGAAAGTGAATGTTAATAAGTTAATTGATAATATGTCTCTATATGTTAGAAGGTTATTACTCTACTTATTTAATCTTCTCCTCAAACCACCAAAATAACTTTATATTCTAAAAACAATAGGACTTCATGTTTTGTTTTGTTAACTCTTTGCCATGCTTTTTTTTTTTTTTTATAA
>JBBPBQ010020324.1:51933993-51976709 GCA_037974755.1 Cicer yamashitae | reverse complement strand
ATGAACAAATTTACTATTTTGTTTGTTAGAGAATTAACAGATTTACCATTAACTATAATATTTTGTTTGTAAAACATTATGCATTTGTTGTCAAAAAAATATTATGTATTTATTTTTCTTATAAGAGTTATCTCAAATAGGTTTTTTTTGGAACTCAAATAGAAAGGAGAAAAAGACATATTTTTTATATATTATATTGCGAAAAATTAATAGTCAAATAAACATTATAAAAGTCAAAGAACAAATAATTTTAGGACGTGTAACATTTTAATTTATTTAATAGTGAGATATATTGCATGTAGTCTCTTTGACGGTAATCATAAAGCACAAATAGAAAACGAACGTTGATTTGTATTTTTTCTTTAACTAAAACTCTATATTTTAGAGATTATTCAGATAAAAAGAAAAGATAGAATGCGGTGTGTGTAGTATAATAAGACATTTGTTAAGAAATAAAATATTAAAATATTTCAACATAAGACCGCTCACCTCAAAATATCAAGGTTGCCGGAATAAGAAAAACAGTATAGTAGTACACAAATTAATTCCAATAAGTATCTTTGGTGTATTTGTTAATGGTCTAAATATATAAATATTCAACTAAAAATTTAATAAAAAAATATGTATTTAATTTTTTTAAAGTTTAAATATATTTATAATATAAAAATTTTATTTTTTATTTTTTATTTTTTAACAAATGTCTTTAAGGTATTTGTTAGTTAACATAATCTGGAAAATATAAATATAAGGCTATTTAATATATTTATTTTATATATTGATGTTCATAAAATTATTTTTATATTTAAATATATCTAACTTGATCTATTATATTGGTAGATAACTTAATAATATTAATATAATATATATTTAAAAAATAATAATAAATATATTTAATAATTTGAAATGATATTTATTATTAAGGATAATTGTTTTTTAAAAAGTATTTATAATTAGGAAAAGAGAAAATGTTATTTAAAGGACAAGAAAGAACCATTGAAGTGAAGTTGTTTATGACGAACTCTGAGACCATCGGTTGATTGGTGATAAAAACCGAAGCATGGATTTGACATATGCCATTTCTTGTTTAGCTGGGAAGGATTGATGATACATTTTTGGGCCTCTCATGATCACTCAACTCTAAACTAAAAATTAAAGATATTGAAAGGGATTTAGATAGCTAAAACTGAGAGAATGAAGTAAGTCACTAAGATTACGTACAGGACCTTAGTCAAACACTTTTTATACCTATTTTCATATTGAGTAATATTATTGAAACTTAAAATTTCATGTAAAATGAGATTAACATATATTTTGACAATTGTATCAAAAACAAAATATTAATCTACTATATATTATTTGATATTGTATTTGTGTTTTATTTTGTATTAAATTTTTGGCTAAATACCACCTGTGGTCCCTTAACTTAATTTCGGTTAATAATTTAGTCATTTTTTTTTTCCGATTTGATCCTTTATGTTTTTAAATGATTTCAACGTTATCCTTTAAGTAGGGTTCCGTTAAGAAAAAGTTTAAAAATCGCTCATCTAGATCATTGTATATGTTCATCAAACCTCTAGAAACGATTGTCACTGATCTGAAGTGATGTCTATGGAGTATAAATACCCATAGCTTCAGTTTTAACAAATCAATCCTACTACCAAACTTAGAACAAACTTTGAATATTTTTCTGAAATATTTTCAAAACATAAATGATAACTTTTTCTGAACACGGATGAGGGATTTTTTTAACTTTTTCTTAACGAAATCCCACTTAAAGGGTAACGCTGAAATTATTTAAAAACATATAGGACCAAATCAGGAAAAAAAAAAACATAAAGGACTAAATGGTTAACTGAAATGAAGTTAAGGGACCACGGGTGGTATTGAGCTTAAATTTTTTATTCCAATAACATTTATCTTATATATATATACTTCGTATCACAATAAATATCACTTTAACAAAAAATATATTTAAATAAATATTATTTTCAATTTTGAATGTAAATTCAATTAACTTTTTTTATTCATATATACACAACTTTCAAAATATTATTGTACTTTATATTAATGATAGTAGAAGATACATCAATAGGTAAAATATATAGTTTGGCAAAATGATCTTTTTTATTTTTTCTATGTGCAGAAATTTTAAACTATATTTATTGTAATACGAAAAGAGTAATATAAAATAACGGATTCTCTCTGGTCATTATTACAAGTAAAAAACAAATGTTTTGAATTTTAATCACTATTATAATCAAAAGTTGACCACTTTTAAATCATTTAATACTACTATCTCAAATACATCATTGATTTATTTCAAAAACATTTAATACATGTAGTCGAACATTTCACATTAAAAAACGAAAATTTTTAGTAGATTTGACTAATGTTTAACATGAAATATCGAAAATTAATTGCACTTAAGTAACTTTCTCAATAATTCTGAAAATAGTTTTTTTACTTATAATTCGAATTGATCCGTAAGCCTTAACTCAATCGACAGATGTCGATATTGTTAGAATTTATTTTATGTCTCGGGTTCGAGCCCGAAACCTCACAACTGCGTGTAAGTTTTTTTTTACTATTTCATCTAAAAAACATTAAATATTGACTAAAGGGCGGGTCAGACCAAAATTTGTTTAAATAAACCAGACCCACTTACAAAAATTAAAGTATGAGTCTAACTTATTACATGTGAAATGTCATATTTTAAGCATAGACTTGTGCAAAATCTAGTCTGATCTATTAGTCTATTAAAAAATATATTATATTAAAGCTTTTAAACATGACATTTTATTTATCTCTAAAAATGATAATAGACTAATAAAAAGCGTGAATTTTATTGAATAACACACCCATAATACTCTTTGTAGATGGGAATAAAATATTATGATTCAAATTTGTAATAAAAGATCTTTTATTATATAAATATAAAAAAAAATTATAAAGAGAAAAAATAAAAAGATTAAATAAATTTTTTAGCGAGTTTGAATTTATTCTAATTAAATAAATAAATTTTTTGAAAAATTTAAATTTAACATTTTTAATAAACAAATTAGATTTTTAATAGATCAAAGTATAATCTTCTATCGGACATCTGCTAATTCTCACCCCCAAGAACAATATCACGCAACAAAATTAGAAGGCCCACCTTCCCTTGACTCAATTTGTGAATCAAGAATTTTTCTATAGTCAAATGTGAAAAGAAAGAGTGTATAATTTGAGGTTCGAAACAGCAGGTTAAAATGAATGGAGTTTGTTTTTATCAATATTTGTTTCATAATTTATAAAAGAGAAAGGTCTATTATTAATTAAGTAGCCATCAAATCAAGAGTGAGATGGGTCAGATCCAGATAGAGAAGGAGACACTATCAAACACCCACTCACATCAACTTGACAGCCTTCCACTAACTTGTACCATAGTGATTAATGACATTGACTGCTGTGACTAGACTCAATACAAATATATGCAAATCACTTCGGCCAATAATTAGTCATTAATTTGAAGTAAAAAAATTTAAAATAATAATATTTTTTGTTTTAAATGTGATATTAATTATTATTTTTTAAATATCTCTTTTAATTAATATTGTATTTATTATTATTAATTTATTATCTTCTACTTTATATTTATAATGGAATAACTCAATAGTAATATTGAATATTTTCTATTTTGTTTATATAATTTTTTTAATATATATATAAAATAATCTAATAGTTGATTTATCGTGGAATAAATAAAATATTATTTACTATTAAATATTAAGTATACCAATCAACTTCTTGGTGGGGAAGTGTGTGTAACATTGGTACACTTTGGGATATCGAGTTTGATTTTCATTTATAAAAAAAAATTACTTTAATGTACACAACTAAAATATTGTGTATCAATATCTAAATGATTTATTAGGATCTCCATGACATTGTTTCGAGATTCAATAATACTACTACTACCACAACTATTATTCTAGTTGATCTGCGGTGGCCCTCTTTCTACGGCGACAACTTCAGGCATGACACCACTTGTTTCTGCAACCAAAAAGAATACATCCACATTGTTGTTTCTGGCATCAACGACTAAAAAGAACATTGGTGCATCCATGTTGAAAGTTATGTATCACACAAAACATTTAACCTTCATTACCAACACCTTCACACAAGTCCTATCTAACTCCTACCAGTGAGTTAGTTGCCAAAACCATACTTGCTGATAAATTATCGATCAAGATTCCGTATGAGGAGTTACCTCAAGGGTGTACAATCTCAAGCTATAAATATTCTTAAATTTATTTAGTTGGGGTTTTGATTTTGTCCCCGTTATTTTTTCTCTTGTTTTATTTTCCTTTTTATTATCAGTCAAATTTTATTCTATTTATCTTAAAAAAAGTATTGCTCAAGTGAAAAATTTTATTTAGATACAACACACTCTATATATATTGATGATAAAATACAGTTGTGTTAAGAATGATCACGATGACTAAAAGGTTGATGAATGGGCCCATTTGCTGCTTGAAGGTTCTTCACCATCCAATGGAGCCCACCCCCCACATGGTCACATAGTGAGCCATGCCGGACTTCTCTTTCAATTGCTTTCCCAAAACAGAAATGGGTCTCTGTCAGATTAGAATTAAAGTTTGATATGATTTGTATTGGGCCCTTAGGCCTCATTAACTACTAAGGTCGTAGTAGTAGTAGTAGTATAACACATTCCAAATAAAGCTCATTAACCATAATAATTAAACTTTCCACATTCAAGTTTCAACCGCTTGAATTAACATCAAGATTTGATTGCAATGTTGGTTTTTCGGATATTAAGATTGTGAATTTTTTTGGAAATTGTAGACTGCTGACTTCTTGAATAGGTTATTTGTGAATTAGAGCAATACTATAATATTTTAGGATATTGTTGGGACTCATCAATTTGCCAAACTAGGCTAAGTGAACACAAATTGAAACCAACCTTGGCCAGACAAACTCTTGGCATTAAAATTAATACACCTCATGAATTTGTTTGACACACAATTAAGATATTTGAAAGACTTAATTTGACTATGGAATATAAACTATCATGATACAAATTATCATTCTCTAATGTTTGGATAAAAAATGAATATCTATGTTTATCATCTCATCATTGAATTTTATTGGATTTATAATTTAAAAAATTATATATAAGTAGAATCTTATAAATTTTTATGGCAAAATAATGAATATAATGATATTCAAGGAGATTAAAAATACAATCAAGCACCTATAAAAAGTAATTATAATTAGCTTAAAAACAAAGTGATATTATTTAATATATAAAAGATTATAAAAAATAGAGGGTAAAAAATACTTATATTGATGCATAAATATGACAATAATTATTTTTTAATAGTTGTACATCGATTAGTTATAATTATTCTTCCAATTTTAATTCCATATTATTATTATTATTATGTGATAAAAACAATATAAGTATTATCAATACAAACAAAAATCGAAACGTTAATTTGTTGTCGGAACATAATATATGAATACAAAATATGTGCAGAGAGAGGAGACAAAGTACTGGAAATGAATGGACAAGAGTTAAAGAGGAAGTCTTGGATCATCATCACAGACATTTGAGCATATCTCTCTATTTCGTAAAGTTAACCACAGTTTATAAATTAATTAAATTATTTGACTAAATTAGTAGTTTAGATGGTTTAAAATAATAGAATGACATAAAAGAATATTTTTAATTTTATTAATTAATATTTAAAATAATAATTTAAATTTTATATTTTATTAATTTAAAATTTATCAATATGATATGTTTTTTTATTTATTTATTTTTAATTAAAATAAATGAATGAATTATTTGCTTTAAAATATTAATTATTTTTAAATTTAAATTATTTATAAATAATTTAAAATTATGCTAAGTAAGTTATTTATAAATCTGCTATTTTTATTGATTTAGCTAATTTATTTAATTTAAATTATTTATTTTAAAATATTATTTATTAAAATTATTTCAAATTTAAAATCATATAAATTATTTTAAAACTTGTTACTTTAAATTATAAAGACTAAAATATAATTTTAATGCTAATAATAAAGATAAAATTAAAAAAAAATGACAAATCATAAATGCATAAACTTTTTGAATTAACTATAAAAAAACCATATAAATTTATAAATAACTATTACCGAACAAATTTTATAATTTATAAATTATAATTATTTTTCTTTCAAACATATTTTATATTTTACACACACATACAAACTTAAAAAATGAAATAAGATTTAATTTTCAAATATAATAATCTAAGTTCAATTCTATTAAAAAGATGATTTGTACAAAAAACAAAAAAGAAGAAAAAAGGTGATAGATAGATGCATGGAGAACAGTTATGATATGAAGTGCAGTGCAGTGCATTGGGAAACAGCTCCCGCGCTGTTCCCGCGCGCCTTCCTGAAACCATACAGTCGCTGGGTCCCTTTTACTCAGAGAGATGTTAGTTAAAGCATATACTAGTATCTCAAGTTCTATCATGCTCACTTTCTGTCAAAAAAAAGAAAAGAAAAAAGTTATATCATGCTTAAAGATGACAATAAATAGGGTTTAAGTAGAATACTATAATACCTCTCTTTAACTTGAAGTTTAAAAAAATACTTACATTTATGTTTGTACTTTCTTTGATATTAATTTTAATATCTATACACTTATCTTTTAGAAACCTAAATATCCGTACTCATACTTATTACCTATACTTTAATTAAAATAAATTGATAAATAAATAGTGTTGTTGTGATTAAATTTAAAAATTATCAAAATATCTGAAATCTAGTCATAAAGTATTATAAACTAAAATATTTTCTAACTTAAAACATTTCAAATGAACATACGTTACGATACATATTTAAATATTCATAATAATACTTTATTAAGTTCCCAGTCTTACAGCGGTATTATTCGAGATCTATAAAAAAAATTGATATGAAGTTGCAAGTATAATTATAAAGTCACCATTAATAATACGTAACTCTTAGTTATAATTAAAGTCACAATTATTTGCCTATCCATAAAAATCAAATTCTTAAAAAGTTTGCAAACGTTTATCTTTCGATTATAAATATTGTAGTGGTCCAATTATATCAATAGATGCTAAAACATAAAATAAAAAAAAAATTAATTAAACTAAATACTAATATAATAAATAAATAAATAAATATTTATATTAGTGCGGGTGCAGGGCGGGGTGGTTATTATAGTTCCCGTACATACCTGTTTAATTTTGCGGGTAATTATTCATCTACGTGCTCATACTCATTATGCAAATTTTTTACCTTATCCATTGTAGGTAGTCGTGAAATCTGAATTTAATTGTCATCGCTAATCATACTCAAGAATGTTGTTTTTCTCCTTTCACATAGAGATAGGAGTATTAAAAAAACTCCCTTAAAACATGATAAAGAGAATAACAATTTACTAATTTATTAATAATTAATATATTTTTTAATACTATAAAATAAAATGGAATATAATATAATATTGTTTTTAATATAAGTAGTATCAGTTAGGAGATAAAATTAAAAATAATAATAATTAATTTTACAATGAAAATGATATTTATTTTGAGACAATTTCTTTTTAAAGTAATATTCATTTTAAGATTGAAGAAGTATTTTTGTTAACACATATTTTTATATGAATTAATTAAAAATGGGTATCACAAATTTATATTGAAATCTATATCTAAAATTTAATTAATAAAAGAGTGTATTAAAAAGATTAAGATTTTGTTAAATAATGTTCTGTAAACACATATTAAAGAATCAAAAAGAGATATTTTAATGTAAATATACCACATTTGGTATAATTTCAAAATTTGAAAGAATTAATAAACACAACTTTTAAAATAATATTTATATAATTGATTTATTAACCAGTGCTGTTAAAATATTTGTAATCATATACTAAAAACATAATTGTATTGGTGCAAAATATGGTTGGTAAATATAGATGATTGACTCTTTTATGAGCACTCATTGTGGTTTTGATTCAAATTCAAAATAAAGTAATTAATAGATTGTAAATGTAAATTTTATTGTACCGTAATTTTCTCTAATTTTACACATAAATATGTTAGAAATTTCATATCAAATATATTAAAGTGCTTAATATGATATTCAAAATATGTGAGTATCTATCAATGGATTAATTTTTTTGATTGAATTCATTTCAAAAGCTATATTCTTGTTTGAATGTATCTCTCTAATTTATACTTTGTTTGGATCGAAAAAGAAATTAAATTAAAGAAAAGAATATGAAAGGAAAGAATATCAGGGGATTGAAAGTGAATAAATATGAGATAATATTTAAGTTGTTTGGTAAAAATGAAAGTGAAGAAAAAATAAAATAAAAAGATACATATTTATTAAATGACATAAGTACTCTTACATTAAAATAGAGACAAAAATAAAATATGTTGTATATATATTGTGTTATGTTATAAAACAATTGAGAATCTAGTAGAAAAAACAAACTACAGTAGTGCGTATAAAACTAAAATTGAAAAACATGAAGAGGCATGTCGAATGCCACGTGTACCAAATTAATAGGAGAAAAAAAAAAGAGTATATGTTATAAAAAGGTAAGGGCTATTTTGTCCTTTCATTAAATTTGCTGTTCTTTCCAGATCTAGGCGGAAAGGTTTTTAGTTGTGTAACTTACCTAAACTGTGCTTTCTTTCTTCTCTGACAGACAACCAAACAATGTAAGCTCTCTTTTCAACAAACTTTTCGTCCTTTCTTCTATTCATCCACTCACTTTCCCTGAAAACAAACAATGGGTTGTACTTCTGGTTTTATATATAAAAAAAATTTAATCTTAAATATAAAGAAAAAAATTACAAATATCAATGTATATTTAATGTTTAAATATCTTTTAAATTATTTTGTTTTCATTAAAAATACAATTAATAATCATATTAGTGGATTTAAAAATATTTAGTGTTAAGGTTAGTTTAAGGGAAAAAATCTCAATACTTTAATGAGTCTTCTTGGTTTTTGTGATATTATTTTTTTGTTTTATATATGATAAGAGATAAAGTATTTTTTTTTTTAGTATGTAGTCTACTTAAAAATTAAAAATTTTAAATTAATATTATTTTAAGGTAAAAAACATAGGTCAGGACAACGTAAATTATTTATTTATTTTTAGAAATTATATTATTTTCGTAATATTTAATTCTTTTATTTTTTAATAAGTATAACTTTAATAAAAAATATTTTAAAATAAATATAATTTTTAATATAATTTGAATTGTTTTAATTATATTATTTAATTATTATTATATATATTACTTTCAAAATATTTATAATTATTTTTAATATGTATAAAATAAATAAAAAAAAGTACGTTCATTGAAAGACCGATAGAGTAATAATAAATTAATAATATATGAACGGGAGAAAAAAGGGAGGCAGCGTGGGTCACGTGAGTGTGACATGGTGACAGTGACAGTGAAAATAAAGGCAGGGTCAGAAAAAGACTCGACTCAAACTGAAAGTGAACTACAGTGAAATGTATCTGTTTTCAGATGTGTTTTCTAATCTTCTCTGATACTCACTGTATATTGAGTAATCTCTCTCATATGGAAACTTAATACAAAAAACAAATTCACTCTCACTTTTAATTCAATTCACTCTAGGTTGTATGTATTTAATACAAAATATTGATTCATCTTCACTGTTTAAGTCTCCATTTTTTTCAAACACTCTTCCAACGTACGGATTTTCATTATTCTTGTTTATAAATTGCTGATCTTTACCTCCTATGTGTCGGAAACCTTCTTGTGTTCCCATTTATTCATAAGCTATGTATACGTTTTATAATTTTGGATTTAATGTATATATCCTGTAAATAATTACTGTGTTTGAAATGAAGAGAAGGAAGAGAAGAATTTAAGAACGGAAAGAAATTATGTATTTCAAAATCTTTTTTACTGTATGGTTACTCATAAAAAAATATAAAATATTTAGCAGGTCCCATAAATACTTTTTCTCTTCATTTTGGAAAAAACGGACCACTTTTTATCTATTTCCAATCTTACTCTTATTTTTTTTTGTCAGTAAGATATTTTCTGGTATATTGTTGTCATTTTTAAAAGTTTCAGTTTCTTTTCTTTTACTTTCTATACTTCTACACAGTCAAGGGACTTTTTCCACAGTATATCACTTTTTTTTAAACTAATTAATATATTTTATATTAAAATTTATATATCAAAATTTTATATTTTTTACTTTTAAGAAGAGGTTAAGTATATGCTATACGATCATTTAAATGATGATTTTTTTTTGTAGTAGAAGTCGTATATCTGGATGCGACTATCTATAACCTCCTATCTTAAAATAGTTTAAAAATAAAAAATAAAAGATTTATAGATGATCGTATCCCCAAATTCGGAGATGCCGTCTATTTTAATATATAAATTTGAATAAAAGGATATTGGTGAACTTTTTTAAAAAAATAACTTTTTTACCTTTCTTTTCTTTTACTTTCTGTCCAATTAAATTATTTTCTTCACATTTTCTTTTCTTTCCCTTGCGTTTCTTTCCTCTCGCTTTCTTTTATAAACCAAACACTTGACATTAAACAAAGCAACCTTCATATATAGTGCGTGCCCAAGAGTTGTAGGTAGCTCTTGCTGTCGAGCAATGGCGTAATAAATCTTCGAAGTCTAAGAGCATGTGAACTCAATATAGTTTATTAAATGGGTCCACTGTGCCACATCATATCCAACCAACTCATTCATTTTTTATTACAACGGTAAACTCAACATGGCTTTATTAAATAGGGTCAACTGTATCACAAACAAAACTGAATATAAATTTATTATTATTAATAAATTAATAAAAAAAGCAAACGGTTATACGAAAATACCGTTAGAGAACCGTGATTACAGCTTGACACAACTCCAACTGTGAACTCCAAAAAAACTCACGGTTATGTTATTCCACGCTGGCGGACAAACTTAATTTTACTCCCGTTGGAAATGCTCTAAAACTCTATTAAAAAAATCCCCTAAAGTCCCTAATATGAGGTTATTATTGAAATAAATATTTAAAGCTTGTATTCATTATTTTATTATTTGTTGTGAGCTGAATGACTCATAGATTTTATATTTTGTTAATTGATATTTTTTTTTAAAATTTATTTGTTTAAGGAAAATATCGAAAAAATTTCTCAAAAACATCTAAAATATTTTTTTCTTTGAAAAAATTTTATATTATTTTTTTCTCGAAAAACTTTGTGAGAAAAATCAAAAAAGTTCTTTTTCCTGAAAAAAATTGATTTTTTTAGATCAAAAAGATTTCTAAAACAAATTTGTAAATCTTATTTTTTATCAGAAAAAATTGAAAATTTTTTATCGGAAAATTTTGAGAAAAAGATTTATTTTTCGAAAAAAAATAAAAAATCGAATATTTTTTTGAAAAAGTGGATCCATTTTTTGTCGTCCAACGCGTGGATTGAAACAAATAATTAATAGATTTATGAAATTGATTGATTGACGAGAATCAAAGACAGATTCTCTTTTGAATGGAGATAATATGTATGAAAACCATCAATGAAAAAATATGAAAAATTGTTGTCATCCATTGATATATTATAAAGAAAAAGAGAATAAAATATTTATGATGAGAAAGAGTCTGATACCATTTTAGATCATGAGAGAAAGAAGAAAAATTTTGATTGAATTGATAATTGTGATTACAAAATTGAGTTGGAAAAGGTGTGACTAGACTAATAATAAGTAAACAAACTAAAAACAGATTCAATCATAAGACTGACTAATCAACAAAATCAACCTAAAATGAACTACAACTAATTATCTATATTTAATATACCACTTCACCACAAGAGGGGTGTGGCTGTATTGGATTGATATCTCTAATAAAAATTGTTAGTGAATCTATGAGAGATGATTTTATTAAATGAGAAGTACATATGAATTGGATTTTTATAATAAGTATCTTTAATCATCTATCATATTAGTATAATTTATTTTTACATTAACGGTATATATGAAATACATTATTTATGTTTTCTATTTTCAACAAACTCCTTTTGTTTGTGTTTTTTACTTGAAAACTATAATTTTAATATATGCGAATTTATCTGTCTCTTTCCCACTAATAAATCTGCATATCTCCATAATAAATTGACATCTTCAGTCTTTTCAATATTATAGTCAATAGATAGTGCTTGTTACTGTAACTCACATTAAGTTAATAGAAAAATGACACATTTTGGTTGACTAATAACGCTTAATCCTCCCTTTATGTTCATTGTTTGACAGCAAAGCGGAATAATAATTTACCTAATATAAAGCAAACTTTTTTATTTTTTTTTATGTATTTTTAATTTTTTTAAATTGCGAGAGCAGAAATTTTTATAAATTATATCGACACTAATAATTATTTTATAAAATAGAATTTGAATTCAGTACTTTAAAATTATATTACTAATGAGCTAATACCTAATATAAAGTAAACTAATTCTTCTTATTTTGAATTTGCCTTTTCATTTCAACGGCAATTACAAAAAAATTATTCATTATCATATATTATGTGCTGATTTTATTCCAATCTAGCAAGGAATTTGGATGATATCGTTCCACATCAGTTGCAAGCTGTAAATCAATTTGTAAATCTAAAGTTAAACATTATCGCCTTGGATTCTTTCTTACTATAAAGGTTGATTGGTTGGCTTAGCAATTAGTAGTTAAAGATGATATTCAATCAATTGGGTTTAGCGGATAAGTAGTCGAATAAATGACAAGAGAAGTAAGACTAGTGAAATACAATTTGAGTTTAATGACCATACATTGTTATCATAAATATTATAAAAGTTATAACTATGTAATAAAGATAAAATCAATATTATCTTTCAGTATAAAATTAATTTACACTAAGAGTGCATCTTCCTTTTTCTTATACAAGTTAGGCAAATCTTTTTCAAATCCAAGAAGCTCTAGGAGAGTAATGAAAATATCAGAATTATTCAAAAACACATGGAACTTGACCGTTCAACTAAGAGACTTGTGTTCATTGTTTTAACTCTCATTAGATAAAACACTTATTTTCACTTGGAAAGCATGCGTAGGAAATTGTCACACCGCATAATAGAGGGAAACGGAAGTCGGGCGTGGAGTGTCACATACACCTAATAGCGTGCAGAAACACAATATATGCGAGATCAACCGAAAAAGATGAGTCATGGCTAAATTTTGAAAGCCACTATGTTTTTGCAGATAAGATTAATTTTGCCTACAAATTCTATTATATTTTCCATTTTGATACAATGAATCCAACTTATCAATTTTCTCGCGATTTATCTCTTAACTTTTTGTTTTGTAAATTTACTTATGTTTTCATTAGTTTAGTAGTTCACAAAAAATTATTCAATATTTAACACTCTTTGGAGGTGTTAAAGAAGTATAGCCAAAAGGCGTAATTCATTACTTGACGTAATCGTTTGACGTTAAAAAAAATCTCTGCTGTGAATTATTAGCCGAATCTTTAACTAGCTTTCAGTTTGCACAACAATATATGGAGACCAAATTAATCCAAAAAAACTCTGATATGAGTTATTTGATTTAATATTACATTACAAACATTGAATTTCATCAATTCAACCATTGATTACTGTGATAAACTATAAAAAGTAATTGTATAATTTTAATTTTTTTAATGATAAAATATAAAAAGTATTTTATAATTTTATCACATTATATTAATGATAAAACATAAAATGTATTGTATAAAATTAAAATGTATGGCTATGTAATTTGAAAGTCAATGATTTCTTATATATTTTAAAAAAATTATAATACCTTTGTTTAAAAATATTTAATGATATTTCAATTATTTTTAAAATTTTATGGTAGTTTATATATTTGATCTATTAAAAAAAAACTTTTGATTTGGCATTTGAATTGATAAAATTTAATATGTATAATATGTTATTCAACAAAGAAACTATTCAAATGAAAATGGAAGATTAGCGTGAAAATTGACATTTTCAAACATATGTTTAGCCTATCTTTAGAAAATTAAAAAGCTATAGTGGTACCACAAAATTACTTGAAACTCCAATTTTTAATTACTTTGATAAAGTCACGTTAAAATCATTGGAATGTGAGAAAAATGAAAACAACACTTATCCAAATACCCTATTTATCTATTATGCAACCACGGTTATTTTTATTATATTATATGTGAAAATATATAATATAATAATAGAAAAACATTGACGTGTAAATGATGAATATAAATCAAAATAGATGTAGAAAAGGTGTATGCTAAACACATTTGCTATGATTTAATTTAATGGCAGACATGGGTCCTCCAAGGATAGCCTCTTGTTGCAGCTTATATTCTTGAATCATTTATTTTTATCTTACTATTAAGATTTACTATAATTGATAGTGGCGGGCACAAAAGAAGAGTACATTTTAGCCCCTACCAAACAAAAGTGCATCAACTCTTTAATCAAAAGAGTAATAAAGCACAAGTTCAACAACCTTTTACGTGCTAACACCAAAAATTAACTTCTCTTTTTAAAGTCTAATTTCAGACAGTTTAATTTGTTTAGATTTAAAAAAAAAATGTTTTAATTAGATTTGTGTTTAAGATTTTTTTTTTTAAATTGTGTATTAGATATCAAGTAGATTGATCAAAAAAAGAAGGGGGGAGACTCTTCATGAATCAAACAAGGAAGGCCCAAATCCAACCTCAAATTAATTAAGGAATTTGGATAAAACATTTTTTAAACAAAAATTTGCATTAAGAGGCATCACTAGCCATCCCAAATATGCTGAGACAACTATACCCAACAATCACATGTAGCACGCTAAAATAATAATAATAATTAAAAAAGACAAACAAACAAAGGGGACAAAACCAAAACTCTTGCAACAAACATGATTTGAAATGGAAATAAGCGACACTAAATTTATTATGGAAAAAATCCTCATGAATAAATGAAGGAAATCGTTCCAGGGAGTAAAATCTTGTCAGCAAAAACGCATGAGCTTCAAGATTATCGAGACATTGACTTCCTTTCCTATAATATGAGAGATTAAAACAATGCATACCCTTCCTAACAAACACAATTAAGTCTATGGTTATGTGATTGCCAATAAATGATATGCATGGCACATGTACACAATAGTCTGTCTGTGTGTATATATATATTTTCAATCAATCAAAGTCTTTTGTGGTTCTTGAGCATTTGTGCTATTGTCTCTTCTGCACCTCGGGCTTCTCAACAAGTAGTATTAGAGCCCTGGTTCAGCTTGACGAGGCACCGAGAGTGAGATATTGGTATTGGATCCTGGTGTATGATGTGCGTGACTCACACTTGAGGGAGAGATTGTTGTGTTTAAGTGTGAGTGATATGTCTCGCATCGACTATAGAATGTGTTCAATGGTAAAGATATAAGAGAAACGAACCATATATCTAATGCCTTAAGGTTTCAGATGGAAATGTGGTGTCTCCTTCTCTTATGATCGTGGAGCATTGACCCGTTATTGCCCCCTATGCTCTTCTAGACTCCCAAACAATTGATGGATGTACAAATGACAAATGATATTCAAAATTGTCAAACAACATGGAAGATAGGTCAACCATTAATTTGTAATGATACTCATCATGATTCTTTTATGCCCCTACAAAAAAGCGTAAATCACATTTAGCCCCCAATTAAGTACAAGATCTTTGCGCCCACATGTTCGCTTCACTGAATGTTTAGATTACACTACAAGAAAACACTCAATTTGAGGTAACTTAAAAAAGATTTTGTGGCCGAAAAAAACCCTCATAAGTTACTGACTGAAAAAGCTCTCACAAATACTAAAATTCAAATTGGTTTTTATTTGTGGCTGAAAAGGCCCTCACAAATCAAAAATATTTTTTTTTGGCTGATTATAACATTTGTGGCGGCAAAAAAGACCACAAAATTATTGAAGGGAAAAGTTATTTGAATTTGTGGCGGCCAATACCCTCACAACGGACTTGATTGATCGAAAATATCAGCAGGATTTTATGGCGGCATATACCATCCCAAAATCAGAAAGTTTGAGCATTGTGAGGGATTAGGCCGCCACAAAATCAGCTCGTTGGAGCATTGTGAGGGCTTAGACCGCCACAAAATCAGTCCGTTGGAGCATTGTGAGGGTATTGGCTGCCACAAAGGCAACATTTTCTAATTGCCTAGGCCACCACAAAGCAATAGTACAATTGGCATTTTGTGGCCGCTTTGGGCGCCACAAATGCCCTTTTTTCTCCCTATATATATCACTCTTCCTTTCATTTCTCATTTCTACATTCTCTCTAAATTTTCTCTCTACGTTCTCTCTAAATTTTCTTTCTACCTTCTCTTTACAAATATTTTTCTTCAACTTTTCTCTCTACCTTTTCTCTGGAATTTCGGTAAGTTTTTCTTTTATGTTTTATTTTTTAATGTTATTTTTTATTTGAAATTATTTATTTAATGAATATTATTTAATTTTTATTTTCACAGTGGTGTTATTGGGTTGATTGCGAATAGTTGTTATTTGTTTACAAGCTTCAAGTCAGACACTACCCTGCATCAAGTTAGTATGTTATGCATTTTAAATATAGTTAGTAATTTATATAACTAATATTAAAAAGAGTTATATGGTTATAAATTATTTTTAGAGCATTAATATTTTATTTTATAATGTAGAATATATTATTTTTAAACTTTAATATTAGTAAGATTTTAAAAAAAAAACAGAACTAGTAATATTTAAATTGTAAAATTTATACTCAAATTAAAATGTAATTATTTTTTAAAATGTTGATGAAGTGTTATTTTTTTTTTATTGCAGTTATTTTGGCTATTATGTTAGTAAAATAGAATTTTATTAAGAAATTATAATTTTTTTAGCAACAAAATAATATTTATGTAAAAAAAATTTATAATATTGATCTAATCGTAAAAAATGTAACATTATAAATATAAAATGTTTTTATATTATTTTCAAAATACACAAAAAATTTCATCATTCGAAACGTTAGTAGATTTGTCTAAAAAAAGTACAATATGATAAGAATATAATTTACTACATTACTCTTATAAATTATAATTTTAAATATAAAAAATTGAAATCTAACAATAGAATTTGAAATAAAATTTAAAAACAAAATATTGATAATTAATTTTAAAAATGTATGATTTTATTACTAGAGTAGTGTTATATATATATATATATATTCAAAGGAGGTTGTGGTTAGGGCCATGTCCTTGCCTCTATAGATGTGTTTTTGATTTTGTCATTTAAATATTATATGTTATATCATGTGTACTAAATACATGTGTAAATCAAAAATATGATAAGATAATATTTTTTATGTTATTATTTTATTTTATATTTATTCATCTTTATATTATATTTTTATATCTTTATGATATTTTACACGAAACTAACTCTTATGATATTATTCACGTTTTTTGGATAAACTATTATTTTAATCTCTAAAAAGTATCCAGCGTAATCACTATATTACAATGATATTTTCACTGTTTTTTCCTCACCAACAACAAATAATATCGTCCATTTCTATGAGTAATGATTCTTGGACATCAAAGTTTGACACCCTAACACCTTATATTATTTGTTTTATGCATTGTGGAATTTTTTTTTCTCTCCTCAAAATTCAGACACACACAACTAAAGTGTATTTTATACATAGAAATAAAATGGCTGCGTAGTTGATGGGAAAAAATGTGTCCAAATAATAACACGCCCTTTTCTATACATGTTTGTTTTATTAGTTATTTGTTTCTAAAGGAGAAAGGGTTGAGTAGAGATGAAAAGGTAGCGTGGGGAAATGGCGAGGAACAGTGAAGTTGAATGACAAATGAACTGAACTGGAACTTCTAAATGAAGAAAGAGATTACTCCCTCCATCTAATAATATAAACAAAAGTGATGTAAAGAAAATGAATAAAAATTTCGTACTGTTATTATTTTTGTTTGTTTATTTATTATGAGACGAAGAGACTATTAAACATGTATAAACATCTTTTGGTAATTTTTTTTCTCAATATTTAACACCATTTTATAATTTTTGTTTGTTTATTTATATTATGAGACGAAGAGACTATTAAACATGTAAACATCTTTTGGTAATTTTTTTTCTCAATAATTAACACCATTTTATACAAACATCTTTTCTCTATCTTTTTTTCTTTTTTATTTATTTATTTATCACATTAGTATAAAATTTCAATTAACATTCTCTTATTCTATAATTTTGTTAATAAAATATTTAGTATAAAACAATGAGGTCGAAATCAGCAAGCTTTAGGATAAATACAAAGATAAGACCCACACTCTAAATCCTTTTCGACCTCAAAGTGATTGCTATTTTCGCAAAAGAGATTGCGGAGTCTAGAGAGGAGGTATCGAATGTTGGTCGAAAATATAACAATGTGGAAGCTTAGTTTGTTCCTTGGATGTTGGTCAAACGTCCACTTAGTCGCACGATTCTAGGGGAAAGAAAACAATTACTAGAAAAGAGGAAATCCTTTTCAAAAATCTAGGAGATAAAAACCATAATAGATTTCACTCTCTCAAAATAAGATAATTTTGACTATGCAAAGTCAAGTCAAACAATGAGAAAATGCTTTCCAAAAATCTAGAAGGTAAAAACCATAAAAGGTTTTACTTTCTCAAAAAAAGATAACTTTGATCATGTAGAGTCAAGTCAAACTAATAAAGACCCCACTAATCCTAAAGTAAATTATGACATAAGCTCTAAATTAGTCAAAATGCATAAGTCAGTTCAACAAAAAGTTCGTAACTCAACCAGAGGTATAAACTCCCAAAAAAATTCAACGTGGTAATGACACTAAATTCATCAACCAATGAGCCATAACTAAAAAATGTTGTGAAGGCTCTGGCCACATAATTACTAGTCAACAACAAAATAAATCCTCAAGAAAATCAAAATAAGAAGAAAAATGAGTACCTTATATTGGAACAAAATAAGATTCCTTCAACAACATTAGGTCGAGGGTGTGGGTGCAAGTAAATTTTGGGAGCGATCCTCTATCACTGAGGGGTTATTCTCGATGCAAAATCTATTGCATTAGTAGAGATATATTGAGTAAAACGAGATGCAATCGATGCTAATCTCCAACATATTTTCATTGAAACTATAGAGGTTGAAAGTATCGATAATGCAGAGTTGCATCAAGACCCTAAGGGTTTGCTAAGGCCCCTCATAAAACTAACGTGAATTGCTGAACGCGGAATTATCATGGCGCTGGTGGCCACAATATCCCCAACCTTGTTAAATATTATGTGAAGATGAACAATCTTGACTTATTAAACTCATGGAATCTCATATTAGTGGAACCATTACTGATGACGTCATTCGTAAAATTAGGTTCCCTAATAGCTTTAAAGTTGACGCTAATGGCTTCTCTAATAGGATATGGTGTTTGTGGCGATCCTCTTGCCTAAACATCCAAATTATCAGCTCATCTAAATATTGTATACATATTGAGGTTAATAATGAAACCCTCTCATTTTGGTATTTCTCCTTTGTTTATGTTATCCTTAACCCTAGTTTTAGGCTGGAAGTCTGGCAAGAAATTCACGTCTTCTCCTACACTATAACTGGCAATTGGTTTTTTTGTTGGGGAATTAAACATTGTCCTTGCCACTCACGAAAAATCATGTGGTGATCCCACGAATCCGACCTATGCAACTGTTGTTGCTAATTGTATTGAGGGCTGCAATCTAATTGATCTTGGCTTCTCTGGCCATCCTTTCACCTGAATGTGCGACCAACTTTAAGAGAAACCTGACAGAGTTCTTTGTAATACTTTGTGGCAGGAACTCTTATCGAATAGTTCAGTTATTATTCTTCCTATCCCCTTATCTTATCATAATGGCCTTTGGCTTTAGTTGCGTAATGGTCAACTTCCTTCCCAACGAAACTACTTTTAGGGTCCGTTTAATGCGCATGATATGATATAAAGCTGGATAACGATACAATAGGATATAATAGTGACAGGATAAACATTATCATATCATTTTTATGATCAATTCTGTAAATATAATAAATAAATGAACATATAAGAAGAAGTTAAAATCAAAACTATAAAATAGAGGATAAATACCCTTTTGAAATCCTATAAAAATAAGTTTATCACATATACAGTGTTTGATAGATACGTGATAACCAATATTTTATTTTGTCATGTATTTGGTACACATCTCACCAATATAATATATATTATATTTAAATAACAAAACTACTATTGCGAATAATTACATATTAGTTTTAAAAAAAAAAATCACTTATTATTTTTTAAATAATATAAATTAACAAAAAAAATACTAAAAAATTGAATAAGTAATGAAATGATATTATATTAAAAACTATCAATTGACACTACTAAATAAAACATTTAAATTTAAAATAAAAATCATGAGTAACTAAATAATTCTATTTTAGTGATAAAGAATTATTTAAAGAATGAAATTCATCAAATAAAGAATGAAAATATGAGTTTATTTAAAGATAAATTTGATGAAATTTGCATTATATTGAAGATGATAATTAATTTTATGGATTTTGTTTGAAAATTTTGATGATTTTTTTTGAATTTTTGTAAAAAAAAGGATAACATTGTTGACATTTTAAAACATAAAAGATTAAATTGTCACTTAAAATTAAAATAAAGGACCAAATCGGAAAAAAAAGGATAAATGACTAAGAAGTTAACTGAAATTAAGTTAAGGGATCGCGGGTGCTATTTAGCCTATTTCAAATTAAAATTTGTTTTATTAACTCATTTAATCATTTAGTTAAAAACTTAAAACTAATTAATTAATTAATAAACCAATTAAATAATAAAAACTCAATAATCTTCGTCTTCAACCCAAATTTTTTTAATAAAAACTAAACAATGTTCATCTTCAATCTTAATTTCTTCATCTTCAAATCGTAAATTCTCAAATCTAAATCCAAACCCTAAAAATTCTAATCTCTCATTTTTCTTTTAATACTACACCTAAATGGCTGGCAGGGAGAATGAAGATGTGCATCGATCCTTGAGATCAGCTGAAGTGTACGATCCCAACAAAAATCAATGGTCGTTTATTTCATATATGAGCACTGCAATAGTTCCTTTCACTGGAGTTGTCTATGATGGGAAGTGGTTCTTGCAGGGACTTGGTTTCCATCGACAGGTTCTGAGTGAGATTTATCTGCCAGAGAATGATAGTTAATACCCTCTTCATGATGGGATGGTTTATGGATGGAGGAGCCCTAGCGCTACCCTTATTGGAAAGCTATTTGTAAAGATTAAAAATATATTATTTTTTTTTTTTAATTATAATGTATTATTTTTTTTTTTGTCTTTCTCGGCCGTGTATATAGTACACCCTAAAGAAAGATACGAGAACTTGAGAAACGGTTATAAGTAAAAAAAAAATGCAAGTATGGCCCACTGGCCACTGCAAGGAGCGCGGGACTCTCGGGAGATGTTTGAGAATAGAGGCCTTTTGGAGTGCGGTGGGTTCTTTTAAAAGCAAAATCCCTCAGACTGTGTTTTTGTGAAGTGCCAAATCATATGAGCTCAAAAGTAATGTTTCATTTTATTTTTTACTTTTTTTAGGCATTTTCATTTTTACTTGCCAAAAAGGAGTTATTCTATTGAAAAGTTACGGAAAAAACTAATAAATTAATGATAACTGTGGCATTACATTAGATAATATAATATAATATAATATAATATAATATAAAAATTCTAAAATTATAGAATAATTATAGTTGTTAAATAATAATCAAATAGATCAATGGAGGATTGATATAGCAAAAAAGACTAGATTATTAATGAATTTGAGTTTAAATTTTTATCGAAAGAAATACCTATAATTAATATCAATACGACTTAAACAGTATTATCTCTAGTGGAGAAAATTTATAAAAAGTAAAAATAAAATAATTTTTTAATCAATATTATTAATCGATATTTTGTATGAAGAATTTTAACTAATGTATAATGTATTGACATTCATTTTCTTTTATTTTATTGATAATATAAAATTTGTTTTAAGACGTTCCAATCAACTTAGAATTTGATTAAAATATATATAAAAAAATTGGTTAATAATTATTTTAGGAGATCAAATTTACATACTAGCTGAACAATTCAAATTTAATTGACTACTTAATTACATTCAACTACTTTGTAATTCTTTCATTTAATTTCAATTAAATATATCTTATTTATTTTTACGTTACCCGTTAATTTGTTTAAGGGAGGAGATTTGTTAGAACTAAATTTTTTAACTTTTATATAACCTATTCCAATATCTCAATCCTTACTATTATAATACACCTAATTTTAATACCAATTCGAGACATTACTCAATCAAATAATGAATTCAATAGACAAAACAAGTTAATGTTTTGTTTAGTTTACTTCTATATATATATATATCAACTCATTATTAGGGTGAAAAAATAGATCAATTGGATGAATATAGATTAGATTATAATGAGTAGATTAATACAATTCATTGATCCATTTACCATTCATTACAAGTTATTTAAAATTATCCAATCAAATTAATCCATTAAAAATAAGATCAAATTTATCCATCAATTATGATATCCATCCACTATCATTATCTTTAGATTGCTCAAACAAAGTGGTGGTTTTTTGTTGCTCCTTTGACTGCATCCACATTAACTATCCCGTTTTCTCCCACTTTAAAGACTTGGATAAATCTTGCATCCTTGCAGGATCCAACCACACACCTTCAAACACTAGCCCATCAAGAGCATTAATCTCACTCACCATTCTTTTAATGTTAAAATCCACAATATCAAAGACCTCTCCATTCAACCTTCTAGGCTTGACTTTTATGCATTGTTTGGAACAACAAAAAATCGAAGAAAAGAAACATAAGAGAATAAAAAGTTTATGAAAAATCGTGTTACTCTAATTTAGTTCTATATGAACAATGAAGGAAAGAAAAGTTTTTGCACGTCCCATGCTAAATACATTTGTTTTAAACAAACAATATCAAAGTCCGTTATTTTAAAGTATAATAATGTTAATCATATCATATAACCAATAAATATATCTTTTTCTTATCTCTCACTTGTTACCTTTCTTCCTTTCACTTCACCAAACAAGTAAAAAAAGCATCTCAATTTATATTCAATTTCCTTTCACTTTCTTCTTTTTAACATTTTTTCCACTTACTTTACTTCCTTTCAATTTCTTTTGTCGTCCAAACATAGCATTAGAGATTTCAACTTCTCTTTCTCAACATGAGCTTTCCATCCTACCACAAGTGTATTCTTCCAACGCTCATCCATAAATGCTATAAAATTATCAAGCTCTTGCCAACAATTATGACTTTAAAGGGCATAGGTCCCCTATATGAATTGTAAGCAAAATGAGAAAATGATCATAAATATCTCTATCCCTAATCCATGATGTCTTTACATATTGTGTTTATCGAATGAATACCTGTAACTATCCGACCCTTACTGTTATCGACACTATTAATCACGATCTTCTCGCCCTCCCTTTCCTCTCTGTAGAAAATAACGAATTTTTGACAGAAATCGAACCCGGTACCTGGGGGATAAGTAGCCACCCATTAAAAATCCTTACGTAGATGCTAAAATATTGAAATCTAATAAACTTCTCTTTGTCTCTTGAATAAATCATACATCAAAAATACCTTATATAATGATGTTAGTCAATCTCCTAGCATCCCCTATCTCCCCTCGCATTCATGGACAATACCTTCATTTAGATGACTTTTTTTTTTCCTCTTTCTTGATTTCTCTTCATGATCTCTAGCCTCCTTGTTCTGTTGTATTTTTAATACTTCGTCATCCTCTAAA
The DNA here is from genome assembly GCA_037974755.1 of Cicer yamashitae. NCBI lineage: Eukaryota > Viridiplantae > Streptophyta > Magnoliopsida > Fabales > Fabaceae > Cicer > Cicer yamashitae. The sequence goes on along the minus strand of JBBPBQ010020324.1, from coordinate 51,952,754 downwards.
TTTCGGGAATCACCAAGGTGCTTAACAAAGTTCCATATTTTCTTCACCATTATGCCATATTTTTTCTTAAAACTTCTTATTGTATATTTGAATATATGAATTATCCACATATTCCTCTCAAAGAGTTCCATACCTCTGTTGTGATAAAATACGCCATTAAAAAAGAAATAATATTTTACAAATTAAGAAATTTTCTAAAAGAATAACTTTTTCCTTAAAAAGAAAATTGATATTTATTCATATATGCATAATGAGAAATGTTAAAATTAAGAATAATGCAGGATCTAATTAATTTTGACTAAAACAAGAAGCATTTTCTTTTCAAAATGCCACGTATCCATTCTTCGTTACCATATTTAATTCGTATTATATGACATAACTCATATACAACATAAATGTGAAAGTACAATTTAATTCAATAATATATAATTAAAATTTTAATAATAGACAAATTATAGGTAAATAATCCGTGGATTTATAATTTAAAATCTCTAAAAAAACTATATAATTTTTTACAAAAGTGGTCAAGTGTAGTATGCATTTAACATATATGCATGCACACATGACATTGTTGAACAAATTTTTTAGTTGAAATAATCTATCGATTAGGCGCTTCTAAAATATAAAGAATTAAAAAAATCACATATCCTAACCCAAACCAACCCTTGTATATGGATATATTTACAACTAATTTATAATACATCACTAAACAGTTTTATTTGAACCATTTTATTAATAAACAATTGATAAGAACCAAAAAGGAAAATAATTAGGGGACAGACTCTAGAGAATTAAAGCAAAGAAATCCAACTTTAACAAATATGAAAGAAAAAAAAACTAGCTTACACTATACCTGCCTTTTATGATATTTAAATAAATTATTATATATTTCCATCAACAAAACATAGTCTTGTCAACCACCCCCATCTCTAAGACATTGCCGGTTTGAACTGCGCCACCATCTCTCTCCGTACAACACATCATGTGAGAGTTTTGCTGTCAAGACCATACCCTAAACTTTTGCAACTTCTTTCTTCACCTTTGAACTGTACCTCTTCAACCTCAACACACACACACACAAAAATCAAACTTTGTGGTCACTTTTGTTGTTCTTAACATTCATTATATATATATATATATATATATATATATAAACAATCTCAAATATGATTTTTCTTAGGTTTTAATAATTAAGTTCTTGACCTTTCCATGATTTTTATTTTATTTTATAAAACAACAAAGTAGGGTTTTCATTGATTTCTTCCTATATATTTTGAGAATTTATTTATTTATTTATTTATAATATTGTCCAAGTGATATATATGTTTATCTAAGTGAGAGAGTTATATAAAAATTTGGTTTCTTTAATTTGAGTCAATGGAGGCATACACTAATAATCACCTAAGTGAAAACTCAAGTCCAAATCCAAATCAAAGTTCAAGGCCAAATTTCTTGTACTCTTCTTCAAGTGGAAACAACCAACACCATCTTCATCATAATCATCATCATCATGATGATCATAATCAAATTCCAATTAACACCTTTCATCTTCAATCTAGTGGATCAAGTCAATGTTTTCAAGTACAACCACAACAACACCCTATTGTGAAAACAGAAACCAATAATAGTTCACAACTTCACACTCCAATTTTTCCCTACCCTTTGATGAGAACAAATATTATTAATCCTCACACAAATGTTATGCATAATCATCATCAAGGAGGAGGGAGTCCAAGTTCAAGTGAAGCTGAAGCTATCAAAGCCAAAATCATTGCTCATCCTCAATACTCTACTCTTTTAGAAGCTTATATGGATTGTCAAAAGGTCACTAATTAATTAATTATTTATTTATTTATTCGTTTTTTTTTTATCATCATAACCATTTAATTATGCATACCCCAATTTTTTTATATTTTAATTAATTATTTTTCTTATCTCTTTCTGAATAAATTATTTGTAGATTGGAGCTCCACCGGAAGTGGTGGCGCGTCTGGTTGCGGCTAGGCAAGAGTTTGAAGCAAAACAAAGATCTTCACTTAACTCGAGGGAATCTTCCAAAGACCCAGAACTAGACCAATTCATGGTACAAGGGGGTATATTTTGTTTTGGTTTATGTTTTTTTTCAAAAAAAATCTTAAATTTGTTTTTTTAAAAAAAAAAAATAAAATCTTAAAATTTAAGAGTAGAAAATTATATATCATTACGACATTTTATAATTTTTCTCAAAAGAATTTATTTATACTTACATTTCTTGAGGTTATAAATTAAGTCAAACTTTTATGTTTGAATCTGTATAGTGTAGAGTGTTTTCTTTAAATTTATTTTTGGGATATTTTTATGTATAATTAGTGGATACAAATATTTCGAGATAACATAGATCTATTTATAAATTTAGAATTTTTTTATATACTTAAATCTTTAATTCGGAGGAAAATGAAAATTGTTGATATAGTTGTGAATTATAGTGTAGTAGTGATATAGATTTAAAAAACCATTTTGTTGAAATGGTGGGGGTGTGTTTAACAGGAAGCATATTATGACATGCTTGTGAAGTATAGAGAGGAATTAACAAGGCCAATACAAGAGGCTATGGATTTCATGAAGAGGATTGAAAATCAGCTAAATATGCTTTGCAATGGACCCGTTCGGATCTTCCCCGGTACTCTCTACTTTATTACTATTATTTTACTAATTAATTTCACTGAAATTAAAACGATTCCATTAATTAATTCTGGATTAGTCATAATGTGTGAGTGACGGGTTCTGAAGTTCTTGAAATTCGTAAACTCGAGTGTTTGCTGAACAGAGTCAGCAAATTTTGACCAAAAAATATTTAACTTGCTTTCAAAATGGTGGGATGGATGCGAAGAAAAGGGAAAGGAAGGGACCCAGATATTTCTTTCATCATCTACAGAACCCTAATCTGCTCCTACCCTATCCTATACCATTTTTTTAAAACAAAAACATTTTTGAGATTAAAATGTGTATAACTCAAAATTTAAATCAAATATATTTTAATTTTTTTGTTTATATTTGTAATTAAAAGAATTAATAATTTATTATTAAAAACATTTTATTTGCCTTTTATTATTTTTAAATAATAATTAAAGGGTATTAGTCATCACATTTGCATTTACCTTTTTAGGAAAATGATAATTTTAAACTTATCATTTTATATACTCATTCAGTTTTAAATATAAAAAAATTAAATGTATTTTAATGCATATTTAATTTTACGATGAAATTAATATAATCACAATTTTTATAAAAATAATGTATAGTTTTTGCAAAACAATGGGATGTATTTTTTCTAATCTTAAATATAAAATTAGGACCTTTATTACCTAATTAATATAAATGAAATATATATTTGATTATTTTTATATTTAAAATTAGAGGGAGTAGTTGAGTTTGTATTGATGACTCTAGATGAACATTTATTAGAGTAATGAATTTTTTGTAGGTGATAAAACCCAAATCCACACGTTCGCCATTCTATGCTGGGTTTCTTTTTCCCAAGATCCTGAGTTCTGACAAAATTATTCTTCTAGGGTTTACTAGTTAATCAATATTTTGCTGACTAAAAACTCTTTATGTTTTTTGGTTTGAATGATACATTGGGTTGTGGTATGTATGACATTCCAACAACACACACTTTCTCATCATTGTAATGGTCAGTTTTTCGGCCGTCTTACAGCTAATGCTGGTTATAATCAATTCTTTTCCTATTTAGTACTACTTTATTCTTTTTTCTCTTTTATTTTATAAAAAACCTTTATTCTTTTTTCAATTGTGTTATTTAATCACACCAAAATCCATACTCTATTTCGACACTGTATGTGCATGAGTTTAGATCTCGCTTTCAATACCCTAATTTTTTGTCACTAAATTTAGAGATAAATTATTTTAAAAGTGAGAAATTTGAAGAGGATTTAACATTTTTCTTGTCTAAATTTTTCTCACTTAAAGTAATTTTTTTTTGGAAAATGCTTGCATAATTTTCCTCCTATGTGAACATAAAAATAGACACTAAGTGGAAGCAAAAATAAATTAGAGAATAAAGTAAATAATCATACCATAAAGAAAAAACCACGGAATGTAGTCGAGTAAAATATTTTCACCGTAGACAAATAGGATTACAATAGTCTCTTGTTACAAGATCAATCTCACCTGACTTGGATGGAACTAAGCTCTCTTTCTAAGCTAAACTTTCTTTCTTACTATCACTCTTACTTGGATATGACATGATGAAACTCTTCACAAATTTTCCTATTTTAGGAGAAGAAAGTGGTTTAAAAACTTCATTAGCGATAATGGTTAGTCAAACCTTGGATTTACAAGAACTATTGTAAATCACATCTTCACATTTTCTAAATTTGAACGTGTAGTCTCAAGGTTCAAAGAAACTCCAAAAAACTTTAGAATGTCCATCCTCTGGTTTGCATGTGTTAGAATTATTTTGATGACTTGACCAAATACTACTACCAATTAAGAGAGAATATCAAAGATACAAAATTAGTTACAAACTAATTACTTGAGTTAGGTGTAAGTTACAAGTTACTTAGAAATTATTATTCCATAGCGAAATGTATGTAGTTTGTGTATCTAATTACTTAAACAATGTTGTTGCATATGACATGTTAGATGATAAATGTGAAGGCGTTGGTTCATCAGAAGAAGATCAAGAGAATAGTGGTGGAGAAACAGAATTGCCCGAGATTGATCCTCGAGCAGAAGACCGTGAACTAAAAAATCACTTGTTGAAGAAATATAGTGGTTACTTAAGTAGTCTTAAGCAAGAACTTTCCAAGAAGAAAAAGAAAGGAAAATTGCCTAAAGAAGCTAGGCAAAAGCTACTTAATTGGTGGGAATTGCATTACAAATGGCCATATCCTTCGGTATGTTATAATTAATCTCTCTCTCTCTCTGCTCACTCTTCATTTCAAAATTACTATTGTGTTCTGATTTTTAATACAAGTTATTAGATTTTTATATTCGACCTAATCAATAGTAAGAACGTTGAAAAGTCACACATTGTCTAACTTATTGGAAAATAACCACGTTGCGATTGAGGCTCTGTTACAATTTATTGGAGAGTTCAAGGATACGAGATTAACAACGGGTCAAATGTTTCAGGATCACAAGAGATTTTGACATATCATCTCTAACTCAAACTTTAAGACAATGAGTATATGGATAACTATTCTTATATATCCGATATTTAGTTCATTCATAGTCGATGTGTGACTAACCACTTATAAGGGAACCTAACGGGAAAAGTCTTCATTACATGAGAGAACTCTTTCAGTTGCATTATTACTACTTCACTCTAGCTATTTTCAAAGTGTCATTACTTTTATAAGAAAAGAAAATTCAAATAAGAAGAAATTGATAATGCCCCATGTAATGATTTTAATTGAAGCATTGAAATTTTTTTCTTCTTATAACAGTTTATCTTCCATAATTTTTTATTGCATGGTATTGAACTTTTTGTACTAATTAATTTGAACACTTCTTGTCACTTTATCTATCCTTTTGGCTTATAAAAAAAAAATGATGTTCCATATTTTTTCTTTATAATTAAAACTGTTGTTGAATATATAATGACTATATAGGAATCAGAGAAGGTAGCATTGGCTGAATCAACAGGTTTGGATCAGAAGCAAATAAATAACTGGTTCATAAATCAAAGGAAGAGACACTGGAAACCATCTGAAGACATGCAGTTTATGGTGATGGATGGACTTCATCCTCAAAATGCAACTCTTTATATGGATGCTCACTACATGCCTGATGGTCCCTACCGTCTTGGTCCATGATCATCATCAAATTCATTCATCACTACCTTCTTATATATATATATATATATTTTATTATATAGTTTTAAGTGCATAACATTCAGCACTCTATATATAAATAGCTCTAGTTTCAAAAGCATACCATGAACCTTGGTTGTGCTTGTTCTTGTGCAATTATTGTGAGTGTTTGAGTTTGTCATAGTGACAATATTAATTGTTTTCTTAATTAATCAGTGTCTTTCTGTTGCTTCTATGAACTTTTGAGTGTAAGTAGTGAAAATTCATTATGATGTTCATTGTTGGATTTTAAGTGTATGCAGTTTCTCTATGATTGTTAGTTAAACCTAAATGTTGTCGTGTGTGGGATAAGATAATGTGTTTGGTGTATGCAGAGGAAGAAATTGCAATTTGGTGTATGTCAAATCTTGTATGGAATAAGGTGGATACAACATGAAAAATAGGTATTTATTTTTTTTTTTTGATATAAAAAGACTTTAGATGAGTTAAAATTTAGGGATTTATAGGGCAGATATTAAGATTTAAAGAGTGCTGAAAAAGTTATATATCATTATGACTAATCTTTTATTTTTATTTGTTATGTAGATAAGGGATGTAAATTATGAATAATTATCATATGATAGAAACGAATTACTCAACACTTATTTTTTTACTGAAAAATTATACAACACTTAAATCTAGGTCGTATGCTTCATCCATTATAGAGGGCTGATTAACCACTATCTTTTTGTTGTCGGAAATTACACATTAAGTTGGTATCTTTACTCAATTTATGTGATGTGTTAGGTCTTTATTTGAGATAAACTGACTGAGTTTATAAAGTTAAATAGTGATTTATTTTTATGAAATAAATATTTTTAGAGCATAATCTAACGTTATATATAGAAAATATATTTTTACTAGTTCAACGGAATTTCAACAAATATATAAAGAAAACAAAAATTTAAGTTTAACCGTCGTCTCTTTTTTATTTCTCTTTTATTTTCATTTTCTTCGTCATAAAAGATAAATGATTTAAGATAAAATCAATATCTTTTTTTTTCTCTATTCTTTCACCTTAATAAGTGATTTTCACATGAATTAATTTTTTCTTTGTGTTTTTCTGTTATATTGCCAACTAAGTGCGACGTTTGGTTTTCTATCTCGTTGCGATGTTTATTTTGTTTAAATTTTCAAATTATTTTGATCTAATATAGACAGATTTAATCAATGACTTCAGTTCATCCTTCTTCAGTTTTATCAAATTTATTTGTATATTATTCTCAATAGATGCACTCTTTTAATTTTAATGAATAAATATCATATATATATATAGTGTTTTTAGTTAATTAATAAAGCAAAACTCATTACCTAGAAATATTTTAACTCTCTTTTTTTGTTTGTTGATATTGAACATAACAATGACCAAATAATGAAAGTTTGTTTAGAATTTTAGTTGATCTATATTTTACTATCAAATTTCATCGAATTTATTTATGGAAGAATGGAATCGATTGAGAATCTCCATTTTTTAAGAACTAAATTAATATTTATATTGTTTATTTGGGATATCCAATTTACTTTTTTATTACTATAAAAGAAAAAGTACTTTTTTATTGGCTGATATATATTTTAACGAAAATACACACACATTTAAATTGGTTTAATCCCGGACAAACATGGAGGAGAAGAAACTTAAGTCATATGCATATAGCTAGGCCCAAAAGTAATGGCCCAATTCAGTTGAAGGGAGTCTCGAATAATTTAACTAATGGGAGTTTGAAGAAGACCGTGTAATAACATATCAATTTAATTTTAAAATTGATTAACCTTTAAAACTCACGATTTAGTGGTCTATAGGTTATGGAAGTTGATTGGCCTCTCAAGCTTAATAATCTTCAAGGGCCATTGTATAGGTAGTAATGGTCTCAAGTTTAATGTCTTCAACGACCATTATATGAGTGATAATGACTTTTAATTCTAGAATCAAGTCTATAAATAACATTTGTTGTTTTCATCATTTCATTAAGAAAAATAAACCATCTATATTGAAGAAAGTAAGAACTTGGAAGAACAAAAGACAAAAGCGCCACACTTTGGTTAAATTTGGTTTCCTAAGTATTTATACTTTTATGGCTTTTCCTTTTTCTAATTGTTTTTGTGCATGAATAATTAAATTGAAATAAATTTATTTCATGCATATACTATCCAAAATTTGTTTTATATGTGAATGATATTCTACTTGCTTCAAATGATATAAGACTTTGTTGCATGAACAATTTCTCTATAAAAACTTTGATAAGAAGGATATAGATGATGCATCTTATGTCACTAGCATTAAGAAACATAGAGATAGACCTCGAGGTATTTTAGGTCTATCACAGGAAACCTATATCAATAAGGTTCTAGAGAGATTTCGGATGAAAGATTGTTCACCAAGTGTTGATCTCATTGTGAAGGGTGATAAGTTTGATTTGAACTAATGCCCTAAGATTGACTTTGAGTAGAAACAAATGAAAAATATTCCTTATATTGTAATGTTTCCTCTTTATGAAGCATTTTATTTATCATGTGGATTTATTTAAAGTATAATAAAGTCACACTTAATCATGAGATATTCTTAAAATATTTGTAGTCAAGTTTTGTTGTTAAATGAGACAACAATAATGAATAGAGACTATTATGTAAAAAGACTAATGAAATAATGAATAGAGACTATTATGCGGGTAGATTGATGATCATATATCATATATCATGATATGAGATATTAAGTCGTCGATTGGTATAAATATTAAGAGTAATATTTGTACTAGGTTGATGTGTCATGAGAACACTAGATAATAGTTACAATTATAATGGTGATTATTAGGTCTACAATAAAGGGGGTTATTGGATCTACAATAAACCATATAGAGGTATGTGAGTGATGTATATAAGATTCATTTCTCTTATATAAAATGAGTTGTTTCTTGGGCTCCTATTAGAGTGATATGTGCCTTGTCACGCCAAATTTTTATGGCTTGTGTTCAATTAAGACATTTGGATGAAGGGAGTGGTCTCGATAAGGTTAAAATCTTATCGATTTTCTTATTAATTTGGTAGGAGTAGGAATGAGACATTGTTAGATGTCACTCATTAAAAATTTAATTAAAGAATTATTTAATTAAATAAAATTAACTGACCTTGTAGCATACAAAGTCCACCATGATAGTAAGGTAGAAATATATATATATATATATATATATATATATATGGAGAATTGTTCGCGTGATCAGAATAGAGAAACACTACATTTGTTGTATTGAGGATTTATCTCCTCGATGCTTCAAGAGGTAAACACATCAACCATTCTTGTGAAATTTTTTATGCTTATGTGATCCTTGACTAGGGGATTGTTGCGCTCCTGAGAATGGTTTTAAAAGAGTTTTAAAATTTATCTCATTTTTCCCAACTCTATTATGTATATACTTGATAAACTAAACATGTTGTAATATGTAGATGATAATACTCAAATTTAGAGGACCTATCAATATGATTCACATGTTTGTTTCTCAATGAAGTTATTTTTAATTATTTATTAAGCCAATAGTTAGATCATATGGACAAAGTGGGAGAATGTAACAATATATCTATTTAATTTTAAAACTAATTAATCATTAAAATTCACTATTTAGTGGTTTATATGTTATGAAAGTTGGTTAGTCTCAAACTTAATGGTCTTCACTGGTCATTGTGTGGGTAATACTGATCTCAAACATAATGGTCTTCATTAGCCATTTATATAAGTAATAATGATTTCAAGCTTAATGGTCTTTGACAAGTTAGGTACATAGAAGTTTTAAATTTGGGTGATTGTTCACCCAACTCGTATATTTGATCATTTTTCAGCATTTTATCGGATCTTAACTTTCAGTAGAGTAAAATTACGTGAAATATATTATCAGATCCTAGTTTGTAGTTGTGTATTTTAAGACAGATGAGCAAACACAGATTTCAGACTAACAATCTTCTTAAATTTGGATATGCTTTAAGTACAAGTGAGTCTCAAGTCTAAACTTATTGGATTTAACATAATACTATTTGAGAAATTGTATTATATATATATTAAAAAAAGAATTAAGATCGGTCAAATGTGATTTAGCTGGATAATTGATTTTTTTGATATTATACTTGATTTTTGAATGTTTTGGAAATTATATAAATTTCAAAAAGAAAAATTAAACTCTAAAGGGTCAAATAGGTTGGTTTTTTTTTTTTTTTTTTTTTTTTTTTTTTATAAAAAAAATCTGGGGTATGGGGGATTAGGTGTGTGGGGGCATAAGGAAGATTTCTCATGTATAACTGTGTTGCTGAGCCAATATAAGCCTGGTTTCAATCAAACTCATCGTTGGGTTGGATTTTTGAAATAGGGACAAGACTTTATCTATGTGACTTATATTTATGAGAATAGTTGACCACCAAAATAAAATATGAGAATGAGAATTGGCTAACAATGAGAGTAGTAAAAGAAAAATGAGAATAGTCAGAATAGACTTGTAATAGTATGAGAATAGGCTCAAAATTTCAAAAATAAAAAATAAAAATATTCATATTTATTTCAATTTCAAATGGTTATTTCATTTTTTTTAGCGTTGTGATTTCCATGGACTATGTATCAAAATGGCCAATTATATATCTTTCTCTAACATTGGCCGATAGAACATTGAATAAAGTTGGCAATGGTTATGTTGTATTAGGACACATTGCTAACTAACTATTACTCTGTTCTAAAATATAAAGTAAAAAAATTTTAAACAAAAATTAATTAAAAAAATAAATATATTTGACCTAAATTTTAAAACACATACATAACTTTTCGTTAGCAAATTTTTACATATATTTTGAGATACGGTAACTTCTTAAGAAAAAAAACTATATATACAGTAATTCCACAAATTATCATACATAATGCATCGTAACAAAAGGTTTTCCTAGGATGATGGGTGGGGGGATGGATAAATTTTATTATTATTATTTTGATTATAGAAGGGATTATGAGACTTTGAGTCAATAAGCAATGTTGTTGTAGTGGGTGATGAGCCATTATTGGTATTGTTACCACCACAAATTATCTCACATGAAGGGCATATGGTAAGTGTAACTGCTGGAATAATTTGCATATAAAAAGGTGCTGCCACTGTTTGCATTGCCTCAAGTTCTTGTACTACCTCCTTTTGTAACTTCTTGTTCTCCTCTGTTAGACTTTCGCAACATTTCTTCAGTAATTCACAATCCGATTCCGTTTGTTTCAGTTTTTTCCTGAACATTAATTAATGTCATCATATAGTCTTCTAAAAAGTTAATATAAGCTTCGCCTTCCAATTACAAATTACATTAAACAATATGTATATTTCAAATAAAATTTTAATTTTTTTTCATAATAAAAAATTTAATGATAAGAGTTCTCAAATCCATAAACTTCAAAAAAATACAAAAGACAACTAATATATTTCTATAAAATGACAAAATCAAATACATCAATTTTATAAATATTTTTTTTATTTATATTTCATTGTAACAGATGCAATCAATTACCAAATTACCTGGCTCTCTGATTTTGAAACCACACCTCTACTTGCCTATCACTCAGATTCAGCTCTTTTGCTAATGTTTGCTTTTGCCTCTGAAGAATAGAGGAAGAAAGGGCTATAAGAAAATCTTTAACAAATAACACAACAATAGTTTCTGACCATAGCTAAGATGGCAGTTCCAATAACATTTAGAAAAAAAGTACCAAGTTATTTTAACCCTTATAATTAAGTATGCCAATAAGAGAAAAAAATTCACATTGTCTGATATAAAAAATTTATATGGCTATGATCAGCAAAGTATCAAGACGCTCTATATATATATATAGGATTGCAATTTTTTTTTGGCTTAATAATCTTTTTGGATGTTTTCAAAAGGCTAGATTAATTTCATTGTATGAGGATCTTTTTTACTTAATTCATTAATTATACAAAGTTGAAGTACCTCTTATATTCACTTCAATAAATTGCTTGTAAAATAAATATCGAAAATCATGATTAAGATTAAGATTAAAACCTTAGTCAACTTCAAAAGATTAAACTATTATAAAGATAAAAATAATTATCAATATAAAAAATATATTAAATCACAATTGACTAGATCATATTATATATTATTCTCTCTTTTCCTTTTCAAACATTGTTACTATCATTCACAAGATTATTATAGCACATGTAGGAATATAACTGATATGTAAAATGTTGAAGTACACTTAATTATACTCTGTTTACCAAAAAAATTATCATAAAAAATTATTGTTAAAACTAAAATCAGAAAGAAAAAAAAAAGAGTAAAAAGTATATAGGAACTAATTAAGAGTAATTCAAAGCAATTAAATTTTTAAGGATATTGATGAATTAATTTATATACCGGATTAAGAGTAGAATGCTTTCTGAAATTTTCCTTTAACACTGTTGATTGTTCTTTTGTGAGCCTTAATTTCTTCCTTGGATTACCATTTTCATCAACATGATCTCCCATATTTGTTGGAACCTTCTCTATTTCTACATCAAATTCCTCACCAATCTCCCTCTTGATGCTTGTCGAGTTCGAAAATGAACACTCAATGCTTGGAGAAGTAACTTGTGTATGTAAATTTTGATCACAAGATTCAATCTTTGAGGCTTCATCTTGATTATTTACATTTTCATCATCATCTAGTGGTCTTAATGTAAGAGATGGATAGGCCATATTACATTTTGATGAATTCTCCATTTTTTTCTTCTTGCTTTCTTTCTTTCTATGGCCATCACAATCCTTATGTAAATATTGATCATGGAGGGCAAGACCAAGATCAAGTTGAAGCCCTATGGTGGAGGTATAATCAAAGTCCATTTTGAGATGGAAACTTTGATGAAAAATATTGAGGGATTTTGTAGCTTGCAATCTTTTTAATATGTTGTATATAACATGTAGTATGAAAGAAAATGAATATTATGTGATATCTAAGAAATGATAGGAATGCAGAGACTTGTAGAATGGTGTGGATATATGAATTATATACATCATCGGTGGGGAGATTTTTGGTGGACTAAGTCATAATCATTAGAATTGTTTTTTCTATTTTATATATTTGTTGTTATAAAATCATTAATAGTATAATTATAACAATTGCTCTTTAAAAATTATTTTTGATAAAAATCAAAATAAAGATTATTTAATCTACAAATCTCACCATATATGTTATATTACTTTCAAGATGGTTGGAAATTAATTTCAAGTTGTTATTAGAGAATAATTTTAATTTTTTTAATAATAGCATAAAATCTCCAAATCTCACGATACATGTTATATTATTTAAATATTTTTAATAAGTGAGACGATTGTTTATTCTACACTATATAAAAAACAATGAATTTTAGAAAATTCATCAACATACTAATTTATGTTTGTTGTGTGCATGTATATAAATTTTCTTATGAATTACATTTTTTAACATTAACAAAAACATTTGCAAATTCATATTTTCTATATTTTTTCAACTACTTAATCAAACCTTTTACTATATATATATATATTTTGTTTTTTTGTGAAACAAATAAATGGAAGGAAAAAAAAGATAGAACGGCAATGGCTTGTATAGTAAGTCTTTTGGATCGATGATTCAACACATGAGCACAAAAAAATTAAGAGATATTAATAAGACAAAAAATTACAAAATTAACATTACGTTCCAAATTATATGTTTACTTCAAATCTTCTCGTATGACATTTTTTATTATTTGATTCAAGTACTTTAAGATTTTTGTTACTTTATTTTTTTATAAATAAAACATATAAATTGTGTTTTGAATTTTTTTTCCTAAACAACATTTGTATTTAATTTTTAAATTCTTTTATATATTATAGTGTTACTCTTTTAAATTTTTAAAGTTAAATATATTTTGTCTTATCCCCTATAATTTCAAATACAAAGAGATCTCAAGTAATTTAAAATTTAATTAGAAGATAAATATAACCAATCAAATTTTTTTCAGAGGTCAAATTATGGTATTCTTGATTGTCATTAATTTTTAGGATAACGAGACATAATAATTGAGAGTTCAATTGAAAGATAAATAAAGTCTAACAAAAATCATTTTAATCAAGTTTGAATATGAGATTCTCAAATGACTCTTCCTATCACATCACCACCGTATGTCACATCATTCTTTGTTTCTATTTCTTTCTCGTTGAAGGTGTCAAAGGACGGGTCAAGTATTTACCAATCTTTTTCCTTTAAATTTTTATATTTTCATTCAATATCTCATTTTATCTTTATTTATGTGTGTGTGGTTGTATGGTCAAGATTTAACTACCTCACTCTCTCATTATTAAACTCTTGTTGTCATTTGATATATATATATATATACACACACGACCCTTAAATACACCGTCTTGTCGTTCTCATATCGCGACCGTATTGAACTGATGAATAAATGAAAGAAGTAGTTTATAATTTAGGATTAGAAGTGTGTGAAATTCTCTATTTCTTTTTCTCTCGAGTGTCAATCGAGTGTAGAGATGTACAAATAATATTTTTCTATTGATAATAGAATCTAAATGTGGTTAGATAGCTATTATGGAAGTTGTGAAATTTCCATTTATCTTTTTGGCCCATGGGTTGACTATGTGAAAGTTAATGACTCACCACTTTTTACAAGCAGAATAAGTTGAGCAAAATAACAAGCATGATGAAGTGTAAGTGGTAAATGTGATACGTGGAATCACGTGGAAAGTGGGTAGCACATTAATAATTGGAGATATTAATTTTTCTCTTTTTCATTTTTTTCTTCTATCACGTGCTTTTCTATAAAAAAAAATATTCGGGTTATCACGTGTTTTTCTATAAAAAAATATTCGGGTAGCGACAGCTCTATCTAAGAGCATCTACAACAGGTGAACTCAATATGAGTTCATTAAATGGGGTCCACTGTGTCACATCATCTCCAAGCAATTCATTCATTTTTTACTTCAACATGGTTCATTAAATAGGGTGAACTCAATATGAGTTCATTAAATGGGGTTCACTGTGCCACATCATCTCCAAGCAATTTATTCATTTTTTACTCCAACGGTGAACTCAACATGGTTCATTAAATATGGTCCACTGTATCACAAACAAAACCGGATATAAATTTATTATTATTAATAAATTAATAAAAAAAAGAAACGGTTATATGAAAGTACCGTTCCTTCCTGAGAGAACCGTGATTACAGCTTGACACAACTCCAACGGTGAACTCCCAAAAAACTCACGGTTACGTTATTCCACGCTGGCGGACGAACTTAATTTTACTCCCGTTGGAGATGCTCTAAGTATATATACAAATCTATACATATTATTAAATTATTTTAAAAATAAAAATTATAAAATTATTTATTTCTTTTATTATTTATCTTTTTTGTGTGTATGTCTAAAAGATGTATCCAAGTCTTTGTGTTCATATGAGACTTTTTCCTTTTCTATATCTTATTTCTTGATTCTTTTTAAACTTATATGGAATTAATGTGTTCCTCCGTCATGTTCCTTTCTTCTTTGGAGAATATACCACGATAGGATGTCTATTGACGGGATTATTTAAAAAAGAGGTTGTACCATAATTTAATTTGTTCTCCTTGTGGCCATAATGCTGAATCCACTCAACATTTTTTTTCACTGCCCCTTTCATCCAAAAACTTTGGTTGTGGTTTAGGAGAACCCTTATGACTAACTTGTTTTCTTCTAGTTTATTGTTAGTTTTGCAGTTGTGCAAGTCTAATTGGAGCACTCAAGTGTGAGATATTGTCATATCTGATGTGATTAATATATTATGGTGCATTTAATTTTGTTGAAATCAGGCTAGATTTTTCAACAAGGGTATTCCTCTTCAACCGGCGATTTCTCTAATTACTTTTAACGTGTCTATGTCTGGAAACTCTAGCTCTCATCACATGCATTCTTCCTCTTTTGAGTCCTCAGTGTTTCACAACTTCTCTATCACAGATCACTTGCCAAAAGTCTTGAGAATTCTTCATGTCATTTGGAAGCCCTCTTCTTGTTACATGATTTAGTGTAATATCATATGGAAATGCTAAAGGTAGCCCCGAGCCGTTTGCTTGCAGTGGTCTTTTCAGAGGTCGTAATACCACTTATTTCGGGTGTTTTGCAATGTCTCTAGGTACTCACAATGCATTAGTTGCGGAACTTATGGGCGTTATTTTGGCAATTGATATAGGTTTTTAGACAGAATGACATAACCTTGGATTAGAGTGCATTTTGAGATTAGTTGTTGTTGTTATCCATAACTCTCAGCTTGTTCCTTTGAGACTTCAAAGTAGGTGGAAAAAATGTATTCATCTTACCTCCCAAATGAGGTTTAACTGTTCGCATATTTTTAGAGATGAAAATTCCTGTGTGCTGATTTATTTGCATATTTTGGTATTTCCAGCTAGGATTTTGTGTGGTGAAACATTATTCCTCTTTTCATCTCGGATGAGGTTTTTAGGAATATGATTCCTTTTCCTAAGTATAGATTCTCTTGATGGGCTTGGGTATGATTGTTACCTTTTGCCTCACTTTGTGTTTTTTTACTTTATTTCTATTAATAATATTTGGTGTTGTAGGGGATTGCTAGAGCTAGCGGTGCAAACCTAATTGAGATGGTTCGCGATAGTGATACCCTAGGCACCATTTCTTTGGCTTAAAAAAAACTTTGTAGTTCGTAGGTGAACGATGCCCTAGTAATCCGAAGTTCGATCGAAAGATAAGTAAAGTCTAACAAATAATTGTTATAACCATAATTCAAACTCAGGTTCTTCCAAACGATTCGTCCTTAACTGAAACTTGTTAACCACTTGAGTCAAATCACTTGATTATTTTATTTCTTGCTTGTTTTACACTAAAGGTAATTAGTCTATATGCATCTCTACAATAACACCAACACCAGTGGTAGCTCAACATAACATAAAAAACCCACTTAAAAGTCAACTTCAATATTATTTTATCAAAGTCTACACACTAATCAAATGTAAAATGATACAAATATATATAAATAGATTAACAAATTAATATTTCAATGAATTAAATTTTATTTTTAGTATATATACTCACTTTTTAGTCTACATGTAACAAAAGTGTACTCTTTTAATCTCTTGTTCCTCTTTAAAAACTAAAATCTTTTTTATATTTTATAAAGACTGAAAAATAGATATATATCTAAAAACAAAAATATATTTGTAGAAAAACTATAGTTAACCATTAAAGAAGTTTACTTCCAATTAGAGGGTAGCTGGTTGACAAATGAGCATATGTGGTAGGCAAATTGGACCTACAATTAATATGGTATGATTGGGTATTTGATAATAAAAACAGATTATGATGATGATGGTTATTATGGAATGGTGAAGTTATCAATGATGGATACAAACGTTAATTTCACAAATTTGTTATTTATAGGTTTCAATTCATATATTGGAGGAGTTGAATAATCCCATGATTAAAAAGCTCTCAAGGAAGTTCGTAAATTTTGTGAGTAAGTGACTCTATAGGTCTTTTTTTCAAAAAGAAAATTAAATTTCTTTCAAATAATTTTTTTAAGAAAATATATCTTTTGGGAAATTTAAAAACAAAATTGATTTTTTTCGAAAAAAAAAAATTCATTATATTTTTGAAAAATTAATTTTTCTATAAAAAAATTCATTAAAAAAATATAAAAGTTGTTGTCAAAATATTGAGTTTATGAATATCTTATTTAAACTCATAAAAAATAATAAATTGATATCGAAAAAAATTCTCTCAACAGAAGGTCTATAATTAAGGGCCTTAGTAGAGATTCTATTAAGAATGACTTAAGACTTTGAAAGTTAATTCATAACTTTAATGATGGATGAGGAAAGTATATATATTCTTCATAGGAGTGAAAATGGTGTTGGAGATAAGGTTTATGATGTGTTCCGTGCTTTAAGGTCAATCGACCAGTTGGAATTTTGGTTTGTGCTCTTTGTTTGGCTTTTCCACATCACTTTGTTTTCTTTTCTTATTTACCAAACCGACCATGTCACTCAAGCCAACACTTTTGTTTGCATTTAGAATACATGATTAAATTAGTTTGGATTGTAATCTTAATCTATACGTAATCATTTTATTTTTACTACCCTTTGTGTTTCTAATCAGCTAGCATATGATGATTCTCTATGTTTGTTGTTATTGTCTAACACACTCATTAAGTAAAATAGGATATGCCAATGCAACTTGCAAATAACGTGTCACGCCTCAATTTCATTAAGACACATGATTCACAACAGAGAAAATTAACAACTATGCACATGATTCACAATAAAAACAACCATTCTTTATTAAAAAAAAGCCATGATATTGGATTTGCATGATGTGAATTTGATGTCCATCTAAATTCTTTTATTAAGTATTTAAGTATTTAGTGAACTCAAATGTTTTTCTATTTTATATCTATGATGTATAGATACATATACGTTATCGATATCGTATACTAATGAGTATGATATAGTAATTTTAAAAAATAAATATGAATATATGTAAATAAAAAATATGATTTGTTTTATATAATTTAATTAAGAGAATTATATTGTTCAATCCGTAATACAAAATTATAATAAATCACAAATTATGTTGGGTTACACAAACAAATAAACTCAAATATACAAATAATATTACATTAGTACATTAGTATATAAGAAAATCATCAATTTCATTCAAATAAAATAATAAAAACAAACAGAATACTTAATACCAATACCGAAGAGGTATTTGATACAAGGATTTTATCATTTTAAAAGTATTCATACTACATAGTTCAATTTTCTTCAAAAGTTAGCCTTTTCACATGAAATTATAGTATATTTATCATTTTTCTAACATTGGAGGAAAATATACTAAGAGTCTGTTTATTGCAATTTTTA
>JBBPBQ010020324.1:51875375-51933801 GCA_037974755.1 Cicer yamashitae | reverse complement strand
TTAAAAAAAAAAAAAAAGAAGAGAATCTGCAAATTATTTAAACTATATATGAAACTGTTTTAATAGCTTCTTTTGAAGATTTTTATATATGATTTAAAACAAATCATTATTGTAAAATAACATTAAATAGCTTTTGAGAAATTCAATTACTATTTTCATTATATGTATTTTTTAAATCAAAAGGTGTGTTCTTTGGAGCATTTTGTTTATCGAATCAAAATTCATTCACGGTAGTAATATAAAGCTAAGAATAAAGGATTCACTTATGAAATTGCTCGCCGGTGGATAAATCCACTTATGTATATTGATATTTGTAATAACTTATGAACTCTCAAGGTGTTTTTGAGGTATCATAGGTTGGGAGATTTATTTTTCTTTAGCTCATTTAATTTGTTGTTATATAATTGTTTGTTTTATTCTAAGTTTATTTGATCGATAGTATTTTGATTATTTTGTCACGTTTTATGCTCTTAGAAGGTGTTTTTATTCGCTTCTTCAAAAAACAATTGCAGTATGTTTTATACATAAATTTTCATTATTTTATATAATCAATAAAATATAAATACTGTCTTAATATTCAAAATTGTTTGTTTCTTAATTAATACAAATAATTTATTTGGTTTATGAACTTCAATAAGGAGGAATTGTTTGAGATAATTTGAATTCGAATCCTGACTATAATAATTATTAATCAGATTTTGTCGATCAATCTCTGTCTAAACTCTAAATTATTAGAGTTCTATTTCTCTGAAAACTAAAAGGTTAAAAAAAGAAATCAGCCCTTTATATATGATTTAATATGCAACAGAATAAACATTTTAATAACACTAAATTCATAGTAATAATTTACATTTGGCTGAATGCAATTTCATGTCTTGGGTAAGAAGTTATTTGAAAGTGAGACAAGAAGGTCTAGTCAGAAAAACACAATCACCTTGGATATCACTAAGACAGTGCACCACTGAGGTCATTGTTGATATACTTCAAACTATTTATTACCAAAATGTTGTCTCACATAATCGCATTATTGGACACTATATATTAGGCATGCATCATGCTTCTTTTCTTATAACTATTCCCTGACCTTTTTATTTTTCATAAACAGAGAAAGAAAGAAACAAGCTATCGCAACCTGATCTGACTCTAAAAATCAACTTGGCTTGATCCTCCTTTTTAAGGGGCCCATGTGAAATATACTTGGGATTTTTATGATTGCAATGCTTGACTTCATTTCTTGTCGTTACTCTCAAAAAATTTCCTAATTATTGAAGAGCATAAAAGGTGCTACAGGTATTGTTGTAGTCTTGGAAAATTTGGTGCTTAGTTTATTAGTGGAATGATCAATTGATTAGTGTTTTTTGTTTAGTTGATTCATTATTTGATTAGTCGAGAAGATGATATGTCAGTTAATTTCGTTTTCTGATAATAATCACTTTTAAATTAAGTGATTTTGCTGTGAAAGAGCTTATATTCTTCAGAAGTGGGGTCTTAAATTACTTTAGAGAGTGTCTAGTGTTGAAGGTTGAATTGTCATTTAAGGTTGAATGAAAAATAAAGAAAAATAATAAAGATAAGTAAAGACTTGTTTGATTAATTGTGTGTTTCAAATAATCTTTGTAACAACACTACAATAAATAATTACCCAACGATAGAGTTACAATCCAAAATCGTATAACTAGCTAAGTTGTTAACTTCCATATCAGTCCACAATATTCTCTATGACCCGATTATCAATGGAATGTGTCTTAATACACATTATGGACTTAGTAGGTTAGTATCTTACACATGTGGCTGAGTTGGAACAAAAAATATACTCAAAATCAACAGTTTATTAGTTTTTAGTCTCCTTTCAATAATCATCTCCCACATCATTGCGAATAGTTTATCTGAAAAAGTGATCATATGACCTTTTGACTTTGTAAATTATTTGTTATAGTCTCTTAGGCTCATATTTAGTAATCATCGCGAACTCAATAAGACCTAATATTAACCTCCAAACCCATTTAAACTTGGAAGTCATGTTCATCCATTAACCGATAGACAATTCAACTATTAAACGATTATGCATCAATTGTTAGTTGATTCTGCAACAATCGATTAAAAGATACAAATAACATTCTTCAAGTCCATTTAGACTTGGTAGTCATGTTCATCCGTCAGTCGACAACTAATTCGACTGTCAGCCGATTCTATCTTAGTTGTTTTATGATTTTGTAGCAATTGATTTTGTGTCAGCTGATTGTTATGCACTTGATACCCAAATCATTCCATGGATGTGGACCTCCATGTGATCATGAAACGATGGCAGTAGTGACATATCCACAAGGCCCTCAGAAATGATTGAACTGGTGGTGGTGGTGGCGGCAACATCTCAACTTGCACGCCTTTTGCTTGGATGTTTTACCATACCAAGTCTAAATAGGGTAATTTCCCGATCTTTCTCCATCATTGAAATAATCAAATGAAAAACTAAAATAATAAAAACTAACAAATGCAAAACTATAAACATAAACCGACCTCCTTCTAGTAGACTTACAACATCAAGAAAAAAATACAAATTGAAAATGAGGGAAAATCAACCCTTACCTCTTGATGATTAAGATTTGTAAATGAGTGAAATATGATGTTTTGGATGTGGTTTTGATGAAAAACCAAATATTTGAGTAGGATTATAAGATTTTGAGAGTGTAATGTGAGAAAAAAAAAACGAAATAGGAAAGAAGAGATGAAGTTGATCGTTTTATTTATATTTATAAAAAATATAATTCCAGTAACAGTTGTCTAAAAGTATCTTTTTTATAACAATAATTTGATATAGAGACCGGAAATAGGGGAAGGAAGTCAAAATTAATTTTTGGTTGTGATAGAGGTGGAAAAATATAAGTCAAATAAAAGTAACTCAAGAACTTCAACTAAAATGTGTGGTTATCGGTTTAAACTTAAATCGACGGTAACTCTCCTATTAGATTATCTAGGAGGTCGAACTCGAGAATATTCAACGGTATTTTTCTCGCTCCTCTGGTCCATACTGAAAATAAATTGAATATGAAATAAATGTAAAAAAATTTTAAAAACAAAAAATGTAACGGAAATTTCAAGAAAGAATGAAATTTCCGGTAGTTATTTTTCAATATAGGAAATTTCATTTTTGAAATTTTCGGGAGTTTCAACCGGAAATTTGACTATACATAATGGTGCTTATTTCATCCCTACTTCAAAAAAAAAATTAAAAAAAAAACCAAAATAAAAATTTAAAAAAATCCAAAAAAAAGTTAAAAAAATCCAAATAATAATAATAATAATACGTACCAGAAATTTGAAATTTACGACAGAGTAAAATTAACTACCGAAAATTTTTAGACACAAAATTTCCGGTAGTATAAATTATGTACCGAAAATTTTGTTGGTGAAATTTCTAATAAATAATTTCTACTACCAAAAATTTTGTGTCTTGAAATTTCTGATAGTTATAAAGTCTATACCGAATATTTGGGAGAAAAATATTACTTACCAGAAATTTTGGTGAGATTTTGGAGTAATTTTTTTTACCATTAATTTAATGAAAATTAAAAAAACATGTTTAGATTTTTAACATTTTAGGAGTATAAATTAAATTGAGGGGTACAAAATTCAACTTTCCTTAGCATAAATTTAAAGAAATTAGCATGGCTCACCGGACATATATATTGATGTATCTGGGCAGAAGCCCATCCAGGTCATTTAATCAAAACCCAAATGTTTTATCTTCAGCATTCCTTTTTGTCTTTTATCCCGTTCTCTTTAGAAAAAATTGACATTTATTAGTCTCATAAAAAATTGAATAAATATTAAAAAAATACTA
Organism: Cicer yamashitae; assembly: GCA_037974755.1. Taxonomy (NCBI): domain Eukaryota; kingdom Viridiplantae; phylum Streptophyta; class Magnoliopsida; order Fabales; family Fabaceae; genus Cicer; species Cicer yamashitae. The sequence continues at coordinate 51,929,960 of JBBPBQ010020324.1, read as the reverse complement.
AACAATTAATATTCGTACAAAAAAAAAATTTATATATGCTTTTATTTATCTGATGGTTGTGTGTGACTAAGTTGATTAAGCAGCATTAAATTTATGGGAAGACACGACTTTGATTTAATCCTAGCAGATCACACTCTCAAAGAGGGGTGAATAACTTTAAACTTCGATCTAAAAATCTAAGTAAAGATGAGTTTTATAGTCGATCCAAAAAATTGAAATTGATAAAGATATTCTATAAATTTACTAGTTTCTAGAACTCTAATTATAGAGATTTCCAATAAAAAAAATATGTTTTTTTTAAAAACGATCTGTAATCATACTTATACATATAGTAATTGATATAGTAATATAATTACTCTATTTTGGACTAAGCGCCACTTTGTTATTAAATAATTTTTGAATAATTTTAGTTTTTTAATTTTTTTTAAAAACACCTATAAATTAAGTAGCCCACTTATTTCATATTTTCATATATAGTAATTTAAAAATAATAAGATTAATGAGTCACTTGACATGTGAAGGGTTACATCACATTAGTTAAAATGTCAACATTACTAAATCGATTTAGACTTTTATTAACATAGTTAATAGAAATTTACCAATAGAGACTATTGTTGAAAACATGTAATAAGCGTGAGGTTAAACTTATGCAAAATATTTGTAGGGAGAATAAAAATATATACTTACCATTAAAAGTTAAGCAAATATGATCTTATATATTTTCAATCATCTTTTAACATAACCTTAATGTTATATTTTTGTATTAAAATATTTAGTGCTTGTTGATGGATTTGAGACATAAAATCATCTAAAAAATAATTTTTTTTTTATAAGGGTATGATTGGGAATATGGATGAGAGAACTAATGTCTAATAATTTAATAGGAGTTTAGAGAAAAATTATCATCCAAATCTTCTCCTATTTCATTTGATGAATTTCCCCATGTTTTGCGGGAGAACTGTAAAATCCATCAACAAAAAATATTGAAGAATTTTGACGGATAATTTTTTTTCCATATTACTAATAAATTCTTCGGTAAAAGAAATTTCTCTCTCACCCTTGTCTTGTCTCCCTTTCAAACACCTCGTAATTATTTAAAATAACTTTTAAAAGCAAATTATGTTCTTCTAAAAAAATAAATTATACAAACTAACCTTTTCAAAATTGATAGAAGTAATTTATATGTATAAATTATAATAATCACAAAATTAAACTATATATATATATATATATATATATATATATATATATGATCAAACGGCCAAACATGAACCTGTATATTATGTGTGTGTTTGAATTGAAGTTTGCAAATATATTTTTTTTAAACTTAATTTTGTCAATGTATTTTTTATTAAAAATAAATTTTTCTATAACATAATTTATGTCTAGATACTTTTTTAAATTTATTTTTACAAAATAAAATTTGTTTAAATTATATTGATTTATTTTTTAACATGGTTTAGATTATTATATTGATTAAAAGTTATTTTTAACTGCATATTTATTATTTTTATCAACAAAACTCACATACATTAAGTAAAAAAAATCAGATGAATTACGTAAATTCATACTCCTAATATATCTCCATTTTTTTCTATCAGAAAATGTCTCTACCTCTTATTTACCATAAGAGATTTATAGGAGCAAAATGAACTATTTTGTATTAACAAATTACGTTTAACACCCCAAATAGAGGAAGCAGACATGTTCCATGTTCTATGGTATTATGGCTTGGAGTGGGAGGTAGGAAATTAAATGTTGAAATTAACATAATTAGTCTACGTACTGCCTCGATTCTCACGGCAATTTTATTATCTTGTTGGTCGTTTGTTCACCAACCAAAAACGCTACAAAAAAACAACACTTCAACAACTACAATTGTTTCACATAACAACGATAGTACTATATATCTTTGTTTCGTGCTCTTCATATTCTTAAACCTTCACAATTTTAATCTACCATCACCCCTCACTTTATTGACCACATTATATTTTAAATTTTATTTATGTAAATTTATATTATTTTTTTCTTCAAAAGTCTTGTTTGACAAGATTAAATTTTTCTTTTGTTAAGACAGTGGTGCCTAAACTGTACCCTTGTCAAGGATTTCGTACAATCTCTCTTATTTTCTTTCCTTGATTAAAAGTGATCAGTTGGTCAACTTGGAAGTTGGAATATGTTACGTATCATTAAAACAGTCTTCACATGGCAAAATTTTCAAAATGTTGACAAAAACTAATTATAGTAATGAAGTGAGCGAAATTTACAATTATTATTAAAGAAAAGGAAATGTAAGATTTACATGTTGTTAGTTTGTTCTTATACTTGAAACTATAAAAAAAAATAGTTAGTGATAGATATTCTTAGGAAGAAAACAATCACGATTGAAGTCTTAGGGAGTAAGTAAAATTATCAACATCATAGAATTAGTTTCAAAATTTAATATGGACTAGACCTAATAGGATTATTGGTTTGAAACTCGAGATCGAGTGGTATGTATCTATAAGTACTATAATGTTCAAATAAACATTTATTTGAGGAGAGAGAGATGCATTAGAATAAGAAAAATGTATATTTTACGATGTCATAACAATACTATATATGATGTGAGGAATATGTATATTGAAGATGAAAACGTCGCGATTTAGGGTTGATGCGGAATACAATCAAACAACAAATATGTTAACCATGTGTGTTTAATTAAGACGGACTAGATCGTAGACGAAATCAACATAAAATTGAATTAATTCCAATATTTTTATATCGGTTTACAAATCCGTTAGAAAGTTTGAGGGGAAACATAAAATGAGAAAATATTTTTGGTCAAACGCTTGTATTTTATGGTTGGTAAAGGAGTAAGTATATTTTTCAAATAGAAATTAAAGGTGATAAATATTTCCGGTTGTGACCTACAACAAGGGTGGTGTAATAGGGCCCTCACATTATGGCGCAATGTTCTTAGTGTGGTGGAATTAATAGTTTAGATACAAGGTGTTTGAATGCTAGTGTCATGTGTTAACTTTATATTTGATATGTTAATTCAGTAACAAGAATTTAGTTTTATGATATTGAGTTTAAATTTCTTTAGAGACGGTTATAAAATAACTATTAATGTTATTTTAATTAATAATTTTTTTTTATCATTCCTTAATTTTTCTTTTTTAGAAAATAAGTGTCATGTGCTAGCTAAATACTCATCAATTATGGCCCATTACAACTCTGTTTGTAAATTTTTTGGAAGTGGCTTATAGCTCATTAATGAATTATTTTGTCTTAATAAAATGGTGCATATTAAATCCTTTGTTTACTTTGAAACTAGAGTTTATTGTCTTAGGATACTTGTTTAAAAATTCAAAATTAGAAAATTTTGTATTAAAAAAAAAATTGAATTTGTAAGGAACTAATTTGCAACTTCTAATATACATTAAACACATAATTTGTATTTACAAGCTTAGCAATTGTCAAAGGGTCCTTGTTAATATCCGCTAATTAAATATATAGTATATGTTTAGATGTTTAGGGTCCTTGTTAATTATATAGTAATTGTTTTAAGAACAAATTTTGGAACCACGTCTGGAGAGTACTGCATGTGCAGTAGCCAGTAGATGACCACTCTCATATATAGCTTCTCAATCGAACTAATTGTGCTGTGGCACTGTGTCATTTTCATTTTCCAAATAATATCCGAAATGAATCATAAGGAAAAATAAATTAAACTATGTATATTAAGAAATATTGTTGATTCCATTTAATTAATATAATTCTAATAAATTATCTTTGTTGATTGATAAATTGAGTCATTAAAAAAAAAAATGAGGTATAGTTTACTCAAAAGTGTTTAGATAAGGTGCAATATAAAGATATTATCATTTATAAATATGAAAGCAACTCTTAATTTTTGTTTATATTGTATTCAAAAAATATGAAATGATTTTATTTACATTTTATTTCGGAAGGAGTATAAACTAAAGCAATTTAATTAAAAAAATTCAATAAAATATCTTTTATTAAGTTTAACTTATTTGATATCTTATTTTATTCTACGTAGTACTTGAATTTTTCTAATACACCCTTACACTCACTCAACAATATCGAAAGTAATGTGTGAATAGAGCGACATAAATCAATAATCTAATCTTACAAAACCTACTGGCTAGTGTGATGTAAACCACAATTATATTGTTTAAATTTAAAAGTAAATTTGGGATAACAAAATTAGACAGCTTTTAATTGATTACCAAGTTTACTCACATAGTTAATTAATGAAATGTTAAATTTAATTACTATAAATTTAAATGTAATTAATTTTGATTTTAAGTGTTTAAATCTACATTAAGTTAGAACAATGTTTAAATTTCTATGTAGTAAATATTGCTGGATAAAGTTGGCAGCTAAGAATCATTAGAGTTTTTTTTTTTTTTTTTTATGAATTAAGAATCATTATTATTTTTTTGGTGAACGAGTTAAGAATCATTGGAGTACAACATTTACTTGTTATTAAATATGTTAAACATTGTGTACCAAAAAAATATAAAATACTAAAAAATAGCATGAATTTTCTATTTGCACATTCAGTTAAATTTACCGACACAAAAGTAAGAGACAAAATTTACTCCAAAAAGTTGAAAATTAAAAAAATGCATCCCATATATATATACAACTAAAATTGATTCTTGTTTAAGAAAGACAAGAAGAACAAACCTTATTCTCCTATTCTCCTGTTCTGGCAATACTAAATTCCTAGAATTTTCTATACAAAATATACTTTTCTTTTCTGCCACACTAAATATAAAATTAGTAACATCTTTATCCTTTCCCATATTTTAAATAATATTAATTAATAAATCTTACTCTCTCTCCTATAATTCTGACTAGAGGGTTGTAAAGGATAGTAGCTAGCTTACCCCAATCAATCAAAAAGCTCTAAAAGCATTGACACCAAAACCAAAAAAACAAACAACATGGGTAGAGCTCCTTGTTGTGACAAAGCAAACGTGAAGAAAGGTCCTTGGTCTCCAGAAGAAGATTCTAAGCTTAAATCTTACATAGAACAACATGGTACTGGTGGTAATTGGATTGCTCTCCCACAAAAAATTGGTAATATTATTCATAGATCACACATTAATATTCATAACCCTATTTTTTATTTCATTATGTTTTCTTTGATTAATTTGTTATTCCATTTCATCCTTTTATATCTTCACTTCATTATGATAGCTAGAAGCTTATCATGACTCATCTAGCTAAGTTTTTTTTGTTTTTTAAGATTAACCCTTTTTCTTTTCTTTTTTTTGGATTTTTTTTAGGTTTGAAGCGTTGTGGAAAGAGTTGTCGTCTAAGGTGGCTAAATTATCTTCGCCCTAATCTCAAACATGGTGGTTTCTCCGAAGAAGAAGATAATATTATTTGTAGCCTTTACATTAGTATTGGAAGCAGGTACATATCGCATATACACTTCTCAATATAATATATAATTGATCTGTAACTGCAATTAAAGCTACAATATTAATATTATAGAGATTTTAAATAGTTATAACTGCATCTACATCGATTAATCATATTTATCCGCAATACGAAGAATCAAGACCTAATTATACCTATAATTAAAAATCTTATGTATGGATTTCAATGATACTATATGTTACTTTTTATGATAATGATACTATATTCATACCATGCTACTTTTCTATTTTGGTGCAAACTATATATTGAGTTTGAATTTGGCAACTATAGCTAGCTATATATAATTATATATAGATATGAAAAGTGAAGACCCTTTTGGTTGGTGTGAAAGCAGGTGGTCGATAATTGCAGCTCAATTGCCAGGAAGAACTGATAATGACATAAAGAACTATTGGAACACAAGGCTAAAAAAGAAGCTTTTGGGTAAGCATCGTAAAGAGCAACAACAACAAGCACGTAATAGAAGCATTAACAATGTAATTGTTAAGCAAGAAAACAATAATAATAATAATAATATTAGAGTGAGTAGTAGTGAATTTTCCTTATCTAATTTGGTTCATGAAAATATTACTCAACAACAACCATATTTGCCTCATGTAATGCAACCATTGCTATCGACACCCCCACTACCACCACCTTCAATATTGTCATCATACACAAACCAAGGCTTCAATGACCAAGATTCTATTAGAAAACTACTTATCAAACTTGGAGGAAGATTTTCAAGTGATTATGATCATCCTACTACTACTACTACTTTTGATGATGGGTTGAATCTTCAATTCTCAAATGCTATTACTTCCTCAAATGAACAAGTTTATGATCAAGAACATGTTGGATCTTCTACTTGTGTTAATTCCAATGGTAACAACAATGTACAATTTGCACAAAATAGTCAATACTTCGTCGACACGGTGCAAGAACAAGGTAAATTCATCCCAGAAATTGATCATCATGATATGGTTTCTACTAATTATCCACAAAGATTTGATGGGTTGGAATTCTTTTATGGTGAAGAAATGAATATTGAACATAAGATAGAAGGTTCTAGTAGTATTAATTGGGAGGCTACAACTTCAAGTTATCATCATCATCTTGATTCGAAATACCAAGGTTAAGTTGTGATTTATGAGGTAAGAAAGATCACAATATAGCAGTTACACAGTATAACAGCTTCATATTGCATTCAGTCTAAAAAAAGAAATTTTATCTTTTTAATTTAAATGGTTTTTATAGCTGCTACACAGTGTAACTACTATAGAGTTTAGATATATATTGTATGAGGAGTAATTAATAATTAACATTGTGTACATTATTTTTAATTGCTGGTACTATAGCCATTGTTTGTTTGAAGTTTATTATTAGAGACAATAAAATTGGATATATATGTCTACTCAGATTTCTTCTCTCTTATTAGTCTTTGATCCTTAGTGCTTTATAGTGGCAGTGTGTTTTGTCTGACCAACATTGTTTTGGCTGCTATAAAATTATCCATTGTCTTATATTTTGAAAATTTGAAAATGTTGGCACCAATGCACTTATAAAGTCAAATGGAGATTAATTAGCTTTTGTTAGAAATACTAATTAATTAATTACTGGTATGTTTAGATTGGTGTTATAGGATACATTAATTTTTTTAATCATATTTTTGTTTATATTTGAAATCATGTATTTGTTATGTAATGTTTTAAATCACAATCGTTAATGATTGTGATTATGAAGATATTTAAAACTTTGATGGCATGATCTATATGGAGTTAGTATATTATTTTCATATGTATATATGAATAGGAAGGAAATCGAAGGACGAGGTACTAGGCATGGTGCATGTAGTCTTACTTATGCATGTGGTTGGTGTGTATATATGATTCCTCTTGAGAAAAAAGAGAGGCACATGCCATAAAATTAATTTATCTTCAAACATTATGTTGTCAATCAATATATGGTTGCTTGTTGAGTCATTTCTACATGCCTAAAGTAGCATTTATTAGACATAAAATTTATCTATTGTTTATAGAGTTCGAGAAGTCTTGTATGAAACGAAACATTAATTGCATTTGTCAAATTAATTAAATTGCTTCTTTGAATACTCCTTCGACCCTTTTTTACAATTTTCAATTAATATGAATATTTTGTATATAACTATATGACTGAATGGTGTGTATAGTATATTGAATGTAATTTAGGTAATGCATCTTTGTATATATATATATATATATATATATATGGATAAGTCGTAAGAAAATATTACTTTCTACTATTAAATCATTACAAGATATTTAATAATTTATAAATATAAACAATTCATAACTAATATTTTGAAAACCTTATGTATACTCTGATTTGTACATGTCCTGTATATATATAGCATATGGTAATAGCTACTCAATTTTAGTAGCATATTAATAGGTGTTGTCTTTAGACTATGTAATATGTTGGAGTAGCCATTGTACATATTTTAATAATATATAATAAAGTAGTTCTTTTTACTGCTTAAAAAAAAGATTTAAGTCATGAAATTATTAATAAATAGTATAGTACAATATAACACTGCTTATATATATAAAAAAAAAATAACACTGCTTATAAATGAATCTAATCTTCCTTGAATTGCGTAATAGAAGCTTTGTAGGTTGTCTTTTTTATTTGTAAGTTACGTGAGTCTCCTAACTTTCTTTTGAAATATAATTTCAAGATTTATCACTTTATATGCTATCAAATCTTGCTTAATTTAAATAAAATAAAAAATAAGCAAGATTTTATTTGATTGTATAATATGAAGCATAACGTATGAAGTAATTAAATATGAAAAAAGTGATGTGAGAGTATAAAAGAACATTAGTTTGCATTTGTTAAGAAGTGAATCTATATATCTTCACTTGTCAGTACTACATTACTCTACTTCAACCCCTCTTGAACAGGAATTTAACATGCATAAATCATATAGTAATAACATTGATTTAGCCGGAATTAATTTAATATTATTTGATCAAAGATTTCCCTTTATTTTAATTTAATCACTTCTAACACCATATATTCTTTAATTTCTCATTCCCTTTCTTAGTCATCTCTCCCTAGGTAGTAGGACTAGGAGTAAGGCTTATAGACCCTATATATATTTATATTAATTAGTTGAAAGCTTTGAATCGGGTTTTGTCAAAACAATAAAAAGCCATGGTCCAAAAAGTTATCATTATAAGTGGCAACTATACATTCAATAATGTCGTATATGTGATTTCAAATGATCAGTCGAATGCATGACCGATTGCTATTTTTTAACGAGAGACTTTCTAAGCATTGTAGGCTAAAAAATATTCCATTCTCACATCGCATCATTTACATCAATAAAATAATACGGGCATAAATATATGGTCTATTCAAAAAAAATTAAAGTCCTGTTAAGTCTTAATTCAACTAAGTAAAATATTGATATTATTAGGTTAGATATCATGTTGTTTATTTGAACCATCTCATTGTTAAATGATAATCGTACAATTTCATCTATAAAAAAAATGTTAAAACAATTTCTTTTTGCTAACAATAAATTTTCTCACCAAATTAAAGTGAGATATAGAGGTATACACATATAGGATTGTGTTACCGTTGATTTTTGTTTGATAGAGAATTTATCGGAAATATCAATAAATAAATGTTTAGTGTGAGGTTTTGATAAGTTAAAAAGCAAATTTCAGTACATATGCAAATAATTTAAAAGGATGAGTCAAAAATTTCAAAAATCATGCATGCCAAGTTACCAAATGGAAGATAATTACAAGAATTGACGTTTAGGCGACGATTACATTAATAGAAAATGGATGAAAGATTAATCAAACATGAACAAATGAATATGAGTGAAAGGCATAAATTTGGTGATGAAAGTGTTAGGTTTTCAAAATTAATGAAGATTAAACGGAAAAAGTAGTTTAAAATCGTAAATGATCGAAACTAAAATGACAAGAAACATAAAGGAATTTAAAGATTGTGATATGGATTTAAATGAACTTTAAAAGACAATGCAGAAACATAAATGACATAAACTTTAAATGACAATGAAATAGAAATTTGCATAAAACTTAAAGTGCATGCATGAATCGTAAAAGTTTTATATAAAGTTAAAGGGCATAATGTGTAAATGGTTGAATTAAAATACTTTGAATTAAATTTAAAGAATCTTAAATCGAATTTTTGGTATGTGAAAGCTCGAGAAATACGACAAAACACTAGGAACACCAAAAATTGAAGACTCAAATTTGGGAACAAGTTTTTGAAGATTCATTGATCTCCATATGTGTACTTCTTTCTTTATCTTTTTGCTATTTCCTTTAATACAATTAAGTAGCTAAATTTCTTAAATTAGGATTTGCTTAACCTTCTTGGATTAGTAATGTGGTTTTATTTTGGCTCTATGATTGCATTTCCATTTTATGTCTCTTGTGATTATCTCTTTTCAATGCTTGATCGTCATTGTAATGAGCTCAAGTTTGCTTGCACTGTTAGAAAATAGTTAGAAATTTCTACCGGGAAATTAGATTTATCATCATGAATGTTGTGACCATAGGAAAGGTTTAATGCTTTATTTTGTATTAAATCACCTAAAGAACTAGGGTTTTTATTGAATAAAATGGATTATGAGGCAAGAAATTGTCCTTAATCCTTAATAGTTGGTTTAAACTACTTGCGACTAATTTCAAATTGTTTGTAGAGAATTTAATTGCAGAATAATACCAAAAAAGAGAATATTCAAATCCTAGTTATTCTTCATTATTATTGTTAATTACACATTCCAATTTACTTTCTATTACAAAAATTATGCCAAACGTTTATCATTCACCTTAAAAAACAATAAAATTGTTTTGTGAATAATATTAATAACAATTCATGTGGAAACGATGTTATTTACTGTTATTACTGATCACAATTTAATACATTTGTTAAATTATCATCATTAATTTCATGTTATTCAAAAAGTTTTTAAAATCTAGCAAACCAGCCTATTTGGTAAATGTAATGAATTAATTTGGAGCTGATATTTTTATTTTTTAATATTATTTTTTGGGTTGGGTTTTTACCAAATTCGACAACAATCAAAGATAAAGTGAGGTTGGACGACTTATATGATAATCTCTAAAAGAGATTATTTTATGAAATTTCAAGTTTTGCAAGTAAGTGTCAACAACTTTTATCAAAATGAGACTTAGTGTGATAATTCTAATTATATGGTAATTCTTATGTTGTATGAAAACTCTTAGTCATGAGAATCATAAAAGCAAACTAAATAAGTAATAAATTATTATTACTATAAAAAAAAAAGTTATAAATTCTTATCCAATTTCACATATCAATTGATAAAGTAACATGCCCCCTGCCTCACTCACATATGATCCTTGATATCCATGTATGTATCAATTAATTTTCAAAAGTTGGTTTCCATCAATATCACAAAAAGAAAGACAGCTTTGCATAACTTAAAGTATTTGTTGTTTAGTTACCATACCTTTTGACCTTTAACCTTATGTTCAAAACTAATAACCATGACAATGAAAAATGTTCTCATCAATTGTATATTATATTCTAATATCATTGAATATTTTTTATGAAGTCGTCAATTTTGGTCAAATATATGTAGTTGGCATGCATCCTAACGACAAGTTTGATTAAACCTCAGTCCCGTCCAATACATATATGTTTTGCTATTTTATTGTTGAAATTATTTGGAAATTAATGTCTCAAAGTCTTTCTATGGTCTACACACCCCAATTTTTATTTATTAAATTGTGGGAATGGAACATTGGTATCCAATGTGCTATTAATAACTTATTTATAAATAATATGTTTTTTTATCAATATGTTGGTTATCTATATGTTCTTTATATATTTAACTAAATAATTAGACTTAATTGGTTAATAAATCGGGAGAATTTGGATTTAAATCATAATTGAAATAATTATTTATTAGATTTTATTTATCTCTTGATCGAACTTTAAATTGCTAAAACTAGACCTTATTCTCTTAAAATTAAAACGAAATGGTTAAAAAAAATCACACGATATTATTTTTATTATTGGTCATTTTTGTGTGTAATTTTTGCTATTAAAAATTGTCATAAATAAATATAGTTTATCTTAAAAATAAATGAATATATTTTGGAATAAAAAATTTACTAATCAAGATCCTTACATATCATATACTTTCCTACTTGATCTATTTTCAACTTCTAGATAAGTGTGAATGACAGAGAAAATGATTGAAAAAATAATAAATTAGTTGTTTAGGATTACACTATCACATTCCAAGTTTGTCCAACCCTCTAAGATAGTCTACGTAGACCTCCCAATTTTTTTACTGTAACTTTATTCGAAATATGATTTATTTTTAAAAAAAAAAGTAGTAATTTTCAGCTTTGTTACAATTAATGATTTGCCAGCTGTGTAGTTTATTACAGTTGTAATTATTTTGCATGAATGGTAGTTGACTATTCTGATTTATTAGAGTTGGTTGCCCTATAAATAATTTGACACCGCAAAACCAATGATTTATTTATTTATTCCGATTGTTTGTTTTGTAACTGCAAAGATTAATAGATCGAATTATATGAGTTATAAATAAGCAATTAATTCTTACAAAAAGTTTAATATTGGTGTATTTTTATATTCAAAATTGAACTCAAGTCCTACAAATTAAGTTGAGAATAACATGTATCATATAATTCAGGCGCTATTGAGTGAAAATCTAATAAAGTTTCGATACTTTCAAACTTTGAGTTACCAACATAATGCACCAAAAAAGTATATAATATATTTGTAGGACTTCAATATGGATCCAATAGTGGAGGGGCATATTAAAGTCATATAATGAAAATAGTTATCAGCTAAAGGAGTGGTGTATTAACTCACTTGATTCTATATATGAGTCTATTAAGAGGCGTGCACATGCAAATTCACTATATCCCCAGTAACTTAGTAATTAACATTTAATTATTTAAATTACATGTTGTAGGCCGCCAGAGAACTATAAACAGAAACTTCTAAGCTTAATCCATATTATAATAAATGAAAAAAAGTTAGTCAAATAATTAAAGTTTAAGTGTGAATAGTTTTGGTCTGTAAAGTAGAAAGGGAATATCCCGAAACAAGAACAAACGGGAGAGAACAATCCTACCACAAAAAACCATAGACTTCAAAACTAGCAAGACAACTATAAGTTAACGCTAAATGATTATTATATTAATAATAATAATGAAGCACTGAAACAACAAAATATTATTGAATTGGATGTGTTGTGTCTCATACTCTATGACACTAACTAGCATGCAAATTCTTCAAACTTTAGTTTAGCCTTTTAGACTAGAGACGTGTTTTATTTGACAAATGCATTACTAATTAAATCCTAATGACGGCATAAAATTTGGATTTGGATCCCCTGTCTTTGGAGATCATGTATTTTTCATGGTCAAGAAATTCATAAGTTTTTTTATCTAAATTGAATATCTCATATTTTTAATTTGTAAATCTCATTCAAAAGTAGATAAATTTTTAGTTGCTTTTGAGACAAATTTTGTTTCTGTTTTTTTAAAGTTTAATAATTGGTCACACGCCATTATCTTTTTTCCCTGCTAGCGTTAGTGTTTGTGTGGTGTTGATGTGGTGTAGGTGTTTTTTATTTCGACTTTAGTTGTTTGTGTTGTGTTGATTTAGTGTAGGTGTATTTTGTTTCGTCTTTGGTTACGGTATTGTAATCTAAATTGGTCTTTTAATTCTTTTTTTTTTTTTTTAACATACTTTGTGTCTTGGATATATTTTCATTAATAGAATTGATTTTTTTTCAAATAAAAATAATTAAATAGGCCAGAGTGGTGGTGAGCAGAGTTGAAAAAGTGGTGATTAAAATGGTGATACAATGGATGGTCGGTGATAGTTGACATGGTTGCCCACATATTAATTTTCTAAAAAAAACTAAAATTGAATTATTATAAGGACACTTAACAATAAATAGATCTTTAAATTTATAACATTTTCTTATTGGAACCAAAAGTTTCTACAGCAATTTTTTCATGTGAGTTTATGAAAAAAAAATAACAATATACAGCATTATCAATAAAAATAATAATATAAATATGTAACATCTTAATTACAATTGTGCTTCATTCTTCTCCACCGTTATAGTGACTAAAAATCTAGATTATAAAGACCCGATGGATGTTTGATTTTAAAATATCATTAACGAGAAAGGTACATGAGAATAGAATAAGAATTTCGAGACTGTGTCATTCTGATTTTTGTATTTATGTGAATATTTTAAATTCCTGCATGCTAAAATTTAAATAAAGGGTGTTCTTATGTCATAGGCATGAAGTGGATGCTTTTAAGTTCAGAGAACGATGGCACATGTGACTTGTTTTATTTGGTTGTTAAGTAAATTAATCAATTAAATAAATTGAATCAGATTTTACTAGTAATATAATTCTTTTTAGGCAAGATAAAAATTTCAATTTATTTGTCGCTTAATTTTTTTTATGTTTTATTTTGTATCATAAGTTTTATTTTTTTATTAAAATATTAGATATTTTGGTCTCTTAAATTGTTTTTATTTTATTTTAGTCTATTAAATTACATATGTAATACATTTAAATCTTTTCAAATAGTGTTTAATATTGTAACGTAAAAGATCAAAATGTTTCATTTTTATAATTTAATAAATTAAAATATTTAATGTTTGTTACTAATAAGATTAAAATGGAACAAAAACTACTTGAAGAATAAAATTGTGTAACATTAATAATTTAAGATACTAAAATGAAAGAAATAAAATCTATTAAATACTAAAATGAGACCAAAAAAATTTAAGAGACTTAAATATGACTTAAGAAACAAAAGCGTAATTTAATGTGTAAATTATTGATGAAAGTCTTGTATAAAGATACTTGTAACAAAAAGATACTTGTAACAAAAAGATACTTGTATAAAGAATTCTTTTTCTGGTATGTATGGTAAACAAATTGTTTACGAACATTTGCTAGGTATTTCAGTTAAATAGCAATAATGTGGATGTGGGGTGTTATTAAATACTGCTGGGGGTGCGTATACAATAACCTCCGCTAATTAAATTGGGCCAGGCCCATATTGTTTCCACAAGATAATAGAAGAAACTGATGAATTGCAGGTTCAGTTGCTGAAGAAGTAAAGCATGGCGATTCTTTCTTCTCTTGCAATTCCTTCAACAACTCTCAAATTTCGGGTATGTTTTTGTTCCTTGTGTTTTCAACCTTAAATTAAACATCTTAGTAATCAGAGTGAAAAAAAAGTCAAATAATGTCTTAAGTTTCAGTTTCTTTAGTTTATGTTCATCCAATATATATCTGCAAATCTTTCAAATGTCTCTCTAAACCCTAAATCAGAATTGTATTCTCTTGCTATGTATTAAAATTAGGTTTTCCTTTTCTGCGTTATATCCTTAATTCTGTTAATTAAAGTGATCCTTAAGGTCATGAGTTGTAAATCCCTTGCATTAGGATGAATTGTTATGTATATTAATTTTACTTTTGTTAGGTGGAAATGCAAGTGATAGCTGTTTATTTAGGACTGAATAGCAAGTTTATCTTAAAAAGTTATATCAGAACAAGACTTGAAGAGAGACATTGATTCAAAAAAAGGTAAAGAAGTTTTGGTTGAAATTGGAATAAAGAAGGAAATGCAACTTAAGTTTACAAACTAGAAAGAATGGGAAACGGTTTGAGATTTAGGCACATTTGGATATACAACTTAATTAAGTGTTTGTCATAAAGTGCTTATGTATAAGCTATTTCTATAACAAAAGATAAAATAAAGTCAAATGTTTTATATGAGGTATAAGCTCTTCATAGTTTATGAAAATAAGTTGAAAACAGCTTATAAGACATGTTGTAATTTGTTTCGATAATGAGTGTTTACGCCAGTAGATAAGCATATATAAGTCAATCCATACAGGTCCTTTGATTAGGTGGAAGTTGAACTGAGCCTTGCACTCATATCAGTGGTAAACCAAATTAATTTTATTTTATTTATAAAAAAACCAAGTAAAACATATTGGATAGAACATAATATTAAGATTAATATATATTATATAATACATCTTTTTTATGTTTTTGTTATCTTGAACCGACATAGCTATCTGTATTGTATGTGCAAGGGATTCCAATTAAGTTGAAGTTCCAACCATTTATGAATTATGCTATACCTTGACACATGATGGAATTGTTTGAATTTTTGCAAACTGAAATCATCCCAATGTTCATTCATTTGTGTCAATATCTTTCATTCTTTTTGTGCAGTTTCAGCCGTTTCGATGCCAACCCTATCATATCCGTAGATGCTCAGGAATTCATCATCGTCGTCAAACATTTTATACTCATACAACTTCTATTAAAGCATCAGCGGCAGAAGACCATAATGAGCCTAATGAAGTTAAGATGCAGATTGGGATCATGAAGGAGAAACTCAAAGACGCAATGCCAAGCCAGGTTCAAGAATTTCCTTGGAGAAAAGCTCAACATACACTTCTAGACAGACTACTTCTTCTTGTACAAGAGGCATTAAAGTGGTCTCTTATTATATATTTTATCTTTGGTTCTTTATCGGATGTTGTATATACATTCTATATAAATCGGGAACTAATCATTCCAGTTGGCCTCTTTGTTGGCTGCCTTATGGCTGATTTCTTCAAGGAGATATCACAGGAACTGTTTTGTGGATCTGAGGTATAGTTTGTATTATTATGTTATTGTGCCACAGCTCCATCCCGTTACTCAGTTCCTTTGTTTATTACAGTCTATTAATAATCTTGTTTTTGCTGTATCTACTCATGAGTTGCCACTTGACAGGAGAATTATTTGAAATGGCGTCGTTTGGGCTTGTGTTTCCTTTTTGTATTTGTCAAGTTTACATCGACATGGTTTGCAACACAACCAAGGGTGTTTCTTTTGCATGTTGCAAATGGTGGACTGATGCAGCTGCTGTGGTATTGGAGAAATTTTATGGAAGATGCAAAGAACAGACAGGAAAATAGCACGGCTCCCGCTTTTGAAGCATAGATGGATGGTGGAGTTTGAAGTTTTATCGCACCAAACTGACATTAACTTCAAATTTCTATTAATATGTAGCCCATTTGATTCGGTAATCTTTCAGCCTGTTTCACCTATCCTTCGTTAATCGTTGTTAGTATCATTTAGAAGCTACGAACTGCTGCCAATCATCTTGTTCATATGAACTAGTTATACTGCCTGCTTATTCAAGTGGATGAAACAAACCCAATGGAGCAAGTTATGAGCATCATGTAACATAGATGAACATATAGTTACCTTACCCTGTTTTGTTAGTATGTATTGCCAATTAAACATCTAGAAAGTGATGTTATTGTTTGTGCGTGCCTTTAATCAAATTCATGCAAATAGTAGCTCACCTAAGGGGGTAAATATCTATTACGGAAATAGTACACATTTTACCTAAACCTAATTATGCTTCTAGTTTATTGATAGTAACCATAGACTCAAAATCAGGACCAGACAGAACAGTTGATTTGGTAGATTGATGGATTAATCAATTCAAGTGTAAAAACTAAAAAAAAATCGGCTGATCTTATAACTGGTGGAAACCAGTTAGTTTCTGTTTTTTATTATTATTTAATTTGATAAAAAAGTATTTCTAGCCGAATAAAAGGTCAATGTTATATAATTATTTCTGGTTTCATTATGGTTCAATTATTGTTGAGACTTGAGCTTGTGGGCCACTGCCCACTGCATTGATTGATTTAATGACCATTTGATTTTCAAAATGTTGATAATTACGCGTTCATTATTATATGCAGTGACCATAGACACACAACAAAGATGAGATGCAAAATGTGTTGGGATAGATGGCCAAACCTTACGCGATTTGGATTTAAATTTGAAATTCTGCAGGTGTTAGATTACATCTAAATTTTGTTATAAATTATCAATGAGATTGGTGGTTCTCTCTAACTTTGTATAGAGGTATATCTCTCCTAATATAAATTTATTTATATTATAAAAAAGATGTTATATAGAGACAGTATCACTTGCTTTATCTTGATAAATACAGTTTATTTTCAAGTTTCTTGTTTGAAAATTGGAAGAGCGATTGGTTTGAAAATTATAAAGTTCATATGCCTTTTTTATGCAATAAAGTTCATATAACTGTGAAGAAAGGATGTGAAATACTTAAAACTAAGTTCTTTGAATATATCAGAATAAATTGGTATTTTTTTTTCATTTTTGTAGATACTTGAGCATAGTTTGAAAAAAAAATTAAAAAGTTAAGATCCTTGAAGATATGATAAATTTGAAATGCTCAACTAAATTCTTCGAACATATCAGAGTAAAAAATATATAATTGAAATTAAATTAAATTAAGTTAATTTCATTAACGTTCTGGCAGTAAAAAAATGAGAAAGAAATTGCATGAGGCACATATCCTCCATTGGAAAATCCAAAACTAAAAGGACCTATATATTAAAAAAGAGGTGTGAATTCTACAATGGACTGTCTCAATAAATAGTTTGACATTGACAATAATATTTATACAATTTTACCAACTCGATCAAGTTCTCCAACTTTGTGATTTTAGAATTTGTCCCACCACCAAAGCCATCCCCTTCTCTCTGTTCCACTCTTTCATCAGTTTAGCTTTGACACCAATCATGTATCTTGTGTTTGTTATTTGCAATATGATGTAGACTAACATCTCTGCAAAGGTACATGAAATCAAATGATTTCTGAATACAAATTACATACCTTAATTATTACTTTACAAATCTCCTCGTGCTAAAATTACTTTTTGCTCACATCTTCACAAAACAGCATTTGCTGATTTCAAGCAGATATCATACAACTCGTGTTAATATATTCAGTAATCAAATGTATCTTGCAATTTTTCAATTCTAAAATATCCAATTGACAAATAAGAACCATTCAGGCCAAACACCAGATTTCAACTTTGCAATATTTTTGCGACAGATCAGCCTCTAATCAACGGTGCATTCAAAATCCAGATGGTGGCAGTTCCAAACACAGGTAAATCTATTTTATTCATTCACCCATCAAATAGATTTTTATAGCTAAAAGTCTAAGTGAGTTGGGTCTCAGAGGCTTAGAGAACTCTAACAAAGATACTTACAGATCATTCACTAATGAGATACTCATGCTAACAACAGGAGCTAAATCCACATTTTGTAAAATATGAACCAACTCTTTACCAACTGAAATTACCTGTCAAATAGATTTTTTGATCACATGTGTCCTTTTAACAAACCTACATGATCCACTTTAGCTTTAAATAAACCCTCAGTAACCACGTAAGCTTTCAATTTTCAATATCATCTGCAATTACACAGCATTTTTATTCAGGGAAAATTTTGATAACTTCTACTCTTACTCTTATTTGTCTATTTATCTTTAATCGAATATATATTTTTGAGGGGGGTATACTATTTACAATTTTCATTTAAAAATATTTGATGAACAAATGAATCAAGAGGCCATCATTATCCATTATTAATTAAATCAATGTTCATGCACTGGATCGGGCACATCAGGATTATTCTTAATAATCAACGTACAAGCTGGGTCACTCATTTGATTTCCACCAAGTACCGATTTATCCGAGCTCGAACTCAAAGTGTGATGGATAGACTCTGCTGGTCTATCTTGTTTATCAATTTCTTTGCCTGAAAAATGAAAAGCAAACATAGCAAAGTTATAAAACATTCCCTAAAAATTAAAATTTCAACCAATATATAATAAAGCAAACAAACCTTTTTCTATATCTTCTGAAATATTATCAACAAGCCCCTTGTCCTCTTGTGGGCTGGAGCATTCGGATTGGCTCGAGACATGTGGTGCTAAACTGGGCTGGTTGTAGGCTGATCGTATTTGTTCGTAAATCTCTTCCATCTTTCCACATTGTTCATCTTTCTTATCCATGTCAATAAGAATCTAAAACAAAATGAATTAAGTTCAAAGCTGTGAATGAAAGACTATGGAATGGAGAAGGAGCAGTGAGAAAGGGAGATTTACCTGTGCTGAATGGCTTCTAAATACTGGGAGAAATCGTTGTCTACAATACTGATGAAAAAGAAGGGTAACAATGAGCAAGGGAATGGTAAATCCAGATGCAACTGGGGAGCGTTTTAGTCCAAACACCCCAAGCGCGATAAGTTGAGCAACTAGCAAAGAGAAGACCGTTGTGTTGTGTGCAATGGGCCAGTATTGTCCGCCACTGTCGTATTTTGTAATGTACACGTTGAGAATCTGAAAAAGGCTAAAGTCATTACAGAAGCTTTCCCTAAATGTAAAAAATATAAAGCATGGAAACATTCATTTAATGACAGAAAGTAGACTGCGTCGTGTATTTGGGTATGCAAATCATCCTAGAAACAAATCAAACATGATCACATATCATTGCATGCATAGATGTAGATGTGCATCACGGTTTTTGTTTTTTTATTTCCATCTGACTATAGCTAGAAAACTGTCGGGACAAGATGGATATAAGTAGAGAAAGTGCCAGGATACATAAGAAAAAGAGAATCAAAGCCTTATGAGAATCAAGTCACACAACTTCTAATTTTCAAGCGTGCACTCACGACCTTGACAAAATATAGTAAATGCAAATGATGATCAATGATCAAATATTTTTACACTTTCAGTCTGATCATTTCAGCCACAAAAGGAAGTAAAATATCCTTAGTAATAGGGTTCCATGAGAGCTAAGCATTAATTTCCAGTTCCCACCTTCCTTTAACAATTCCTTTATTTTATACTAGTTTCATTTGTTAAAACAAAGTGAGTGAACCATCTTCTAAACTTATGCAGAGTTTACCCCCATTTTCTCTTCACGTTTTATACATAAGTTCTTATATAACAAGTGTTTATATTAAATAAATACTTAAATTATTTATGCAAATAGCCCCTCAATTCTTAAAACAAAATACAACGAAATAAAAAATAAAAAGAATCTCCAACCACAAATTAGGGAGTTTTTATGGATAAGGGAAAAATTAAGAACAATGAATTCCGTAACGAGGAAAAGAGAAGACAAACACTTGATATAAGTACTAACCTGGTTTCGGTAAACAAGGTAAGCAAGGAAAAAGTAGATCAACAAGAAGGGAAGCATTAGAGGTGCCAGAATTGAACAGGTGAACCCAAGAAATCCAAACAGTAAGATCCTTGGAATTTCTGTATGGTATGGAAAAGATATGCCACCATTAAGTGTATCACCATCCTTAACCCTGAGTAGGAATCTCTGGAATAGATTGTATAAAAGAGGACAAATTTGCATAACTTCAAATCCCAAACTTGCCCAACCAGATGACAAAACATAAGTTGTGAAGAAGGTAGCCTGCATACCATGAAAAAGCCTTGTGAATCATGACTCTCAGAAGAGCTATCAATATATATCTTCTAAAAGATAAAAGAGTGTTCATTATCAGTGTTGCTCAAATCTCAAATACATTCAAGCACACGATCATTTCAACAAGAAAATACAACAATACTCTACAACATCATAAAGTAGGTCTAAATAGAGGGTATGTGATTTAAAGTACACACTGTCATCTAGAAATCTAAATAAATCACCTGAGCTGGCACTGCCTTTGCAAGTTGTGCAGGCAGGTCTGTTATGCTATCAAAGACAGAAAGTTGGCTGATAACAGAACCAGTAAAAACATTAACAAAAAACACATTCCAGATTGTGAAGTACAAAACTTTCCAACATGCACTTTTCTTCCTTCCACTGCGGGAAATAGAACCCTCAACTGTTGAAAATAGCATCATCACCGGTGGAACTGCACACAAAAATAAAACCAATATCACACTTGGTAGGTAACCAGTCACCAGCTGGTTCACATATCCCCTGCACAAAAAGAAAGAAAGAATCAACTTACAGTGAACTTTATAGCAATTCAAAAATTAAAAATACCTATCTAAAACTCCATATTCCATATCTGAGTTTAAATGGTAAATTACATTTCCCTCCTTTGAGATATGCTTTAATTACAATGTCCTCCAATCTAATTTCGAAAATTATAATTGCCTCCCACAGAGAGATGAATATTGCTTTTCACTTCAGTTTATTTTAATGTAAACCAGTTTTGTTTTGTGGGGAGTAGAGACATATTTTTCTGCCTATGCTTCACACCATCGACATGGGGAAAGATACTACTATGCTTATTTTAAGAAGACAATGAGGTATATAAACATAACATTTTAGCACTGCTTATGTGACATAATAAACTACTTTTTTTTAAGTGACACTAATGGTCGTATTACAAATGTACTCAGAGATTTGAACTTTGTCCCTTTACAACGCCAAGCTCCTACCACTGAGCTAGCACCCATGGACAAATCATAAACTAATTAAAATCCCAAACAATGAGAACCTTCAACTAGCATGTGAATACTGATATCAAAGATAAAAGTTGGGAAAATTCCAAATAAGTGGGAATAATTAAACCACTCAAGTGGTTACTCATTTAACCACACTTTAAAGTTTAACAAAGTTAACAAATTGAGTTTTTTTTGGTCAATTTCTTTTTTCTAATTTTTAAAATAACATTGTTAATATAAATAATTCCGTACATTAAGTGTAAACTTAAATATGTTTTTTGTCCCTGCAAATATACCACTTTTTGTTTTTAGTTCCTATAAACGTTTTACTTTGTTTTAGTCCTTCCCCACTTTTTGATTTTGGACTTTGTTGTTTTGTTTTAGTTCGTGAAGTATTTGTTTGTGTTGGAATTGATCCCCATGTAGAACATTTGATTTTAGTCTCTCCAATATGAGCTACATAAGGACTAAAATGAATATTACAGGGATCATTCCAACATGAACAAATTTCACAAGGATTTAAAAAAGCAAGAATTTTTAAAGCAAAAAAGTGATCTATTTGCAAGGATTAAAAACAAGCAAAAAAATTTAGACTCAAAGCAGAAAGTGGTATATTTGTATGGACCAAAAATATATTTATTAAATGCACCTATGAAGCACATAAAATGAAGTTTAACACACAACTTATATCATGCATAATTCTTTTTCTCGAAATCCTTATCCATGTATATGGTTAAAAAAGTGAGTTCAACCATGAGTATAGAAGTAGAAGTCCATGACATTCGTCCCTCAAAGATGCAGAAACATCTTACTTTTTAAGTACCCCTGTCAGAAAAGGGAACATTTTCTGAAGCTTGTCTAGTTGAGTCAAGCCTTGTACAAATGTAACAGGGATAAGGAACACCAGCATGAAGGCAATAGAAGCCGCAAGTGTAGCCATCTTACGGATCCAAAGTAGCCTATATCGTATGCGAATATTGGACCAGTGAACATCATGTGGTTCAGGAGCCATGTCTGTCACCCATAACATAGGATTTGATGTTTGCAGAGTCTGAGCAGCCATAAGAGCAGCATACCGACTTTTAAAGAACACAAAAGCAGCTGGGGATTCCTGTATCAGAGATTCAAACTTGAAGCATACATTAGTGAACATAAAATAAATGTTATCACAAATTGCTTACTTTATGTAACTACTAAATGACAACAAGGATTATAATAACCTGGATTTCATTCGATAATATATAATGATAAAGCACACAGAAGAAGATAACACTAACAGCATTGAGTTGAGACAACATAAAAAAGTATTGGTTTCTGTCAAGAATAAATACATGGCTAGTGGCTAGTGCAAAACAAATTATAATAATGACCAGTTCAGATACATGGCTAATACACAAGAAGGAAACATCAAACAAAAATATAAAACCTGCCATGTTAGGACCAAACATTGGGCAATGAAAAGCCAAGAAAGTAAGCTCGGTGTTGCAAAAATGAAAAGAAAAATTCAAATTATGTTGCAATTCAGGCAGAACATATACCTTTTTCCTTGTATCTATGTCAGTGTAGCATGTGCTCCCATGAATACCACCCATCTCATTAGAATCCTTCTTAAAAGAATTTGTGGATATTCCCGAACAGCAACATGGCACAAAACTTGGTTTACAAGTCTTTTCCAATGAAGTTTCTCTAAGAACCTTGCACATATGTTCAGCCTCGTCCTAGGGAAAGAAGAGTAAAAAATATATACATAAAAAGCTGTTCTCTCAACAAGAGAAAAACAAGTTTATATTATTGGAAAAATAAAAAACACTTCAAATATCATTAAAAATTGAGATAAGTTATATACTCTAAATTCTAGAATCATAATCAAACCCAGAGAGAGGGGGTTAGATGCTTTAAATAGAATATGTTTTCATTGAATATAAGTTTAATAAGATTAAAAAGTTAAAATAAAAATAGATTTAGAAACCATAGTCTGAAATATAAGTTCAATAAAGTATTTATAGTATGATGATTTAAATTGATTTTTTTCTTCTTATTTGTGATATTTTATACACATTTTTACGGATTTAGATAAATATATATACAAATTTTATGAATTTTGAAGGATCTTACGATCCATGTTGCGATCTCAATTTTAACTACCTTGATCATATCACACACACCATTATCATATTCAAAGTCTTTAATATTTCTCTTCTTTTATTTAAAACCCTATAACTTCAACAAAAAGAAAAAAACAGTATGACGATGAAATGACAATATAAAATATTTTAAAAAGGTAAGAAGCACACCTTCAGTTTCTGAACTCTGCCAGACTTATAAATCATTTGGTGGGACAAATATGTTGATTCATGGTAATATGAGAAGAACTTGTTAACTGTGTCACAATATGATTTGTCTGCCGACCAGGGAATTGATCGAACAAGAACAGTAAAATGACTTGGACTTGGAGGAGATCCAGCAATATGTAGAAGCCTCAACTTAGTAATGCTCTTGTATTCCTAAACAAAATGTCAAAAACACCAATTGACTAATCATATTTAAGAATTGGAAAAGAAAACTAGAAAAGAAACTCGTTAGGCAGAGAAAGCTCCTTACAAAGTAAAGAAGAGAGCAAGCTGCAAGTGTTATGATGTATAATGCAAGACAATGGGCCCAAAGCCTGACATGCAAAAGAATAAAAACCACAAATAAGTAATCAGTTTGGAGTTTGGACATGTATTCCTGAATAAAATCATGAAATTTTACTTCATAACATCTAACTTTTCTAGAAAAAATAACAAAATAGGTGGAGAGAGAGAGAGAGAGATTTCTAACAAGGTGATTATGTGGGGGGAAAGCATGGGGTATGAAGGCAAAACAGAAATTTGGAGAGTTATTCAGCCTCCGGCTTGAGCCTTAAGCTTTTGTGCTGTGGGATATTTCTTCTTTCAGTTTTATCATTTTTTTTAACGGATTTTTCAGATATAGTTCACTGTAATCTTTTTGCAGCGATATTCAGTAAAAGTTACAGGTTTTCATGATTATTTTCTAAGTTTCCATCACATAATTAGTTCTTACATTGAAAAATAAGACATAACTCTTACCAT
Organism: Cicer yamashitae; assembly: GCA_037974755.1. Taxonomy (NCBI): domain Eukaryota; kingdom Viridiplantae; phylum Streptophyta; class Magnoliopsida; order Fabales; family Fabaceae; genus Cicer; species Cicer yamashitae. Next base: position 51,905,026 of record JBBPBQ010020324.1, on the reverse strand, counting down.
CTTGAACCTTGATTGACATTCTCAATGGTAAATACATCCAGTGACTCCAGAGGTATATGCTTATGCGTGTCATTACCATAGTAATTCACAGGAAGCACTAGAATAATGCAGATGACAGCAGCAATGGAAAAAACTCGAATACTGCAGGAGTCAATAGCAACATGGACAGTTAGTATAGTCCCAAGATGGACAACTGAAACTTCTTTAAACTTCTTTAGGCTTTTATTTTATATTGATTCAAAGTAATATAAAATCTGGTGAAACCAAACACAGTAAAATAAGTCAAGTAACGAGTATAATGATTTACTGTACTCAAGTCAAAAGTGCATAAATTCCATAAAGGCTACAATGCAAACTCACTTTTAACATCACTATTTTAGTTAATTGATGAGTCAACTGGCATATCTGTCAGTTAGGCATTATGTATAGTCAACAACAATATTGCTATTTTCTCTGAGCACAAATCTCAATAATGGTTACCAGTATATAAATGCATAAAATCATCATTATTGGTGATAGACAGTTAGAAACATTTGCCACAGATCATGAGATCAAAGCACAAAATTTAATTACATTATTTCGTTAGACTTTTAGTACTTTTATTGTACCGTCCAACAGCAAAACATGCAATCAAGTATGCTTTACAGATGAATCATTTATTTCCAAGCCATTTTAATGTTTGTATGCCTTTGGCACAGCCACTCAAAAGATTGACTTTCATGAGAAGTTATTATTGAAAGAAGGTAAAGTCGTTTACTAAGTGATAAAATTAATGTGCAGCACAGTTAGCATCTTAATTAATATTGACCATGACCAGAGAGATTTTTATGGTGCATCATGTGAAATACTATCAAATATACATTCGTGACGTATGAATCACTTGGTACGTTTGGTAGATTTCAGATTAAAATAAGATTCGGATAATAAAGCAATCCAACTCTGGTGCAATGTTACCAACATAACACAAGGCACGGAGCTTAAACTAGTCAAATTTTAGAGGGATTGAACAACCTGAACACAAGTATCCTTACAAAAACAACAGCGTCCAAGCCACCAATAGCCAATATCTCATCCTCAGATGTTTCCCATGCTTTTAATATCCAGCTAGGAGAGGGAACAAATCTTTCTAGCCAGAAATCAACGTGTCTTGAATGCCGAGATGCAAGTCTCCGTCCAAAGTACACATTAACATTGCTAGGCTGTTTTCTTAATATAGAATAAAATGAAAATAGCACCACACACACAGCAATATTAATTCCAGCAGAAGTTAAAAGAGCAGTAATGTCCATCCCTGCTCTCTGTACTGTGAAACTCGACAAATCTCATTACCCATGAAGAAAGTCATTAGAAATCTGAACCATGTCCATCACCTGAAAGAGTTAAAATCAAATCAATGCCTCCATAAGAAATGGTTTTGTTGGACACAAGTACAGGAATGCACCATTGAAAAATATTGTTTTCCTTAGGTTAAGATGTAGCAAAAGGTCTATCCGTAACTAGGGATATTTTCACCATGAAATAAAGGGAAACAGAACAGATATGTAAAGGACTAAAATGAAAAAAGATTATAATTAACTTCAGAGTTAAAGCTAACAGACACATGCTGAGAGATATAGAAATTAAGCTTAAAATAACTCTAAGCAAGAACCATTTACTTTCTCATTTTATAGTCACGAAGGTACATATCTAATATTTATCTCACACGTTGTACAATAAAAATATTTCATTTTCATCATTAGGGGAAGATTCAAGTATGCAACTTGTTGTTCTTGAGTGAAATTTTAAAATAATAATAATACTAACTGGAGATTAAATTGTCAACCATTTTCTAAGTCCATGACCCAATTTAGCTGCAAGTTATGGATGATTTGATAAGGCAACTCGTACAAGTATGAAAATCCACTTGGCATTCAATTTCATAAATTCCGTATCCCCTTTTACCAACAGATACCAACCAATAGCAATAGCCCACTTAACATTGTGTTTGGAATTACTGAAAATTGGAATTCATATTATTTTAATAATTGATTTTCTAATCATTTTTAATGTTAGGAGCTCAATTGAAAAAGAGAGACTTGATTACTTGAATTGAATTACAAATCAAATACCATACTCAAAACACATTAAAGATCAACCAAATTGATTTAAGATTAGTAATTTTTTTATCATCCTTACAGTGGGTACATGATTTAACAAAGGAGGAAAAAATCAATACTAAAGTTAAAACAATAAATCAGATCAGTTCACAAGATACCTGTTTCCAAACACACTCAAAATTATACAAAAAAATCAAATATTGAATTTACAAACCCCTACTCAGTTTCCATGCCGTAAATTGCACATAACTAAAAAGCAGATCAGTAAATCACTATCACACTACAGTAACCAGTAAAATTGAACACAATTGGAATTCTATACTTATCTCTCTAAACAAGAAATGATTCACACACATAACCGAAACAGATTCAAACTAACACAACACAAATCGTATAATCAGTCATTTCCTTCCGATAGCCTCTATAACGACGCTTTAATTATATTTAATTAATTAATTTTTTCAAATTTATTACTGCTATCGACGTGGCAGTAGTATTGGTGTTCGTAACACAAGTTAAACCAAACGCCAAAAAATTAAATTAAAAAACTCAAATAAAGATAATGATCACAACAAAATTCCATAAGAAACTATCAACTGATTGAATGAAAATGAAAAATATAAAAAAGACGAAATCAAAACAATTATGAGAGGAAGCAATAATCAAATCAAAATACCGAAGAAGAGAAGAAGAGAACGAGAAAGCAAAATGTACCAGCACACGGATGAACAATTCGTCGATGAAAGTCAGAGCCAGAAAAGTATTTGAAGAAGCGAATAAGAAAATGCTGAACGAAAAAGCAAACGAAGAAAGTGAGGCTTAAAAGTTAAAATTCACACAGAACGCTGCACACGTTGCTTCTACTTCACAAGAACGTGCGTTTGTGCATATAAATTGAAAATTGATTCAACTGCAACAAACGAAAATCGGAACCCTAAGTTATAGATTTTTTTTTTTTTTTTTTTTTTTGTTTTGCTTTTTCTTCGCCACTATTCTTTTCTCACTTCACCGAAAATCTGAATAAAAAACAAATAGGGAATCGCAGCAATTATCAGTAGCCAACGAACACACAAATAGTTTATGGCGACGTATAAGTAATCATTAACCACAGAAAAAGCCACTTTATAGAATATTAATAATAATTCATTCAAATCATAATATAAAAATAATAATAATTCATATTCATACGCATAAGGTTTGGTAATTGACTGATTTTGATTTTTTGGGAAGAAAGAAAATAGCGGGAGGAACGGATCCTCCACGTGGCAGACACCAAGGCGCCAACCGCAAATGGGTAAGCATAACCGCCCTAACTGGCCACGAATGCTTTTCTGATACGCTGCATCGCGGCGCATGACGTTCGATACAGGATCATGTGCCGTGATGCTGCCATTTGGCTGATAATGATATTGTAATGACTGTTGACTATTTTCAAACGCCTAAAATGAATAACTCATTTTTAAAAATAAAATAAATAATATTAATTATTAAACATCAAATTAATATTATTAATAATTAATATATGACATAAATTTTTATAATAATTAATTTGTTTATTTTATTAATTTCTTATTTTAGAAAAACATTTTTTAAAAAAAATTCTGGTGCCGACTTGTTGGGTATGTGGTGGGCTCAAAACCAAAACACGTTTTGGTTGCTTGATGCGGGCCATAGTGGGCCCACTACAAGGCAATGTCGGAAGAATTGGACTGGTTGGGCTTTCTTGTTCGTTTAGAACTCTTTCATAACACGCCTTAATCATAAGACAAATAACCCTTATAACCCCACACCTAATCCCCTACTTTATATTTTAAAATGAAATCTATTTTACTTGTATATTTTAAAAATATTTTTTAATTTTTTATGACTTCTTAGAAAATTAAAATTTTGATTTTTGGGAAGTAGATAAAAATTCAATTAACTGAACTAATATTTTTCAAACTTGAAAAAAAAATACAAAATTTAGGATTTGAATTTTTTAAAATAAAATAAAAACTAAGTCAAAAATTGAGCTTTTTATAATAACTTGAGTTTTCTAAACGTAGTTTTTGTAAAAAAAACTTAAATTTAAAATTTTCTGTTTTAGAAAACTTAATACTTGAATTTTCAATACATTACTAACTAAGCATATTTAAAGTTTTATAAGAATAACAGGTAAATTTACAAATCATCTAAGAGTGTGTTTGGATGTGGTAATTAGAAATTTTAGAGAAATTAAAATTTTAAATAATTCAAATGTTTCGATTGAATATCTTTCATTTATAAATTTTTTTTGGAATAAAGGAGTTATTCTTTGACAATTTGGCTATTTTTATAAATTTTAAAGTTTTTGGGGCAAAATAAAAATTAAATTGGGCTAAGACTGAAATTTTGAAAACATTGAGGTATTATTGTGCAAAATTTTAGAGACAAACTCACAAAATTTGAACATTTTAAAGACCAATTTGCAAAAAAGTAATAAATACAATATGTAAATTTTAAAAACATAAAGCGTCAAAATTATAAATTTAAAAAATTATAGAGACAATTTTATGATTCATATTTTACAGAGGAACGAGGAAATTTAAGATTTTTAAGTTTTAGATGATATTTTAAATTATCTAAATTTAATTTTGACAATCTACTTTATAAAACTTCTTCATTTTAAAAATTATTCAAAATTATTATCTAAACAAAATAATTTATATTAAAAAATTTTAAAAAATTTAAATTTCTTTAAAATATTACATTTCTTAAAAAAAAATTATTTCTTTCAAATACACTCGTATTTATTAGTTGTGAATTCAATCCATCATAAAATGCACTTAATCATAGTCATAAATAATGTGAGTGGTTGGTCAACAAAACCAGCACATTTTGTCCTTTATTGAGCATTATCCTTCATTTTTTCTTTGGATTTCTGCTGTCGGTGTAATGAATGTGAATGTGAGTCAGTTGTGAGACATGGAATGAGTGTGTGAAATATATTTGATATTATGGGCAAAATATTTACTATATATTTTACTTACTTTCTTAATTACTAATGTCTTCAACTCTTATATTCAACACACACAAAACAAATCTTATTTGTTTTCATTAAAAAAAAATCAGAAAAATAGCAAATGGTTTGAAGTGGTGAAAACATAAATAAAAAAATTGATTTATGGCTAAAAATATGGGTATAAAAAATGTGTATAGATAACGTCCAAAAAAAAATATATGTATAATTAATATTCCGAAAATCAGAGTTAGGGTGTGTGTTTCATAATTTTTTATGAAAAAATTTATTCTTTTAAATTAAAAATCATTTTTTATTTTTAAATGACGTTTGTTTCAAAATTTTTTAAAAATCATTTTTTGGCTATAAATGAGAAACTAAAAATAGTAGTTTCTCAAATTCGCTTATGTGATAGATGAAAGAGAATATGCCACAAATTTTAAAAACACTTAATTTAACCTTATCTTTTTCAAAAAATCCAAAATTGTCCTTCATTACTTATGCCAGTTTCGCATACTAAATTGTGGCAGTTTTTTCTCCTTTCATGAGATTATGATATACGTAATTTTTTAGTTTAAAAAATCACTTTTATAAAATTGTATACAAATAGATTAAAAATTATTATTTTAAAAATCATTTTTATAATAGTAAACAAATGGAAATAAAAAAAATCATTTTTAAACAAATTTCTACAAAATAATCTCTAAATTAAAAATTATTTTTATTTAAACTCAAACAAACACACATTTAATTAAACAATCCAACCAATTGAATCAAACCATTTGAATCGAAAATTGACCTATCATCCCATTTTATTAATTTTCAAAAGTGTTTAGGTAATAAACCAAGAAAACCCGCCGAAATCAGTCCAAAACCAAAATACACTAAAAAAATCGGTGATTAACTGATATAAAGTGGTTTAAAAAATAAAAAGCAGTTTTTTTATAAAGAAAAGTCCAAAAACCACAATTTTTACTTTATAAGTATTTTGCGCATTTTATTTGATTTTTTTTTCTTGTGTAGCTTTTCAGTTTTTATAGTGGTTATTTTGAAAGCAAATAATAAAATTCTAAATTAAACATAAGAGCTTGATGCCAAAATAGTCTCACAACAAGATGAGAGGTGTTAAAATATAATTTTATTTGTAAATGGATATTACTGTTGTAATTGTAAATGAATATTATGATATTTTACTTGTAATATATTACAAATTAAGACACAGTTAAGTAAAGTTATCCTACCAAATTATGTTGTTTTTATTTTATATTATTTTTGTTTCAATATTTTATATTAAAAAAGTTAAAATATAGTATTTTATTATCATCAGTTTGGCTGCAGTTGAACTTTGATTGAACTTTTAAATCTTAAACCGATTCAATGTTCGATCTAATTATCTGAATATTAGTATAAATAATAACTATGTTTTACTTATCAGAAACGCTATTTAATGTTGCACTATTGTAGATTTATATTTTTAGTAAATAGATAAATTGATCATTAAAATTGTAACTATCAATCAAATTAATCATTAAAATTTGCAAATTAACAAATATAATTTTAATTACTATTTTACAATTTCATAAATATCTATATTTAAATTGTTATCGTCAGTGATCATGATATGACATGTTAATTGAATATTTAACTCCTTCTTGCTTATCTCAAATCAATGTCGTCAAATGTGAACTAATTTTCCAATGAAATTTATATCTTGCATTGACTAATTTTTTCATAATTAGTTCATGCACAATTATAATTACTCACAAATTTATCTTTGAGATAATAAAATTTCATCAGCATATTCATCCCCGGAAAGATGACATTGATGTCGAATGGATAAGCCACATATTCAATTATAGTGTCAAAGATATATTTATTAATTCACAAAATTTAACGACTAATTTGACTGACACTTATTCAGTCCTTATATTTTAGATTTTATGTTAATTGCATTTTTAGTCATCCTATTTTTACTGATTCACAGAATTGACCTTATTTCAAAAGTCGACAGTTTTAGTCTCTTTCTTTGATCAATTAGAAAATGATGATGTGGGATGTTTTAGATAACGTAACGATAATGTAGAATGATTAACACTCCTAAAATTGGAATAAAATGCCATATAAATTTAAATTTCAACTTCAAAAAAAATTTATATTTTAAATTTAATTAATAAAATATAAATAATTAATATATCTAGATATTTCTATATAGTAGAATTGTCTATCATGTTATCATTATTTTTTTAGTTAAAAAATTGAAGAAGGGACAAAAACTATCAACTTCTTAAATAAGAGGACTAATTACAAAAATTGATAATAATAGAAGGACCAAAACTACAATTAAAGCTAGATTATATGAAAAAGTCTCTTAAACACTATTATAGATACAATTTAATTTTTTACAAAAGCTATTATAGATACAACTTCCATATTCCTCCGTTGCAATGCAAGAAAGTGCTATTATTAAATAAATCATATTTCAATTAAAAACAAATACTACCTCCCTATCTTTTTATAAGCTTTCCTTATTAATAAAAATTAGTTGTGTAGAACAAGCAAGATCAATCATATTTCAAAATAATATCAACCATACATGATAAAAAAACATCATTTGATGGCGTAACGTTTAGGAGTCTTGCTAATACTTATTTTAAAAACACATGTTACACAATAAAATGTAGAAACTTTATCTCAAAAATTATTTATTCAATTCCTCAAAAATTTAAAAATTATTTTCTGCACGTACAAGTTTATCTTTTGCTTCGAAGACATGTTAACAAGACCCCTAACATTATTCGGTAAATTATAATATGTTGTGTGATTCATTGTATCAAACACACTTATTTTTCTGTTCTTTTAATGATAAAAACACACTTCGTTTTCTTTATCTTTTACTATTTATTTTTTTTTATTGACCAACTTAAATGAATGCTAAAAATATTTAAATCTAAAAAATCTTATAAATAATTATATTTTAAAACCCGCAAGAATTTTTTTTAAATATAATCTTTTAAAACTTCAATCCAATACAACCCACCAAGTTGATTGGAAACAAACTTAAACCTTAAAAATATAAAGGAACACAAAACTAACAAAAGCATATTGCAATTTCCATCTTCTACTCTTTCTTGTGCCACTGTATAATCTATAGACTGAAAATAGAATTCATTATTTCCTCATTTAACAACAACATTGGAGTAGAGCAAATATAACAATATTTAATTTATATTTCACAAGAACAAAAATAGGAATATCACTTCAGTACAACAATCACCGCCACTTTAATTATAGATCCCCTAATTCAACTTATAATTAAGTTAAATACCAAATCGATTCGTCCTTTGTTACCAGGAATTGGTATTTCAAAGAATAAATATATATATATCAAGCAACAACAAAAGTGATGATACACCATCTATGGCGAGTACTTATCAATGAATTAAATTACCTTTTATAGAAGAGAATTTTTAGAAGAAAATGAAACAGCAACTATGGAAAGTGGAATATCTATATCAATGAAGCAGCAACGAATCAGTGGAGTGACTTCAAGTGGAATATCTGGCATCGTGGAACATATGAACTCTTTGTTGAAGCCTCCTCAAACTTCTTATTAACAGCTTCATTCTCCTCTAAGTTATTTTGAAGGAAAAACTTGACCCACCAGGATGAACTCCTCATCTTGGCCTGAAGCAAGAGGAATCAATTAATTTTGAATCTTAAACTTTAAAATAAATGGAAGACTATATGGTGAAAATATCCTCGGCTTCAAAAAAGGTTGAAGGCATGAAACAGAGGACCAACAATAAAAGCACAGATAACACAACATTACTCTTCATGTAAAATCCACTCACCGCTCTTCCAAATTTAGAAACATCTGCTACCTTGGCCTTTTGATTGGTTGGAATACCTTCATTTGTAGATCAGATATCAGATGTCAATGACAGGTTCAAAAGATTATTGACTAAGACAGTCTAACTACTGAATAATTATTGTATTGACACATGAATCTGGACACACTACCAACACAGGCAGTATATTAAAAGCTCAAATCCCTAGTGTAACTCAACAAATTTACTGCCAAATAGAATGTATATTCGCGTTAGCTCAAACACGCTACTTCAAACAAAACTTCCCCTCTTAAAATTGTTGGAGGGAAATTTAAGTTTGTAAACATTAAATTGAGGGCTATCATTACATAATAAAATTGCAATGTTTTTGGAACAGGATAAAATTGCAATGTTAATGCGTTCAACTTCAATTGGGAAGTTGACAGTTTTCAATAACTTTGGAAAGGTGAGAGATAACCTAATATCCAATTTACTTGAAAAGGTGTCATTTGATATCCACTATCCTTGTAGTGAGAGTGTCTCTAGTAAATGAGCACCTATCACTCCTTACAATTGTTAAGTGGGCTACTATTTGCAGGGTTTTACATACAACTTGGGGTGGGTTTTAAAGTTTTTACAAACGTCCTTGATAACAATAACCTATAATAAAATAGAGTTGTCAAATAAAGAAGTAATTATTACTTTATTTGACACTCTATTTTATTATATGTTATTATTGTCTTCGTTATGAAGTACAACTACAAAACAAAAATAATAATAATCTATAATAAAATAGAGTTGTCAAATAAAGATGTAATTATTATTTTATTTGACAACTCTATTTTATTATAGATTATTATTATCTTGGTTTTGTAGTTGTACTTTATAACCAAGATAATAATAATCTATAATAAAATAGAATTGTCAAATGAGGTGGGTTTTAAAGTTTTTACAAACGTCCTTGGTTCCAAGAACGTTGGGAGGAGGGTGCCGAATTACATAAATTTGTGTATTCTATTTGCTTAGCATGTGCAATTATTCCCAAAATCATACTTTAGCTATAAATTCTAATTCATTGAGCATGCCTTTGATGTTTGAACCAAATGCTACGTGATATAAGTTATATATTCATCAACACTGTTAAGCTCTTTTAAAAACCGAACTTGGCATTTGAGAAAAATTATAAATTTCTGTACAGCATGTGAATCAAAGTAATTCTGAAAAGACATAGTTTCATGTTAATGGCAATGGAAATAAATTTCTATAACCTTCATTTCCCCATTTGGGTTGAAAGGACGATGAACTTAACTGATTTAATGCACGTTGCATGTTAAAGAAATCTCTTTGCACAGAAAAATAAAGTTTACCCATTGATGGGAATTAAAATTCCATAAAATGCTCTTACCAGTGAATATCACTAAACCATCAGATGATACCCTCACCAAATCTGGAAGAGTTTTATTGAGGTATCTGGGGGATAGGTAATCCAGAGTATCTGAAACAATTACAAGAGAGAAAGATTTTGGCCTATATGGAAGAGGAAACTTGACATCAGCCACACGCACACTGCCTCTACGGATTAGTGATTTGCAACTACTATCGGCATCCTCAATATCATATGGTTCTACACCCCAGGCTTCAGTTTCATCCTCCCTTTTCAATTTAGAGACCACATAGCAAGTATCAGGACCAACATGCAAAACTTTATGCATGCTATCTCCATATGTTTTCTGTAAAGTAGGAATTGCACGTTGGACCTCTCCACTGCACAAATAATCACCTGCATCCGCAAGTTATGTATATTATTACAAAATATATGGAACCTACTTAAATGGAAAACTAGCTGCAGCTCAATATAGCTAACGGTTGATATATGTACAAACAAGCAAAATGTTAAGGATCGAGATACTATTACTAAGTCATTATGTTAGATGAAGGAGTACAGAGCGAAAGATGTTTTACGTGAACACTCCACTTGTTTGGGAGTTTTATCAAATGAGGCATTATGCTTGGGTGTATGGTGAGCAGATCATAGAGGAGTGTGATGTTCAACAAAAAATGTAAAAGTTGCAGACATACTTTCAGATTCCAGATGATCCCTCTATCCCACCCCTATCCATTTTTATGAACATTTCAAAGGGAAGGATTTTCAACATCCAACCAAAGGGAAGGAAACCAGAGCTCTTATTGTGCTCATTTCTCCAGTTTCAAGGCCTCAAGAGAACATGCTTATCAAATAACGGATTAATGGTAACAATAACCAATAACCAATATTTAACGATTCTAAAGAATGTAGGTTGGCAATAAATTGACAAAGTTTTGTCTCCCATTTTCCTAGATCTGTCTTTTTTCCTCTCTTATAATACATACAGTTCTGTCTTTATTTAGTATCAATAATTGGGTAGTGACCATAAAATTTACCAAATACAGAAGCTAAATATTTTGACATCGCAGACATGAATTGGTTTTGGCATCACACAAATATAGAACACAAAATTGAACCTTATTTCAACATAGTTTGTATGCCTTCTTCGCCAAGTTTTCTTTGCAAATAAGTGAAGAATTCTTTTAGTGAGGAGTGAGGACTCCTACTGCTATGTTTTGTATCTCTCCATTTTCTCTCTTGAAGCAACCGGGAGAAAACTCCATTTTCCCCTCATTTTCTCTTGTACAATGTGCAAGTGAAGAAAATAAACAGGCAAGTCTTTATTATGCTATGGACTCTAGGAAGCTTTGTGCCTCAGATGGACCCAGAAAGAAATAAGCATCGCTGTGCTTTGTTCTGACATAATGTCTTAAAATTTTAATGATTCTAAGTACCAAACACCACCAATTCCAGAGAGTAGAAAGTGTTTCATGAAGTCTTGACTATAAAAAAACATTGTGATAATTGTGATCCCCCCACCCACATTTGATGCAGCGATCTCTCTCACGTGCAATATCCGAGGAGAAAAGCATCATATTGTAGAATATACAAAGCTCCTGCACGTTCACATACACATGCACGACCTTGCGTTGTTGTCTAAGACTTCAAATTGAAAATTCATCAAGGGTATAATTAATTACTCCTAGTCCTAGGAAAATAACCAACATTTGAAGTTTTCCTAATAGGTTACAATTTAAAGTTACAACTAATATCCTGTCCAAAAAAAAGTTACAAAATATATAAAACAATATATTATGCGGCATAATTATTGCATACCAAATAAAAGACACAAGTTACAACCAATTAAAGAAAATTAAATATGGCATAATAATTACATACCAAATAAAAGACCACCAAAATAGAAATTGAAGGTGGAAAAAAAATCATAAATCAGCAATGAAGAAAATAAAAAATTACCTTCAACCTTGCTAACAGAATCTATACGGCTTCCATGTCCACCTATAATAAATTAGGGAGTGTGAAACGAATATAATAAAAAAGCTTAATCATCACTTAACGTATTAATAATAATATAATATATAATATATAATAATAATATACAAAAAAAAGCCACAAAACACATGATATAGTACATTCAAGTAAGAAAAAATAACAAGAAACAAACCTGAGCCCCTATACAAGTAGCCAATGAGAAACAAACCTCCCTACATTATTGGTATTGCAAAAACAAAAGCAAAATCAATCAGAAAACATGAAATTGAAAAAACTGAGCTAAGCACCATGTAAATTAAATCTAAATCAATCAAATACTAATTACATAAAATCAATTGGGATTTAAACTCTCACCACAACTATAAGCCCAATTGACAAAACTGGCGAAGTCTTCGATTTACTATCACCGAACCTTCTAGAAGGATTCCCTGCTCTCCTTGGCATCATATCTTGATTCAGATTTAATTACACAAAATTGAATAATCTGAAATATTATAAATTAGAAATCATAATGTTTATTTATCACATTAAAAGCTATATATAAGAAGCGAAATGAAAAATGAAAACGCGTTAGAAAAAGAGTAAGTAAGAGAGAGATAGATAGATCTGAAATGAAATGAATGAATTACCAGTGAAGAGTGTTATTGAACTTGTTGCATTATTATGAAAACGCTAGATCTGAACTAAAGGTGAGAAAGAAAGAATGAAAGAAAGAGAGAGAAAAAGAAAAACAGAGTGAAGATATATATAAGAAAAATATTTAATGTGTCGTTAAAATAGAACGGATAGATTTTGATGCTTGAAATAAATTCATTGAGTGTCGGTTGGTAAATTTCCAACTAATGATTATATATGGGCCAGGTATATGGGCTCACTGTTGGCCCAATTATGGCCCAATAAGATATCTGATGTGCCACGTCATATGGAGTCCAACCGAAAACTATAACTTTCTTTTTTTTCTTCTTTTTTTTGTTATGGCGAATTCGATTAACGGGAATTTCATGCGGAAGGAAGAAGATGAAAATGAAATTATATATATGGAATTATTATTATTATTGAATTGATATTATTAAGAGTGATTTTCGAAATGAAGGAAGATGAAGGTGATAAAAAAGAGAAAGTTCAAGATATCAAGCTTTGGGGAGTTTTTCTCTTCGGCTTAATTGGCGCTACCGCCACTACCTTCGCCGTGAGTTCTACGCTTTCTCTTTGTTTTCCCTTTCAATTTCTTTTCAAATTGTTGTTCAATTCAAATGCAACTATTTTCCTTAAGTGATATTAAGGTTTGCATCATCAATTTGATTCTACTGTCATCAGTTGCAACTTTGCATCATCATCGTTCTTATTATTAATTTTGTGTTAGTTATTTTCATGATCAAACAATGCAGTGATTGAGCATATTGTTCACCAAATTCGTTTCATTGTCAATAGCAGAAAAGGCACGCACAGACATCCATACATGATATATATCTACATATGTATCTATGTATGTAATCTTATACTATATGCTGTGAGCGTGTGTTTTTGCTCTTATGTTTTTCAGATTTTTGTTTGGTATGGAAAGTAAGTTTTTAATCATTTTTTTTTTTGAATTTGCTTTGAAGTATAATGAAACTGATCGTGCCTGCTATTATTGAACTCTTTTTAGCTGTCCAGGTCGTCGAAAGGAGGGACTGGCAGTTCTTTTCGATCAGCTTTTCAAGAAGAAGCATGGAAGAGATACAATAAGCGATTGCAAGAGGAGTACGAGGAAGAGATGGAAAGAGTGGTGAGTTTTTAATAAATCACTTACTTCTATACTTATTTTATTGTTACTGTGACCGTTGTCGATGTTGTTATATGAAAATAGTCACTGCCTTTAAAAAAAATTAACATTGAAGATGTGTGTGGTCTTTCAAAATAGGAAACCTTTTGTGATGAAACAATTTTTTCAGCAATCTTTATCAGTTGATTGTAGTAAGCTACAAAGTGTGGTTTTTTGTTGCTTAGATGTTTAATTGTTTGGTTAATGCTAGGCACTTTTGTCTTGAGTCTTATTATAGTCGTTTATGATGGTCACTTACAATAAGTCATTTATGATTAGTCACATATAATAAGTCACAAATTATAGTAACTTATGATAAGTCATTTAGGTAATGTGTTAGGAACCCAAGAATTGGATTCCAATGATTTAGAGGAAGAACACTAATATTTAGAAAAAATAAGAAATAATAGGAGAGAATCTCTCCAAGAAAATGATACACGAGCAGATACGCTCCTACAATGATTTACACCACTCAATTTCTAAAGTTACTAAAAGATCCTTTCTAAGGGAATGGAGGTCTATATTTATAGACTTCCTATACACAAGGATAGGGAAAAGGATTAATAGCAACTACCCCAACAGAAACAGCAAATAACGAACCTAACTATCTAATCCAACAACCCTTAACTACTTTAACTACTATAATTTCCCTTTATTCTATATCCTAACATAATGTTTCTGTCTTCTCTTTATAGGAAAGAATACGTCGCATGCAGAATGTGTTTAATAGAGAAAGGAATAAGTTTAGAAGAAATTATGAGAACTGGAAGGAAAATTGTCCCAGTGCATATCATCAGCATTTCCAAAGAGAAGATTGGTATTGGAAGGCCGAACAAACCTTCAAAGACCAGTGGAACAATTACCGAGACACTCCAAGGGAAAATGGAAGCATAAATTATCCATTATTATCACACCACTACTCAGTTTTGGGTCTTGACAGGTACTCACAGAAATCCATTGTTATAATGTGCTTGTCTAGTATCTGCAGCAGTTATATCAGAATGCTGTTATATGTAGAGGTACATTCAACTTTTTCAACTATTTTTTTTTAAATTCAAAATTATTTAATTTTGATCCTATAAAGAATAAAGAATTTTACACATTCAGCAGACCATGCTGTGGCAGTTGTTTGCAAACGTGTTTAAAACTTCTATACTATGTAAAATCTTAATTGCTACAA
Organism: Cicer yamashitae; assembly: GCA_037974755.1. Classification (NCBI taxonomy): domain Eukaryota; kingdom Viridiplantae; phylum Streptophyta; class Magnoliopsida; order Fabales; family Fabaceae; genus Cicer; species Cicer yamashitae. Next base: position 51,889,763 of record JBBPBQ010020324.1, on the reverse strand, counting down.
TGATCTTAACTTCTTGATTGCTGATAGTTTATCAAAATGAAACTCTTTATTATGTTCTGTTTTAATGATATAATTTTTAAGGTAAAATCTTTTTCATGTATATATCCTTGCTCGTATAAGATGTGATTTCATAGAAATTGTTCTCTTGTACTAATGTAACTTGAGGGACCACAAGATAGCACAGTTCATATAAATCATGTTGAGAAGTAGAAAATGTAAGATAACAGTTATATTTCTAGTGGTTATATTATATGTACATCTGGAGGGTCAGCAATAACATATCTCAATTTGAACGAGTACATGATTATGACCCGACAAAAAAAAAAGTGATTTGGTATCTGTTAATAGCTGAGAGACCAATATTTGTGAATGGAAAACCATGCAATGATCACATACCATCTGCATCAAAAGTTAGCAATAGCATGCTTGTTTGCATTCATGACTAACAAATAAAGGTTCCTTCTTTTGATGGATCTCAGGTTTAGATCGACACCGTATACAGATGCTGAGATTAAGGTAATTTCTCTTTTTATCATATAGTATGTTGTTTACATATTATTTGATTGTTTTGCAGCTTTTCTGACTATGATGATAGTTTTGTCTTTTTCTCCTATCGCACTCTTTGATATGTAAATTATGGCTACATTGACACTTTCCGTTTATGTTATTTGATGGATGATAGGTTTAGCACCATTATCATTTCTTAAATAAATAACTTGGTTCATTACGTTTTGTTGGACACTAGTGAAATGATGTGAAAAATATTGTTCGTATGATGTGTGCTCGAGAAAAACTATAAGCCTGCCACAATGTTTGTACATTTTACCAACTATTTTGATTGGTCTCTAGCAAAATCCTAAGATATGATAACAAAGGACCTGTGGAATGCTATCCAAGTTCTCTTCTCTTTCTCTCTTGCCTTACACTATCTTAGCCCTTTATATGAACCCAATTAAAGCGTATGTGATATGTATGATGGGACAATAAGTAGTCCGTACGCTCAGAAGTTTTGTTGATAATTTTTCAATGAGAGACACTATGAACACATTCTCTAACATACTGATTATTACTGAACAATGTTCAATTGGATCCTACAACTCGGGGAACTAACCCCTTAAACAAAGGCTACATGGTCTAACAGGACTTGTATGAATTTCATTGAATGATAAAGAGTACACTGCTAATTTTGCTATTTTTCTATAACAATAGATTTGCAACAATGATCTACTTTAAGTCTATACCTTTTTACCTTGATTTTCGGCATACTTACCATGCGTAATTATTTTTTATTTTTTTATCTCTATATTGCTTTGACCTTTGTTAGGTCTTAGTTTCATTTTACAATATTTTATATTTCTGTTCTTATCTCTTTTGCAGACAGCATTTAGGACCAAGGCAAAGCAGTATCATCCTGACCAGAACATGGAGGATAGAGGTAGGTCTTGTCTAGATATCATTAAGATCTTGTAATCTTAATTTGTATCATTATTACTTAAAGATTCATGGATTTGATAATGTGACAGACGCTGCTGAGGCTAAGTTCAAAGAAGTAATGGGTTCATATGAGGCTATACAAAAAGAAAGAAAGCATCATAATCTGTAATTCTAACCCTGCCCGACAATCTTGGGACCTTGAAGGATGCTAGCGAGGTATTCAAAATAATCATAACTTTGGGGCAGTGATTAAGGTTTGATGTAGTTCACTGATAGCACATCAATAATAACCATTGAATATATTAATAAACATTTAAATTAACAGATGTTAGTTTGTAACTGGTGATTCACCTGTGGTTGACCATGTCCCACCCAAGGGAAACCTTCACTTGGGTCAATTGTCACAAAATAGTGTTGTATTGCAATGATGTTACCATTGGAGTCATTGATCTATATTTTGGGAAACTCGTAAAACAGAGCTGCCCTATGTATATTTAGGTCTAAAACAAATGTTAAAATGAGATCATTTATGAAGAAATCTTTTATCAAAATTGTTATAATTTTATTGAAATGAAAAATGTTGGTATTTGTTAATTAATCGTACGAAATGAGCCAGGTTGATTGTTGGCCGTCTATAACCTAGCTGAAGTCTATTTATTTAATAAATAAATTAGTTCGAGATTATTATATATTTTATTTTTATTTTTGTTGTTTCAATAAATTATACACTTCAGTAAGCACGAACAGCAAAAGATGAACTGAGGAACTACGCACATGAGCCAACATCCACAAGTTTTTTACATGTACCTTTTACCAAAGTTATAATTATACTTTGTTTTCTATTGCAATTGTATAATTTAAGTACTTATTTTCATTTGCATCAATTGGATTTCTAAAAAACAACAAGAAACTCATTATTCCGTTGCGAAGGGTTTTTTTTTTTTTGCCATTGCTTCGTTACAAGCTAAAGCATTGTTTGGAATAGGGGATCCAAAGTGGAAAGAAAAGAGCACCAAGAAAAACATATTTGAAAAAAATCCTCAATTGGTAAAGAAAGAAATCAGGAGGAAAATAAAATCTAAATTCAAAAAGTTACAATAGTATATTTCGTGTAACTGCTACAAATGATATTTCTTTTTTTGGGAAGCAAATTTTATGACATGGTAAGTCTAATTGATTATCATGGAAAGAATATGGTAGATAAAGTACGGTGGTTTTTTCTCTTACCTTTAATACTTTATGAATTGATCAACTCAGAAATATTAATTGAGGGTTTTTTAAGAATAGGGGGTGGAAGACGCCATCTAAAGTAATGGCTAGATAGATCATCAGTAAAACTTTTGTTTCAGATAATTATGTTAAATGGCCAAATAAATCATCAGTAAAACCTTTGTTTCAAACAATTATGTTGAACTCATCTTCCTCTGTTTCAAACAATTATGTTGAACTCATCTTCCTTTGTTTCAGACAATTATGTTGAACCCATCTTCTATCTTCTCCTTGATAATATTGTAAATTGACTCAATTTTTGATTACCATTAGGCCAATGACGATGACAATTGTGAAATTTTAGTGTATCTGCCAACAAAAACCCATTGCTCAAATATGTAGGTTCACTGTTTTAAAATTTTGTAGTATATCTCGTTCGCCACAATAATGCATCTTAAAATCTATTTGGAATAAAAAGTGAAGAAAAAAATGCCAGCATCAATTGTTATCCTTGGATCCGGCAGCAAAGTTAGTTCTATTAATCCAGTTAATGCTCTATTCAAGTGTTCTAAAAAAACGAACAAAAGGCAAGTGCCAGAGGAGTAATGTTGAGCAAATCCCTTAAACATTGTGCTACGACTATGTAAAGCATTAGGCGTGCCATTTTAAGATTTTGCAGTAGTTAGCCTTTACAACAATGGATGAAGTGGTGAGGTACAGATGATGAGGGCCGTTGCGTGAAGCGTTAAGCCAATATATAAAATGCGGCTAAATGTGGGAGAATTCTACTAGGGTCTATCACATTGTTATTTAATATTTTTTTTAAATATAAACCGTATGTTGTACGTGTGGTAGAGCTTCTCTCTTATTATAATGGATTTAACTTTCTAAAATAGCAAAAAAGAAGTGAGATAAACACATACATATGTATAAGATTGTACCCAGTTACAAACTACAAGAATACACACTAAGCCAAAATGTATACATATCTATTAGCATCAACCTTTCCTCAAATTCTCAAGAACGGGAGAATAAAGCTAGCTCATCTTGAAATGCATTTGCCGATACTCACTCTTGTGAAGCCGGGGGAGCTCTGTAATAAGCTGGAACAGTGGCAGGGAAAAACATTTGGCGAATTCCTTCTGCCTTAATTATGGGCAAGATGATTCCAGATGCACCCTGCAAATATATAAATTTGGTTTTGAAGAGTTAATTACCATGCTATTTATTCAGACACAAAATATGAAATTAAAATAATAATGATAATACTTACAGAGAGTAACCTAGCTCCGATCCACATCCGTTTAGGTGAAGGAAAGGGTAATAGTAAACGCCCAACACCAAATACTGCAACAGCAAAGAAATGGAGAACCAAGCTTAAGGGTCGAGGGTTTAATCCTGAAAGTAAAGATATCGGTCCTTCCGAGAATAGGCCTCCAAGGCTAAGATAATCAAAACAAGCTTGACGCATTTCCTTCCTTGCTTGATCAGGGGATGCACAAAAAACCTTGTAAAGGGCTCCTGCCAATGTATTTATGGTGGATGCTACAGGCTGCAAATTAAATAACTAGCATTAGCCACTGCTTATTTATTTGTGTAAGAAATTTAACCAAAAAAGACATACAACATTCATTACCTTGCGCAAAGTATAAAAGGATTCGAGGTATTTGCAAAGTTTGGGTGCATCATTCAGGTCACGCAAAGGCCTGAGAAGATTTCTTAATACCACAATATCAGACAATGCTACAGTCATTCCCCCCCCTGTTAGGGGATGTCGCATGTTGAATGCATCTCCCATCAATACGGCTCCAGGAGTAGGACGAGGATCTGCTGGCATACTTCTGTTCGGCATTGTCCTTATGTTGCCTTTGTCCACTGCGGCTATGAATGCATCATAAAGCTCAGGGGGTACCTGCAATCATTTGCATCTTAATGTGAACAAAATTCTACTATGAACTAAAAGGGTAGACCCATGTTATGTCAAGGCTAAAAAAGAATGTATAGAACTTGGAGAATAATCGTTACCTGTGGAGCAACCGTTGTCTTTAGATACTTTGTCATATCACCATTTGAAATAGAAGGAACCTTCTGACCAGGTACATCAACCAGACAACGAATTTCTGAACTACTTATAGGATAGAAAAGAATTGGCGAAGGATCTCCAAGTATAACGTGGCCATGATTGGCACATGGAAGTTCACAGTTCTCTAAAACTAAGCCAACAAAACAAGAGGGACTGTCTACCTGCAATTAAAGCAATATAGATTGTCAATCCAGAACTCTACAGACTGCTCCTTCTATGCATCACTAAGAACATTTAGTAGTAAGAAAACTCTGAACAGGACACTTTTGTAAACCAAAATAACAACTCTGAATGAGTTATACAGCAGATGTTAGTTTAGTCATTGCTGTTTATTTCATAGAAAAAAGTTGACAATATGACTGGAAAATCCTTTACAGAATCATGCTGAAAGGAATTCTCACCTTAGGGTTGCAAAGAGAACGGCGCAAGTTTGAGAAACATCCATCACAAACAATGGTAAGAGGAGCATATGCTGTCAATTCCTGACCATCTTTATTCTTGTATTGTACACCTTTGATTGTCCCCTTCTCTTCATGTAGGGAAGTGACTGTTCCTTGCTCCAAATTTACACTGCACGTATTTAAAAAGGAAAAACATCATTGAAATGAGTTAACTGAAAGATAAAATCAGATAAATTCAAGTATAACAAATTACATTCAAAATTCTCAAAATCATTTCCAATCGTATTATGAGAATTTATATCAATTGGTTGTCCTGACATGATCAAATACTAGGTGACACAAGCTAATAGCCGAAAATCTTCAATAGAACTAATTTGGTTCAGGTAACATGATTAAAATATCAACCAAATAAACCCAAATGGCATCCATGTGGAAAATAGAAACATAAGTTAAATTTTACTTTTAGTACAAAGATTAAATCCTAAATGTAGAAAAAAAATAGGCAGTTCCAAACAATAGCTAGTTCCAAACAATAGCTAGTCAATCTCTATATATGACAAACAGAAGCTAGTAAAGGAAAGATACAAATTACACAATTATATATTATACTATTATACATCCACAAAGGAAGAAATGAATACTTGGGAAGGGAAGCAGCCTTCTCTCGCATTCTCTGAATAAAACGGCCATTGTGAAAGCTTCTGCCAGATACATCTGAGTGAAACTTATCCAAGGGATAAGAGAGACGAGTATGTTTCCCATCTTTGAAAAGTGCATAACCAAACACTTGCTGCGCATCAATATTGTTCACACAATCTGCAGTTAAACACAAGAATCATTTGACAGGAAAATGTAAACCAAATTTCCCCAAGTATTTCCAACACTCATAATCAGCCACAACATAAAAGTTCAATAATTTGAGGTTTACATTACCTTCAAGCCCCAGTTCAACTAATTTGAGATAGCCGCCAGGTTGTAGCAACTCTCCAACAATTCTATCAGGCTCACTCAGATCTCTTTCAATGACAAGCACTCGACGTCCATCCTGTATTGCATAATATTTTATACAGTCAATATACTCATCTGTTCTGGAAAACAATATTAACCCAAATAGTTTAACATAAGAAAGTTCAACTCTAACTGAAAAGTCTATAACAAACAACCAAGTCAGACATGTAAAGCTTGTAAAATTGACAAGTCTATATATTCAACTACCGATTATGTAAAATTGACTCTAGAGATTTATAATTTATTTTAACATATTTTAATAAAATTGATTTAATCTCTAAAATTAATTCTAACTTGAAGCTATAATTTAAGAGTTTATAATTCTGGAATTGATTTTTGGACTCAAATTAATTGTTTAACTTGCATTCACTTTATCGTGAATATGTTCAAAGATAAATTTCTTTACCTCAAATCACTTTTATAGTTTTCAATTACGTAACGACCGCACAACAAGCACGTGATCGCTGCCGGCGGCAAATTGTCATCACATTGTCATTTTCATTCATCATAGATTCAGAGAGAGAGAGACAAAAACATTATTTATTTTATTTAACATCATTGAAACAACTCTTCTGAAACACTTTTCCTCTCAAAAAAATCAATTCTAAATTTCCAAAAAAAAAACACGAAATTAACAAAAACGTCGAATAATAATTAATAAATAGCAAAACAAGCGATTCAATTACATTACCTTGCCGAGAGTGTGAGCGAGTGCAGCGCCAGCGACACCGGCTCCAACAATAATGACGTCAGCGTCTCCGTTAAGTTTCTCCGATTTACATTCACCAGCATCGTTCGTCACGCTATCATCACACTGAACCGGCTTCTTCGGCGCAGCGCGACTTCTTTTCCCGGCGAAAACCAAACTGTAGAGCGCAAAGAGGCTCAAAACGGTGCTTAGAATCCAACCGAGAAGATACAGATCCATAATAATTACGGTAAACGAATCGGAGAAACCTCGCCGGAGAAAACAAACGGCGAAGAAAGAGAATGAGGTATCGGCTTTCTCTCTCGTTCAAGTTTATCTCTCTGCCACGGTGGCAGAGAAACTTTGAGCGGTTTCGGTTGATGTAATTGAATTTGAAGGAAGGGGTGCGCATTTTATAGTGCATGCGAGATTGGAGGCTCGTTGTTTTACTATACGGGTACGATCGAATCACATTAGCTGTCTTTTGATCAAAGCAGAGAGAGAGAAAGAGGGGCTTGGAGCTAATGTACGCCGGGTGCGTGTTGGATTGACTTGCATCTTTTTATTTCCTTCCTATTCGGTCTTCCACTGAACCATAAAATTCTATTTATCATTTGTCTTGCTTACTTCAGCTGAAAAAAGTGGAGAGGAACCCAAGAAAATTCAGTTTGGCCGTAGAATCAACGGTTCGGCACTAGAATCAACGGCTACAAGTTTAGTTTTGCAAGATCAAAATTAATTTTGAATTAATAAATTTTGTAAATTTATTAAAATTTATTTTAGTGAAAAGATATAATTGTATGTTTGATTTGATGGTGATAAAAATATATTTTAGTGAAAAGTGATAATTATATGTTTGATTTTTGTAGTGATAAAAATTAATTTTTAATTAATTAAAAGTGATATATATATATATATATATATATATATATATATTTACATAAAAGTTCGTTAACAATAAATTTGAATAAAAAAATTATATTTATAATTAAAAGTTACATATCTTTTAAGATAATTCTACATGCAAATTTTTTTTTTTAATAGGAAAATAATCACTTCAACCATTATTAAAATAAGTAGTATTAAGAAGGAGATTTCGGATTTAAACTCCAAAAAATAACTCAACCACAAACTTCTAATATTTGCTTATAAAAAGGGATTAGTATAGACAATAAGTTTAAATATTAGAGGGTCATTCCTAGATAACCTTAAAGAATAAAATTTAAATAAAAATCTTTGTCAAATTATTATTTGAAATACACATAAACTTTGTTGATAAGAGGTATCAAACCTAAAACTATATCTTAACAGCTTAACCATAAACAAAATGTGAAAATCTATAGTCTTTTCTTCTATCTAGTTACAAATTATTTTATGACTTCAGCACGCACTTTTCAACTCTAATTGATCTCGGATTTAAATAGGTTATTTTTTTTTTATAAACAAATATTAGAACTAGATATAAGGAGAGGGTATTGAGATTGGGGTCTTCCTCATATATATAAAAAAAATGATGTTTTGTCCATTTTATCATGCAGACCATAACTCAAATGAGAAAAGGAGAGAGTATTAAGATTTGGATCATCCTCATATAAAATAGCACACCATTTGTCTACGGGGGGGATGGTTTGTTCACTTTGTCACGTAGTCCATAACTCAAATGAGAAATGGATACAATATTGAGATTGAAGTCATCCTCGTAGAGAACAACACACCTTGTGTATTTCCTTAAATCATAACTCATGTAAGGTATTTTAACAAGTAGGTCAAGACCATACTTGATCCAGCCAAAATTAAGAAGACAAAAATGGGTTGAAAAGGTTTAGTAGTGGTGGCCTTGAAGGGACCTTTTGGGAGAAGGAGGACACTCGTGGGTAGCTAAGAGTTAGAGACATTTAGATTTATATTGCCATATATTTCAATCAAAGCATTTTCTCTCACTGATGGTAGAGTCTCATATGTGTTTTTGTAACATTGGTGAAGAAATCACTTCCTTGTAGGACATTTCTTCAATCAACAAGAAAGCGCTATTGAAGATATAGATGACCATGGACCCCACACACTTAGTATCACACATGTAGTAGACCCATCGCAAAAGACAGCTAAACGAAACCCATAACTCACTTTAAATTGTTCAACCCTCTAGTAGTTGTTCAAAATCGATGATTCTTGAGTTATTCTTTTATAGTAAGTTGTGGTGAAAACTGATATTGAGGATCTAGATCCGTTATACTTGAGAAAATTTCAGTAGTATATGGTTCTTCCACCAATGTGTGGTGGCTTTGGAAGTAGACGGCGAACAATTTGGTTTATGATGGGCAAAGAAGTTGATCAATCAGAGTTTTTATTGTGTTGGAAAAACCAAGAAAGAGACAACTTCCTTGAACTTTTGAATCACATAGGAATGAGGCAGGTTCTCCGATGATGGAAGAAGGAAGAACCCCACATGTTAGTCGTGAACAACCATCTTATGGGGAAAAACCAAGAACGGGTAGATGGAAGGATATGAAGAAAAAGAGAAACAAGGAACACAAGGAGGAAACAAAAATCAGCAAGGGGTCAAGAAAGACTAGAAAAAAATGGATGTTGTTGCTACTTAGTTCCCTAAAACCCCAGGGGAGTGTAGGAATTTTTTCTACATACAAAATCAATTCTACTTGAGGGCATTGTAACAAGTCAAACTCAATTCTAAAGCTTTACAATCAATGTTGAGACATCCAAAACTGAAAATCAAACAAGCACTTATATTTGGTTACATGCACGTAAAAGTGAGTTCAACATTAAATTTTAGTGTAAAAATTACGTTTTGAGTCAAAAAAAATTCCAAATTCTAACTTCAAGTTAGAATCAATTTTAATCAACTTCACTCAAACATGTCAAAATTTACTTTATACATTTATAATCAATTTTGTCTCCTCCAAAATTAGATCTTTTTTTTTTCTTCCTTTTTCAGCTCTGTACTTGATATTTTGAGTTTGCTTTCAAGTTATATATATATATATATATATATATATCAATAATCTTGATGCATCTCGATAACATAAAAAAATAATTATAAATTAATATCAAAATTTATAAATATGATCGATATGATGATAATTTCCGATACAATAATTGATTTCGATATATATTTATCTGACATGATATTGTAACGATGACACACACACTCTCAAAATCCCAAACAAAGAGAAAATCAAGTTGTGACAACACTCAAGCAACCCAACGGTTTCGGACACCACTGATCCAATGATGTAACACACACAAACACCCCCAAACAAAGAGAAAATCAAGTTATGACAACACTCAAGCACCCCAATGATTTTGAACACAATTGATCCACTTATTAACATTATTCAAAGCACTAATTAACATTAATTAACATTATTCAAAGCACGTAAACACCCTCAAACGAAGAGAAAATCAAGTTGTGACAACACTCAAACACCCCAATGATTTCGAACACCACTAATCTACTGATATAACTCATCCTTGAAATCTATGACTTTTACTTAATCCACCCCAAGATAAAAAATTAACATTCTCCAAAATTTATTTATAAGTGATGACAAACTTGATTTTTGAAATCGACCAAATGCAAGCAATAATATAACAAGTCATATACAATAAATTTGTTGTCGAAGAAACTTACCTCTAATTACCAAACCATTAAACTAATAAGCATGAACTAAACTATTATTATTGAGTAGCACACTAGCAATACCTTGTCAAGCCAAAACACCAAACCATAGAGTGACATTTTTTTTGCGCTTCCACAATCAGACACACAATAAATAGCATCTTAAATGTTGAATGAGAAAATATGACAATTTTAATTTATACTTTTTTTAATCTATGTAAAAAATGATATTTTTTTGTAAAACGGGTATAGTAATACCAATTCTTCGTTCGAAACAAATTATAAACAGAAATAAGTTAAATTGCACAAATTATAAAAGATATTTAACTGCATTTAATATATAAAATCTAAGTAAAAATATAAGTCTATTGTCTAAATCAACCTCCATTAATCAATTAATTACTCCCTCCGTCTATTATTATAAGTACCTATTGAAAACTTTTTGGTCTCTAAATATAAACCACTTTGCAATTTATTAGATATATTTATTATTTTTTAAATCTACCTATTTATATTAAAAATTGGAAAAATTTAAATAAAATTAAAATTATTTTTTAGATATTATCGTTAATAAAATATGAGTTTATTGATTCGTATTTGTATTTCATTAAAAAAATAGAAACTAATTCTCTTTATATATATCTTATTAAAGAGGAAGTTTTTTTTTTTTTTTGTGTATGAATATTAGTTATTTATAGTACATGTAATATATCCTACGCCTCTCTCTTTTTTTTTCTTTTCATTTCCTGTCTAAAATTAGTTTTTAGTTTAAAATCAATGAATTTTGGTGATTTTTGGAAGTATGAATATTTCATAAATAATTTTAAGTCTTCAACGTTACAACTCTTCATAAATATGAATATTTTAAACACTTCAATTTTATTATATATGTATATGTGTAAATATTTTACTATTTTATGTCATTAATTTAAATATTATAAATTTGATTGTATATTTTTTTAACGACTTTAAATTGAATTGTTATCTCCATTTGAATGAATGAGTATGTTTTTAATTTGGTTTAATTGTAATTTTGATCCTTCTATTATTACCAATTCACGGAATTGGTCCCTTATTTTAAAAGTTGACAGTTTTGGTCATCCTCTCAGATTTTTGAATTAAAAAATAAGGATTTGACATATTTTAAATAACTTGATATACAATTCTATAATATAGAACCATATAGATGCATGAATTATTCCTATGTCATTAATTAAATTAAAAATATGAAAAAATTTCGAAGTTGAAAATTAAGTTTTTTGGCGTTTTATTTTAATTTAACGAGTGTTAATCATTTTACATAATCGTATCATTTGTCACGTTATTTAAAGTATCTCACGTCATCATTTTTTAGTGAAAAAATCAGAGGGAATAGCCAAAACTATCGACTTTTAAAATAAAGAAACCAATTTCGTGAATTAGTAAAAACAGAGGACTAAAACTAGTCTTTTAATTTAAAGAGAGAGTATTTTTCAATTCTCACTATTTATCTAGTCAAACAAATTAGGCTGCACACCAACTTGGACTCTCACATGTTGCATGGACTTCCATGGGTCTATTCTACAATTTTGGACAAAACCCTAAAATTCCGTTACTCGTTTACTTTCAGCTTAAATGGACTAAGGACTCAATCAAATTTAGGATCAAAATTTCAGCATTGCTAGACTAGTAGTAATGTAGTATAAAAACTAAATCAAATATTGGATAATTTCGAAAATCCAATCTAAGTTAAAATTTAATTTAGTCTGCTCTTTTTCATTATATATATATATATATATATATATATATATATATATATATATATATATATATATATATAATTTAGTTCTACTTCTAATTTTATCGTTTTACATCAATCAAAACTACCCGTTTCATACCCGGATAAAATTATTATATTTAATATGTATTTTTATTCTTTTATTATATTCAAAATTTTATTGTAAAAAATATATTGTATTATGTGTCTATTTAGTCATTATACATTATTTTTTTTCATGGGAAATGCATGAATTTTCAAATTATATAATTACTTATTTAATATTTTTAGTATTTTTGTAAATTTATATATATCATTTCATAATTAAATATGTACAAAATAATATAATATAATAAAATAATATTATCTTATTTATTATTATACAAACATTAAATATATATTATATATATTTTTATCCACTTTTACTTCATATCATCTCCTAACAATCAAACAAATCCTACGATTAGATACGTTTGAAAAATATAAGGAATTGCATAAATATATACCATGCAAAGTACTTTAAAAAAAATAAGGATTAAATGCTAGGTACATCTTGCAACTTTTTTAAAACTTATTCATATTCATTTCTCGATCTTTCTCGGAAACTAATTAAGGATCTTTTTGTCATATAATACAAATCAAATATGCTCCGTGCGTTCTGCTTGCAAAGCTTGGTTTGTTTTTTATGGAATTAAATATAATTTAAATTATTTATTTTTTATTAAATATTTGTTTTGGTTTTTTATTGTTTTATTTTTTATAAATGATAAATATTAATTGTTTTTAGCATAATGATTTTAAATAGTTGTATAATTATTGTTGATGTCTAATTTTAATCAATCGTAAAGTTAAGTGTGCAATTTTAATAAGAATGCAATTAAGATACAAATAATTTTGATAAATATTTTTTATTTTAAATAGTTTATGTATGTTTCAAAGCATGGAAAGAGAATTTTTTTAAATGCAAGACTATTACTGAATTAAAATTATATGTAAATATTTTTTTAATACCATTTTTTTTTATTATTAAAATCAGTTGTATTATTTAAACACACAAAAACTGATCTCGTATATATCCACAATATATTAATTAGTCTATCGTCATACTCAAAGTAAAAGAAAAAACATTCGAGAAGAGAAAGGAAATAATATAAAGCTCAAAAGTCGTATAAACATATAATGTTATATAATGTTGATGTCAAAATTTAAATAAAAAATTATTTTTTCATTAAAATTGTTAAAAGTAAGCTCATTTAGTAACCACAATTTAAAAGTAAGCTCATGTCTTATAAACTACCTTTCTTTCTTTTTGCCACCTCACCCGACCTTCTAATATTGAAATACATTATCTTCATTATTCATTATTGACTGCACAACACTTATTCACCATGTACTCCTAAAACTATCCTAAACCTCATGGATCTCCCTCCTACCATTAATTGTCTCTTTTTTTCATATGAGTTGCTACATTAATTGGATTAGTATAATCCCGCTTAAAAGATAATTTTATAATGTCGGCAACTTCTTTGATGCTCTCCACCACCACTTTACTGTTATAAAAAAATAACAATGACGACTCTAACAATAATTTTATAGAGATATATAATAAGGTTTCTGATAATAATTTAAAAGAGACAATATAATTTATAACAATAATTAATAAGAGACAATTTTTCTCTACATCAAAAAAAAAATTTAAAAAGTTTTCTTCAATTAATCGCCCATATTTTTTCATTCAACAATTCTAAACAAGAAGTACACCATTCACTTGATTAATAAATATGTACTACTTGACAATCATATTAACTCTTTTTGAATGAGTTTATTCGCCAATGAAACCTAATCTCAACATACATATGTATTAAGATTTTATTTAAGAGAACGAATAAACTAAAATAATAATGTAATTAAGTAAACCAGTTGAGATAACTTTGAAAATGACAACAACTTAGTTTTATAATAATGATTTTTTTTAACGAAAATTTTATATAGGATCGATTTAAAAATAAGACAACTAAAACAATCATTTTAAATTTCTATAAAAAAAACAAAATTTTACTTAATAATAAGATCTTAAAAAAAATTTACTTAACCAAAAGACATCTTATTATAATATTTTTTAAAACTAAAATTAATAAAATCTTATCTAAATTTAATATTATTTTAAAAAAT
>JBBPBQ010020324.1:51833710-51875017 GCA_037974755.1 Cicer yamashitae | reverse complement strand
AAATGTTTCATATTAATTGGATCGGCGCTAATTTTATAACAATGATATATTGTTAGTTAACAACTAATTTCACCACACAAAAAAAATTAAAAAAAAAAAATTGGCAACTTATTGTAAACTACACTTAAACAATATCTAAAACTTGAATTAAACAATCACATTAGTTTAGACGAACTAATGCAAAATAAATTATTAATTTTTGTTTTCTATTGTAAAAATCAAATTATTCTTCTTTTTTTTATTTTAATTATTGTCAAATACATAATTGTTCTTCTAAAAAACCAATTTTTTTGATAGTATTTCAAGTAAATGTTAAATTGTGGCAATTTTTATTTTTTCCAAAATTTATCAAAATGAGTCTTAATTGTTTTGCTTTTCAACGCTAAAATGATTATAATTTCCATTTCATTTGTAAAACTGAAGAGAGTATAAAAAAGCATCAACCTCAAAGCGGGAATTGATGTAACTGTAAGCTATGGATTTTGAATGCAGAGACGTTAGCATTTGGAAGGAAGCACTCTCTACTTACTCTACTCGAATACAATCTCTTTCTCTCACCAAAAACAAACCCAATTTGATTTCTCTCAACGAATTTTATTGCAATGAACTTCCCTCCCTTCTTCACCAACGAAACCCTAACCCTTTCATCACCACTGATGAACTTTCCAAACTCATGCAATGGAAACTCACCCGTGGCAAGTGGAGGTGTTACTACTTAATCACTACCTATTTTATTTTATTTTATTTTATTCATTTAAGTTGTTATTATTATTACAATTTCTATTAGTTATAGTTGGAGATTTATTATAATTAGTTTGAGTTGGTTATTATGAGTACCGGCAAGTTAGTTAGTATTAATTGGAAGTTATTTAAGATTTGTTAGTTTAGTTTAGATTTATGAGGAGGAGTCTTGATAATCTAGAATTTAGTCGGGAGGTGGTCTGACAAAAAATTATTATAGTCAAAATTCGAACTCGGGTTTTCCCGAATAATTTGTTTTTCACTAGAATTCATTAACCACTTGAGTTCAATTAGTTGGTTAGATTTGTTAGTTTCATTATGAGCACTATTTAAAGTGTATTCTATAGTCATTGTAATAATTTTTTTTGTTGATACAATTCTAAATAATTCAATATTTCTCTTAATTATTTTTCTCTTTTCGGGCTCTACTATGCTTTTCAACAAGTTCTTTTATTTTGTTTTACTTTTAGGCCGCGATTGTTGGATTTTGTTTCTTCTTTGGACAATGCTGTAGTGAAATGTGCTTCTGAGAAGGCATTTGAGAGTCTTCCTGATATATCTAAAGCGATTACCGAGCTGAGCGCGTTGAAAGGTGTTGGTCCTGCTACTGCTTCTGCCGTTTTGGCTGCTTTTGCTCCTCACTTAACCCCTTTCATGTCTGATGAGGTATCTCTTCCCTCAATTTCATTTCATCACAATCCACACTTTCAATAAAAACCTTTTATGATTATCAACATGATCACAATGCATTCAATATAATGTTTTTTTTAAGCAATTCATTGTTCTAGTGTTGAAATTCTAAAGGTGGGACAACTTTTTACCTCAGATTTGCAAAATAATAATTTAGTCCAATAAATTAAAGAACACATTTCAGTTTAGTAATTTTTCTGATATGTTTGTCTGGATGCAAGACTATTTAAGGTAATATGTAGGTCTATAGTTGCTTTTGGTGTAAGAACTAAATTGATTGTGCTCTTTAATTTAAGTGACTAGATTCTCATTTTGCAAAATTGAAAGACCGAGTTATTTTATGCTTAAAATTTTGAGGATCAAAATGCTAATTTACTTCACGCCACCTAGCATTGACACGGAAACTGGACACAACATTGACACTGATAATAATTTGAAAAATGGAAGAAATTGAATGTATCACTGTTGTGCCAATGTCGTGTCGTTCTTCGTAAATACTTTTTAGAATAAAGGGCCAAACTAGTCATTAAGGAGTGTCTGAAAAATGAAAAGTACTATTGACTAATGCTCAAAAGTTTTAAATTTGGGCCGAAATTGTTCCTGATTAGAACTAAAACATACCTAAAAGCTATACTGAAAATACTATTAACACTTTTCATATAGACTTTAGTGTATTTTCTCAAGTATCAGTTTGAGCTTTGCTCTGTTTATTTTATTTTATTCTATTTTATTTTATGCTTATTTAAGAGTTGTCCTTAAGACAATGTGTGACAGGTCTCATTAATGTTGCTATTGTTTATTTTGGCTATGATTTTGTTATTATGTGTTCATTGGCTGCACTGCAATGCAATGCAGGCTATGGAAGCTGCTCTTGGAAGCTCAAAAGATTATACACTGAAGCAATATCTTGTATTCGCCAATAAACTGCAGGAGAAAGCAAAGGTACTATTATTCTATACCTTTTATTTTGAAAGGACTCATGCTTGGTGTTTTGAATTTTAATTTAAGATATGAATAGATTGATTTCTGTGTATTTAATTCATTTCAGGGTATTTACTATTTTGAACTGAACTGTGATTCTGTAATATGTACTCTTTATCAACATTATAATAAGGAAATGCTTAATGTTACGACAAACTCAAAACACGAAATGTACTAGTGTTTTATTATAACAGTTACCTCACCATGATCTCCACTAAGGAATGGAAGACCTTTTTTTTGGTGTTTTATTATAACATTATCTAACCATGATCTCCGTCAAAAATGGCGAGTAAGACTTTTTGTTTTCTTAAAAACAATACACGTACATGAGATAGAAGATTCTTTACTTATTTGTATGTTTCTTGCGGTTGCTATTCGTTCTGAATAGCACTGCTCTTATTAATAAGTACTCTTTCTTCAAAATTTCCAATGGTTCCATTTTCTCTCAGCGTTGTTTAGTTCGACCATTTTCTGTTATACATTTGGCAACATTAATATATGAACCAACTCTGTAACTTTATCCATTGGGCATTACAAATTTAGTTGCGTTAATTTAATGAATATCTGATTGGAAAATAATTTGCAGGAACTAAGTTCAGAAGATGCCTCATTTACCCCATCCGATGTAGAAAGGGCTTTGTGGAGTTGTGCTATAGGGAAGTCATCAGCACCTCAAAAAAATCAGGACTCTAAGACCAATCCAAACAAGAGCTCTAAAAGAAAGAGAAAAACTTGACATAAAAACTGACCAATTAATTAATGAATTTACAAGTAATGTATGTCCTTTTTATGATATGCTAGTTTCCTCCTCTTTGTTTGGAATAATGTCCTTGTATGATATTTTAGTTCTTTTAAGCTTTGTGACCAAATTGAAATTTCATGTTTCTTTTTCTTGCTATGGTGCTAACATTCCTTTTCTTGAAAGCGGACGTATGATGGAACTTTGATGCTTGCATGGACTTCATCTTGTTCATATTTAACACAAGTGAACTTCTTTTCTCCCCTCATGTTTCCTCAAAAGTCTCAAATTTTTGTATGGATTGGCCAATTCAGAAGTGTTTTTATCAGTCCGGATTGATCAACTCAATCGTATGTTTGAGAACATGGGGTGGAAGAAGAAATTTTCTTAACACAATATGGTCAATAGGGTGGTATAGAGAGTAGTATAATGCTTATATAGAGATAAATAGAGAGCAGTATGAAGTAAATATATAGAGATAAAACGTTTGATTTTGCTAATAAATTACTGTAGTAGATAACTGCTTGTTTTTTCCCTTGATTTCTCATTTTATGATTTGCTAGTGATTGCAAAGCAAAAATAAGCAAAAAAAATCCAATTGACAATTTCTTAAACACTTATCAATTCTCGTTCATTTACAGAGGTTATTAATGTCTGTTTACAAACCTTTGTACATGGATGGTTCGCCATAATAACACAATTTCCGTCTCTTTGCAAAAACTAAAGACAACAAGTACACTGCTTTACAGCTTACAAAGTAATATGATCATCATTTCCTTACTTTACCTGAAGAAGCTAAATGTCTTTAACATGGTGAATCATAATATTTTGGTGAATATAGACTCTTGGTGGTTTTTAACATGGTGAACCATAAGTTGGTCACCATCATGGTGCATTTGATGTGGGTGAATGTTAATTGAACTCCACATAGTTTCCAAAAGTGTATTTGGGGTGGGAAAACAAAATCAAAAGGCGGTCACCTTTGATGCAAATCATTTATTCAAAAGTAAAATGCAAATTTTAAGGGCCACCGTTGGTTAATTTTGGTGGTATTGGATGCTTTCCATCTAATTTCTATCCATCTCTCAAGGTGCAATAAGAACAATTGTTGAATTGAGTTTATATTATTCAGAATGTTTAATTTTTTTGGGTGGCAAATAGAATTGATTGAATTTCGCCTCCCATGTATGTAGGGGTGTACATGGGTGCGGGTCGACCCGCCAACCCGATCACCCAACCCAACCTGATTTTTACCCGTACCCGGTCACTTTCGGGTCCAACCCAACCCAACCCGTTGAAACCCGTTTATATTTAGTTCGGGTAATGGGTTTAACAATTTGAACCCGTTGACCTGTAGACCCGACCCGGTAATTAGTTATATTTTTTTAAAAAATTTGTTTGGCAGTCCAGCAGTGTCCTATAGGGTTTCATATATTATTAATAACTGATTTTTATATGAATGTTGATCCAATGTGTTTATGCGTCTATCCTAAATACTTAATTTTTCTCGCAATTTAGAGTTTAATTTGTTTTGGCCTTGTAATCTCGTATATGGCTACTCATAAATTTGGATTTTAAGTTAAATACTATTTATTTAAATGTTATATTTGTTAGTTTTATATCACAAAGGTATGAATGAAAAGCTTATGCTTATAAAAAATTTAGTTTAAATTTTTTACATTTGTTAAATACAAATTTTTTTAGTTAAATACTATTCATTTGAGTTAAATACTATTTATGAACAAAAATGATACTTATACAAAAGCCTATGATAAATTTAGTTTAAATTTTTATATTTAAATCTATTAAACATTTTTTTTAGTATTTTATTTGAAAATAGTAAGTACTCTAACTATAAATAAATGAAGCACTACTATTAAAAAATTATGGTAGCTTAGTATTCTCATCACTTTTATTATTAATATTTTGTTTTTGCAAATTCCTAATTATTCCCTTCCAGACTTGTTAAGTGCTTGTACTTGAAATTGATATTGCTTAGAGTTGATGAATTTTTATATTTTATTGATATATTGTTGTTGAATTTATTTATGTATTTGAAAATTGTTGAATTTTTTTTTTTTAAGAGGTTGATGATTTTTTTAAAGAATTGAATGATGTGATTAAAATTTTTTTAGTTTTTGAGACATTTAAGTATTAAATATATTTTCATTCAATATATTTTCCCGTAAAATAAAAAATAAGTTATTATTTATGTATAACCCGCCAACCCAACCTAACTCGTTCTTGATCGGGTCGGTTCGGATTAAATAAAAAAAATACGAGTTTAGAACTTAACCCAACCCAAAGATAATCGATTGGGTCGGACATCGGATTTTGTGAAAACCGACCCAACCCAACCCACGTACACCCCTATATGTATGTGTCTTCTTTCTGTCACGGGATCAACCAAAATGTGCATAATTTACCCTTCGAGTCACTAAAGCAATTAAAGTCAGTCCAGGATGCTTTCTGGAACATCAACAAATTGAAATCAAACCGCATTGTAATTACGTAAGTATAATTCAAGATTATATCACTCGTAACTTACAAATTCTTCATGACGTTGCAAATGTAACTTGGGATGAACCAAAGTCAACTGGTTTTGTTCGTAATACAAATTGAGATGAGTTGCTACCAAGAATGAGAGAGTTAAGAGATGTTTGCACGCCATATTAATAAAATAAAAAAGTTAAGGGACTCCAACATAGTATCAATGTTGTAAAATGGTTACTTTTGGAGAATCCAAACTACAAAAACACAGAAGGCTCAACTGTTCCCTTCAAAAAAGATTTGAGCTGTGATTCGGTGCTCTGCGTAGAAAATTATCGCAATAATAGGATATGAAAACAAATTTTTATTCTACCCATTTCTAAAATTATTGCTTGGTAGCGTGGACAAATAAAAGATAACAAAGGAACATGGATGAATGAACGCACAAGATTGTAAAACCAGTTTTAAACATACATGGATGAATATGTTGGTTTGAGTTTTCAAATAAAAAATATTTGGACTCTTGATCTATAAAACATTTAACTAAATATGTTTCAAATTTTAGATGGGATAGAACTAGAACCATGTGGCCATGCTAAAAAGCACGAAATTCTAACTGTAAAACATGCGACTTACAACTTCAACTACACCCTTTTACAACAAATGGATAATCCTATGCCCAGAAATCACATCGTCAATGAAGAAAAGCTCAATGACAATTAAATAACGCACACCCTTCTATTTTTAAAATCCAGCAACAGCATTTTTACAGCTACTGTAAATGTTCTTAGTACATGACCATCGGACCCAAATTCAATAATGGTTTTTCATTTAAATTAATTTAATAATGGTTTTTCATTTAAATTAATTTAAAATGGTTTTTCATTTAAATTAATTTAATAATGGTTTTTCATAACTCAAATTAGACTATATCAAACTCAAACTGTACCATACCAAGTCAAACACCTCTGATACTCAAACCATCTCTAATCAAAGTACTTACCATTCAAAACTGTCAATACACTTCTGTATAATAAAAGACGATGAAGGAATCCGATAAATAATAGTAACCAACTTGGTTTCACAAAACAAAATAAATCACATCCCAAAACAGCTTCAGCTAAGCTTGATATTTGTAAAAGACTAGTACATCCTCCATTACATTCGGCAAATCAAAAACTGAAATAGAAAATATCCTCAATAAAAAACTAGCCTAGTAGAAGAATCCAAGGACCTTACCACCGACATTCTTTCTCCTGGCCTCTTCATGATCCATAATGCCAGCTGAGGTAGTCAAGACAATATACCCAAACTGCATATTTGAAGTTATAAAAAGATCAGGGATAACAGAAGAAACAACATTATTCAAAATTTGATCTGAATGATTATATATTTAAGGACAGCAAATCTAGAAAAAAAATCATCAACCGTAGAACACAAACAACCAATGCGGTGATCTCTCAACAAAACAACCAGACATACACATAAAAATCTGAGTAGATCTTAAAACAAGATCATGAAAACTGATAAAGTGGAAGTTTGGTTTCAGATCCAAGCATGGACAAATTTGCCATGTTTAGGACCACATGAATACTTTTCAATTATAAAAAGGGACCATAATAGTTTCAGTTTGAGCATTTCAACCAAAAACCAAACAACGAAAGAGTAAGAAACACAACAGAAGAACCAAATCAACCTTTTAGAAGAAGGAGCATAGTTCAGAATTAGTAATTTACTTGTCTAGACATTATGGTACAAAAACGAGAATACTGAAATCAGCTCATCAAATTTCATAAAAATATTCATTTAAACTTTAAACACAATAAGTAGGACTAGATAGGTAATGAAAAAAAGTAAAATTGAAACTTTAGCCTATGAAGCCCGGACTAAGACACAAACATCCGACACGCTGATGTGCAAAAACATTGGACACTAACATCGATACATATTAATTTATTTATTTATCATGATTAAATAAAATATCAACATTATTTATAAAAGATCTAAATTGATAATTAAATTAGGATTTCAACTAACCTGTCTTGAAGGGAGAAGCCTAGCAGTCCAACCTTCAATCTCCTTAACACCAACATCAAAACGTGGACTAATAACACCACATTTATTCAACCTACCATTCAATTCAACAACGATCTTTCCAGCTCTATGATCATCAACATACTCAAACTCGCCAATATATCCTATACAATTATCAACCACCAAATACATAATATCAAAACCCTAAAAATAATTTATCATCATCCAACATTTAAAAAGAAAAACAAAACACAATGATCATAGATAAATTAAATACCGTGCTTTTGCATAACGATAAGGAACTTGATAATGACTTTGGAGGATGGCCTAATCATGACTTGGCGTTTCCCTCTTTTCTCAGCATTGTACATGCTTTTCAAAGCATCGTTCAAAACACTAACTCTCACCATGATTACTGAGAAAAAAGTTTCAATTCCAATGTCAATCGATTGTTACAAGTGATTTAAACAAAAGTGGAGAAGAGATTGGAGAAGTTAGATCTTACCAGTTGAGAAGAGAAGGGTTGGGGAGACTTCGCCGTCGATTTACCGCTCGGAACTCGGAGAAGAGAAGGAGTGAAATCGCGGCTCAATTTGCAAGTAAGTAGAGACTTCAATATTTTTAGGGTTTAGAATGGGCCACTATTGGGCCTCCAAAATCTTCTATTTCATGGGCTTTTTCTTTAAACCCTTTGTTTTTAGCTGATGAAAAGTATACATTTTTTAAAAATTTGTATTAAGGTAATTTATTATTCAAAAGTGTTTAAATTTTGAAGATATATATTCTTTATAATAGAATATTTTAGTTTGATAATTACTCATTTTATTTATATTTTAGAAAATATATTTTATTTTCTTTTTGGTTTTCCATTTTTTCTACCAATGTTTATTTTATTTTATTTTTGACAAAAAAAAAGTAATTTTATTTTAAATATTATCAAACACCAATTTTATTCAATTCAACAGTGATTTGTCAATTCTATGCTAATCAACATATTCAAACTCTCCCGATGTATTGTGACATCAACTACCAAAATATATCAAATAAATACTCTACAAAGTTGAATCATGCAACATTCAAAATAAAAAGTGACGAAAATGAATTAAATTTGACTCAGTTTTTCATCTCAAAACTCGACTAAAGTTTGTCACAAATAGGATCAACCCAACAAATATAAAGGTCTAAAGTACAATTTTAACATGAGGCCCTTTAAATATAAACAACAATAAATTTAGATGTCTTTCATGATTAATTAGTTTTTACAATAATATTTAACGATATAATAATAAATATTGAATGCATTCACATGATTAATTTTATAAAAAATTAATTATTGCCAAATTTAGTAAGTCAAAACTAATTATGAGACCTAAAAAATGTGAGATCTAAGACGACTATTTTGTTTGCAATCTCCATAGACTGCGGTGCTGATCATTTTCAACTCGAATTTGACTTGCTTCGAGTTCACTAACAACTCGATTCAATTTAATAGCTTTAATCAAATGAACAAAAGAAAAACATATAGAACTACACGTGTTTTTTGAATGTAAAACTCAAATCTTAATATAAAAAATTAACAGCTTAAATATATTTTTTTGGTCCTTCTATTTTGTGAAAAATAATTTTTTAATCTCCTTATTTCTAAAATCAGTTTTTTGATCCTTTATTACTAAATTATTGAGATTTTTTTTGTCTCTACCATTTTTCATTATGTGTCACTTTCATTAATAACGTAGCACTTATGTGCATGGATAAAATAAGTTATATGTAATTATTATTGTAATTAATTTTATTATTTATTTTATTTCTATATTAAAAAGAAAATAAATCAATTTTTAAATATTTTATATACACGTTTTAAAATTTTAAACTATTTTTGGATAAAAGAAATCAAAATTTAATATTTTGTTTAACATATTTTAAATTTAAATTTCAAATACTTTAATTTATAAATAAAATAAAATCATTTTTAATATTTAAATATATAAATAAAATAAAGGTTAAATAATTTTCAATATTTAATAAATTTATATATGAAAAATAATATTAAAACATTTAAAATAAAACTAATAAAATTTTAAGTATTTTATATAAATATTTAAAATTTAAAATGATTACAAAAATTAAAAATAAATAAATAAATTATAATTTAAAATATTTTAATATACAAGATTGGTCTAATTTTAAATATCTAATGTCTTTAAAAAAAAAAAGATTGGTCTAATGTGTTGCATTACATTTAAAATATGAAAAATCACTACTTTAATAAATATTAATTGGTTGATCAAGTTTTAATACTTTGTTGCGCGAGTTTAAATAATCTCAATCCAAATTTCTCTCTATCATCTCTATTTCTTTTAATTTTACTTTTTTCTTTCTCAATTTTTTTCGTTATATCGACAGTTTATATCGTACAGATTATGTATGTTTTGCACAATCTAAGATCATTTGATATGTTATTAAGATGTATCAAAATTAACGTCTAATGAAAGTGGTTGACCAATAACATCCTATCTCAAGTGCCTAACGACGTCTAAAATCATTTGATATGTTATTGAATAAGTCTGAGTTAATTTTTAGTAAAAAAGTGTCTAATAACATTCAATCTCAAATTCACCAGCATTGTCATATGAATGTGGTTGACCAACTTTTCAAATACTTAGGCCTCCCAACTAATATTGGGAGATAAAATTTTGTGTTTAATTATATTACTAATAGGGTCTTCAAGAAACTTAAAGGTTGGAATAAACAAATTTTGTCCTTTGTTGATTGGAGCACTTTTATTAAAGTTGTTGTCCAAACTATTCCCACGTATATTAAGGGTTGTTTCCTCTCCCTATAAGGGTTTTGTCAGCAAATTGATCAAATGATTTATAGGTTTTGGTGGGGAAGTAAAGCTAATTAGAGAAGAATCCACTGGAATCGATGGAAACAAACTTTGCAAGAGCAAGGAAAAGGGCAATTTATGCTTTCGAAATAAGAGGGCTTTTGATGAACCATTCCTTGCTTAGGATGGCATATTTTAACAAATCTGAACTCTCTTATTGCTACATTTCTTAAATATAAACATTACCCTAATACATCCTTTTTATGTGCTAATCAAGGACATAATTATAGCTTTACGGGGCGGAGCACACACCATTTAGTGTGGGTTTTTAGAAGAGACAACTATTGGAATGTGATAAATGAATAGTCTATCAAGAATTGGAATAACAATTGGCTCTCTTATCATAATGACTTTAAACTGTGGAGTAAACAACCTTCTCCTACATCTATCATCAAGGTCAAAGATCTTATCCATAAAGATAAACAAATTTGGAACACTAACACTGTTGACCAGTTATTTATTCCTTTTGAGGCAGATCAAATTAAGGAAATTCTGTTATCTAACTCATTGGCTCTAGATTTTGTAGCTTGGAATGGGTCTAATGACGAAATTTAGTCTGTTAAGTCGAGTTACACAACAATTATAAAAGGGGAAAGAAGTTGATTTAAACAACCAATAGAGTAGTTATTCATCAAACTCAACTTTGAAAACTAGATAACTCCCAAAGCAAAATCACTTAGTTTGGATAATCTTTTAATAATAATGTTATTGTAAGGGCATACTTAAAGAAAAAAAGGAGTCGATTGTCTCTTATTATGTCCAATGTGTGGTGTCCGTATTGAAACTCTAGCTCATATTTTCAAGGATTGTATTTGGGCTCAACAAACTTGATTTGGATCTGATCTCAATATAAACTTCGGCAAATTAAAGGAGATATCATTTACTAATTGGTTTGAGCAATTTTGCATAAGTGGAAACAAAACAAGTTTGGAATTGGCAACATCTATCATCTATGATATATGAAATGCTAGGAACAACTTTATTGACAAAACCCTCACTTTAGCCAGAAGAGTGTTGATATAGTTTCAAACATGTAAAATAGTATAGAAGATTTAGTCAGTTCCATTCACATTTGTATAATGTAGAGCATTCAAAATTGAGTCCTCCTCCAAATGGTACCTTAAATATCAACTTGGATGCTCACTTAAATAGTAATGGTTGTAGCTGCTTCAAAGACGATGAAGAGTTCGATAATAATGATGCGACTGAAGCGATGAGAATTTTACAAATAATTATCTTCTCTTCAACAACTGTCAATGATTGCAGTTTCGTGATTGTAACTGATTCATAAAGGTGCTTTAGGGAGATGCAAAGGAATATGTTCAAAAACACTTATTGTAGTAGTCTCTTTAAGGATGTTGCCACTATAGTGGATGACGATTCCCTGTTTTGCTTCACATGAGTTCGTCGATAAGGGAATGGATGGCGCATTCCATGGCTAGGTTGGCGATGTGATCTCCGAGCATGAGCTGGGTTGAGTCGCCCCATTCTTCCATCCTTCATTTGATCCGAAGGGATATAGGTATGTGTGACTTGGAGCAATAATTATTTTTGATTTCATGTTTTGTAATTAAATAAAAAAGTAACGTCATATATATTTTTATTAAATACCGTTAAATTTTATAAATGTTAAAATCATATTAAATAATTTTAAGAAGCTTTTTACATACGGACTAAAAAAATTCAATGGAGTTATTTGACATTGCTTAAATTGGAGGTCTTTAACTTATTATTACAATTTCAAGATAAAAAATTGTAGATTAGTCAATTTTAACCTTTAACGAAAGTAAACCAAAATATGATTAATAACTATTGTCAAAATGTTGATACTCAGACCGGAATGTGTCGTGAGCGTCGCTGATTTCGTCGTGAGCCTAACCCATAAACTTCGAAATTCTCTCTCTCTCTCTCTCTCTCTCTCTCTCTCTCTCACACACACACACACACACACATTGCATTCTACGCACGCTACCCGATGACAACAATGTTGGAGAGGATCTCAACTTCTTTTACAGATCGAAAGCGTCGACGCAACGCCAAACCGCATCATCAAAATCCCGTTCCCGATACGAAACGCGATGCCGTAGAAGGCGGTTTCGACGGATCTTCTTTCACCGGCGCCGTATTCAACCTCTCGACGACAATTGTCGGCGCCGGCATTATGGCTCTTCCGGCCGCCGTGAAACAACTCGGGTTGATTCCCGGTTTGGTGATGATTGTTCTGTGTGGTGCGTTAACAGAATCATCCGTTGTCATGCTGTTGAGATTCACACGTGCGTCGAAATCGTCAACGTATTCTGGTGTTGTTCGTGATGCGTTCGGTGGCATTGGTCGCTTCATTTTGTTGATTTGTATCATCTTCAACAACATGGGAATGCTAATTGTGTACATGGTCATTATCGGTATTTTATTTCATTATTTATAAATATTTACTATATCAAATTTAGGATATTTTATGCCAACCTAAATTTACTTCCAGAACAACTATAAAATTATAAACTCTATGTCAAACATTTTATTTTTATGCAAATAGTTTCTCTCTCTTTATATTGTATAAAGATAAACCTCAAGTTTTTCTTATAAATATTTTTCCTTCAAAAGTTCAAAGGAGATACACAAACTAACTTTACACATACATTCAATGAAAATATATTAAACCAACATTTTCGTCTACTCTTACTCTTGTAACTGAATCTTAAAATTAATCATATAAAGTGTGAGTTCGTATTAGATGTCTCTTTCCTTGAATAATCTTTGTTAAAATTGGAGTCATTTGAGGAAATTATTGATACTGGTGCAATATCTAGATTTTCCTACAATTATTGTCTTAATTGGTAAATTTCTTCTATTCAATTACTAAAAAAAGTAAAATAAATATATTACATGAACACAGTAATATCGAAAAGAATTTCTATTTGAAAGCATGCAAGAGTAGGTTCTCATTCTGTAAAAAAAGAGTGAGTTCCCATAAAATAAAATTAGAAAAATTAATTAACAAAGTTATTTAGACATTTTTTGTGACACATATAAAAATTTATACCACTAATCACTTTGAATACTTCATTAATCACTTATTTAACATATATTTCATTAACCACTAAAATGTAAGACATTAGCCTCTTTAGAATACTGCGATTCAGTGGTTAAAAAAGTATTCTAAAGTGATTAATTATATATATTTTAGTAGTTAATGAAATATATATTTAAAAAACGATCAATAACATGCATTTTAATGTTTAACAGCATGTTGTATTACAAATTTTTTTTTATTTTTTTATTTCATTTTTTTAAAAAGAAAAAATAAACCTTACACATATATATATATATATATATATATTTTGTTAAAAGTTGTGTTTTAATAACACAATGATAAATTAGATGATATGAATTTACCTAATCTATGTAAATTTTATTTATTCATATCTAAGTTGACATAGATTATTGAAATTTAATTCATGTAAACATTTAGGTGTAACTTAAAAACAAAATTGAAAATAGCAAAATTGAAACTAAAATTGTTGTTTGTGATTGTGCTGTGATATGTTGCGACAGGTGATGTGTTCTCGGGAACGTGGTCAAAAGGAGTCCACTATTCAGGAGTTCTAGAAGAATGGTTTGGTCAACGTTGGTGGTCAACGCGCCCTGTCTTGTTGTTTCTCACAACATTTTTTGTCTTTCTGCCTCTCGCATCCTTCAGGCGTGTGGGTACGTCCAATATAGCTTGTCAAGTTATTGGTTACTGACTTTATGGTAGTTTATACAATGTATACATGATCCAATAGTTATTCATTTTCCATTTTCTTGCTTCTATTATATCAGATTCACTGAGATACACGTCAGCATTATCAGTTGGGTTGGCTATTGTTTTTGTGGTGATAACAGCTGGTGTTGCAATTGTTAAGTTTATTGATGGAAGCATTGGGATGCCACGCTTAATGCCTAAATTCACTGGCCAAGAATCCTTTTGGAAGCTTTTCACTACTATACCTATATTAGTCACTGCTTACATCTGTCATCATAACGGTTAGTATAAACCAAACTGTTTGATTCTTAATTTTGTTGCCATCAACAATTCACTTAATAATATTACTCTCTTATCAAATATAAGTAAATGTTGGTTAAAAAAAGTTAATGTATTTCGTTATGGAATGAGTAGTTAATATAATGGTTGAGCTCAAGTGGTTAATAAACTTTAGTTAAGAACAAATTATTCAGGAGAATTTGAGTTCAAATTCTAACTAGAAAAATCATTCTTGTATTGTAGTAAAGTTTGTATTACAAATATGAAACACGTTATCGAGTTACCAAAGTCATTTTCTCTTTGAAATTCGAGGATTTGTTTCTCAATTGAAACAATTTCTTTTATTAAATTTTACTTACCTTTCATCTAAATTCTAGATTAATCAAATATGTTTCTTTGAAATTGGAAAGGTTAAGAACAAACATTATTGCATAGTAAAGTTTGTATTACAAACATGAAAACCTATTTATATTTCATTTCCATGTTTGAATGGCTTAATTTTGTAGATTATAAGTTTATAACAATGTGGTATTATGCCTTTTACAGCATAACTTGTTTAAATTTGTTTGCAGTTCATCCTATAGAGAATGAACTAAAAGATCCTTCCCATATGAATGCAATAGTTAAGACATCACTCTTACTATGTTCATCTGTATACATAGCAACAAGCCTTTTTGGAGTTTTATTATTTGGAGACAAAGTACAAGATGATGTACTAGCCAATTTTGATGGAGATCTTGGAGTTCCTTATGGTTCATTTCTTAATGATGTAGTTAGAGTGAGCTATGGAATTCACCTTATCTTAGTGTTCCCAATTGTGTTTTTCTCACTTCGTCTCAACTTAGATGGTCTTTTGTTTCCACATGCCATTCCTCTTGCTTTTGACAACAAAAGATTCTGTTTTGTGACCACAATTCTATTGGCTTTTGTTTTTGTTGGAGCTAATTATGTTCCTAGTATTTGGGATGCCTTTCAATTCACAGGTGCTACAACTGCCATATCTGTTGGATACATTTTTCCAGCTGCTATTGCTCTTAGGTAAGTTATCTCAGTTACCAAGTAAGGTTGTATGAGTTTATTAAAAGAGTTTATCACTAATTTTGCTCTTCAAATTGTAGGGGTTGGATAATTTAATCTCTGAAATTAACAAAATTTTAAAATAATTTTAGAGACTAAATTATCCGACTTTAGAGAACTAATGTAATAAAAAATTCAAATTCCATAACTAATTAAGAAACCGGCTCAATCTTTATGGTATGCAACTAAAACAATTATTGTTGGGTCTCAATTTTCTTTTTTTATCTAATACTAATTGTATTAATATATCTTTAGAAAACAAAGTCTCCTATTAGTGTGACTGTGGACAAAAAAAACCCTCAATTTGTTGAGAACAATTAAGTTTTATTGTTCTCACCTTCTCTCATTTACTCTTGATTTACAGTAGTTTTGGTGAGAACAATGAAATGATTTTGCGTTCTAAAAAGTCTCAAAAAATAAACATTAAATAAAAATATGTTTTTATCAAATTATTATTAACTTCAAAATATTTCATTTTAAAATTTACGTTAGATTAGATCTTGATATGTCTTGAGCCGATTTTCTTATGAATTTTTCACTTGTTAGATGATAACTTTTTTTATGCATAAAAAAAAAATATATATATATATAACTTATTCTAAAAGTTAAAATTAGCTTGATTTTTTAAGTTATCCTTTACTCCCTTTGTCACATCAACTTTCTTCGATTTATTTTATTTAAATATTTTGAAACAGAAGCAAGTTTTCCACAAACATCTTTAAATTTATAAAATTATTTTTCATACAAGTTAAATTCCATAAATCTATTTTAATTGAGAAACTACTCTAAACTAGAAGTAGTATAAATTTGGCTTGTGAAATTGATACCATGATATCTCCTAGATCTTTACCATTGTGCTCATACATGTATCACATTTAATTTTGTCAGGGACACTCGTGGGGTTGCAACAAAAAAAGACAAGATGTTATCTTTGTTAATTATACTCTTGGCTGTCTCGTGTAGCACTGTAGCCTTATCTAGTGACTTGTACAGCATCTACAATAACGAAACAACATTAGATGAAGACCCATTATTATCATGATTGCTGTGATAGATTATTACTCACATTGAATCATGGAATTATATATCATATAGTAATCTCCAACAGTGTTTTTTAAGGAGTACTTTAGTAAACTCCCTAAATTCAACCTACCAGAAGTCACTGGTTGTTTTTTCTTGTGGTGTATTGACAGTTTTATTTGTCCCGTGTTTTTTTTTATATAGTGAACTGTAAAAACCAATTGTATATACATTTTGTATACAGTATAAAAATTTTATTTTGAAGAATTATTTATCATCTACTTTTTTTAACTTTATATCTCGTTAGAAGTGATAGCGAATCACACCAACTCAAACATAGTTTGAGTTTTGACAATTCATTCATTGAATTTGGTTAGTGAACCAAATGAACTGAACTTAAGGTGAAAATTAAATTCGTTAACTAAATGAGTTGAACTATATACAATTTGACTCATTTGATTCATGAGTTGTTTGAGCCGAACCGAGTGATTTTGTATTTTTTTATTATCTGATTGAGATCATAAAAAAAAAACCCACTTATTTTAGTCTCATTAGAAAAAACCCGCTCATCTCAAGATGTTGGTGGAGAGGATGTACTGCTAAACTTTTAATATCTGAAAAACTTGATAGGATTATCTCATGAAAAAATTATGAGAAGATTAGGATATGCTTGTATTGGCTTATTTGAACTTATCTACCGACATAAACACTTGTGAGTGTTTCAGAAAGCTTATGAAAACCACTTATGACATGTTTATAAGTTGTTTTCAGCTAGTTTTATTATCTATCCAAGATAACTTAAGAAAACAACTTATAACTTATATAAAAACCATTTAACTTTATTTTATCTTGTGTTGTAAAAAAAACTTATACATTAACCCTTATGCTATAAGCTGTTTATCCATACAGGGACTAGTTAACTCAATATCTCTCATACTTATACAAGTTGCAACATGTTCATCCCTATATGAACTTTAAGAAGCTCTTCATTCATTACATTTTCTTTTCAAAAGAAAAATACAAGAACAACCAGAAACCCTTAAAAAAAAATGCACACCTCACCTAACCCAAAACACAATGTTGAACACAATGATCTTCAAAATTCCAAGCCCTGCAACTCCATACATAATATAATTTCACATACGTAATGATAGTTGCATACACTTCACTCACATGCTCCTCAAGTAATGCCCTCCACATCAATCAATAAATAATACCCTTGCAACTTGTTCTGAATCATCTAGATTTTACACACATTCACACAATATGTGTAACTCATTTTCCAATTGATATTTTCTAACAAAGTCGTCTTCTACTAAAAATTCGAAGAGCCAATAGTTAGGTATTAATATTAAGATCCTATACAACTAAAACCTTTATTTTCCTTCTTTTCCCCTTCTATTTTTTTTTTCCAACTTCAGTTAAATTGTGCAGCCAACAGGAATATTCCAAAGTCTTCTGTTGTAGAAACAGGGCTATATATTCAACACACTATAACTCTGGTTTCAATCTCCCTGTTCAACATGGCAATAAATTAATTAGAAGAAATTGGCGCATGAAGCATTGATACAAATACAGACACCACAATAATTTGAAAATGAAAAAATAGAAATAATTGAATATAACTACATGAGTCGGTGTCGTGTTGGACACAAGATACACTTTCGATATGAATGTTGGTGCTACATAGAAATTGACACTTAAATCTTTCGTGCAAACAATAAAAAAAAAAATTAAAGATTCTTCCTATTTACCATTGGGTCCCAAATTGTCAAGTGCTGTATTGGAATCATATCCCATTCCATAAAAGCTTTGGAAGTCATGATCCAAAACATTCTGCATGTACATAATATATATAAGGATTTTATAAACAAGAGAGCTAAAGGGTACAATACTATAATGTCCAAAAGAATTTTACTCTTTTTACCTGAGGCAAAGAAGGGAATTGTGTTGATGAACTAGGCATGCCAGCCATATTTCCCTGGAAACTTGCATTTGGGAATGGACGAGAGGAGCTTATACCAGGCATAAATCCGCCGATTCCAAGCCCCATTCGTGACTGGAGAATCTAATCAATAGAGAAATATAAGTCATAACAATATGTGTATTAAAATGGACGAAGACAACTCTTCTAAGTTGAACAATTTACTTTAGAAGGTAAAGTAAATAAACTTAATCGTTGATGAGAAGACCAATGATTGATATCGGGCCAAATATATGATTTTCTCATCAACAATTGAAATTATTTATTCACCCTATAAAGTGAATTGTTCATTTACAAAGAGTCAAATCCATACAATTAAGACCTTCACTTACATCCTTAGATAAGAGCCGTTCTACATCAAAGTTCAGTTCGGGGTTCACCGTGGCAAGTTTCATGGACAAAAACTGCATAATATATCTTTATAAGATAAATAGTCCCAAAAACCATAATATAATGGAATTGAAGCTTTGGAGTCGTGTGGTTATCATAAAAATATCTCTTAATATTAACTATTCAGTGAAATGATTAAATCCTTCATATTATTTTACAATAGTTTTTCCTTTCTTTATATTTTCCTTGGTGTGAAGCATGTGCACAGTGCAAAACAGATCAAGTTTGAACTTTGAATATTAATAATAAATTGATACTTTAAAGATGGCAAGGCACTGCTTTCTTACCTCAACCTGTTGTTGCAGTGATTGCACATAGTTTATTATCTCATCTAGCATCACTGCTTTGCCAGTTATCTAATAAGAGAAGAAACCAAATACATCATCATCAGAAAAATTAACAGAGAAAATTAATTAATCTGTTGATACATATATCAATCATTGTGTCACCAAATAAGTTACTATAAGTTATCATGAATCATAAGAAACCATTTAACACAATCATCTAAATTAAATCACCTTGTTGCATCCTGGAACAAGTTCTTGAAGCAACCTCATTCTTTCACTAATCTTTTCTCTTCTAACCTGCAAGCAAAAATGTTTTTTAAAAAGATTTATCTTTGTATACATTAGAAAAAGTGATTTCTCATAATAAACATAAACAATATAGTATTATAAGACGATGATGATTTGTACCCTTTCTGCAAGGCTGTGGCTGTTGGTTGCTTGACCTCTTCTAGCTCTCACATGAATGAAATTATCTTTTGAAGCATCTCCTCCACTCTGAGAGTTCTCTTTAACTTGTTTCCCCAATTGCTCAACTTTTGGTTTCTTTTCATTTTCTTTTGGATCATCAGAGATCTTCCTTGGAGAATCTTTCACCCCATCACCCTCAGCATTCTAATCCAAGCTCATGAATAAGGCATTTCATTCATTAGTATCTCATAAAATCTCATAAACAAGACAAGGAAATATTAATCTTATTTTGTCAATGAGTCATCAATTCAGTATTAAGAGATTGACTTTGTAAATCTAAAGGATCAGTTATAAGAGTTTTGACTTAATAACCTCAATGAAGTCCCGTATGAGATTCATTGATATATGAATATCAAACTTAGCTTAGAAACAAACCTTGTTTGGACTGAAAGTAGAATTTTGATCAAGTCCTCTTTTTCTTCTATTTGCACTAGGTGCAGATCCTGTACCTCCATCCTCATGAATTGAGTCCTCCACTTGAGATTGTTCACCATTAATTGAACCCCTTTGGATTCCAGCATCCTTGATAGGGTTATAATGTTGTTGTGGTGGAATTGAATACCCTGATGTGTTAGTTACATGATCACCACCAGAACCATGTTGGCTAAAGGAACCAACCATTTCAGAGAAACTTCCACTTCCATAGGAAGGAACCTTGTGGATCATGCCACCAAGATTTGAGTCAGACATGTATTGAACAAGGTGGTGAGATTGATGATTCTCCAAAACAAGAGGGTAAGTTGAATTAGCATTTGCAAATTCATTGTGAGAAACCATTGAAGAGCCTCCAAAAGTATGAGCTTGACTCAAAGAAACAAGTGGATTATCCCAAGCTGAAGAAGAAAGGAAATGATGATGATGCTGATTAGGGGCATCTGAAGAAGGCTTACCCATATTGGACACAGAACTAATATCCATTTCTGAAGATGGACAAGAACTATTCATAATAATGTTCTCATTTCCATGTTGAAACTCCATGGCATTTTCCTTACCACCCATCTGAATTCAACACCAAGAAAATAACCCTTTTCTATGTCTCTCTCTTCCTATATTTATATATATGTCACAATGTATATATCAATTGATTAGAAGAATCCTGACTCAGAAGGTTGATTCACACAACCATCAAGAGAAGAAAAAATAAACAAATGAATATAAATGATTAAAGGGAAAGTGAATTTTGACTAAGGTTGGCTCAAGAGATATCTTGCAGGACTAAACAAGGAACAAAATAACTTGGCAGCTTTATAGGTCTGAGAGGAAGTTAAAGTAAAAAAAGAAAAACCCTTCTCATTGTGTTATAGCTTAGCCTTAGATGTAGTAGTAGAAAAAGTAAAATGGAATATAATCTTAACTAGTCAGACACAACCTATTCCCTTCAAAAACCCTAGGATATATTATCAATAGTTCAATAATAATAATAATGAAGAGAGAAAATAGAGAAAATGGTTCCTCTCTGAGACAAGAAAGTGAACCTTTCAGTCTTGTTTGAGAGCATAAAGTAGATGACATAGACAATAAGATTTTTTAGATTAGATAACAGCTCATCAAACTGCAAGTAAAGCAGATTCCCTTTTCTCCTTTGTCCACACACTCCACAAAAAAACACAACAATCTCCAATTCCAATCAAAAACACCACCACCAAACTTTGGATTATTATTATTAATGAGTAGTTTCTTTGGTTTGAATGAAAAACACTTAGAAGAAGAAAGAAACTTCAGTGAGGCAATTAATCAAACAGTTAATAGGATGGGATGTTGAAAGTGAAACACTATGAGAATCCAAGAAGAAAGAAAGAGAGCAAAAGCATCAAATACTACTCAAATCCTGCAATGACTGAGGAAACTGAAAGGGACAGGAAACAGGATTTAGTAGCTTTTAACTAAGGGTGTATCTGAGGAGCATCAAATACAAGATTATAAATTTGACAGCAAAAAACCAAATTTCACCAATTGGGTAGTAACCATAAACAACAAAGGTAGCATAAAAATCTAACTTTTTATAGATTAGAGACAACAATATAAGCTAGAACTAGAGAGAGAGAGAGTGTGTGTGAGGAGAGAGAGAGTGTTTGGTTATTACCTGCTGCCTGCCTATGGTATGAAGTGACATGTATATCATTTTAAAAGACATACTAACTACTGCCAACTGCTCCTGTTGTTAAATTATTGCACAAACATAACAACAACCTAATCACTCTTTTTTTCCAGTTTTCTCCTCAAAACACACACACTTTATTAATTACATCAGTAAAATAGTTATTTTGAATTTTAAAATGTAACTTCTAAATGAATAGAAATTAAAAATATTCTGTAACAAGAGCTCAATTGGTAATTGAAAATACATCAACATGTAAGGGTTTTGTTTTTCATTTTTCATTTTGTTACATTTAAAATGTGTGAATGTAATTAATACTATATTTGAAAAAAAAAAGAATTAAAAATATTTATAAATGCATTTTTTATTAATAATTTTATAGATCAAACTAATAAAAAAACTAAATTAATTTACAAAAATCCTATTTAAATATTAAAATGGCTAGAAAATATGAATTTAAAGATTAAAATGATTAGTAAAAGACATGTTTGATAATATTTTTGCAATTTTAATATATT
Source organism: Cicer yamashitae (assembly GCA_037974755.1). Classification (NCBI taxonomy): domain Eukaryota; kingdom Viridiplantae; phylum Streptophyta; class Magnoliopsida; order Fabales; family Fabaceae; genus Cicer; species Cicer yamashitae. The sequence continues at coordinate 51,852,592 of JBBPBQ010020324.1, read as the reverse complement.
TTTGGTGCCTACTTGCTAACATATTCGAGTATTAAAACAACTTATTACTCCTTTATTAGTTTTGAAGTTAAATTAATTAATCATTTTATTAATCAATATTTTAATTAAGTTTTCACCTTTTCTTCAGGGGGCGTGTGCAATTTTTATTTATTTATTTATTTTCTTTGAAAGTATAGATTGAATTCGAGAGGTTCTTCTCTTGAAGGCCAAGCTTGTTCCCTTTAGTATTCTTTCATAATTAACAAACATATATATAACTTCTTTAATATTTTTATATTGTTTTTACTGACACATTTGCCAACTGTTCTAAGTAACATAAACTTTTTTTCTCTTTCTATCTCTCTTTCTTTGCTGTTACACACTCATTTTACTCAGTGCCAACTAACCTCTCTCATTTCTTTTTAGAATTCTCAATTATATGTACCTAACCTCTACCATCCTTCATCAACCCTCACTCACTGTTCATCATAGTTTCCAAAAACACCATGCCCCACCAAATCTTTTCTTCTAAGAGTTAAGGGTCAAAATGATCTTAAGAAAAAAAATATAGACTTGTTTGGTGATAAAAAATAGAATTGGATAATCGGTGAAAAATTACATATTGATTAAATTAATCTTATTAAACTAATTTTAAGAACATTTTACTCTTTTTTAGAAATAATTTTGATTGACATTAATTTTTAGAATTTAATTTACATAAAGTGTTTATATAAAACTGTTAATTAATTGATCATTCAAAATATTTAATTTTAATTATTTTTAAAGTTATGATCTGAAATTTTTTAAGTGATTAATCTCTGGTTTTATTTTTCAAAACTCAAATAGATTTTCATGTTTTTTTCTTTCTAATTCTAAATTATCAAAAAAAAAAAAAAACATTAAACTTGTGTGGCATGGTGGACCATGGGGGGACAAGTGTAAGGACCTGAATCAGAGATATAGAAGTGTAGTGTGTGGTGGCAGTGCAGGTTATGATAGCTTCTGTTTCTACTTTAACAAAGAGTATTCTACCGTAAAAAATAAATAAATAATTATTTAATTAAGTAATAATTAAACTAATCCTGAAACATGAAGCTTTTATTAAATTTTTGTATTTTGAACTTTAGGGAGAGTGAGTGAGAAACAGAAGGAATAATAATGGAATCTAATGATGAATATTACGTTCTTGTCCTGCTACGTTTTCCAGCTGTAGCCTGTGAAGCCTTGTCCATTCACTCACCCAATCCAGTCAAACCAAAATTATCATCTAGTCAACATGTGACCTCGTTGTGATCTTGCTGGAAAAAAATACTCCCAAAAATAAATATAACAATTTTCCGAAATTAACGGGTTCTATACAGTATACTTGTATATTTTCTTCACAGTCATAATCAGATCAAGAATCAGACACGTGTAGGGTCACATAAATATAATTAACCGTATAAATAAAATATTGTGATAAAATTGTTTATTAGATAAAATGAATTCCTAGGTCTCATGGTGAAGTTGTGATTTGAAGCTTATGATTGGTGGACATACTACATGGAATAAAACAATGTAGTATATGAAGATTAAATTGGTAAGTACGCCCATCTAATTCAACCAATTAACACTAATGGAATGTTATATACACTTAGAGGAATTTGTGATAGTTGGATTTGCGTGCTTAATAAATTTTATTGAAGACTATGAACTCATTTTGAAGTGTGATGCTACATCCGAATTCCAAATAATGGTGTGGAGGCTACTGCAAAGACAAGTTGCAGCTAGAGATGAGTTGAGCAAAAGAGACATAATACTCTCTTTTCATGAATTTGTATTTTGTGTTTTGTTTGACTCACCTTGAAATTTGTCACCATCTCTTCTTCTAAACTCAAAAATCAAAATCCTCAACATTTCTATAAACCCTAGATTTTAAAAGTCATCTTGCTAAAATATTATAAATATTAGATCTTCTAATTTTAACTTGAATCTATATTTCAACAATTACTTGATAATTTTATATCAATTATTTCGAGTCAGTTCTTAAATAAATTCATCTTAATTTAACTTGTGGAGCATTGGAATATATATATTTTTTTTATAAATATGAATTAAGAAATAAAACATTATTCTAATCACAATTCACGAAAACATCACTTATCAACGTATTACGTTATCATATGACCTCTTTGGGTAGAGGTGTTCGTAGGTTAAATAAGATCGATCTGAATCGATCTATAAAATTTTTTTGGATTGGATGATTGAGTGAATTTAGTTTTCAAAATGAGAAAATCGATCACTTAAATTGGATGGATAAAACCAGAATTGATCCTGGTAAAATCGGTCGACCCAATTTATCTAATTTTTTTTTTTGTAATTTTTACTTTTTTTTTTAAACCTTAAATTTTAGAAGGTATGATCCATGGAATCAACTATTTTTTAGTTATTTTAAGATCTTACATTTTGATTATTTTAATGTTTGCAAATATTTTATATTATTTTATATTATTTTATTTTATTTTAATGCATGCAATGCTTTTATGATTAAATTTATAACTTTGATATTTATTGTATGTGTATATAATAGTAAAAGTAGGTTATATTATGTTTTGGAAAAAAATATGGTAAGGTAATTTTTTTTAATTGCAAAAAAATGTGATTTTAAGAAAGATTTAAAAACAAAAAGTAATAAAGACTCAATGCAACTCAAATCGAAAATAAGTAGTTTGACTCAAACCGAACAAATCTTGTAAATGTCACAACGAACTCGAAATCCCCTATAAAATTTAAGTATTAATTTTGACCAAACCTACCCAAATCGACCCATATATAACTCTACCTCTATGTGTTTCCTACACATACATCCCTTCGCGGCATGACGAGCAACAACATGTAATATCTATTTAATAAAATTTCTTCATAAACTTTTTCCTTTTCTTTACATAAAGTTGTCAAAAGCCAACCCCCACTTTTTCAAGTAAACAAGACTTCTCGTGGATATATATAATCCTACAATCAATTAATGATCCATTGATATATTAATATTAATTAACACTCAATTAGAGAATCTAATGAGAACATACATAGTACAAAACAACTCAATTTACATAATATTCAAATGCCAATAAAGTTCTATACTTATATCTTTTACCAGTGAATACGTGAATGCGAAGTGTACCATAAGCCCTCGATTTTTTTAAAAAGATGGAAGCATGCGAAGAAGGAGCGCAATCATCATCGACCTTGCTTTATAAATTATATTGCAAAAGGCTGCTTCTTAGTATTTGGAACATGTTAACTTGGATGCTTCCTTTCTTTTGTGTTTGGATTCTTTCTTGTGACATTACTCTCCAATTAAATTTCAACCATAAAAAAATGGAGAGTTAGGGTTTAAATATAATATAATAAAGTAAAAAAATTTAATAGTAGAAATTAAAATTGAATTTTTAGTTAAAATATGATGCAAGTCATCAAAATTAATAAACCAATTATGTTTTACTATTTTTATGTTATATCTTTTTATGTCTAAATCAAATATAAGAAGGTCATGTTTATTATCTCACCATTAAAATATATTGAATTTTACTAATACTTTTTTTAAAATTGTAAATCTTAACACGTTTTAGTTCAAAAAAAACACAATTTATAGTGTAAATTAGTTGAGCTATTCGTGAACTATTTGTGTTCAATAAGAATCTCTCTAATTTTTTCTTTCACAATACTAAAAATAATACAAGTTAACTTATGAACTACCAACATGGGTGAAAAGATTTGAATTCTCTCATTTATCTCTTTCATCTCATGCATAAAAGACAAATATTAGAGAGAGATGGTGAATAAAATTGAAATTAAGAGGAGAGAAAGTGATTGGAGATAATTCAAATTCATCCATAATTAGGGTGTAGAATGGTTACTTGACAGATAAAACTAAACGTCATCTCATTGATATATAAAGTTTTCAATTCAATGTGATCCGAGCCATTTGGGCCATTCAATAACAGGCCTACATACTTTTTAGTTGGATTGACCCATCCCATTCTTTGCAGCATGCAGACCAATTGGGCAAGCTCGTGGGCCTATTGTTGGATCATTATTTTAACATTGGTCTTATGTGTGAATAATTGTGTTTGGTGAAGTGTCACTTAAATTTAAGATCTAATGAGATTATGATAATACGAGCTTGTGAGTATATAATAGAGTGTGAGTCTATAATGTGTAGATATTAAAGGGTAATTATATTTGTGATTAAATAAAAGAGAAATAATGAATGCAAATATTTAACTCTAATTAGAGTTCTATAAATAGAGATATTATGTTCTCCGTGTCACACAAATTAGTAGTCGTCTTTGTTGACATTTTATTGTCACAAGGAGATCGAGAGAAAACTAAATAGCTCTTTCAATGAGAGTGTGTTGATCTGAAAAGTCAAACCACATTACTATTTGGTCATAATAAATTCAAGTACACTTCTACATATTATTTTTATGATTATCATGATTGATTATGTTCTTTAAAGATTTATTTTGCTTCTAACATTTTTTTAACACAATTTATAACACTTATAATTTATTATATATATATATATATATTGTATTATATATAATGAAAATATAATATTGTACCAATAAGATGTAAATATAATCTTGGTTATATAAGAAAACAAGATGAGTTATATGGTGGATCGCTTTTATAAGTAGTCAAATGTAGACCATTACTTTAAAACCATCGAAAATTTTAACGACAATTGGCGATACTCTTCAGAAGTAATAGTTTATGACATTTATTGTCTTTATGGATAACACAGTGATCATATTGATATCAATTCAATACGAGATACATATTTGTGTTTCTTTATTTTTATCGACCAAAAAGCTACTAGGCTATTCTATTCACTTTCAAATACAATAAAAGAATCATTGAATAACTTTGGTGAGACAGGTAGCGTACATTTTTTCTCACGGCATGTTTGGTTTGTGGTAGATTTAACAAAATAAGTGAACTACCATGATTTTGCAAAAACTACACTCTATAGTTTTTACAAAACCACAATAACTCACCTTAATTTTTTAAAATTGACTATGAAACTAATTGATCCGTTGTCGCATACGGATGAAATACAAATAATAAAACGTAGTGTAGGGACAACAACTCGAGTCTTTTCGCAAGGACTTCTGATTGTATTGACCAAATTTAGAATAATGAAATTAAAAAGGGGGTTTCGAATTTAGGTTTGGACAAATTAAGAAAATGGATTACAATCACGCTGGAACGATTAATTCACTTATTCGAGAGTTTCAGACCTATCACAAATTCTATCAATGAATTCAATTTATAAATTGTGACTCTATTCCTATTTGACTATCTAATTGATTAAACAAGCGTTATCGACCCTATACGAATTCTATTTCTTTGACTGAATTAAGCATCACAGTAATCAATGTATTATAGTTAACGATTAAGCTTCGAAAAACTACAATTTATTAAATTTAGAAACCAAATCATGTCAAACTAATTTTATCAATTCTATTGAGATTGAAATTAAGCAATCAAAGTAATGATATAATTGAATAAAAAGAAATAGAATCATCAACGTGAAATTAACATTATAAAATAAACCTCAAGGTCATGATATTCTGAAACAGTGGATTAATATGAGAAATTAGCATTTCATTGAAAATGTTCTATTTATCCAAAAACAAGAAAACTCTGAGTATCTGTATCCAAGTGTCTGAAAAACCGAACTCTACTCTTACTAAAGATAACTAAACTATATAGTACTTGAATTTGGACTCTAAAAGCTCCGGGATGAAAAGCAAGTGGCCCGATACTAAATATTACTATAAAAAAAAAAAACTCAAGTCACGTAATTAGCAGTTTAGATCCAGTAGATTTCCGAATTAGGTTTTTGCTCCAACATCAAAGCTGTAACTCTCATTTTTAGCTTTACAACGCTTACTCGCATGCGTCAATCCAATATCTAGAGCTCAAGTTATGGTTTGGAGAGCGAGCAAGGGTCAATATGCAAATAAAACATTAAAACTCAATTACGACCCATAGTTTAGAAACAAGCTAAAAAACTAATATAGGCTATAAAGAGCTTTCAAAATGTCACAGTACAAAGCTAGAAACATGTGGCCAAATGCATTGATCAAATTCCCCCACACTTAAGCTTTTGCACTCCGAGCAAAGCAATGCATGCGATTCCAAAGATTCTCAAGAATGCAAAGTGGTGAGCAAAATTTTTAAGCTTCAAAAAATATGGAAATCCTGAATAGCTTTTTATCACAACCAAAGCAAACAAGAGGAAAAATTAACTAAATAATGCATCATAAGTGATAGAAACATCTTAAGTGTTTGAGCTACTGTTTACACTCAAAGCACATCATAAAAGCTAGCACTACCATAGGCTTGGCAAGCCTCTAACATCTATACTTGAAACACATGCACATAATGATCAAAATTTCTTTATTAAGGTTGTAACGGGCTAAGGTAAAGGTGAGATAATCCTAAGAAGACTAGGGCTAAAAATCAAATATGATAAAGGAGTAATGACTAGGAGAAAAAATAACATTGAAAGATAACTCAACAAAAATACCAAAAATTAAAATGACTTTTTTTCTCACACTCACTTTGTTCACAACACAACTATTTTCCTCATTTTTTCATCAAATTTTTTTCTTTTAATTTTTTGATATATATATATATATATATATATATATTATTTACTTTTTTGTTTTATAAAATAAACCTCAAATCTAACCAAACAAACAAGTTGAGCACCCCACACTTATTTAAAGAATGACTCATTTATCCCCCAAGATTGGGTCCATTCATTGTTTTTCACTTATTTAAAGAATGAGATAAATAGGCTCAAAGGGGCTGAAACAAAAGGATAATTGCAGGGTAGGCTTATTTGGCCAGTAGTTTAACAAGAAACAAATGCCTAGATAATTTCAATATTTGCATGCGGACAAGAGTCAAGTCAAGTTCCAGCATAATTAACAATCATGAGTGAGATCACACATAAGAATATGAAAATGGAAAAATGTATTTCATCCATAATAAGGCTCAAAATCTCACAAAGGTTAAAAATCTATCACAAGTGATACACAGTTTAGCGTTCTAATCCAACTTATTGTACTAAGAATGCAAATACACTATCCAATCATGCCACAAACCCAAAATAACTCAACATTTGCAACCCCAAAATCCGATGAAAAAACATGCAATGTAATGCACTTTTTTTTTTTAATTTATTTTTATTTTTATACTTTTTTTTAATAAAATAAAATCCCACAACAAATAAAATCCTAATGGATACCCCACATTGAAATTACACATTGTCCTTAATGAAAGTAACAAGTATAAAATAAGAGTAAGGAAATGGAACTTCCTGTTCAAACTGCCGTGTAGGTGGGTTTTCCAAGGAGAGTTCTTCTATGGTAACATCTTCAAGCACAAAGCTCTCATAGAATAGCTTGAGACATTGTCCATTTACTTTGAACACTTTATCGGTGTTTCCACTTTTTATTTCCACTGCACCATGAGGAAAAATGTTAGTAACAACAAAAAGGTCAATCCACGTGGATCGAAGTTTCCCGACCATAATTTTAAGGTGGGAGTTGAACAATAAAACTTTTTGGTCAATGGAGAATTCCTTCATAGAAATCATCTTATCATGAAAGTGCTTAGTTTTCTCCTTATAGATCCAGGAGTTCTCATAGGCTTCTAGCCTAAGCTCTTCAAGTTGCTGCTATTGGAGCTTTCTCTCCAAACATGCTTTCACCATCTCAAGGTTACAACTCTTGACCGCCCAATAAGCACGATGCTTTATTTCCACTGGGAGGTGGCATGCCTTACCAAACACAAGTCGATAAGGGGACATCCCTATTGGTGTTTTGTAGGCTGTTCTCTAAGCCCAAAGAGCTTCTTCTAGCCGGCGACTCCAGTCCTTCTTATTCGGCTGCACCATATTTTCTAAAATCTGTTTGATTTCCCTGTTGAAATTTCAGCTTGCCCATTAGTATGGGGATGATAAGGTGTAGAGACATTATGCACAACCCCGTATTTCTGAAGCAAAACTTATGTGGTGCGGTTGCAAAAATGAATGCCTTGGTCACTCATGATGGTTCGGGGTATTCTAAACTTGCAATAACTTTAGAATCATTAGTCCTAGTGGGTATTGCCTCCACCCACTTCGAAACATAATAAAAACCAAGTAAAATGTAGACAAAACCCAAAGATACAAGGAAATGGCCCATAAAATCAATGTCCCACACATCAATACTTCACAGAAAAACATAGGTTGTTAAGGCATCTCACTCCTACGAGTGATTGTTGTTTATGCTATTTGGCATTGTTCACAAGTTCGGTGAGTCTCAAAAGCATCCTTAAACAAAATGGGCCAAAAGAAACCCGAGTCTAAGACTTTTGTTGTTGTTCGTTGAGGACCAAAACGTCCCGCCTACTCGAGAGGCATGACAAAAATGAAGAATGGATTGAGCCTCATGGTGGGGGACACATCGCCTAATCACCTGATCACTACAACATTTCCACATATATAGATCATTGCACACATAGTATTTGGCATCACTTTTGAGTTTGTGGATTTGTGCTCTAGATGCATCTGCTGGAAGAACTCCAACAACTAGATAATTAACTAAATCAACAAACCAAAGAGTTACCTCACGCAATTGTAATAGTTGCTCATCACGGAAGTCATCCTGAATGGGGGTTGGGTCCTCATCCATTTCTATTCTGCTCAAGTGCCCTACCACCAAATTCTCAGCTCCACTTTTATCTTTAATCTCTAAATCAAATTCTTGGAGCAACAACATCCAACCGGATCAATCTTGGTTTTGCTTCTCGTTTCTTCAGCAAGAACTTCAAAGTTGCATGATATACCTTGGAACCTAACAAATATGATCCAAACTCATCAAAAGCAAAAACAAGAGCTAAAAGTTCATTTTCAATTGTAGTATAATTAGCTTGTGCAGAATTTAAAGTCCTAAAAGCATAATAAATAACATGGGAAGCCATGCCGACCATTTGCGCAAGGACTGCTCCCACTACATAATTGGATGCAACACACATAATTTCAAATGGGAGGGTCCAATTAGGTGGTTGAATGATAAGAGTAGAGGTCAGTGCTATCTTTAAGCAATCAAACGCTTTCCTGCATTTGTCATCAAAGGTGAAAATGACTTCTTTTTTGTAGGAAATTTGACAGCGGAATAGGTATCTTGCTGAAGTTCTTGATAAAACGCCTGTAAAAATTTGCATGACCAAGGAATGAAAGAATCTTGCAAACGCAAGATGGGTAGGGCAAATTAGAAATCACATCAATCTTGGTAGGATCCACTTCCATTCGCTTTTTAGAAATCACATGCCCAAAACTATGCACTATTCAACCATAAAATGACAATTCTCATAATTCAGCACTAGGTTAGTTTCAATGCATCTATGCAAAACTTTATCTAAACTATTCAAGCATGCATCAAATGAGGAACCGTATACAGTAAAACCATCAATGAAAACTTCTATATATTTTTCTATGAAATCAACGAAGATACTGATCATACACCATTGGAAAGTGCTAGGAGCATTGAATAGGCCAAAGTGCATCCTCCTATAGGCAAACATGTTGAAGGGGCAAGTGAACACGGTATTTTCTTTGTCCTCTAGTGCAATATGGATATGAAAATAACTTAAAAAACCATCAAGAAAACAATAATGTGACTTACCAGCCAACCGTTCACGCATCTGATCAATGAATGATAAAAGAAAATGATAATTTCTAGTTGCTTAGTTTAGTTTCCTGCGATCAATGTTTTGTATTACTACATTATTATTTTCTTTTTATAGACAACAGTTTATTTTTAACCCCGTGAAACGGGTGCACTTCTAGTTGTATAAATAATAGTGCTACTACAAATACTAGTAGACAAATAACTACATTTAACACCCTAAATTTTCAACCATATACTTAATTCGCGTTCCCCACTCCACCTACAAATACAAAGTAAACTTATCCAAAAACCAATCTCCTCAACCCTTCTTAAACCCTAGCCACCATTTTTCCCCAATTTGATTCCATTTCCTCAAACCATGGCATCTTGTAACCTCTCTTCATGCAACCTTTCTTCCTCCGCTTCCATTTCCTCATTCTCCTCTAATGCCTCCCGCAGAAGAACCACCAACAACGTTGCTCTCACCAGAAGGAGCCGAAACCCTAAAGTCTCCGCTATGGCCAAGGAATTGCATTTCAACAAAGATGGCTCCGCTATCAAGAAACTTCAGGTTTGTTACTCACAAAAAACGATTTTTAGTTTTTTACATTTTCTTATCGTTTTTTTATTTTATTTTATTATTTTGTTTGTGTTTTATAGAATGGTGTGAACAAGCTTGCCGATTTGGTTGGTGTTACTCTTGGTCCTAAAGGAAGGAATGTTGTTCTCGAGAGCAAGTATGGTTCTCCTAAAATTGTTAACGATGGTGTTACGGTTGCCAAAGAGGTGTTTACTTGAACCTGCTTTTCAATTTTGTGATATTATTTTATATGTTGGAATTAGATTAATTTGTCTGAGTTTTTAGGGTCTATGATTTCACTTGAGTTATTGTTTTTGGTGAATTATTTTTTGTGGGCGTTTGTTTTGATGTTTTGTTTGCATTTGGCTTGAAAAGGTTGAGTTGGAGGATCCAGTTGAGAATATTGGTGCCAAATTGGTGAGACAAGCAGCTGCCAAGACAAACGATTTGGCGGGTGATGGAACCACCACCTCTGTTGTTTTGGCCCAGGGTCTTATTGCAGAAGGTGTCAAGGTAGGTTTGTTATGAGTTGTGGAATAAGTAACTAATAACCAATGTAGTACCGCTTCTTCTTGAAGGTGTGTTCGGTGTCTGACATGTGTCCACTGATATGACACCTGCACATGTAATTACATTCAATTACTGTGTCGTTAGTGTCAGTGTCTCATAGATTAAACTTCTTGGTTTGGTTTTGTTTATTGTTACACAATAGGGGCCTCATCCTGAGTTAAATTTTATAGGTTGTTGCAGCTGGTGCAAACCCTGTGCTTATCACACGTGGCATTGAGAAAACAGCGAAGGCACTTGTGGCTGAGCTTAAACTGATGTCAAAAGAGGTGAATCATATTCTTTGTGTGTATTTGTGTGCGTTGAAGCATGTTTATTTCATGGGGTACCTCAAAACTTCCCATTCTTTGCATATTTTAGTGTGTTCATTGCTTATCAATTATTTCAATCATTTTTGTTTTTTTGTTTAGACTTACAAGAGTTGTGGTCGTGTGGATTGCAGGTTGAAGATAGTGAATTGGCAGATGTGGCAGCAGTAAGTGCAGGGAACAATCACGAGGTAGGAAATATGATTGCCGAAGCATTGAGTAAGGTTGGTAGAAAGGGTGTTGTGACACTTGAGGAGGGAAAGAGTGCTGAAAACAGTCTGTATGTTGTTGAGGGGATGCAATTTGATAGAGGATATATTTCACCGTACTTTGTTACTGACAGTGAGAAAATGTCTGTTGAATTTGAGAACTGCAAGGTGCGACATTGGTTTTCTTTTACTGCAACTTATTATTTTTGACATCATCTTATGTATTTTACTTAAAATTATGGCATGCATGTCGTACAGTTGCTATTGGTTGACAAAAAGATAACCAATGCAAGGGATCTTATTAACATATTGGAGGATGCAATTAGAAGTGGTTTTCCTATTTTGATCATTGCCGAGGATATTGAACAAGAAGCTTTAGCAACTCTGGTTGTGAACAAACTTAGAGGATCACTGAAGATTGCAGCACTCAAGGCCCCTGGATTTGGAGAACGCAAGAGCCAGTACCTCGATGATATTGCCATCTTGACCGGAGGTTTTTAAATTTAAATGTTTCATGCTCTGATTATTCTGTTCAATTTGGAAATGTATAGTTTCTCTGTTTTTTGTTGTTGGTAACAATATGTATCTTCCCAATTTGCTTACAGGTACTGTTATCAGAGAGGAGGTTGGCCTTTCCTTAGACAAAGCCGGGAAAGAGGTTCTCGGCAACGCCTCCAAGGTGGTGCTCACCAAAGACACAACCACAATTGTTGGTGATGGAAGTACCCAGGAAGCAGTTACCAAGAGAGTTTCACAAATTAAGAACCAAATTGAGGTATCCCCCTTTCTCCTCCCCCCCCTCCCCCGCAAGGCTTTTTTGGAGACCTTTTACGTAAATAGTAACTAATGATGCACTCTACAATTGAGTAATATTTAATAGTTTAGGAGGAATGATGTACATAACATTAGGTAGATAGGTACAGTTAGTAATCCAAATCACACGCATAAGAGATTCAGGCACATATAGAAAAGGACGAGAGATTCAGGTTGCTATGCAGGCAGGCTCTAACAAAATGTTTACATATTACACAGGCTGCAGAACAAGAGTATGAAAAGGAGAAGCTGAATGAAAGGATTGCAAAACTATCTGGTGGTGTGGCTGTAATACAGGTATTGGTCCCTTCCCACCGTAGTAACCCCAATAAAATTCCATAATATGCTACTGTTAACATCTCTGCAAGTCATATTAAATAGTGCAAGTTTTGTTATGAGTGTAGGTTGGTGCACAAACTGAGACAGAACTCAAGGAAAAGAAATTGAGAGTTGAAGACGCTCTTAATGCTACAAAGGTGACTTTATCTTTCCCAAAATGTTCATTAATTTTTTCCTTTTCCGGTTTGTATAAGCTAATATTTTCTTTATTTTCAGGCAGCTGTTGAAGAGGGTATTGTAGTTGGTGGTGGGTGCACTTTGCTCAGACTTGCATCAAAGGTGGATGCAATCAAGGATACCCTTGCAAATGATGAAGAAAAAGTGAGTTATTATTTGATATTGCAAGAACTCAAGTTTTTGTTTATGGAGATAATTTTGTTTTGGGTCCTCAAGTTTTCCTGACTTGGCCTTGCTCTGTTCAGTGATATCACTACTTATTATTTAACTTTCTGATTATTGCCTTATGGTTACGTGGCACAGGTTGGAGCAGACATTGTTAAAAGAGCTCTTAGTTACCCTCTGAAATTAATAGCAAAAAATGCTGGTGTAAATGGCAGTGTTGTCAGTGAGAAGGTATAGAAATTGGCTTAACTTATCATTACTCTCACATTGAGCTTGTGCTTATGTAACTTGTGTATTGGATAGGTTCTGTCCAATGACAATACAAGATATGGATATAATGCTGCCACTGGAAAATACGAAGATTTAATGTCTGCCGGGATCATCGATCCGACAAAGGTGATTTATTGATTGACCACTGTATTGTTTTTAATTTATCTGCATGTGAATTTGCAGCTATCTCTAATAGCCTGTCTAATAAATTAAACTGGGCTTGGAGTGCCAGGATCAATAGGAATGGTTTGTATATGGTTGTCCTATGTTAGTTTTGACAGATTAGTTGAAGTGTCACTGGACTTAATGTCGGAAACAAGACCTGAATTGTTTTATGTTCTTTAGTTTCTTGTCTAGGGAAATTGGTTTGTAATAATCTTCTATAGCAATCTTTAAAAGCTTCTTTGAACACAGCTTATTTATGCTTATGCGTGTGAATGAATGCATGTAACAATGATAATAACAAATATGATATTTATGCTGGATATGAAACTTTGATTAACAAAAGCATCCTACTCTTGCACAGGTGGTCAGATGTTGCCTGGAACATGCAGCCTCTGTTGCCAAAACGTTCTTAATGTCAGACTGTGTTGTTGTTGAGATAAAGGAACCTGAGCCTGTAGTTGCTGGCAACCCCATGGACAATTCAGGTATGTAGTTTGAACATGTATGCAAAGGCTGTGGTATTTTTTATGTTTCTATTGATGCGTCAATTATGGAAAACTTATTTATGATATCTAGAAATTTAAGGAATGTTTAGTTTCAGAAATCGATATAAATTTAGGGCATATTTAGTCTCAGAAGATATTTGTGTTTATTTTCTATTTTGATTATTAAATACAGTACATTTTCATGCAATTTCCTCTCTTCGAAATTCTTTAGGGAATAGTGAAACAACTTTATAGTTTTTATTCCTATCATTTTGTGTGTAACTGTCAATTGTCAACTATAAATCTTGAATCAAAAGGTATAAAAATATGACAATTTTAAAATTCGGGCATCTCTCATACATTTATGTAAAATGTACTTGGCTGACTCTGGCTTTCTGTTCTCCCAGGCTATGGTATGTAGATGCTGCAGCTGCTTAAAGTGGGGACACCATTTCCCCCCTATTTTTTTCAATGTAATTCGTAATCTGGTAGAGCATATTTAATTGTAGGAAGTCCAGTTGTAAGACGGATACGCATGTAGTGTTGTGAACCAGAATGAGTGACATTTTTGTTTCTCTAAAGGTAATAATGGAAAAAGGTTTTGCAAATCTAACTTGCCCTGGATAATCAGGTCACTTAGGACGATGGAGAATGGTCCAATTAGTTGGAGATTGGCAGTTCACCGAGAGTAATGTTAATGGTTAGCACCCACGTTTTTTTTATTAAAACATTCCACATTGTATATTGGCAGCACTTTGATATCTAGAATATGAGTTCGTCTTGTTTTTTTCTTTCTTTTTTTCTGAAAACAAGCTTAGATTCGATGGGAGGACTAAATTGAAATTAGAAGATTTGGTAGTTAGAGGCAGTAAGTAGATCAGAGGCCTCCCCTAATGAAACATAAGTCGTTTATAAGGGAAACCCATTATTCTCTTCCTCAATAATAATACACCACAAAATAGACAACGTTTTCTTTGTCCTATATGGTCCTATTTTTGAATATACAAGACACTTGATTCCTTTTTGTGACCAAATATAACACTTGATTTTTAGTTTCGATAAAGTTGTAAGATAATACTGCAGCATATTCCGGGGGCCATATCTACTAGACTGTTACATTGCATCCGGGGATCTTTCCGCATTACCCCGCATTACGAGTGGCTATTATTTTCTACGAGTAGCTATTTAGTCCTTTATCTTTTTTTTTTTTTTTTTTTTTTTTTTTTTTTTTTTTTTTTTTTTTTTTTTTTTTTTTTTTTTTTAATTTGGTCTTTTATGTTTTTAAATAATTTCAGCGTTGCCCTTTAAGTGAGATTTCGTTAAGAAAAAGTTAAAAAAAATCTCTCATCCGTATTCAGAAAAAGTTATCCTTTATGTTGTGGAAATATTTCAGAAAAATATTCAAAGTTTGTTCTAAATTTGGTAGTAAGATTAATTCGTTAAAACTGAAGTTACAAATATTTATACTCCATACACATCACTTCAGATCAGTGACAATCGTTCCTAAAGGTTTAATGAACATATACAATCATCTAGACGAGAGATTTTTTAATTTTTTCTTAACGGAACCCCACTTAAAAGGTAACGCTGAAATTATTTAAAAAATAAAGGACTAAATCGGGAAAAAAAGAAGATAAAGGACTAAATCGTTAACCGAAATTAAGTTAAGGGACCACGGATGATATTTAGCCTAAAATATAAATAAAAATACTTAAAAAAGTTGATATGTCTTAAAAATTTAATTTACATACATTAATTTTTTAATTACTATTTTATTTTAAATGAAGTATATGAAATTGAAAGTTCAGACAGATTGGATTTAAGTTCTTTTATATTAATTGTAAAGTCTTTTTTCTCATCGGTTATCAACGCAGCTATGTAGAAAAATTGCGCTCATTTTCCACCATCAAAATTAAAGACAGGTAAATTTCTTTCTAATTCTATTACCATTTTTTTAAGCTAAAAATTATTAATTTTATCACCACTAAATTATTGAAAAATGAAAGATGAATTTTGTATTTTACAATTTATTCGCCAATTTAAGTTTTTAAGGTATGTATATTTATTTTTTTTTTATCTTAAAAGAAGTAGTAAATTTCATCATAATTAATTCACACAAATGTAAGGTATCATGTTCGATCTCGGAACATGATGTCAAACATAATAATATCGACATTTGTCAGCTAAGTTAGGACTTGAATTCTAAGATCATGATTGTGTTTTTAATTAATACTATTTGAATTTAATTTATATGTACCTGCAGTTTAAAAATAATTTTTAAACATATATTTAATTTTGTGATAACACATCATATAATGAGTGTAAAAATACACAACCTGTTATATATTAAATGATGTAGCAACACGTCATTGAAAGTATATATGAAATATTTTTAAGCCAACCATATGCACAAATTAAAATATAATGTACTATGTAATTAATTCTGAAATTTTCTTCATCGAGTTTTATTTCAACTTATGGTAAACTAGAACACATATACACGATCCAGCTCATGCGCAAGTGCTTTTGGAAAGCTCAAAGCTATCCTTAGAAAACTTTTAATTTTTAGGATGTCCACAATAGTATTTGTAATCATACTTGTTGACTAATCACTATGGCTATGATAAAAACAAACATGCGATTGAGATAGATCTATCTTTATTTTCTGTTAAAGTGGTGTATATATACATCTTTTCCTTTCCTATTTTTTCCACGACTTGGTAGCTTTTTGACCATCAAGCTTAATTTTGTTTAACCTTTAGTTTGTCATGCAATCTATTTCTTAGGGTGTTTCACTTTTTGATATGCTTGATTTTCCTTTGTCAAAATAAATTTTTCTTTTAATATAATTCACTTTGGCTAAGACAAAAGAAGAAAAAATTGTCTCGTCCCATTTGCACAATTGAACTAGTGATATATTTCCCACCTCCTAAATGAACAAATCCATTGAACAAAAACTTGCTCCATCTAGCAAAATTGTACTAGGTAGGAAATAAAGTCGTGTGTAGGAGTTATCATACTCTCAATTTTCTCTGTCAATTTTTCCTATTCATTACTATAATTTTAAAATACCTTTGAATATATTTTCTATATTTAGATTCATCAAATATCACATTATTATATTTATATTTTTAAAATTATGGTAATAAAAAAAAATGAAGAGAGTGAAAAATAGAGAAGATGTTAACTAGAGTAATGTGACGAGAAAGGAAAAAAAAAAAGAGTATAAGTGTTTAGAATGATGATTGAGTTCAAAAAAGAGAAAAATAATTAAAAGTCAGTTACAATTAATTATGATACAATAATAATTATTTATATATTAATTGCTGTTATTCTTAATTATGATACAATTAAGAATAACAATAATTAGTTACAATTAGAGTTAGTAAGAAAGATGTGTCATATCATAATTCTTCACACTATCATTTTAAGTTTTATATATTTTTTTAATTATTTATCTCTTTCTTGGACTCAACCATGATTCTCAGTATCATCATAGCAATAATTATTCCGCTACATTCTTTGTCAATATTTTCTTGAGAAAATTTTCATTGAAATTTCATTGACTTATTTTTACTATCCATTTTTAATTGATTTTTTTTGAGATTTCATATCAAGTTTTTAGTTGGTTCTAGTTTCCTTCTTACCCTTATTCATCATCTTCTTGTTCCTACAAATATTTAAGATCCAAGCAGGTTCATCATATTTTTGCTAAGGTTAGGTGGAAGTTGGTTGGTTTTTTGATGGATTATATATATTTTTTTAAATTATTTGAAGATTCAAAATTGATGGTTTGAGATTCATGATATGATTCTTTAAATGTTTCATTGTTGATTAGTCATTATTTTCTTTATTGATATATTCCACTATTATTTCATTCTTTTTAGTAATTGTTGACTTTCTCTTTGTGCTTCTACCCTATGGTAATAAAGTAATTATCATTCTTTTTATTCTTCTACCTTATGGTAGTTAGACATCTCTCATTCTCTTTATGCTTCCATCGTATGGTGGTTAAACTTTGTTAGCTAAATTGACATCTAAAGACCCAAGATTGTGATTCTTAATTTTATATTGGAGTGAGTATCGTGGAAGACTTAACTCAAAGTAGACTGAAGACTTCAACGACCACTACCACTTTTTATATCAACTTTCTTGTTCAACCGATGTGATTACGACTTGTATTATTTTTTTTGTAATTTTCTTTCATTAGTTACATTATATTTTCATTTTTATTTCTTGTATTGAATTTTTAGTTAGATATGTGTTAAAATTAGATTAAGGTAGTTACAAGTTAGTTATGATTAGATGGAAGACAATTATTCTAATTTCCTTAGAGGCACTTTTGCGAACGTAGTTATGCTATCACCATAATTAACTCACACAACTACGAGATCCCGAGTTCGAATATGTGATATGATGTCCAATCTTACAATATCGACATTTTTTAGTTCAGTTATGACTTGTTCAATTTTTATTACTTAGTGAATATTGAATATTTTTACGACAAAATATAAAAAAAAAGGCATAAATGCAGTTTTGATCCTCCTATTTTAACTGATTCGCAATTTTGGTCCCCCTATTTTAACTGATTCGTAATTTTGGTCCCTCTATTTCTAATTTCGCAATTTTGGTCCCCGTATTTTAACTGATTCGTAATTTTGGTCCCTTTATTTTTAATTTCTCAATTTTGGTCCCTCTATTTCTTAAAATTGAGACATTTTGTAAATCTAATGGATCACTTTTTTGTTTTTAATAAAATGTAATGGATTACATTTTAAAAACATATATTTATTTAAAAAAATATTTTTTATTATAAAAAAATACTTAAAAAATAGTTTTTAATTATTTTAAAAATAATTAAATCTAAAAATCGTTTATTTATTATTTTTTTTAAACTGATTTCAAAATTTATTATTTTAAAAACTGTTTTTAAAAGAATTTTTAATTATTATTTTTATTAATTCAAATATGGTTTTAAAACAATGATTAATAATTAATAAATTATGATTTTTTTTAAATAATGACAAAAATTTAAGTTCTATTTTTTATTTACAAAAATATGTTTTTTTTTTTTTAAGAAAATATCTTACTTTTTTAGTAAAATTCTGTTTTATG
>JBBPBQ010020324.1:51802524-51813980 GCA_037974755.1 Cicer yamashitae | reverse complement strand
ATTATATATAACAATTAAAAATATATGTAAACACAACATATTTATTAAAGTAACATTGAAAAATAAATAAATAATAATTAAATAAATGAAATAAACTATAATTTATATAAGTTATTTGAATAACTAGAATTTCTGTTTAAATGTTCGAATTAAACTATATAATAAACAGAAATCCGACTATAAATTCATTAAATAATTTAAATTATCTATCAGATTACAATAAAAAATTAAATTAAATATTTTAAAATTGTATATTGGATTTTTATTCAATGTATTTTTGTCACTTTGAAAATTAAACACATTTATTTCTCTTTGATTTCTGTCATCTTTTTCTTATACCAAATAATATATCTCATTCCTATTATTTCTTCTACATTTTTCTCTTGTATTACTTTCTGTTAGAATATAAAAAAATATTTTTGTTAAATTACTCTTTTGATCCTTTAAAGTATTTCTAAATTTTACTTTGGTTCTTTCAATTTTTTTCATTTTATTTTAGTTTTTTAAATTATAAACATTAAACAATTTGATCCTGTAAACCTTTTTATTTCATTTTAGTTCTTTAAGTTACAAACATTAAAGACTTCTTTTCCTTAAGTTAAAAATATTAGACTTTAATAGATAGGACCGGATTGGATGGTTCCCCCTCCTCCTACATCCATGAAACTTAATGTTGATCGATCTGATAAGGTTGGAGATATTGAATGTGGGAGCAGAGGATGATACCAGGTTTTCCTCTTAAATATAATCTTCAACTTGTTGGAACCAAGTTGGTTTTATACTAAGAGTTTTGATGTTAACAAAAGTATTTTATGAGAACAATATATTTGACTTCACAGAGTATGAAAAGAAGATTCATGTTTTTTAAGACAATCTGAAATAAGATATGATTCAGATTTATAATTGAAGAAAATATTTGATCAAGTTGAAAAGAAGATATGGTTAAGATTTGAAAAAGATATGATCAACATCTTATCTACAAGAAGATATGAATTATTTTAAGAAGAATTGATCAAGATTTATCTACAACAGGATATGAATTATTTACAAGAAGATTTGATCAAGATTTATCTACATAAAGATATGAATTATTTATAGGAAGATATGATCAAGAATTGTTTACAAAAAGAAACACCCACAAGAAGATTCATTTATGATCTAGATTTCGACAAAGGACAAAATACTGAATTGGAAGGAAGTTTCATCTGAAGAATTTGCGAAAGCAATCTTAACAAAATACGAATAGAAACAATGTAAAGAATTTATAAACTCAATCTGAAAAAAATACTAACAGAATCAATCTAGAACAACTGTTCAGATTGGATTCAGAAATAAAGAATTGGCTAAAGAACATATTATCAAAAAGCATCTTGTTCGGAATTATTTTTAAATAAGATCATTGTTGAACAAGCAAGGAATGAAGATACAATTCAAAATTAAACAAGGACTAAATTGAAGCCCTAATTTTATCTATAAATAGATACTCAATGCTGAAGAAAATGATAATCGAAAAATCAGAAAAGAGTAAAAGAACTCAAGCATAAAATTCTAAATTCATCTTAGAGTTCAAATAGAGAAATACTTGGCTGAATGAAAAATATTTTCTAAGTGTTCTTCTTAGAGTGTGATAATCATTGTTATAATCAGCTTGTAGAAGAAACTACTCAAGTTTCAAACCTTTGTATTCAAACCCGATAGTGGTGTTAGTGTACTTTCAACAATCTGGGGTTGTCAGGTTGTGTGGAGAAGACTTGGCTGGTAGAGTCAAGGTGTGTGTGTTCCTCAAAAGTCTGGGGTTTTCAGGTTGTCTGAGAAGACAGGCTAGGAGGCTCAGGTGCTTTGTAATTCAAGTTGTTGAATTAGTGGATTAAATCCTTCTAAGTGAAGGGACTAGATGTAGCCAAGTTAATGGTGAACCAGGATAAATTACTTTTTCACCTTATTTCTACACTCCTTAGTTTTGTTATTGCTTCTACTCCAAGTAAATCATCAAGTTTGAACCAGTTTAATCAAATAATGAAAAAGTTATCAACTTAGTCAAACACAATTCAACCCTCTTCTCGTGTTTGCACCTTCATAACTTCCTCTAGAGCCTGAATGAGGGACGTAAACATGAGTACAATAGTTATCAGTCTGGGGTAGGGAATAATCTTGGTTTTGCCTTTTCTAGAGTTGATGAAGTAGGACAACATGTGCTCCAAAAGATGATGTGAGGAAGGTTCGTCCTGATTATTCGAGAAATGTTCCACATTAGACCTTTGTGGTCTTTGTTAACATGGTCTATCGACCCACCCTTGGGCACCAGACACCCAATAAGGATTTTGAAGACAACGCGGTACTGAGGTTTATGATAAACAAACTTTGAATTCACCTTTGAGTCTTCGAAGAGTTCCTTGTTGATTCTGAAGGTGCCAGTCATTGATTCATATCCATTTTCAAGTGTCATGCCTTTGTTTGGGCATCTTGTGACGGCAACAAGGGATTGCTGAGTGATCTAGATAGGAAGACCCATTATATTGCTTGAAACCTTGATGTCAATGTTTGCATCAGCAAACCTCCAAAACATCTTTCACCAGGATGTGCAAAGCAATGTCTTGTCCTAGGTTAAAGTACCCAAACCAGCCTACCACAACTACGTCATCGATGAAGTTGAAATCGTTCTCAGCTAGGTTTGCGAGATTGACTTTCAATTCATGGAGAATCTCATTTTGATCTGGTTTCATTGAAGCGTTGGAACATAGGAAACTTTGGCAGTTGAGATGATTGAAGAAGAGCTTGAAGCCATTGAAGTAGGAGATTTTTAGGTTGATTGGGAATTTAAACGGTTTGCAATGAATGAAAGTGTGGGAGTTGTGAGAGTCGTGAGTGATTGTGAATAAAAAAAGGTTTAAAAGCCAAAATGATTAAGTATTTTTTTATAAATTAATAGATGCACGTGTGATACACCTGTCAAAGTATCACATATTACAAAAGTAAGACGCTACATATCCACGATGAATTGAAATTAGATAAACCAGAGGCACATATAAATTCAATGTCATCAGGGTCAGAGCAAACATATTTTTAACCAGTTTCTCTACTTTTCCAGAGGCAAGGCATATGAAGGATTTAAACATCATTCTTTGATAAACAATATCTTAAGATGTTTCTTTACAAGATTGAGTTTGTCCTCGGCAAGGGGTTTTGTGAAAATATTAGCCCACTCATGATCAGTGTCGATAAATTTAATGTGTAAAATACCCTTCTAGACATAATCCCTAATAAAGTGATGTTTAATCTCTATATCTTTTGCCCCAAAATGTAGAATAGAGTTTTTGGTTAAACATATGACTGAAGTGTTATCAAAGAAGATAAAAATGTTACTCTAATAAATTTTGAAATCTTCTAGTTGATGTTTCATCGACAACAGTTGAGTGCTGCAATTAGCTGTTGAGATATATTCTACTATTGTTGTAGACAAAGCAATAGTGCCCTGTATTTTGCTTGACTAGGAGATTAGATCGTCACATAGGAATGTACAATTTCCACTGGTGTTATTCCTTTATAGCCTATCTGCAGCATAGTCAACGTTAGAGAAACCTACCAACCTACACTAAGAGGATTGCTTATAACACAAACCAAGATTAGTAGCCCTTCAGATATTTAAAGATCAACTTAACAACTATTAACTTGGATTCTTAGCGTCAGACTGAAATCTGGTACACACACACTAAATAGAAAATAAGGTCTAGAGGCAGTTAAATAAAGGAGGGAATCTATCATTCCTGTGTATACCTTTTAATCTACCTTTTTACCTAACTCATCTTTGTCAAGAGCGAAATTTGCATGGATAGGTGTGGACATTAGTTTGCAGTCATTCATTTTAAACTTTTTAAGTAGTTCTTGGGTGTATTTTGTCTGGTGAATGAGTACACATTCTGGGTTTTGATAGATTTGAATTCCTAGAAAGAATTTTAATTCTCCCATCATACTCATCTTAAATTCATTATGCATTAACTTACAAAATTCTTGGCAGAGATTGCTGATAGTAGAACCAAAAATAATATCATCAACATATATCTGGACAATGAGATGTTCATTCTCAAATGATTTTCTAAATATAGTAGTATAAACCTAATGTCTTTCAAAACTATTTTCTAAAAGGAAGTGACTATAATACCAAGCTCTTGGAGCCTGTTTTTGACCGTATAAAGGTTTCCTTAGTTTGAAGACATGGTCAGGAAATTCACTGTCTTCAAATCCAAAAGGTTGTTTGATATACACTTCTTCATTTATGTAACCATTTAAGAAAGCATTTTTCACATCCATTTGATATAGAGTGATTTTATTAAATACAACAAACGAAAGTAAAAGTCTGATAGCCTCTAACCTTGCAATAGGGGTGAAATTTTCAGTGTAATCAATACCTTTTTGCTGAGTGTATCCTTGGGCTACAAGTCTAGCTTTGTTTCTAACCACTTCAAGTGTAGCATTGAGTTTGTTTCTGAAAATGTACTTTGTTCCAATTGACTTCTTTTCTTTGGGTTTGGGGACTAGATCCCATACGCCATTCCTTTTGAATTTATTCAGCTTTTCTTGATAGTGATTTTTCTGATTATGTAGGTTTAATTTCAGATAATAGTCCATACATATATGTCTCCTTAAGAGTGGATCTGGTTTTCAAGGGATCATTTGAGTTTCCTATGATTAGAGAGTCTGGATGAGAGGACCTGTATTTCGATCCAGTTTTGGATTCTTGATGTTTTTGATCTGAGTTGTCAGGTGGAACTTCTGATTCACTTTGGACTGTGTTTGATGATTCCTCTATGGAGGCCTCATCTAACTCAAAATGGTCATTCTGTTTATGGTTTTCATTGTAATATTAGGAAGGGCAACTTCAGTCATAGTTGAGATGTGGGGATTAGTCAATCGATTAAGATTCTCTAGAAAGAATGATATTACTTCTCTTTTTGAATTTGATTCCACCATTGTTTAGATGATACTTGTTCGTAAGGCTCAAAATTATTATCTGCGGCCTCTTCTCCATAAAGTTTTACCGTTGTTAGATGATATTGATTATAGATGTGAAATAAAAGATATCTACCATGGAGTGAATCAATTTGCAAACAAGATGTCATATATCAAACACTCTAGCGATTTTTTTTTTGATGGAGTTGTCTTATCCCGCCTCTAATAACTCTTTGTTTAGATAACAATTGTAAAGGAATATCTTTCTCTCTATTTAGTGTAAATAAATAGTTTAAATAAAGGTTTTTTTTCAATAACTATATTTAAATATTCGTTTATATTTGTCGCAATATAAATACAATTATCGGTTGAAAAATAGGATAGGACATTTATTTAAATAGAAAAATTATCTATGTACATCTATCAATTTATTTTACTTCATGAAAAATATAAAAAAAATATAATTATTTGATAGACGTGATATAATTAATTTGATATAAAGAGAATGATAAAAAAAAAAAAATATGAGTTAAATAAGTGTAGAAAATAAAAGAATACAAATATAATTATCCATTTACACGAGGTTTATATTTTTAGGCTACTATTTTTTTTATAAGCATATTTCTTTCAGGCTTTTGTGCTGGCTAAGCAATAGGTCCCTACTTCCCTGCGAGCTACTTCAGTTCAGATCAATTAACAACTACGGATCTCTATCAATCTTTCCCAAAGATAGCAATCTCATTTTCTTTCTACAACCATACAATTACCAGTTCATTATCTTACCAAAAATTATAGAAATTAAATATGTACGTTATATAGTAATATAGTCAATACATTATTTCTTTTACAAAAATACATTACACATTTAAAATTAATATTATTCGATGAAGCATTAAACAATTTTATAAAAATTTATAGATTTATTTTTGTGTTGACCAATTTGTGCAAATCTTACATTTCATTAGTCTCTCTTACCTCATTTTTCGCTCATTCAATATTATTTTGCAAAAATATGAGTTGATAGGGACATTGGTAGGTGCATTTTGAGGGCTATATATGAGCTATGCTATAGGTCATTTTGTTTTATTGTATTTAATGAATGAATTAATAATTAATTGGAGGATGGGATTTAGGATGATGACATAATGTCTAACCCAATATTGGGCTCTGCCATTGGACCAATATTGCAAATGGGGTGTCAAGTGGAAATGGTCAAACAAGGCCATAGACTCGTAGCTACTACCCCTATCACCTGGGTTTAATAAAGAACAACTAACTTCAAGCTAGTACTTACTATTAAATGCGAATTTTATATATTCTCCACATCAAATATTTTAATAATTTTAAATAAATCTAATTATTTTTATTTCAATATTTTCTCTAAATTAATACATATTTAACTTTTAAATTATTATTTACTCTCATTAAATAAGTTCTCATATAACCGACTTTTGAAAAGGTAAATGTTTTCTTTTATAAGATCGGATAAAATTTACTTTAAAAAATCAATTGAATTAATTATTCATAACTTAAATTTATTATAAAATTATAAAAATAAAATAAAATAAAATGGTAAGCAACTGTGACGATTCAATTTTTTTTTTTTACTAAAAAACCCTATTTTAGTTATAAAACATATCATTAGAAATAGTATTTGGAATTTGAATAAGGTATACAACTAATAAAACTTATTAGACAAAAAAGCGACTGCCTTTGTTTAAATATTAGCTTGTTGTGTGTAACAAACTTGACTTAAATTTGTTAACAACATGCTAACAAAACACATGCTAAAGAAATAAAAAAGAAAATTGGATAGAATTTTTACATTTTTACAATCTCAAAGTAATATTTTTTAGCATTTTCGTTTTTAAGATGTATATCATTTAGCATCATAGTTTTGTAAATCTAATCGCTAATTCAAACATTTAAATAAAATTTAAAATTTTCTCAAAATTTATAAGATGTATGCCATTTTCAAAACTCTCAAAAACCTTTTCACCAAAGACAATTAAAGCATGAGAATGAGAGATAACCTTCAACTGATATTGTTTTATATTTTATTTTTTGAAGGGAAATTGTTTTATTATTGATTTAAAGTTATGTGAATTTGTGGAATATCTTAGTAATTCGATAATGATAAAGAAAACTCTTGTTAAGATCTAAAGAAAAAGAAAACCCTTGTACACATTTTGGGGGGAAGTAGATGCTGTATAATGGAGCCTATTGTTACACATATGATTGAATAGTTCCTTTTGAATTTATATGCATAATTCTTCGTCTTTGAATTATTGAAGCAATGCATGTATGGAAATTGAAATTTAAAGGGAAAAGAGAACAATTATTGAGGGAAGTTTCATGTAACAATTATTAAAACAGCTTGTCAGAAAGGGCAAGGCAAATGAAACCTTATCTTTATTTCCATCAATAAAATCTCAATAATTAAAGTTATTAAATTTAATTACAAAAGTCGATATTATTAAATTATATATTATGATTTGAATTTAAATTCAAAATTTCGCGTTATATGTATTTTTTATAATATTTATAATTTTTTCTACCAGCAAAAACAATTCTCAAGAACTAGAAGAAAAAAAATCTCACAAACAATATATACTTCTTAAAATATAAGTTTTTTTTCAAAAGAAATATGATTTTATTATATATTGTCATTATGAATGAGAATCTATAGACTCTAAGAATAATTTTTGTTTGAGTTAGTATACTTATTAAATTTTTATAAATATTAAGTTTCACAACCGTTTAATATTTGTATATTAATTTAACAATCAATGCAACTGTTCAATATTTGTATATTAATGAGTTATACACAACTTTCGTAAAACAAACTTCTAGGATATTACTTACTATTTATAAATATTTTATCATGTCTTATCTCATCAAATGTGAGACTTTTAACGTATTTTAAAAAGTAAATCATATGTTAAATTATACTTAGTTGATAAATTATGAAATATTATTAAAATTTTATAAAAATCTATATATTTAATCAACTCAATAACAACTACTATTGTTGTCATTTATTATAAACACTCAATGCTTTTTTTTGCTCTTATTAAGAAAATTTAGTAGAATAATTAATGTGTTAATGTTTTTAAAATAATATTTATAATTGAATGTAATAAACTTGACTTTTGTATTTCAAATCAAATTAATTGTATAAATAACAAGTATGTGAAAAAAAATAATTTAAAATAATATTTTTATTTAAGGATAAATTTTTTCCTCAAAAAATACTTATAATTAATGATAGAGATTGTGTTAAATTCACAGTTGAGTTGGTAAAATTTAATATTTCCATCAAATTATTAAAGAGTGTAAATCAAACAAGAGTTAATATCTACATTTTTTAATTTTATTATACGATGATATCAAACCATCAATATCTTTTATCATTAAAGATGCACTTACAAGTAACAACAAATTAGGGATTTGACAGTCTATAATATTGGAAAATCCGATGAAAAGCCTTAAATTATTGGTCGATCATCCAGGGGAAATAAGAATATATGAATCCTTTTTACTTTTACCTTGTTATATCTACTCTTCTATTTAATATGGAGAAACTTGAATCATTATTATCAAGTGTGAGGCTCGATTCTGTCTCTCATGCGATTTTTGAAACTCGAGGAACCTTAAATCATGAGATGAATTATTTAATTCGACTAACAACGATTATATAAGTGATTTTGGCGTTAATTTTTTAATTAAAATTTTAAATCATTAAATATAAGAGTGATTTTATTTGTATCTTACTCATATCTATTATTTTATTTAAAAGAGGATTCTAACTTACACTTAATACATCAACATATACTAATATATGCATAATTTTTTTTAACCGATTTAGTGAATGATTAATCTACATTAAATAATATGATTGACCACTTTTATAACCTTGTTAAAAGTATTCATATTCATATTGAAGAACTCAGTAATTAATTTTATCATCAAGTAAATATTTTTTCATAAAAGAAAATTGTAAATGTTTTATATTAGTGAAAAATCATGAATTCATTTTAACTGAAAACTCTTGCAAACTAATTAGAAAAACAATTTAAATTAATTTTCCAATATTTTTATTTTGTGGATGAATAACTTGTAAAACATTTTTTTTTATAAAATATTTCTTTTAACAAAAATAAGAGTGTAAAGACTCGTAAAATGATAACGTCATATATTTTATACACTAAAGCGATAGATTATCTTAAAAAAGATCTATGCTAATTTGTAAATGAATTGAGATTAATACAATAATTAGAAATAAAATAAAGGGGTTTGATTTTTTTGAAGGAAAATAAAAAGGGTTTAATTTTATTTTTTTGATTATTTTATATTTTTAATTTACGAGCTGATGATAATAATAATAATAATAAATTAATAAATCTATTTCGTATATTATATAACGTTACTATAACATTTATGATATATTTTTTATTTTTTATGTTGAATTCTAAGTATAAATCTCTTCAAAAAATTCTAAATATAGATAAATATCCTTTATCTGTATAAATAATTACTATTATATGGATATATGAAGAAGATGGGTGCAGGGGGAGCACTACTCGCCCTTGTCCCCTCCATTGTCATCATTTTTTGTTTGTTTCAAATGGCAATACAAATTCATTTATTTTAATTGGTTTTCACCATAGCTACTTGTTCAATTTAAATTAATATGTAAGAAAAAGTAATTTATTTGATTTGTATTATAGAAAGTTAAAACAATAAAAAATACATAAAATTTACATAATCATAATGAGAAATATTAATTTGTATCGAGGTTGAAATGAAAAATGTTATAACTAAAAATTATGATAATTTTAAATGTTAAGAAAGCCAGTTTTAAAGTAAACAAAATAAGGGATATTCCTTAAATTTAAAGAATCATCAAGTTTGCCACAGCATTAAGCTTCAATAGTAAAAACAATTAAAGGACATTGTCCATACTTTTATGGGACCAATTCAATGGAGATGCTTTAAGGAGAAATTAAATGAGTAATGGTAATAATAATTTTGAAAAGTTAAAAATTGATACAGTAAATTAAGCAGCTGGCATTTGAGGGTGCAAGTTGTGTGTCTGGTAGTAGGAAGTAGGAAAAAGAAAAAAATATCTAAAGTGGTGGGGCCCACGGGCAATAAAAGGCCCGTTACATAGTAAGGTGAATAGGACAAGCATAAATGATACGTGGGCCCCAGCCCAAACCTGTCGGCAAAGGGGAAGCGAACCTCCTCGCTCTCTTTAAGCCCAACACTTCCTTCCCTACCTCTAACCACCGCTTTTCTTTTCTTATCCCTTTTCTCCCATAATATTTCCTTCCATGCTCTATAATATATTACTACTTTTCACTCTTTTTTATTATATTATTTCATTTCAAATACATAGAATATGGTATGACATGACATATACATCAACCTTCGGAATTCATTCAAATACTTGACCATATACATAATAATATATACAAAAGATTTTGTGAACCGGATAAGTTTTTCTTTATATAATATGCCACAATGTTTTAGATTTTATTTGGATTTGGTTGCATTTTAATCATTGTCTAACAATTCAAGATGTCTTGATTGATTCATCCACAAGTTAAAATAAGTAAATATAAGAATTTGGATGGATATCCACCTTATTATTATATATGCAAAATTTGAAGAGGATATGAAATACTATCTTAAATTTTATATTGGTCAAACTTATCATTAAAAGATTGATTTGTAAATTAAATAATGTTTTTTTATAAATTATAATAGAATTATATCTCTTATTTGTGTGAAATTTGAGTTTTTTTAATATGTATAATTATTAAAAAATAGAAAGAAAAAAATTAAAAATTTAAAAAATTATAGACGTTGTTTTCCAAATAATGGGTCGATATTTTGTCACCATTCAAATATTTTTGTATGCATAGAAGTTTGTTTGTTTGAAAACAAATGAATAGTACAAATTTCACCTTACAGTGGCCCCACGTGGCACTATGATTACCACACTAGGCTCTTGATATGTCAATGTCAAGGTACCACCTCTCCATCTATTCCCTCTACCTCCGTGAACAAAGTAAACTCCTTTTTCATTCAATTCTCAACTTGGATTCCATTTTATTAACTCATTTAAAGAAAAATTTTGTTAACATAAATAAATTAATAATTGATATTATAATTAATTATATATAAAAAAACATTTATTATTTAATTATTTATTTATTAATAATAGATATTATTTATTTTATTTTTTAAAACAAGTTATTTATTTTGGAGAAATAAAAATCTATTAGTTGAAACACAATCTCATTTTTTATCTATATTAAAAAATAGTTATAATAACAATTACTTTTTTAAATTATATTTATTAAATATAGATATATATTTGACTGTCATAAATATAAAATAAAATTAATATTTCAAAAGTACTGTATATATTAATAACTAAATAAAAAAATAAAAATTAAAGTTATATTAAAAATTAAGATTAATATTTATTTTATGACAAA
>JBBPBQ010020324.1:51724938-51802253 GCA_037974755.1 Cicer yamashitae | reverse complement strand
TTTTAGTTTTATTTTGATATTTTAAGTTACAAATATTAATAACTTAATTATTTATATCAATTTTTTGTTTGAGTCTATCAAATATTTCCATTAAAATAATATTTTGTCTATTAGTGTCTTACTCAAAAATAAAAAGAGACAAAGAACTATAAAAAACATTTGACAAAAAATTACTAAAGATAGGTTTATAATTCAAAAGATCAAAGTAGAAAAAAAAGGCACCAACATAAAATTTAAAAATAACTTATTATAGTGCTAAATATGTAATTTAGCTTATAAAACATATTTTTTAATTTCTTTTTCACATGTTGTATCAAGAATCAATTCACCAAAAAAAAAACAGTTGTACCATAAATCATTTTATAAGTTGAAAAAAACCTTTTTCCAACATATATGCAATAATAATAAAATAGAATCAATTTGAGTGATATATATTCCATATCCTTATTATATAAAACAACAGCATCAACATGAAAGTTACTAATTAGCAACCAATTAAGTTATGACTCATGTCACGGGGTGTGAAACAAATTCTTTATCTACTTGTTGCAAATATTTTGTGAGTAGTAAGTACAATTGTCCTCCAAAATATACAAATATAGTGTTAGTTAAAGGAAGATCCCCACACAAATTGTTGAAACAGATTCCTTGCGTGGTGTCAGGTAACCTTAGCTTATCTTGCACATACATACATATACTTTGTATTATGGCCCCTTCAGTTGAACATTGAAGTATCATTAATGAGAGAATTTTAATTATATTCTCTAAAGTGAAACTTGTGTGCGGATGTATGGGTTAAATTCGCAACTTTTGATAAAGTTCCAACCCATTCTTTCTTTTTTTTCTTTCATTTCATTCTTTCTCATTATTTTTGTGTTCGTTGCAGGGGGAAGTCAAAATTCCCACGTAATAAGATTGTAGTATAGTACCAGAAATTACACAAGTAGTTCCTCATGTTTTGGCCCAAAGATAAAAGTCAAATTACATCACATGCATATATAGTAACAATATTTCAAAACAAAAATTGTAATTATAATAATTAGAAAATGAAATTTTATTATTTGAAGATAATAAAATTAAAATATTATTTTTTCTTGTGATAATATGTGATTCTTTGAGCAGATAAACGAAGAAAATACTCTATTTAATAATTTCAATATAAATGATGAATTTTATTAATTCAACCGTTAAATTAAAAGTTCTTATTGAGTAGATTAATTATACATATTTTTATAAAATTTTAAAACTATTTGATACTTTATTAAATAATTTCAAACGAAAGTATAATAAGCTTTTAAAAAATATAAATAAATATGGACGGCTAAATTACATAACTACAAATTAAAAATTTATATAAAATTTTGTGCGTTTGATCACTAATATATCATGTCAATAATCAATGTTTTAATTAATAAAATTTATCATTTATATTAAACTATTAAACAAAATAACTTATCTTAAACTATTAGAGTTGACGTATACTATTACATGTATATTACTAAATTAAAGTCAATATTTATTTTGTTTTAAAGAGTTTAGCTAATAGCACAGTGGGAGTTTGAATTTACACAACACACCAAATATTTCTCTGATCATTTATCATTTGATAATTTGAGTTGCATCTGATCTTAAATATGATCTTAAATATAAAATTAAATTAACAAAAATTAATTTATTTAAATAAATACATCAATTTTTTGGATTGTTTTCTTCGATATCCTCTTTTCAAATAATTTTTTTTCAATGTATTCCACTTTAAAATTAATATACAAAATGTCCTATTTTATAAAAAAAAAATTGTTTCAGGGATGGTCACATATTCGCCTTTTGATTTCATGAAAATAAAAAAAATAAAACAATATTAATTTTAAAGTAGAATATAATAAATAAATAAAATTAAAAAGAGATATAGATGAAAAAATCTCAATTTTTTTTAGACAAGTGTCCTTTATATTTTTGACTTAATTTGGCAAGAATGAATTTACAACCTGGCCATAGTGGGAAGGACATGACTAAATTCCTAATCACTACAGTGAATCTGCCTGCGACCGTGGGGCATATGGGAATCGACCATGATGTTCTCGTGTTCGATTTCGGATGCTGTTAAAAAACGTTTGCTAATTAATCTTACAGTTTTTCTGGATACATTTAATCTTAGATTAAATTAAAAAAATGTGTTTAAGTTAAATACAAAGCTTTTTTTTAATAATCAAATTATCAAAATATAAGAAATTATTTGAACTTTTGAAGTGCTACACTACACATCAAAGTTGCATTATTGTGTGATTGGAAGGTTACATAATTAGGAGACACATGTGCTAGCTGGATGATCCACCGTACAGTACTCTAAACTGTTTTGAGTGTTCATTGCTTTGCTTTGCACTCAGTTTGAGTTTTTAGATTTATTGTTATCCTTCCTTTTCACTTTTCTCTCTGTCGGTTGAAACAGGACATATCTATTTTTCAACACAATAATAAGATTTTAAATTACTAATAATGTGCTATTTTGATTTTTGACGCAACTTCCCACCTTAAGAATTATTATTTCTCTTTTATTTATATATATATTTTTTTAATTTATGTAAAATAATTAAATAAATTAATTAGTGTATTAATTGAAGTAAGATAATAATATTAATTGAAGGTCTCGTTTGTAAAGCATTAGAGAGATAATAAATTCTACTATAATTAGATTACACACCTGTGAAGTTTCAAGTCGAACTCAAAATAAAATATTTAACCTAAGGACAATTTAAGAGTATTTAAATGAGATGATAATAATTTATTTTAATTTAATTAAAAATTTTGAGTTTAGATTCAATCCTAAAAATACAAAAATATTAAATCTTTTGAGGAAAAACTATGTCTCGTACAACTCTTTGATAATATCTTATTAAAAAAAACCAAAGTGTACTCTATGTAAAGGGAATGCAAAACATTGATTAGTGAAAACAATTAAATTCCACTCCAATGAAAAGCAATAGAACCAACTAGCAAGCAGTTAATTATATTTATATCATAATCATAATTAAAAGAGGATTTATTGTCCCGAATTAGTAATGGTACCCTCTTTTGGTGCGTGTAGTTGATTGGGATGATAGAACTAGAATCGCATCCCTAGGGGACAGTGGCACAATATTACACATTAATACTTCAAACTTGTTTTGTAATAATTAGATCCAACTATTCAGTTATGCTCAATTAAATCACAAGTTACAATGAGAATGCTCTAACAAATGCATCATTTATTTGTGTCTACTCCACCAAACATTCCCGAACACAACGTCAACCACACATTTTCCTTACTTTTACATTACTTTTATTAATAAATAAAAAATTAGAGAAGGAAAACTCTTTTATCAATTAAAACGGCACTAAAAAATCCAACATGCAACCTTCACGTTCTTAACACAACACTCTAATCAACTATCGTGCTGATTATGAGATTTTTCTAGCAATCATACGTAAATTTCTAGATATAATAATTATTCTTTTTTAAAATATATCTCTTATTAATATTTAGAAGTTGTCTTAAAATATTAAATGCATTTATACAATAAAGTTAATTTGGTAATAATCATACACAAATGAACAAGGTTTTACTAAAATGATATATATATTGTGACACACATAAGATAATTATAAAAATTTAATTGTCATGAATTGTCGATATAGAATGTTTTAATATTTTTATGACACTACAATTATTCATAAACATGTCAAATATTTATAATGATGTAATAATTGTGGTTGATTGTTGTGTTAAAACTCAGTTACTTTGTATATAAATGAAATCTTATTTGTAATATAAAATTATATTAATTATTACTATATCTAATTAATTGAATTGTATTGTCATCATTATTCTTTCTCCACACACGAACCACATATGACCATATTAATTTTTGGGCAAGCACTATGTGATTGTACCAAAATAATTTTCAAACTTATAGGACCATCATATTTAATGCGGATCTTATTTTGGGGTATAAGAATCGAAGGAAATAAATCGATGTTGTTCCCCTGCAAAATTTGGACCATCGTGGAGTCTAACTAGTCAAATGGAAACATTGGTCAGTGACAGAGGTTTTTAGAATGGTAGCTCTCATCCCTGAACATTAGGGAAATGTAAATTAAATTATAGGAATGCTGCTCCTTTACAGTAACTATAAAGTATTTATTCCTTCTGTCCTTTCCACCATTTCGAATTTAGAATCAACTAGATGAAGAGGAAGTTAAATATATATAGCTCAAATAAATAAATGAATTGGGCATGACCAATCCCCAATACTAATTAAGTTGGTGTTCATGAGGAAACATTTTTAATTTTTTTTTTTTATCTCTTTCCAGTTTTCATGGTAGTGTATTTTTCTCACTCGGATCTCCTAAAAATATAGGAAATATATATAAAAACAATTATAAGGCAACTTTGATCATGTCCATTTTTGTTTGAAAATTTATTCATGATCGTCACTTCTTTTTCAATTGGCCGCTTTTGGGGCAGATATGGTCATGTGTTGTATAATGACTCATTGTAGTTGTGTTATGTCAAATGACAATTTATTACACGTTCTCCAATTTGGTGGAATGTTAGTTATGAAATAGGGTGAGGCGTGAAAACTATTATCAAATTGTTTGGTGGGAATTTTGGTTGTTTGGAAAATAAGGAATAACATGATATTTGATCAACATGAAGGTGAGGTGAATCAATTAATTGAGAATGTAAAATTCTTCTAATGGCATTGTCATAAAAATAAAGCGAAAGCCTTTGGTTGTGTGTTGCATCTATGGTGTCTTCAATCACTTCAATGTTTAGGTATCTTTATGTTTCAATTTAGTATGAGGTAACATCCTCAAGTTGTGGAACTATGTTTTGGTGTGGTTTATTTTGAGTTTATCGATTAAGAATATCGCTTACCAATTTGTAATTTATTTGACTCATGACTTATCTTGTACTTATCAGTTAAGAATATCATTTAAGAATATCATTTAACAAGTTGTGGAATTATGTTTCGGTGTGTTTTTATGGTATCCATATTTAATTTGTCTCATGTCTTTTTATTCTTGCCATACTTCTCACCAACCATACTCTCACTTCTATGAGTGGCTTAGTGTTTCAACAGTAAAGTCTATTTCATCTATATATTGACCACTACTTTTTTAATAAAGGTTGACTAGAGAAAACTATAACAACATTTGATATTTGATATTTTCTATGGTTTATAATTTTTGGGTGAGTGGTGGTGAGAAATGGGGTAATTTTAATTTATATCATTGATTTTGTTTTCATTATTGATTTGATAAGGTTAGACCATAGTTGATGGAAATGACTAAATTGACAAACGAAAGTGAAGTTAAATTACTAAAATAAACTAAAAAATAGGTATAAAATCAAAGTAAAATCACAAAATATGTTAAGGAACCAACCATAATTTAATTGATGTTTTAAGAATTTTTTCTAATTAGTGTTATTTTCCATTGAAATATATTAAGTCTTGTTTTATTTTTTCTTTGTGTATGCCTTTTAATCTATTGTAACAATTAAGATTTTTTTCTTTACTTCAATTGTTATTGTATTTACTTTTTAGCGGTGTCATAGTGGCTTCGATTTGGAGTAAACATTAGAAGTAGAAAATTTCAAAATGGAAGTGTTCATATCTATTTATAGACTATAATTGCAAAAATTCACTACAAACTTTCATTTCAAACTATGAACCATAAATCAATCAATCGGTGATCAAGTGATAAAAAAATTACAGATAGAGATATAAAAATAACTAATATAAATTTATTCAAATAACCAAATATCAAATTATAAATCAGATTATTGGAGGTTTTCATCAAGTTTAACTCTCTAACAATAGAGTTTAGTTATTCATGGTGAAAGAAGAAATAGAGAGTAAAGAGCAACTACAAGAGTTTTCCATAAAAGATATTCGATTATATGACTTTTGTCGTCTTCAAATTGATTCTCTTTGGAGTTGGGCAACTAGAATTCTCAATTCTCTAACAAAAAAATTGATCAAAAGATTCCAAAAAATATGTAAAAAATGTGCATATATATTGTTCAGTAGCACGTCATGTGCCCCAAGACATGATAGGGGAGCTCTGACGCACACAAGGCAAAAGCGAATTGTCAAAAAGTGCAGAAATGCGCCTGAAACACATATACTTGTGCTCGAGGACATAATCTGATGCTAATGTTTTACCATATTTTTAACCCTTTAGAAGTTTGAACTAGGTTACAGTATCTTCATGAAAGTTCTAGCTATAAATTTTAGCTTTCATTTGCTATTAATTTGACTTCATTTGAACATCTACAACTTTAGATATAGTTAAAGTATCTCGCAATGGTCGTGTTGTTTTCTTTCTAAATTTATGTACTACACTAAATTAATGAAATAAAATTATGAAGAAAAAAAATGTTGAATTAATAAAATAAAAACACAAACACCTTATTAAATTCAAGAACTAAATATTAACAAGCTATATCAAATAACTTCTAAAATTAACTAATGACAAAAAAACAACTAAGATAACTATAAACTAAAAATAATTATAAACTAAAAATAATAAAAAGACGCATATAATAAAAAATTATCACTTACAACCCAATTTAAAACGTATTTTTTATGAAATATCATCTTCATTAAAAATGCAGAATTATATTTGATGAAGTGACATTTGCGATTTGAACGAGAAACAAAGGATCTCAAACATATGCAATGGCCGGCATATATACCTGGATGATATATTGGTCAATTTGACTAAACATCAATCGTAGAATTAGGATTTATACTTTTAAAAGAAAAAAATTATGCAAGATGACAAAGAGAGTATATTTTAGAAAGGAGGATCATGTGCTTCGTAAATAAAATAACAATAAGATAGCCTAGGAGGTCATGTGCTCCTCATTTCTTTTACTCATATATCTGTTCTTATTATAATTAAGAGCGTGGTCATGTTTAGTCACACACACAAAAGAAAGAGCTTGGTCATGTGCTTTTGATTTCCATTATAGTAATCCTCATATATCTTGCAACACATGGAGCACAATGGTATATTACATGAGGGGCTAAAGTGTCACCTCGATATCATTAATTATCGATTTAAATTTAAGTCATTAAAGCATAAGAATCTCTTGTATAAATGACATTTTCTAGTTTTTTTTTTTTTTTAATTATCTTTAAGTTAACAAATTTTAGCAATATAGATAATTAATTATAAGTGTTCTCCGATCCTTTGGGCTTTTCCTAGTTCTAGTGGACACCACAAACACAACTCTCCTAATTTTTATTTATCTTTATATAAAAAATGAATTGGGATTTTTAATTAATTAACTAAAAAAAAAATCCCAGATACAAGGCCAAACAACTTAATCTAAGTATCAATTTGCTAACACTTTTCTATAAAAAATACTAATTAATAAATTAATTAATTATTTAATTATTATAAATACTACTTCTTGTCCTAATTATAAGAAAAAAATTAAAAATATCAATACCAAAACGAAATTATTTATTATTATCATTTTTTAAATGTTTTTACAAATATATTATTTATATAAAAATTGAAACATTAAATACAAGTACTAATATTTAAAACATAAATATTAAATAAAGATAAAAAATCATTTAAATAGTAAATATATTTTCAAAATTATAGAAAAAGAAGAAAAACTCTAAAATTTTATTGAGATTGGACGGAGTATACAAAATATACATGTCGCTAGCTATAGCTAGCTTAGTCACCATTAATTTTATACCATTGAGCAAATCATGGTTCATTCGTAATGATGATGTTAGTAACGGGTATAGGCTTCAAAAGGTGTGAACACTTTTTTAATATTTTAGGGTGATTATTTCATGTTGTTAAAATAGAATCAATAATTTAGTAATAAGAGTTGAGATGTGGAAAGAATATTATTTTAATTAATTATTTAAATAAAATTTATAATATCTGCTATAGATAATTGTGATCGCAAAATTTCTTACCATTTTTTCTGAAAAGGAAATAATTACATTTCTTAACATCTCATTTAAGGAAACTTTATTCCATCAAATAAAAGAGTTATTGTAAAATAAATCTAAATTAATTTAAATGTAGAAAAAAATCATTAAATAAGATAAATTTTATTTATATTAATGCCAAATTTGAATAATATTTCTTATATACAAGACCAAAGTTATTCTATCTTTGTCTTTAATTATAAGTATTATTTGAGAAAAAGTTTCTTTAAATATAAATATAAGCACTTTTTTTATTTAGATGTTCATTTAATTTTTTCAACATACATTTTAATTAATATTAGAGATGGCAAAAAAACGTATTTGCATATATTTATGGATAAAATCCGCAATAGACATAGAGCCAGTAATTTAATAGAAATTTCAAATAAAATAAATGAATATTTTGACTACTCGTTAGTTAATGAATATAAAGGTGAATGTAATGGTATTCTTACTCGCGGATATTCATATCTGATAGTAAATTAATAAAATTGATATGTTGTAATGCTTGTTTTTATGTGTTAATATATTAATATTTTTTATGATAGAATTTTGTGATATATTTTTTGTATGTTAGTATATTAATGTTTTTATGTGTTGACAAAATAGAGAATTTTTTTTTGCATAATTTCAACAAACAAAATTCAAAGATAATATTATATGAGTCAATACCTATAGACTGACGAATAAAATAACTAAACATCTGTTAAAATGATATCTATGCAAATATTGTTATTATTTTTATTAGATACAATTAGAAACCTTTACACATAAAATAAACGAATTAATTTTTCTTAATATATATAAAAAAATATAATCGGTGTTTATAAATAAACAGAGATGGAGATAGCAAATAACATGAAATAAACACACCATAGTTATTTAAGGTACAAATTTTCTTGAGTAAGAAAAAAAGTAAAATTTTTCTCGCTTTAATATTGTTTTTTATGACAGTTTATAAAATTGTTGCGGATTAATATCACACATTAATACATGGAAATCCATTTATGTTCTTTGAAATTATCAGTAGCCCCTTTCAAATTAAGTCATGATGATAGTGTGCATTGTGAAGGAATAAAGTAATTATTTGAATGACCAAATTGGTACTATTTTTTTTAACGTGAATCAAATAGGTATTTTTGGCTATGCAGAAAAAGAGAAAGAAACTTTGTTCTATTATAGTAATGGTAGGCTCACAAGCTAAGCAAGAGTATATGTTGTATCTTTGCTCTCAAGTTATGCCATTGTCCAATGAACGGTGATGTAGAGATTGACGTATTGTATGTGCATTCTATAAAGGTATGGACTATGGAATAACCTATGCTTATTATTTAATGTAGTGTGTGTATATTTTATTTAGAAAAATTTTGAGGGATGATGTCTATCTCTATCATGCGTGTATGAGACATGGGGATAGAGCAAAGCAAGTATGAGAAGTAAGAACTTAAATGAGAATAAGACACATATGAGTTAAGAATTTTTTGGCGTGAATGTGTCACGTGCTTATGCATCTTTCTTCATGCAACCCACCACAACATTTTGGCTTTTTTATATTTAATTTAACGAAGAATGTGAAGTCTCTCTAAAATTACTCATTTAAAGCGATAAATTAGCAACAAAAAAAAAGACAAAAACAAAAATTAAGGATTAAAATTACAACTATTTATAACTAATTATGTATGTATATAATTGATTTTTCTATTTTGATATTATTTATTTTATACTTTGAAGTAAATTGTTTATTTTAAAAGAATTTAATACAAATTATTATTACTTCTATTTTTTTATATATTCGTTGACTCTATGAGTAATTATGTGATTATAGTTACTCTTTCTAATAACTCAATATAAATGATAAATTTCATAAATTTAACTGTGAAATCAAAAGTTTTTATTGAGTAGATCAATTTCATAAATTTTTATAAAATTTTAAAACTTTCTAATACTTTATTAAATGAACTTATAATAATTTTTTAAAAAAAATATCAGTAAATGTAAATGACTAAATTAGATGACTACTAATTTTAGATTTTATATGATTAATAATTAATATATGTTATCAATAATTAAGTATTAGATTGATAAAAAAAAAATTTCACTTTTTTCATTTTCTCCTCGAAAATGTGTTAGAGTTCACATTACATTATTAATCATATGTAGCAATAATGGCGTGTATTTTTATCGTGTGAGTATAAATAATCAAATTAACGATTAATAGCAAGAACTAAAAAGGCAATTTTCAAAATTTTAGAGTCTCATAAAAAGAAATAATTGTCATAAAAGAAGTAATTTAGTTGAACCTAAACATATTTTATTCGTTGTTTTATTTAATAAGGGACCCACCATATTAGGACATTTGACTCCTTAAATAGTACATACAATATTTTATTTAATAAAAATCTAGGATAAAATAATAATATTATATTCTAAAATAGAAAAAAAAAATTAAAGAAATATTTCTCGTTGCATCAAACTATTGAAATTTGTGCACAATATTTCTTCGCACTAATCTCTCTTCAACGGCTTACTTATAACTACATTTCATGTCCTTTAATTTCTAAGAATGTATTCTATGTAGGAATTGTTGTCTTTTCTACAGCCTCATCCGCAATCAAAATGAACAACAACTTTGGATCAAAATTAAAGTTATTATTATTTATTTATTTATTTCAAAATTATTATTATTACTATTTGACAGAATTTTTATATAATTAAAAATCTATCATTTCTTTCATTATTCCTATTTTAATAATCATGATATCTACCCATATACATTATAATTATAATCACAATTAGTTTGAGATAAAAAAAAATGCACAAAAACATAAACACCTTGAAAGTTGA
Organism: Cicer yamashitae; assembly: GCA_037974755.1. NCBI lineage: Eukaryota > Viridiplantae > Streptophyta > Magnoliopsida > Fabales > Fabaceae > Cicer > Cicer yamashitae. The sequence goes on along the minus strand of JBBPBQ010020324.1, from coordinate 51,791,400 downwards.
ACTTTTATTTTTGAAATAAAGATATTAACGAAAATACAATTTTTTTAACAACAATTATATATAAATACCTTTAATTTTTTAATACTTTTTTAACACGTTATATTTTTTTCTCTTCCCATCACATCATCAATATATTATATTTATCACAATTTTTTTGAATAAATAAATAAATTAGTCCATAAAATTGTAATCGTCATCGTCAGTCAAATTAATCATTGAATATTGTAAATTGATAAATACTAGTACATATATGAAATTACAAAATAGTATTCAAAATAATTTATATTTAAATTTTTATTATTAAATACTGTGATATGACATGTTAATTGAATATGTACCTCTCTACGTAGATTTCATATCAATATCATCGCAACATCAACTAATTTTCTTATGAAATTTAAATATTTCATAGACTAATTTGTCAATAATTAGTCCATATATAATTACAATTACTCACAAATTTATTTTCGATATAATAAATTTCGTTGACAAATTTATCTCCGAGAAGACAACATTCATATAAGATAAACGTTAATAAATCACATACTAAGTAACTATTTTAATTAATATTTTATAATTTCATTAATATATTTATTAATTTGTAAAATTCAAAAATTAATTTTTGACTAACGTTTCTGTTTTAATTTTTCTATTCACTAATTTTTTTCTCTTTCAAGGTCTCATGTGATGTGTGTGTATGGATGTCCATATAATGTTTTTGTTTCTTAATTGTGTGAAAGAAGAATTTTGAATTTAGTGAAATTGAAAAAGAAGAAAGGTTGTGTTGAAGCCGGTGATAAGTGGTTCTTACATTAAAAGACATTGATGTCCATCTCAATCCAACTATACGCCCCTTTATTTGCGTGTAGGCTTCCACAAATGACATTTCCTAGAAAACACTAGAGTAGACCGTAACTCAAAAATGAAGCTACCACTAATAATAATATTAATACTATTTTTCTTTTTAATATATAAAGTTCTGTTAAATAAAAGTGTCCTCGTATATAAATATCTTTACATATTATTAGATGTATTCGTTATCCATTCTTTCTATAAAAAATACTTTTAATTAATTTACTAGTTATAAAATACTATTTTATTAAGTACTATAAAGATCATACTATACTATTACCGGTCTTAATATATTATTTTTTTTATATTAAAGTCTTAATATATTTATTTAAATTTGAGAAATGCAACTTTTAATAATTTTCAGTTTTTGACTGAATTAATCTCTAACATTGCACGCAGAGAATACTATAAAAAATTTCTATAATCTTTTTTGAATTCTTTTAACCTTCATACAGTGTGTTTTTTGGATAATTACTCTCTCACTTAACCTAAAATAAAAAAATTACATTGAATATCATGAAAGGAAATACACAAAATCCAACGATTGCTCTTGACTTATTATTATTTGATTGACGGTTGTTTCGTGTCAAATTTAAATATAAAAATTATCCTTTTAAAAAAAACAATAATATGTTGTTATTTATTCATGTAAAAAAGACTTAATTTACAACATTTCTAAAACAAATACATGTCTATTTTCAATACCACTTATGCAAAAGGTTTATTAATATACAAAACCTAATAAATGCACTTGACTTATTTATTTTTTGGATTTAAATCCTTTAAAATAAGTAAAGTGTTAAAGTAAAAAAAATAAAGTTTATTATTATAATAAATCTATGATTCTATGATTAATTAGGATGTATCTACTATATTTATATTTGATTTATTATTTAATAATTAATATTGTTTGTTTTATTTCTAAATTGATGTATTCACTTTAGAAGATAGAACATTATTTTATACATGTCGTTTATTTATGTCAAATTCAAACACATTACATTACATTTCGTTTTGTTTTCTTTAAAAAGAAAATAAAAACATGTCATTGCTAATGCATCCATCAATTTTTGTACCAAATACAATGCATCGATCCATTTTCCTTTTCACATTTTATAGCACTCCTAAAATTAATACAAATGTCTATTTGAAGGCTACTTGACCTTGTTATTTCTTTATTTGCTCTTGATTTATGTCAAATTCAAATATAACATTTTCTCCCTTTTAAATTAGAAAAACATGTCATTTTCATACATTCATTGATTTTTTGTCTAAATTCCAATATGCTTCTAAAACAATTAAAATGTCTATTTGAACTCTACTTGACCAGAATATGAAAATACTTTTTAAATATTATAAAAAAATATATACAAATCCAACAAATGCACCTGACTTATTATTTTTCTATTTACTGTTGGTTTCTCTCAAACTTTTATATATATATACTCCATTTTTTTTCTTTTATTGTAAATAAAAATTATGTCATTATTCGTGTAGTTGTGGGAAAAAAATTGTTTGGACTTCCTAAAACAAATAAAAACATCTATTTGGAAGGCAACTAATGGCAATACAAATAGACTTAAAAATAGTTACATTGAATGCTATAAAAAGGAAATTTACAAAAATCAATAGCTACATATCTAACTTGTTATATTTTTATTCGCTATTGATTTCTATCAAATTTAGATATAATTCGTTTTATTTTTTAAAAAACAAAATCTTGTCATTTTTTCATGTTTTCCTTCAAGATTTTTTCTTTACTTTGGTGCAACTCTAAAATGGATTCAAACATATATTTGAAGAGCACTTGATCAAAATACAAAAAGGTTTATATTAAATGCAGTTGACTTGTTATTTTGTATCCGTAGTTGATTTCAGTCAAATTCAAATATAAACTTTTATTCCTTTTTTGAAAATAAAAATATGTTATTGTTCGTATATTTGTGCAAAAATAAGTAAATCTAACTCCAACATACTTCCTAAAATGAATAAACACCTTTAGAGGTAGATTGAAAATCGATTACGTTAAACGTCTCAAGGAAATTTACAGAAATCAATAACTACACATCTACTTGTTATGTTTTTATTTGTAGTTGATCTCTATCAAATTAAATTCAAATATAATTTTTATTTTATTTTGAAAAAGCATAAACTTTCACTTTTCATGCTTTCATCCAAGTTTTTTTTCTCTTTATTTTAGTGCAACTATAAAATGGATATAAATATCTATTTGAATTTCATAAACAAAAAAATTAACAATAACCGACAAATATGTATGATTTATTTTAAATTTGTTGCAATTAATTTCCGTCAAATTCAAATAAATTATTTTTTATTATTTTCTAAACCAAAGCATGTCATTGTTAATTTACGCATTTACACACAAACAAATTTTCATATTTATAACATTTAAAAAAGCAAAATTATACCATCATTTAATAATTCACCTAAAAATCTTTTGTCATGAAATTTAATAAAAAAAAAAACCATATATATATATAATATTAGCATATGGTCTGAGATGAAAACCATGTCCAGTCAATTTCTTTCTCTCCCCCACATTCTTTCCTATCTCTCCAATTATTTTATCTTTGCAAAGACGTCATCTCCCAAAAAAAATTAAAAAAAATAGTAAAAATAAAAAAACACAAAACCATTCCGGTTTTTAGTTTCAGCTTAGCTTTAAGGTGTCAAGCATATCTTCTATTTCTACTCTCTCTCTCTCTCTCTCTCTCTCTCTCTCTATGAGATGTACCTTCCTTTTCCAAAGGGTGTTTGTGTTTGTGTACTATTTTTATTGTCATGGTATAAGATGCTTCATTTTCTTTCCTTAAACCTTGTCTAGTTCTTGGTGACAACATTTTTTTTTATTTCTTATTTTTCTCTAAATGGATCTTGGTGTTATGAGTTTAGAAGGTTTGGTTAGTTCAGAAACAGGGTTAGTTTCTTCAGATCCTGAGCAAAAGAACAAATGGTATGGATCTAGTTTACTCAAACAACAAAGATCTGAAACTAGTAATGAAGATTTGTTGTTAAGAAGTTTCAAACTTGCAAAAACTCATGATGATGATGATGATAAAACAACAACAATGATGTTTCAACAACAAAGAAACAACAATACTTCACTTTTGAGATCTAATGTTACAACTACTTCTCTGTTTTCTGATGGTCAACACCAACAACAAATGCTTAGTTTTTCTTCACCAAAATCAGAAACTTTTTTACTTGACAAGACAACCCAAAATGCTACATTGCCTTATCATCATGCTTACCATCCAATGTCTAGTTACAACAGAAATACAGGTACATATATATCATATCATATCACCCAAAAAAAAAACATTTTTTAAGGTTGTTTTTTTTATAATTTTTTTTGTGTATATGTTTTTTCTTTGAGAAAAATCAAAGGGATGTTTTTGATTTGGATATTTTTTATGGTATCCATTGTGGGGAGCTAAATTATAAGGTTTGTTAAGGTATGATTCTACAGTACTGTTGGAGGGTCTTTTCATGGAAATATTTTTTAGTGGTCTCATTTTTTTAAGTCATGTCAAGAAAAAAGTAAAAAACAAGAAAAAAATATATATTTTTTTGTTCTAAAATTCTTATCTTCTTCCTGTTTTAGGGAGATGGGTTTTGCTAAAATTTTGCACAGTATACTATAGGGTACCAAAGGAGAAAAATTTATGAGCTATAATAATATTATGCAGAAGATAAAAAAAATAAAGCTACAAAAATTGATTGGTTCTGTTCTGTACCATCTTTCTCTAAAAAATCTGTTCTTTCCTTTTCTATATCCTCCTTCTATGAAAATAAAAAAAAAGTTGACTTGACTGTTAATATTTTCTTCAAAATCAAAGAGAAATAAAAATCTATTAAAATTTTCACAATCTTCTGCTTTTTAAGTTCAGAACAGAAGCAACTTTTTTTCTCTTTTTTTGTTGGTGGTTTTAGTACTGTTTTTTTTTTTAATGAAACATTGTTTCCTATTTGTTACCTTATTTGACTTTGGTACTTACTTTACTTTGTTGTGTGATACTATTGAAACAGGTTACAGTTCTGGAAACATGCATGGTGGTTTAACATGTGGTAGAGGACCATTCACACCTTCTCAATGGATGGAGCTTGAACATCAAGCCTTGATCTATAAGTATATCACTGCAAATGTTGCTGTACCTCATCATTTGCTTATTCCTATAAGAAAAGCTCTTGATTCTGCTGGCTTATCTAACTTCTCAACTGCACTCCTCAGACCTAATGCATGTATGTGTATACATCCTTTTTCATTGTGCCTAATTAATAACCAAGATTATTTTTTTTCTCTAATTTTTTCACTATATGTTTAAGATATATACTACTATAAATTAGAGATTAATTTTATTTTTGTTTAGTGTTTAACCCTCCTTTTCCGAGGGTGGAAAAATGTTCCGGTAATCTGAAGTTTGGTCGAAAGATAAGTAAAGTTTGACATAGGATTGTTTTAGTTAGAGTTCGAACTCGTGTCTTCCTGATTGGTTCATTCAAGGCTTTAGTAATCCAAAGTTTAGCTGAAAGATTAATAAAGTTTGCCCTAGGATTGTTTCAGCTAGGGTTCGAATTCGGGTCTTTATAGAAATTAAGGCCTAATCATATATGTATGTGTAAAGGGGTTAGTCTCCTACAACGTGACAAACCACAATTTGAATTGTCGCGCACCCTTAAGAGTTGCATCCATTAGAAAGAGACATTTGAGTGACTTAAAAAATGTGTTTCATTGGTTTGAAAAGATGTTATGTGTGAATGAGTGAAGCAATGAAAAGAGAGCTAAGTATTTTTGTTTGTTGTTTTGATGATGCAGTGGGATGGGGAGGATTCCATCTGGGATACTCGAACAACACCGATCCGGAGCCAGGAAGGTGTAGGAGAACAGATGGAAAGAAATGGCGATGCTCGAGAGATGCTGTTGTCGATCAAAAGTATTGCGAAAGGCATATGAACAGAGGACGCCATCGTTCAAGAAAGCCTGTGGAAGGCCAATCAGGCCAGGCTCTCACCACCACCAACACCACCAATCCGACTACTACTACTACTGCTACCGCTACTACTACTTCAATTATTCCCCCAAGTGGTTCGAAGCAGATCAATGCTGCTTCTCCTTCTTCATCCATTGTTGTTCCTGGTAACACTGCTTCCAACACTCTTAACTTTGCACACCAGGAACAATCCAAGAATATGAATAACTTTCTTGCATCAGATAATGCTTCTGCTGCCAACACCATCAACAGGTTAGAAAACTATTATTCCCCCAAGTGATTGTTATTTCTCAATTTTGTTCAAAGTTTAATCTTGCATTGATTGATGTAATGTGCTTGTTGTGTACTGGTTTTAAAGAATTTTTGATTTTGTTGCTTGCAGGATGTTCATGAATAATAACAAGGAGAATAACAGCACTACTGAGAGGATGCAGCAGGATGGTCCTGCACTTCCAATGCTGCCACCAACTCTTGAGTTGAAACCAAAGGAAAATCACCCTTTCATGATTCAAAAACATCACATTCCTTATGATGAATCCTCAAGGAACAACGAATTCGGCTTTGTCACTTCCGATTCGCTTCTCAACCCTTCACAGAAAACATCCACCTTGCTTGGAACCAGAAACTTTGCTTCATCATCACAGAACACTGCAAACCAAGACACGGCATCTCAACATTCCCTCAGACATTTCATCGACGACTTCCCGAAAACTCACTCTGATCACCATCATAACAATCGCTCGAGTGGTTTTTCGTGGCCGGAACTTGACATGCAGTCAGATAGGACACAACTATCAATTTCCACACCAATGACTTCCTCGGATTTCATGTCGTTTTCTTCGTCAGCCGCCAATGAAAAGCTCACACTTTCTCCTCTTAGGCTTTCAAGGGAATTAGATCCTATTCAAATGGGTTTAGGTGTTGGAAATAGTACTAGTTTCAATAACAATGAATCATCAAACACTAGTACTAATTCTAATGCTAATGCTACTTCAAGGCAAGCTAATTGGATTCCAATAACTTGGGAAAGTTCAATGGGTGGTCCACTTGGAGAAGTTCTTCATCTTAGTTCAATTACTTGCAACGCAAGCGAAGATCACTACGGCAATATCAACAACAACAACAATAATAACAATAACTCGTCCGCGTTGAATCTCATGACTGACGGTTGGGACAATCACAATAGTCCTCCGATGGGATCGTCGCCCACCGGAGTCCTACAAAAGACGGCATTTGGATCACTTTCAAATAGTAGTGCTGGTAGTAGTCCAAGGGCAGAGAATAACAAGACTCAAGAAAGTGCAAGTTTGTGCAATGATCTTCTAGGTTCAACTCTTGGGGGGAATGCTTCCTTTACTCCATAGAGGAAGAGAAAACAATTTCAATTTATGAGTTATCAGTTTTTTTCATATATATAATATTTATATTATATGGTTATTTTTATGTTAGAATTTGGAAAGATGTTATTTTAATTATTTTTTTTCTTTATAGTTGTTAATTAGCTAGACCTAGCCAATGCCAACATGATTTGGAAATGTAGGTAATTGGTTTGGTTGACTTTTGTTTATGTTTTTTATTTTTCATGTGATGTGGGAGTGATTTGGCAAAGTTTGTTGTTGTTGTTGGATGCAAAAACAGTAAAGTGATGTTGGTTGAAGTGTGGACTTAAATATTTATTATCTTTGTTTTTGGTAAGGTTTTTTGGGTGATATTAAGTGGTGGGGACTATGATTGTTTGTTGTTGAATGATGACGTTTGAGTAAATATTAATTAATTTTTGAGAGTTGCTAATTCGTGGGAATCACGGTGCGCACATGGAAAAAGTGAGGGTAGTAAAAAAGTTAGGTGATGCAATTGCAATTTGCAACCAACACATTTTGTCTTGTCCTTTTTCAAAATTTAATTAGATATATATAGGTTTTCTGATTCCTTGTTTTCAAGTTTCAATTCTCTTGTCTGGATGTTTTTTACTTATTTAATTTTAAAAGTTCTTCTATTTAATCTGTTTTCTTTATTTGGAGTACAGTACTTCAAATTAAAGGGGAAAAATTAATTCAAGAGAGATGTTGGTTGTTACTTTAATTAATAGGGAAATGTCATTGAATAAATCATCATCTGATATCGGAAATAAGTTCATTATAAAATGAGAAAATATGTGATATAGTGTCGATAAACCAATTTTATATCTATATGTAACAATCTACGGTCTCACTATATAATTGGTAACTGTCATTTTAAAAAACTACATTCATAATTTTTATTTATTGTTAGTGTAAAATGATTTATATGTAATAATGTATGTTTAATTAACTCTTATAAACATAATAGAAATTGTAATGAAAAGAAAAAAAAATGATTTAGGTAGACCTATTAGGTCCACCAAAAATGAAAAATATAAATTCCATTTTTAAAAATAAGAATGTCAAATTTAAGATTTTTTTTTTATAAATATTTTAGTTCATATTGGAGCCTAGTTTGATTCACATTTGGCATTCATAAGGATCAAATTATTAATTTACTACTCAAAGATCAAATAAGTCTCATTATATTTTTGTTGTTGATTAATTTGGGTATTTAGTTTTAAACTAATGAACGAACCTTGTTAAAACAATACTCATGCAACCACTAACTTAGAGGAGGAAATTCTGAAAGGGGAAATTTGTTTTTTTGTTTTAATTTAAGGATGGTATGTTCCATCGCTGAATTGATAGAGATTTGTGTGTAAAAATGAATTTGATTGAGGGCATTAAAACAATTCTAAAACGCGGATGGTATTCCAGTCTCACGATTCTTGATATTTTATTAGAATTTAAGATTTGATAGTGAATAAATTTAATTCAATAGTAAAAAATTGAGATTAATAATTTATCCAAAAACTCTAATCTAGTAGTAGTTTTTGTACATTTTAAGTTAACACTGAAAGTGGATGAACAACCACGATTCTAAAATAACCCGAAATCAAAAGAAATAAGATTTATAAACACAAATGATTTCTTAAGACAAGTCAAGTGATCTCTTAAAGATGGATGAATATTTACACATATGGTATAACATAAGTCGTAGATATTTAAGTTTTTTAACAATTTAATTGATTGTTCGATTCTTAAATGGTGTGTATAAAAAAGTATATATTAAAAATAATCAATCTCTTAAATGAAGCTTATATGTGCGTGTAGGATATCGTGGTAGACAAAAATAAAAAAAGGTTTGCAATTATCAATGTCTTAGAAGTAAAGTTTTGTTAGTAAAAAAAAAGTTAAAGTATACTAGTTTGGGATTACCAATGTCTTAGAAGTAAAACTTTGTTAGTAAAAAGAATTTACAATTATAATATACGTCATTTATCTTATTTTATTCTTTATTTTTTTTCTTGTTCAAATTATTTATCTTTTAAAATTTTTATAAAGTTATTTTTAAAAATACCGACATGTCAATAAATTTTTTATTTATTGTTTAGTTCAATTTTTTTTTTTTGTTGTCTTGTGCATCAGTTGAACTTAATATCTAGAATAAATATCACGATATCTCTATTCTCAATTGAGGTAAGAGTTATCGAATTGAGATACTTAACCCTAAACATTTATTTCAGCTCTTGCAGAAGACAAAAATTCAAAAATTTGTCTAAAAGAAGAGTAAAGGAGTGAGAAGATCGTGACAAATGATATCAGTGATTTCTTCGGACTTTTACGATATAAAATTATATTAATATTAAAAAACTAAAAAAATATCCAAATTTAACTGTTAAGATTATTTAAACATACAAAATATATGTCTACATTCATCCTCTTTATCTTTCATCAACATTAAAATAAATTTATTAATAACTATCTTACATGGACTTATCATAATCAACAATTTTAGAACCTATAGTATAGTTTTGTCTAAGAAAACAATATAACTTTGAGCAATCCAAACGCGCTTCATGTGGCATGGGAAGCTGAAACCTGGAATCCGATTCCTTCAAAACTAATTCCCTTACATCCTTCAACCTGGTGCAGAAGGGTGTATAGTTAGTAATAATATTTGTTAGTGGAATTTTAATCATAAAAAAAATAATAAAAAAAATCAATGTTACACAATCAAAGTATATCTAATCCACACACACAAACGTCACGCAATGTAATTCTAGCGAGGTTTGTGTTTTGTGGCATATTACATTGCTGCTGGTCACGATTTACATCTTGGGCCTCCTTTTTCTACATTTCCAAGTTCCAATAATTATAATTATATACTCTATGATCACGATGTTCATGAAGGGAACCTATGAGAAATTGCATACTTGTACATGATGTAACATGTTATTTTTCTTCTCCTAATACGCAATACATTAATTAATCTACAAGCAATATGTCGCTTTTTTAATTGATAGTAAATTAGTTGTTAGGTTAGTATTCTCTCAAGATTGAACTCAGAATTTTTTATTTATAAAATATTCGATGTCTTTTAACTTATTAATGGAACTGTATGTCTCTCTATCATAATTTAAATATTTTATTTTTTCAAATAGGGTTATAAAATAAATAAAAATGCTAAGAGTACCTTTAGGGTACTTGTTAGACAACTAAATGTAAAAATGTTTTTATTGGAATCTATGTATTTATTTTAAAAATCTAAAAAACATATTTTTAAGTTAATTTTTTTATCTTTTACTTCCTTATCAAATATACTTAGGACATTTGCTATAGTACCACTTTAATTAATAATAATTTTTTTATGTTCTAATTTTATTAAAAAAATCAATAAATCACACATGAAACACATCTTCATGATTTACATAGTTAGCCATTATATATTTGAAAAAACTTGAAGAGAAAATTTGCCTATAGCAACCATGAAACATACCAAAACTCAAATCAACAACATCTATACCTACAACAATGACATTTATGATGAAGGGAATATAAATGTTCCTTTCTCATGGGAATACAAGCTTGGTCTTTCCAAAGTCACTCATCAAAATTATGACACAAAATTAGTGCTTAAGCCTCCTCCATGTTCATTATCTAAAAATGATCATAGATTTAGAGTGGAGGAAAAACAGATTCCTATTGATCTATGTAAAATTCAGTGCACTCTACACAAAATTAATTCTTTCAAAATGGAGAGTAGGTATCAAAAGGAATTAGAAGACCCTTTTGTTGAAGCTTACAAGAAATGCACCAAAAGTCCCTTTATTAATCTTCAAGAACCAAATAGGGAACAAAAGAACAATGGATCTAATTGGAGCATAAGGAAGTATATGTATTTTCTCTCTTGCAAGCACTCTTGTGATGTTATTAATCATAAATGTTAAAACAATATTGGGATCTGCAACAAGAATTAACCAACAAAATAGAAAACTAACAACTGCAGTAAAATGAAACGAAACGGAGAATGTTGCTGAAAATGCAGAAAACGGGCAAACGAGCAAGACAATTCACTATTGAGATATGAATTTACAAGATTAAGCCACTTCAAGATTGTTCACATAGTCTTCACTAGTATTTTCCTTTTCTCACAATCTCTCTTTTTCTTTTCTCTCTTAATCTTCTTTCTGATTTCCTATGAATCTGAATTGCATATACCTTTATCTCTCTTTCTCTTATTTTTCAGCTTTCAGCGGTTACAACATTACATCAAGCATTTCAGTTATGGTATTTAAAGGCATATTAGTGTAACTAACTCTAACTACCTTAGTCATAACTAAATTGGCCAAATTTAGTTATAACTAACACTAGTTATCAGATTTGAGGCATACATTCACAATTCTCCACCTTGACTCAATATCAGAATAACTCAATCATTGTCCTTGTTGCCTTTGCTTCAGTATTACTCTTTATCGAAGCCAACTATGTCCAAGCAATTCTTGAACTTAGTTTGTGAAAGTGATTTGGTGAAAGCATCAACAGGGTTGTCCTCAGTTGCAATCTTCTTCACTGAAACCTGCTTTGAATCAATCACATCCCTTATGAAGTGAATTTTAACATCAATGTGTTTAGACTTATTATGATACACTTGATGCTTGAATAAATGTATAGCACTTTGACTGTCACAATAAATTGAAACACAGTTCTGATTTATTCCTAGTTCACCAATCAATCATTTCATCTATATAGCTTCTTTAACACCTTCAGTAAGAGCAATGAATTCAACTTGAGTTGTAGAAAGTGCTACCATTGACTGTGTAATTGCTTTCCAACTTATAGCAGTCCCATATAGAGTGAAGACATAACCAGAAATTAATTTTCTAGTATCCATGTTTCCAACATAATCTAAGTCCACATATCCCTTGATTGGTTCCTTGTCATGATGAGTCTTTTTGAACTTTAAACCTGTTTTCAGTGAGCCAAGTACCTCATAATCTACTTGAGTGCTAGCCAATGCAGTGTTCCTAGATTAGTCATAAATATGTCGACAACATTCACAGCATAAGCCAAATATGGCCTGCTGCAGATCATTCCATACATTATGCTGCCAATTACACTAGCATAAGGAATGGTACTCATTCTTTGTCTTTCCTCATCAGTCTTAGGTGAGTCTTGCATAGACAATTTGAAAATTTGTCCCAAAGGAGTAGTAACATGTCCTGCCCAATGCTTTCTATATTTAGTAACAACTTTCTTCAAGTAGGCAACTTGTGAAAGAAATAGTTCCCTCTTCATTACGTTTCTTTTTATATCCATATCTAAGATCCTCTTGGCCTCTCCAAGTTCTTTCATCTCAAACTCATTACTAAGGTCAACTTTGAGCCTTTTAACCTGGTCCTTACTTGATCTTGCAAGAAGAATATCATCCACATATAGTAATAGATAAGTTGGGGAACGTTCTTGACCTTCCTGATAGGCTGGAGAACGTTCTTGACCTTCCTGATAGGCTGGAGAACGTTCTTGAGTTGAAGAACGTTCTTGACCTTCCTCTTTCAGAATGTAAACACAACTGTCAAAAATACATCTTTGGAAACCATTTCTTATCATGAAACCATCAAACTTCGTGTACCATTGCCTATGACTTTTCTTTAGGCCATACAATGACTTTTTAAGAAGACAAACCTTGTTGCTGCCTCTAGCAAATCCTTCATGTTGCTGCATATAAATGGTTTCTTCAAGATCACCATGTAGGAATGTTGTTTTGACATCTAACTGCTTTAATTCCAAGTCTCGTTGAGTTACAATTGAAAGCAGAATTCTGATTGAACAATGTTTTACAACAGGTGCAAATACTTCATTGAAATCTATTCCTTCAAGTTGAGAAAATCTCTTTGCAAATAATCTTACTTTGAACCTTATTTTCTCTTGTCCTTGAATGCCTTCCTTTCTCTTGAATACCCATTTTGATCCAATTACCCTTTGACTCTTAGGAATGTCAACCAAAGTCCAAGTTTGATTCTTTTCTAATGACTGCATCTCTTCATTCATGGCTGTCATCCAAGCTTTTTTGTCTTCACTGTTAATGGCTTCTTTGTAGTTGCTTGGTTCATCTCTTTGAAGATCTTCAGCAACACTTAAAGCATAACAAATTAAATCTGCTTCACCATATCTGATTGGAGGCGTTATAACAATTATTTCTCTATCCCTTACCAAATTGTAACTGGCCAAATTTGGTTCTGTTGCAGCATTATCATCAATTGATGTATCAGTTATGTCTTCATGATTAATCTCTTGATCTTCAGGTGACTCCACCTCAATCTGAACACTAAGTATTGTTGTTTGAAGCACTTTAAACGGAGAACGTTCTCCGTTTCTGCAATGTTCTTCGTTTCGTTTCATTTTACTGCAATTATTAATTTTCTATTTTGTTGGTTAATTATTGTTGCATATCCCAATATTGTTAAATCAATATTGGGATCTGCAACAAGAATTAACCAACAAAATAGAAAACTAACAACTGCAGTTAAATGAAACGAAATGGAGAATGTTGCTGAAAATACAGAAAACGGAGAACGTTCTCCTTTCTGCAGTTTTGAAAACAATTTTTCAAATCAAAGTAAAACCAAAATAAAGAAAGATAAGGGAAGAATAACACCCAGATTTACGTGTTCGGCCTCAATTGATGAGACCTACGTCACGGGCAAGCGAGCAAGACAATTCACTATTGAGATATGAATTTACAAGATTAATCCACTTCAAGATTGTTCGCCTAGTCTTCACTAGTCTTTTCATTTTCTCACAATCTCTCTTAATCTTCTTTTTGATTTCCTATAAATCTGAATTGCATATACCTCTACCTCTCTCTCTCTCTCTTTCTCTCTCTCTCTCTCTCTCTCTCTCTCTCTCTTATTTTCCAGCTTTCAGCGGTTACAACATTACATCAAGCATTTACAGTTATAGTATTTAAAGGCATATTAGTGTAACTAACTCTAACTACCTTAGTCATAACTAAATTGGCCAAATTTAATTATAACTAACTCTTAACCATAACTAACACTAGTTATCAAATTTGAGACATACATTCACAATAAAGTTGTATATGCCTAGAAGATGTGGAATTTCGATTCTATGCATACGTAGTAAATGCATGATACGTCTATTGATCTTGGTCATTCAATTTCAAATCAAAGGTGAAAATTATTTAAAAATCATTTAATAAAGTGTAATGCGAACCGATCAATTTCAAATCAATGTATGAGATCAATTAATACGTGTAACTGCATGTTTCTTAAATATGAGTAATTTGGATATAAAGATATATGAGTGAGGTTAAAAAATAATATCTTGAATTGTTGATTCGCTTATAGTTTTTTGTATTTTATTGAATTTGGTGCATGTGTATGTATTGTATCAAATGTCAATTTTAAGGATCATATATTGTAGGTATTTTGTAAATATTATATAATTAATATCGGTCAAAACAAAACAAGGAAAAAGAGCACGATTCCTATTAACTAGTTAATTTTCTACCTCGTATGAATGATATCATGAAATTTTGTCCAAAGATTAGAAAATACACTACTTCAAACAGAATGTCACCATTTTCTCATTATAAAAACATGGTCTGCTTTGACGAATTTGATGTATTTAATTCTCATACAGCTAATCAAATGTATAAAAAAATGTATGCATATACGACTAATGGATACATTTTAATTTTTTATAGATTACTGTCCAAAATTAATAGGCGTAATAGTTTGAAAAGGCTTTTCAGTAAAAAAAAAAGTTTTTGAAAGCTTTGTTATGAAAACAAAAAAATATGATTTGCTTTCACTAATACTTCCTTTGGTAGTTTTTATAAAAGACAAATAAGATATATAAATCCATAAAAATTAATATTAGTTGTAATTCATTTGTCTTTTATAAAAAGATCAAAATGTGTAATAAAAGTATCTTAAACAAGTATTCAGTGTTGAGTTTAATTGTGAATAGTTAAATTTTATTATAAATGAGTTAAATTTTAGATATATTAAAGAGATAATTAATATATATATTATCTTAAGATTTTAAATTGAGATAGAAAGTCTTATACTATTGAAATATTTGATTCGTTGTTGCTCTCGCACTCTTTTAAACTAAAAAAAAAAAAAAAAAGAATTCCAATTCTTATACATAGAGAGAAGATGGTTGAGGGAAAATTGTACTCACGTGTTAAATTAGTATATGATGATCTAGAAACCGAGCATGATTTGAGAGAGATGTTAATGAGTTGCTATTGTTAATTGCAAATAAAATGATTACTAATTAAAAATTTAAAACTATTTTGCTCTAGCAATCACCTAGATTTTATTTTATTTTTTTCAAATAATTTAATGATTAGACTCGCACACATTAATTGTTAATAAATAGACAATCTAAAATTCAAACTTCTTCATATTAATGTCTTAACAGCTATCGATTAAATTGTTTTTATATAACTATTTATTTATTTTTATTCAACTATTTATTTTTTAGCAAATCAAATGCAAGGATAATGTGTGTTTAGTTTTAAAATATTATGTTTTGATTTTCTTTAATTAATATTACAAAATATCATTTGTGGCTGATCCATCTTAGAAGTGGAGATAGAGGATATGTGGTTGAGGACTTGAGCTCATGGTTAACCAAGTCAACCATTATAAGGTTGTCTTATATTCTAACTCCACATCATTGTCTTCTTTCAATTTGTTACGAATGGCATGTGAATGGAAAAAAATTTGGTACAAATGGCAAGTGACCAAGTCACCCATTACAAGATGTCCATGATTAAGTGTTACGTGTTTGTCCAATATTGAGAGATTATGTCATTTAATTTGGAGCTATTGTAAGGTGGAACATATCTATACTATATTTATATTTAATTTAAAGAGTATATCAAATTTTTGTGTATTTGTAATTCTAATTTTACCCTTAATCTAAACTACAATTTTTTTACAATTTTATCTTTATATATTTAATTAAATAACTTTTTTTTAAAAAAATTCATACTTATATATAAAAATATATCAAGTTTTGGTGTATCTTTTTTAAATAATCGTATCAAAAGCATAGAAAAATATATATTAGTGCCCCGTATGCACATTATTATTATTGTATATAAAGGCTTAGCTAGTAGAATAGAATCACATAATACTCACCATACACTAAATGTCATGAGTCAATCACTAGTAAGAAAAATAAGTTTCTCATGGGAAAAAAAGCCTGGTATCTCAAAGGAAACGAGTACTCATGGTGAAAATTTAATCCAAAAAGAGCAAGAATTTTTGCCTAAGTTGCCACCTCCTCCAATTTCAGCAGAAGGAGCAACTACTCCTAGAAGAAATAATGTTCATGATTTTCAAATTCCACTTCCTCCTTGTGCTTTTCAGCCTCCTTTTTATAGAACTTATTCCAAGAAGGGTCTTTGGGTTCAAGATGATGATCCTTTCTTTACAGCTTACAAAGAGTGTACCAAGAATCAAAGAAGTGGTATGAGGGACAAAAAGATGAGTAAAAGTAGTACTAATTGTTGTTGTAAATCAAGGTTAAGGAGAAATATGTCTTTTTTCTCATGTAAGAGATCTTCCTCTGTTTGTGTTTGTGATGATAATTTCATTAGGATTTCTCATCTTCCACGCAACATAGATAGAGATTGATTTATGTTTCAAAAAATCGTATATTTATCTTTTTAGTGTTATGATTCTCGTGTGAAGAATAAAAATGATAGAAATGTTTTTCACACATAAAAATGATAGTATTATTGTTTAATTTTCTCTCTCCGTCTTAATGCTTGTTGTTTTATTTTAAGATTAATGTCAACACTTAATAATATACGGTATCGACATGGCGTTGAAAGTCGTATGTCTAACTAAAACAGTTGTAAAAATGATATTGATAGAGCATATATGTATTGAGTGAATGTTACGTAAAATTTAATTAAATGATACTTGTGATGTTGCTAACTAGATATTACCACTTTCATGGTTGTTAACCATATAATCAAAGGCAACATAATCAACCCATCACCTATATATAACTTTATATATTTTCTCAATTTTCATGAATAGTTGTGTATTGTTTTCCCTTCATATTAAACTTTTCTTACAAAATCAAATCCTAATCCTTATCAATAATACTAGTAGGCTGTAGCCAAATTTGTTTTTGAAATCTATTTGTAAAACTTGTATAGTTAAGTTTGTCGACTCCCAATTTCGTCCCCTTAATGTTTTCTATTTAACTAGTTTTTCTTTTTTGAGATGATTTAGCTAGTTTTTCTTCAAAAATTGGTTATACTTGGAGTTTGGGCAATGACCAGCTTAAGCCCCATAGGCAAAGCTGACGAAATGGGCAATTTTGGGCCCAAAAAATAAAAAAATCATGAAACGTGGACCACTATAAGCCCAACAGTACCGCAAACTTTAATGAGGTCAATCCAATGTTACCAGAAGTGGCTTACTTTAAATGAGTTTATAGAAATATTATCAAATTTAATATTTTTTTCATCTTTATTTATGATTGGCCAACATGTATTTGAATCGACTATATCAGAGGCTAGTATAGTCGATATGAGCGATGATTATAAAATATTTTTTTTTCAAAGTTAGATTAATGAAATTAATGATTGTTGATCTTGCATTATTCTTGATTGTTGACCATATGTGGAAAAACTTTGTTTGGTGTATTATGATTAAGTTTTTGGTCAAGTAATTTCTAATTGACTTCTGAAATATTTATGTGTATCGCCAATGTGTTTTTTTTACTTTCTTGTTGATTTCAAAATATGAATGGGAAATATCTCTACCTATGATTAATTTGATTGTATTATTCTCGCGTTAGCATTTGAATGGAAGTTCTTAACATGTGTCCTTGGGCAAGAGTACTTGTTAACATTTTCCTATTTTACAATTAAACAGTTTTTGTTTATTCATCTGATTTTTGATAAAAAGTTGTAATGTGACATATTTTAAGCAATGTAAAATATGATGCAATGATGTTAAATGATTAATATACATGAAATTGCAATAAAACATAAAAAAAATAGTTTTAACATATGAAATTATACATGTTAATAATTTAATTAATAACATATAAATAGTTTTACATCATAATATCATATACTACATCATTTAAAATATGTCAAATAACAACTGTTTTTAGTGAATCTTCATTTCAGCCCCTGAGGCTGAAAGTGACACACGATGCCACAATGATCCTTGAATGAAAATAAAACATTTTAAAGTACTTAAATTATGTTTTCATTAGTCATTACAATTCTTGTTGTCTACTAGTTTTCCATTTTTCATTAGTTTTAATTAGTTGTCATATATTTTGGTATGTGCGGACACTTATGTGGTGTGACCGCTTACATATCTTCACCTACATTCCTATATCTCTAATGACAAATACCAAAATGAAATTTAATTGAAATATATTTATCTTCTCGATGTTTTTCAAATTTAAAGAAGTCTAACATTTAATCCTCTAATTGCTTGACTATATCGAGATAATAATAGAAGGTAGGGGGTGTAAATTACAAAAAATTAAACCATTAATTAGTGAAAACTTTACCAAAAAAGACAATTGATATAGGTATAATGTGCATAATTGTTGAATACATACACACCATGATGTGGTAGTTTACATAATGCCTCAGCAGCAACAAATCTCAATTTTTTCTTCATCTGAATCCTTTTTTACATATCTCCCTTAGATCTAATATACTACATACATATATAAATTGAAACTGAAATAAACTATTATATCACTACATTAATGTTTAACTGTTTCTTTAGTATTGTCTATAAAGCTTTCATTTTATATTACCAACCTAAGCATGAAAACTTCTTCCTAAAACTACATTGAGCCTATCAGGCGGTGAAGGGAATATGTACCTGCAAGTAACTTTGGAATTGCTACATGCTCTATGGTGTGTATGTTATTCAACCAAAGTTTTTGCCTTTACAAGGAAAATTACTCTCTCTACCACTTGGGCATTTGTAAGAAACCAACTACTGCTAGGATTGTACATATTTTTACTTGTTTATTGGTACCTTTTATGTTGTATTTTTGCTCTTGAGGTCAAATAATTTCCATGTGTTTTTGTGTTCCTCTTTTGTTGGTATTATGATTACTTATTCTAAAACATTGTTCGTACTTACTTATTTTCTTGCCCGGAATGTATATTTAAAGTAGTTAAATTTTTCTACGAAAATACATCTGTTATTTTACGATGATAAAAATTATGTTAAAGAGTAAGAAGATTTTGACATCTTTAGATCTTTCACAAATTTGATCTTAGATAAATAAGAGTTGAGATTCTTTCAATTTGAAAAATGCATGAGAAAATAAATATGTTCCAATTAAATGTCATTTTGGTCTTTGTGATTGTGAATATAATAATGTATGTGAAGACATGCAAATTATCATGTTAAATAAACATTTGAAGTGCAAGAAATACGACAACTCGTTAAAATTAATTGAAAATAAAAAATCAGGTCACGGTAGAGATTGCAACTACTAATGAAAGTATACTTCAAAGACTTTAAAATATTTCCAATACAAGTGTGATGCCGCGTGACATTTTTATGGACTAAAATGAGTGTTTATTATTTTTTTAGTTAAAAAATTTGAAGCAAATACAAAAATTATTAAATTTTAAATAGGAGGATAAAAAATACAATTAAACTTATTAATTTTATGTGATTTTACTCCTTTAATTTGTGTATTTTAATGTGCTAAATTGAGATAATATGATATATATATATATAAGGGAGAGAAAAATGGTATTCATGAATTAAACAACTTATACGATTTTTGTTGTAGTTTTACAGAGGTTTACCGTGAAAATCACATGTTTATTCTTGTAATTACCATCCGAGGTGTGTTACGAGACATTTCCATTTTTTAAAAAAACAAATGTTTTTTTTTTCATTTTTATTTTATCAATAGATAGAGCGATAAATATCGCTTAAAACTCATACACATAACTATGTTATTTTGAGTTCGAATTTAAAATATAATGTTTGATTTAATAATATTAATATTTAGGTTTAATTGTACGTAGTTTTGGTTTTCTATTTTTATCAAATTATAAAATTGGTTTTTCTATTTTACAATATATCATTGTTAGTCATTCACTTACATTTTCAAACTAAAAAATATGTCATAACAAAATTTAAATGACATGATGTACGATCTCATGATATAAAATAATTTAGATACATTAATTATTTATATGTCATTAATAAAATTACAAAAATAATTAATTAGTGAAGTTGATATTAAAATTTTTAGAGTGTTTTATTACAATTTAATGAGCGTTGATAATTTCACATTATCATAACAAATATGTCGTGTCATTTGAAAGAGTCAAATTTTTAATTAAAAATTTAGAATAAAAGACTAAAATCGTCAAATTTAATAACAAAGTGGTTAATTTTTTAATTTTTTTAGCCTTAATTGCACTTTTGGTCCTCTTATTTTAGGTGAATCGCGAAAATAGTCCCTCCATTTTATTTGTCTCTAGTTTTGGTCCCCAAACATAATTTGGGTCCAAATCTTGATGAATTGTCATTTTTTAATGACGTGTCAAAAAATGGTGATGTGACATTGGATTAAATGAATTATTATATTATTCGAAATTTAAAAAAAATACAATTTTTGTTATTAAAAACAAAATTCCTATTTTTAAAACAACATTTAATAAGCCAAAAAATTAAAAAACAAATTAACACAAATCAGACGCGCACGGTAAGAAACCTGAACCCTAAAATCTAAAATCGACCAAGCCTTCATTCGTGTTCTTCTTCTTCATCTGTGTTTCTCTTGTTTTCTTCTTCTTCGTGATTCATTCGTGTTCTTCTTCTTCATATGTGTATGTCTTCTTCTTCTTCTTCTTCTTCTTCTTCTTCTTCCAGAATTTTTACAAATAGTTACCTTATAAAATCTAGAACCATGAAACATTCGACCTGGATTTTCAGTCGTCCATGAAATACACAAAGGAGATTCAAGTCCACACAAACATTCTCTCCTTCTAATTCTCAAATGAGAATTGTTGCTTGTAACTGAATACGAACGGGAAGACATTTTTCCCCCCAAAAAACACAAGGAACAAATGAAGAAGAAGCGAACCAGATGATGAAGAAGAAACAAAGGAAGAACAATGGAAGAAGAAGAAGAAGAATAAGAAGAACACGGATGAAGAAGAAGACAAAGAACACAGATGAAGAACACGAAGGAAGAAGAAGTAGACAAAGAACACGGGTGAAGAAGAAGAAAAACACGGATGAAGAAGAAGAAGAACACAAATGAAGAAGAAGAACACGGATGAAGGCTTGGTCGATTTTAGATTTTAGGATTCAGGTTTCTTACCATGTGCGTCTCATTTGTGTTTGAAATGTTTTTTTTTTAATTTTTTGGCTTATTAAATGTTGTTTTAAAAATAGGAATTTTGTTTTTAAAAACAGAAATTGTATTTTTTAAATGTGGAATAATATAATAATTCATTTAATCCACATAGACCTCTGCCACATCACCATTTTTTGACACGCCATTAATCCATATAGACCTTTGCCACATCACCATTTTTTGACACGTCATTAAAAAATGACAATTCATCATGTTTCTGAATCCAAATTCTGTGTGATAGACTAAAACTAAAGACAAATAAAATACGAGACTAAAATTTTTAGAGTGTTTTATTACAAGTTAATGAGCGTTGATAATTTCACATTATCATAACAAATATGTCATGTCATTTGAAAGAGTCAATTTTTTAATTAAAAATTTATAATAAAATACTAAAATCGTCAAATTTAATAATAGAGTGGTTAATTTTTTAATTTTTTTAGACTTAATTGCACTTTTGGGCCCCTATTTTAGGTGAATCGCGAAAATAGTCCCCCATTTATATTTGTCTCAAGTTTTGGTCCCCAAACCGAATTTGGGTCCAAATCTTGATGAATTGTCATTTTTTTAATGACGTGTCAAAAAAATGGTGATGTGGCAGAGGTCTTTGTGGATTAAATGAATTATTATATTATTCCAAATTGAAAAAATACAATTTCTGTTTTTAAAAACAAAATTTATATTTTTAAAACAACATTTAATAAGTCAGAAAATTAAAAAATATTTTAGACACAAATCAACACACATCAGACGCGCACGGTAAAAAACCTGAACCCTGAAATCTAAAATCGACCAAGCCTTCATCCGTGTTCTTATTCTTTCATATGTGTTTTTCTTCTTCTTCATCCGTATTCTTCGTCTTCTTCTTATTCTTCTTCATCCGTGTTCTTCGTCCGTGTTCTTCATCTGTGTTCTTCGTCTTCTTCTTCGTCTGTGTTCTTATTCTTCTTCTTTTGTTCTTCCTTTGTTTCTTCTTCTTCATCTGGTTCGTTTCTTCTTCCTTTGTTCCTTCGTTTCTTCATCCAGAATTTTGACAAATAGTTACCTTATAAAATCCACAACCATGAAACCTTCGACCTGGATTTTCAGTCGTCCAAGAAGTACACAAAGGAGATTCAAGTCCACACAAACATTCTCTCATTCTAATTCTCAAATGAGAATTGTTGCCTGTAACTGAATACGAACGAGAAGACATTTTTTCCCCCAAAAAACACAAGGAATAAAGGAAGAAGAAACGAACCAGATGGATGAAGAAGAAGAAACAGAGGAAGAAGAAGAATAAGAACACAGATGAAGAAGAAGTATACGAAGAACACGGATGAAGAAGAAGAAGAATAACACAAATGAAGAAGAAGAACACGGATGAAGACTTGGTCGATTTTAGATTTTAGAGTTTTTTACCGTGCGCGTCTCATTTGTGTTGATTTGTGTCTGAAATGTTTTTTTTTTTTATTTAATTTTTTGGCTTGTTAAATGTTTTTTTAAAAATAAGAATTTTGTTTTTAAAAACATACATTGTATTTTTTAAATGTGAAATAATATAATAATTTATTTAATTCACATAGACCTCTGCCACATCACCATTTTTTTCCGCGTCATTAAAAGAACGACAATCATTAAGATTTAGACCCAAATTTTATTTGAGAGACTAAAACTGAAGACAATAAGATAGGAGACTATTTTCGAAATTCACATAAAATAGAGGACTAAGGACGATTAAACATTTTTTTTTTTACTTAAGACAATAGATTCCATATTTTAATGGGATGAAAAGTTTGTCATGCTAATGACAAAAATAAAACATTTTCATTTTACGATTTAACAATCAAAAGACCCTTCCGTTCTGTAAAAAGAACATAAAAGAATTAAAACCCTAAAGAAGAAAACCCAGCTTCTCCATCAAAAGTCAAATCAAAACCCTTGTTATATCTGAAACATTTGGATTTCATCATTGGTGTCCCACTCAATTCGTCATCGGCCGGAAAACGCCGCCGGAATTGGTCGTCGGCCGCCAGAAACCGTGAGAAAGCCTTCCATCGTTTCCATTTTTAATTTTAATTAATCATTTTTTAGATTTCCCTTCCCCTCCCTTGTATCGCGCGAGTGGTTGCGACTCCACTGCAATCGCGATAATTGCGTCGCAGTATAGTAGAGTTCCACTTCGCTCCTTGATTCCACGATTGCGCGCTTTCAGTGATGCATTTGTTTGTTCATTGCAGGTATTTTGTTTGTGTAACAGTGTTAGGTTAGATGGCAAATAATTCACAACAACCCTCCGGTATTCAGGTAACCTAATTATTTCTCAATTGATGTATTGATTAATGCATTATGGCGTCTTAGTATAACTCTTCTTCTTGATTGTGTGATTTTGACAATGTTAACACTAAATATTGATATGAGAAATAACTAGGAGCTTATATTCTGAGTTAACAGTCAATTTAGTCCTTAAACTATTACTCTTTCTTCAAATTGGCCTCAAATCTATAGAGGGAGTGTTAGTGTGGCAGTTAACGCCACTCAAACTGCTCAAAGTGATGGAGGGACTAAATAGATGGATCGAAGAATAGTTTACGGACTGCTCAAACTAAAGGGTTTAGCGACAGTTTAGTAGGTTTCTATAGTTTAGGGACTAGTTTCTAGAGACAGTTATAGTTCATAGGCCAAATCAACTGTTTATTTCTTATATTCCGCCCTTGGCATCTCTATTTTTGTCTTTTGAGAGCCAATGCAGTCCCTGTTTCTATTTAATCTATTGAGTGTGGTAGCAAGTGTGTTGACATCATAATGTGTTCTGCTAAGTCAGTTCATTCTATTTCTGTTGTCAGATTATGAACATTCATTTCTGTTATATAACACTTGGTATTTCAGTAAGATCTAATGATCTGTGTTGCAATCACTCGATTTATGACCCTTAATCTTCCTTCCAATCGTAGGATACCATGATCCTTCTCTCTCTCTCTCTCTATATATATATATATATATATATATATATGTATATACTGTTTATTTATCACTCAAGCGACTTCTTTTTCCTGTTCATGTTATTTACTATTTTTTGATAGGGAATTACGACCTCATCTAAATCATGTAGCTAACTCTACTTAGTGGGATAATGTTTGGTGGCGGTTCTTGTTATGTGCTATTAACTATTCTTGCACTTGAATATTTTGCAATCACTCTCACATCTTTATATCTGCAGTTTCGGCCAGTCATTCACGCGCAGCAAGGGCAACCATTTGTTCCAATGACTTCACAACAATTTGGACATGCAGGGCATGCTGTTCCTTCATCTAATGTCGGGATGCCAGGTCAGCAATTGCAATATTCTCAATCAATGCAACAGATGGCTCCAAGACAAATTCAGCCTGGTCATCCTGGTTCGTCATCGCAGGGTATACCTATGCCATATATTCAAACAAATAGGCCTCTGACATCTGTTCCACAACATGCACAGCAAGCTGTTCCCCACATGAGCAATCATATGCCCGGCTTGGCTGTTTCAGGAGCACCTCCTCAGTCTTCATATACTGTAGGGGTTGCCTTACTCTTTGAAGTTTTTCCTCCTGCTGTAGATTACTAGATTTGTCTTCGAACCATGTATTACCTTTGACACAAACCATTTTGCACTTTTTCAGTTCACACCATCTTATGGTCAGCAGCAAGACAATGCTAATGCATTGCCCCAATACCAGCATCCGCCTCAAATGCTCGCACCTCCGGCTGGACAACCTTGGTCGTCCTCAGTATCTCAGAGTGCTGCAGCTGTTACATCAGTACCGCCAGCTGGAGTACAATCTTCTGGTACTGCATCAACTGATGCTGTAAGTGTTGTTCCCACACTTTTCTTTAATGCATAGTAATGCTATTTTGAGTCATCTTTTAATTCCAACTTGAGGGGGATCCTGTGGGTATGTGACTGAAGCATTAAGAGACAATAAGGAGGAAGAGTTTTGGATGTGTGAGATCTGAGGGGATTTGACGGAAAAGAGATTGATTGTTCAGATATGTTTGGGTGTGAGGAGGACTAGTTGGTGAGAAGTTAGTTGCAGTTTTTGTTGTGCAGATAGGGATAGGTGCGTGAGTGTGAGAGCTTGAGTTTCATAGGTTGGGTAGCACAAAGTGGGGGTCGGTCTCTGCTACAGATTTTGCGTGATGAGGGAATGAGTAGATAGGAAAAATTAGCGTTCACTTTGGTGAGGATTAGTGGGTTGTATGTGAACCCCAACTCCATTGCATGTTTCTGGCTTGAAAAACATAGTTCCCATGTTCTTGTGAATTATCTTGGTGATCTCACGATGATCCTACTTAGATGCAATTACACCTGGGATTGAGCACAGTGGAGACAAATAAACTCCTATATAATTGCGATTGAACCATTGTTGGGAGAGACGATGTTTGAAATTGACAGATAGGATTGAGATTGACTGATTGCGAGAATTGATTTAAGTGAGGGAGGGAAGTGAGGCTAGATTAGGTATAAAAAATTAATTTGACCATGGGTTGCAGCCACAGGTTGTCCAATCCAACTCCTCGATGATAATTGATTTCAGTGTCATAACAAGTTTCCTTAGTGATCCCACCAGAAAACAAGTATACTAGCAATTTTGACAACTTTTGTCGTATCAACTAGAGGCTATATGCAGTTAATTTTTCAATTCTTTGTTTTTGCTAACGGGGTGTAACTGTGGGGAAAGATTATTTTGTTGTCATGCATATATTTGGTAGAATGTTATCGTTAGTGTGAGAGAATCAGCGACTTTGTTGTTAACATAATGATGCTGTTTGCGGCAAATTCCTAGAGAGAGTAGCTAATTGAATCTCAATAGCTCATTATTTTTTTGTAATATTTTACATTAGATGTGATTCAATGAATTATTAAATTGATTCAATGATGATGATATAGTTATATTTTATACTACCTTTTCTGAGATATTTAAATAGTTCTTGGTTTTTTTTTCTGACAAATTTTAGGCAACTAATACCACTAACCACAACTCCGCATCTGATTGGCAAGAGCATACTTCTGCTGATGGGAGAAGGTATTGGTTAATATAAATATATCTTGCTTTGCTAGCAAAGACAAAATACCTTTTACTGTTTCTCAATTTTTCTTGATGATATGATTACCTACTGCTTTCACAATTTCCATTATTTTGAAGTGAGATAAGATGTTTTTGTTCTTTACTGAATTGAACCAGATATTACTACAACAAGAGGACAAGGCAATCTAGTTGGGAAAAACCTTTGGAATTGATGTCACCTCTTGAGGTGAGTTAAAATTTCATGCTGTTGTTGTAATCGGATGTCATTTTTATTATCTGTTGGACATGCTTTGAAAATGTTTTGTGGTCAATCCAACTGGTATCTAGTATGGATTTTGACCATTTCTACAGTGTTTTCAATGATCATAAAAGGTTTAAGGTATGAACATCCTTTTATGTGCATGTACTTCCACTGATTTGTAGATATCATCGCAAGTCAGGAGAAATTTTAACAACTGCTCTAACAACTGCTCTATATGGTCACTGTGAAGGCTAAGGTTGCACTTTCTCAAGTCAGGCAACAGTTTGCTATTTACAGTTTTTGTTTTTTAAACCTAAAATGTGAGATTGTGTATAACTGGTTCTGCAATGCCATTAATTGATTTGATGGTTGACTGCACCCTTCTGTTCCCCTTCGTCCAGTGGTTTTGTAGGATGACCTAACGGGGACGGGGGGTCACGGGGTTATTGTTGTGCATCTATAACAATTGTCTCCTTAGAATGTTTCTTTGCATTCTCTACACAATAACATACGATATAAGGTGTGTTGTTGTGCATCTCTATATGTTTATTTTCCTTTATCCATCTATTAAATTCTTTTTTCCTTTGCTCCTCTTGTGAATGCAGTGTGATTACATATTTATGCACGGGGATATATAAGTTCTGGTTTATTGTGTTAATCTTGTAACTCTGACTAGTTTTGGCAATATTATTGTATAACTCTTCAGGGACATTATATTCTTTCCTTTTTATCTTGCGGATAATTATTAGCTTGATATGATAATCTTGGGTGATTTAGCATTTCCTATAAAACCCACTAATTCTGCTGGATGTGACAGAGGGCTGACGCATCAACTGTCTGGAAAGAGTTCACTTCTTCAGATGGAAGAAAGTACGTTTTGTCTCATATTTTGTATAATTTTATCTACAAAATATATATACCATATAATTTTTTTCTGTACCCTTCCTGTGTCATTAATTTGTAATAATTGAACTAATTGTTTTATGTTTTGGCCGTGCTTGCTGCAGATATTATTACAACAAGGTTACTCAGCAATCAACATGGACAATACCAGAGGAATTGAAGGTTTATGGTTAATGATTATGTTGGTAATTGTTTTTCCATTGTTTGCCTGACAATTTCTTACCTAATTGTAAAATTTCCATTCAGTTGGCTCGTGAGCAGGCACATAAAACTATTAGCCAGGGAACGGTGTCAGAAACAAGTGATACATCGAATGCTGCTGCCTCCTTTGCTGCAACACCAACAGCAGCTAATGCAGATAGCTTCAACGCGTTGACTAATGGTCTTGCTTCAAGCCCATCTTCTATTACACCAATTGCAGCCACTGATCATCAACAGTTGGTTTCTGGATTATCGGGGACCTCTGTTTCCCATTCGGTAGTCACTTCAAGCACAACAGGAGTTGAACCAAGCCCTGTTGTAACTGTGAGCACTGCCCCTACAACAGTAGCTGGAAGCTCAGGAGTAGCAGCCAACTCACTTGATTCAAAAATTCCATCCATGTATAATTAAATTATGTTCTCCAAGTTCATTGTTTTCTTATGACTTCATTTATCTCTTATAATCTGGTTGTAGTTTTCAATGCTGACTTACGTATTGAAAATTTCCTGGAACAGTGTTGAAAGTCAAGCAACTCAAGATTCTACTACTTCTATCAATGGAGCTCCTCTTCAAGATTTGGAGGTATTTTCTTTCTTTTTATCTTTTAGTATTATTAGAATTGTAATCACTCTAAAAGTAAGGCTTGTTTGGAGACACCTGTTGCGTATATTAACCCAAGTCCTAACATAAACATTCATACAAGCCTGTAAAAACAAAACAATTGATGAATAAGAAAATACCAGAATAAAATTCTAATTTAAGTTTCTTAATCCGTCATTGTCCACTTTTACAATCTTGGTTCTATACCACGTCAGATATTCAACCATCTGGGTAGTTGTCCAACCACATGTGTTACAGTGGTAGGCTAACGTGCTAATCAAAATTATAGTTCTCATTGGAAGTGTTTATGTCGAAGCAAATCAAGATTGTGTCCATTGCTGTTTATAAACTTAGAATAACCAGATTACAATTGATAATTCAATCAAAGTGAGATAAAGTCATAAAACTCCTAAAAGGCATATAATACAAAGTGAATCCTTATTTTTTTGTCCAATCAATAATCTTTTCAAGTTATTTAATATTAGTCAAGTTTGTTGTAGGATATTATAATCATCTTTGAACCATGTAACCAACGCTACCTAGTGAGAAAAGCCCTAATTGGTTGTTGTTTATTATTCAAATTACCTTGCTACTCTTGCAGGAACCCAAAAGAGGACTTCCTGTGGTCGGAAAAACTAATGTTACTCCTTCAGAGGAGAAAACCAATGATGGTGAAACATTGGTATATGCAAATAAGCTGGTAAGGGTTATTTATTCATGGACACCCTCCACTATTAAAATTCTTTGTTAGGTCTGTATGTTATCATTCTTCTCCATCATCTTTATTACCGCTTTACATTACTCTTTCAGGAAGCAAAAAATGCATTTAAAGCGCTTCTGGAATCTGTGAGTGTTCAGTCTGATTGGACGTGGGAACAGGTAGATGATGTACCTAAGTGCCTCCAGTTTTTCCATTCATTCTTGTGCTTCAAAAGGTAATTATTATTTTTGAACTGTAATTCAGGCAATGAGAGAAATCATCAACGACAAAAGATATAATGCCCTGAAAACTCTTGGTGAGCGAAAACAAGCTTTCAATGAGGTGAGAATCAGGCCTCATATGGGGTTGTGCATATACGACGTTACATCATATCGTTTACTTTGCATCACATATAATTTCCTATGTATGTGTCAATATCTGTATCTGGCTTTTGACATTGAATCAATTTTATCATCCATTTAGTATTTGGGCCAAAGGAAGAAGCTAGAGGCTGAAGAGAGGCGCATAAAGCAGAAAAAAGCCCGCGAAGAATTCACAAAGATGTTAGAAGTATGTTGAACGGAATACCTGATTAATTTGTGCCTTTAGTAGTTACTAGTAACTCATTACAAACATTCTCTTTTCAGGAGTGCAAGGAGCTAACATCATCCACAAGATGGAGGTATAATTTTGCATGTATGATTAATGATTTGTTTTTTGTTGTTACTTTTAGGCTGAACTGTTCCTTCTTAAAATTTCTAATTAATCATTTACTGCAAACAGCAAAGCTATAAGCATGCTTGAAAGTGATGAGCGATTCAGTGCCGTTGAAAGACCAAGAGACCGGGAAGATTTATTTGAAAGCTACATGGTGGAACTTGAGAGAAAGGTGATATTATGTTACTATATTGTTATCTGAACCTTTATGAGCATGACATATCATTTAGGTTTATTGTTGGTACCCAAGGAGGCGGCATAAACCTTTTTCTTGGGCGATATGTGGATTTGCTTAAAATACTCGTTAATTTGGGGAAGAATCTTGTTTTTATTTTGTCAATGGTGACTGAGAAGCTATTATAGTCTCATTGTATCGTTGACATTTTGGTTTGTCAAATACTTTAATATAATCAAGTGTGGAGTTGAAGTATCTCATTGGCTTGAGTGAAGTATTTGTAAAAATGCTTATTCAAACAATATTTAATTTGATTCTCTTCATCTTATTTAGAAAAACCATTTTTTTCTGTAAGTATATGTGTTTCAACTTTCAAGGGAGTTGTGATTTTTGTAATTTGTTAACATATTTATCAATGAAGGAAGGTAACCTGTTATTTGGTTATTATTTTCCTGGATCCATGACTTAGTTTGCAATTTTGTGGCTAATTTATCTTCAGTTCTGTCACATTGCAGGATAATACTAATGGTTAATAATTATACATATTTTTCTCACATTAATTTACATATTTGTCATCTTCAGCAACATCTCTGATAAAGCCATTCTGAATGGCTTGATAGGTCTGGTGGGATCGCTGCCAGCTAGAATGATGGGAACCGTAATTTTGTCATTTTGATTTTTCTTCCAGTTATTCTATTGAGGGCCAAATTAGGATCCATGGGTATTCAGAATTGAAAAGTTGGATATATATTGTAAACCATACGGAAACATAAAGTTCTTTAATAACATTGTAAGCAAATAATGTACCGGGAGAAGAACCATATTACCTCCTAACATCCAACAATTGAAAGAACTATCAACAATTTAATTAGGAGGTTGTTGGTAATCAATTTACGTAGTCAGTCGCGGTGTGAATCAAGTGCAGGGAGAAGAACCATATTACCTTTTTCGAGCTTCAACTTACTGTTAAGAACTACTTACTGATTTTAGGGGAGGGTTGACGAGTTTGTCAGTGATGTTTGTGATATCAGCGTGTTAGCTAATTAGTTTGTAATACCGGGTGGACACCCATCTATTCTCCAAAATTTCTATGGTAGCTGCTTCTAAAATTCATGACTGATCAGTGACTATTTGATCTGTGTTACTGTTTTCTTTTTATTCCAATGAGGGAACAGAAGGGCAACCTGGCACCACATATTGGGAGGAAATATCCCTGTTTAGATTAAAACATAATAATGAGCATTAGCTGATTTTTATTCACGTTGCTCAATAAATTTGATAGCTAACTTTGCAATTAGAAATGTGTCAAATTGTATTTCATGTCCATTCTTACTGTTATTCTTTCTGTGTTAAATTTAGGAAAAGGAAAATGCTGCAGAGGAACACCGACGGAATTTAGCTGAATATAGGAAATTTCTTCAGTCCTGTGATTATGTGAAGGTACAATATTTTTTTTTTTAAAATGAAGAGGCGCTCGTTTCGGTTGTAATTGATGCTTTGTTCTTGAACCCTTTTCTTGTTATTTCAATTTAATTTTAGGTGAACAGTCATTGGCGAAAAATCCAAGATCGGTTAGAGGATGACGATAGGTACTTACAACTTGAAAAAATTGACCGCTTGCTTGTTTTCCAGGTATATATGTATTCTTAGTTGGTCATTAATGGAAAATATTCAAGTTCATATCGGCTAGAGATATTGCCTATAAAGAGCTTATAAAGCTTAGGCAATTCTCAACTTACAAGTTGATTTTGGGGTTTGAGTTTTACCTAAAACCTAAAAGTCATGTATGAGAGGTCTATGTGCTGATGTTAGCTTTGGCAGGACTATATTCGCGACTTGGAGAAAGAGGAAGAGGAACAAAAAAAGATACAGAAGGTAGAACACAAGTGTATGATTATCCACTGTTTTTCAGTTCAAGTTTTGTATGTCTATTCATTTTAATGACTATGATATAGGAACGACTCCGTCGGGGTGAAAGGAAAAACCGTGATGCATTTCGCAAGTTGCTGGAAGAACATGTTGCTGATGGAGTTCTTACTGCTAAAACACAATGGCGAGATTATTGCTTGAAGGTAGTACAATATTTAATTGGTCACAACGAAAGCTGGCAAAACATGGAAATGAAACATTTTTGGTGTTCTCTATTTTGTAGGTGAAGGAGTTGCCTCAATATCAAGCTGTTGCATCAAATACATCTGGTTCCACTCCAAAAGATTTATTTGAGGATGTTTTTGAAGATCTTGAAAAGCAGGTTATCAAAATTCGGTTTCAAGTGATTTTTTTTTAATGTGGTGGATGAGTTTGTTATACATGTCTATCACTGTTTGAGAACCAGAATAATATTATTGTGGTCTATTCAAGCAAGTTTCTGGTTTACTGACATCACTGTTATTCGAAACAACCTTTCATCAACCAAAATGCTCTCTCTTTGGATTGACATCTTGTTCTGAGTACATCCTGTTTTTCTTCTGAATCCTTCAAGACAAATGGAAAGAAAAAAAAATCTGCCCATTTGTACTTAATGTTTACTGTTAGTTGACTTGATTTCAACTTATTTAGAAGTTAAAGAAAACAAGATTGCTGTTTTATTTTGCATTTAGCATCTTGATTGAATATTACTTGTGTGATCAGGAGGAAGATAGCAATGTGCTTGATTTTTAGTATTAGATTCTTTTTTAGGGATATAATGCTAAAGTATAAAAATGGCTGCTGATTTCTATTTTTACATGACTTGTTGATAGTATCATGAAGACAAATCACTCATAAAAGATACACTTAAGTCAGGCAAGGTAGGCATAAAAAAGACCTTACTTTGTTTTATCTGTATCATATGTTTAATGACAAGCTCCACTAACCCCAGCCTCCTTTCCCATTCGAGTAGATTACCGTAGTGACTACCTCAGTATTTGAGGACTTCAAGTCTGATGTATTAGAAGAAGCTGCTTGCCAAAAGATATCGGAAATCAATTTGAAGGTAATGAATTTTGGTTGCAATCTGTCCATTTTAATTCCTTTTTTTGCTCCTGAAACATAAAACATGTATATTTTTTATAGAGTAGTTACTCAAGTGGCTGATTTGAAAGTTCAGTAACAGTTACTCTCTTGTTTTCTTGACATTTATTATTACAAGGCAAAACAATGCAAGGCAATTATTGCTATTTGTTTTGAAGTCTCTAATTAACTTTCGCAGCAACAAAGAATTGAAATATGCCATTTATTAAGTTCAGATAATATATATCAAGAAAGAAGAACAAGCGCGTTACTTTCGACTTCTCTTGGTTCATTTTGGATATAATTGTTGAGGCATTCTGTACATGTTATTGATATAATGTTAAATCTATTATAGAACATAAAATCGATAGTTATGATTATTGAGTATGTAACTTCAATATGATAGCCATTTTCTCATTCTATGTGTCTCCTTATAATGTTATGGATTAACTTCAAAAACATAGAATCTCATGTGCATGTTGGAACGATTATCTCTATGAAGAGGTTTTCAGCTAGGGGCCTATTTTTAATATTGTTTATTTCTTCGCAACATGGATTATCAGAATTTGATACTGTTTTTCTTTTAAAGCTTTTATATGAAGAGTTATTAGAGAGAGCTAAGGAGAAGGAGGAGAAAGAAGCCAAGAAACGCCAACGCCTTGCTGATGACTTCACTAACGTGTTATATACATTCAAGGTAGATGAAGACTATCCAATTCATATTTCACTATATTTGGCTAAAGAATTTGCTATTAAGTATAATAAAACACCATATATTATTTTTGTAGGATATTACTACTACTTCAGAATGGGAGGATTGCAAGCCACTTTTTGAGGAGACACAAGAGTACAGGTATATTTTTTTTATGTAGATGGAGCAGTTGTAGCTCGTAATGTCTCTCCACGAAGGAAGATTTTTTGCCTGATGATTTCTACCCTGCACTTCCTTATATAGGTCAATTGGTGATGAAAGCTACAGTAGAGAAATTTTTGAGGAATACATTACATACTTAAAGGAAAAAGCTAAAGAGAAGGAACGCAAACGTGAAGAGGAAAAGGTGCATAGTTTTGTTTGTTTCATAACATCTATATATGTTTGATATGGTTGTTACGACAGTCTGGTTTCATATGTTTGAATTTTTCAATTTTTTATTTTTATTGCCAATTGCAATTAAATTATCTGGTTCAGTTAGTGAAATGGATTAGTTGTTAAATGCAAATGATTAGCACAGTTTGGTTTAGTGCCTCTGCTTATCCTGTTCTTTGTTTTATTATTGTAACTATTGTTTGATTGCTAGGCCACACAATGAGGCCATTTACACAATTAGTCTTCTTTATGTAGACCTTTTGTGCACTCGGGCTTTTGCCAATTTTCTACTCAGCAACATAGAATTAACCGTGGTTACTTTGAATTTCCTTTTTGTTGAGATTTTGTTTCCTTTCAGGTTCATACCTCTTATCTGTATCTATTCCAAATCGAACTTAGAAGGGGAAATGAGTTGGCACACATTGTAGTTTGTAGTTCAGTGGGCTTAGGGATTAGGATCTTGTACAGGTTGTGTAGCGTGCATGACCTGGGAATATGTTCCTGCATTTGGTTTACCTTATCGGGGTCATCATTTTATTTTATAAATACTTTTTTGCAGGCCAAGAAGGAGAGAGAAAGAGAAGAGAAAGAGAAACGAAAAGAGAAAGAGAAAAAAGAGAAGGACAGAGAACGTGAGAAAGAAAAGTCTAAGGAACGACATAAGAAAGATGAATCAGATAGCGATAATCAAGACATGACCGACAGCCATGGTTATAGAGAGAAGAAAAAAGAAAAGGATAAGGAAAGAAAACATCGGAGAAGGCATCAAAGCAGTATAGAGGATGGTGATTCTGAAAAGGACGAGAAGGAAGAGTCTAGAAAATCCCGAAGACATGGAAGTGATCGCAAGAAGTCTAGGAAGGTATGGATTTTTCTGCATATTTATTTTACTAAAATTGCGTTTCTAAGTCTAACAAGTTAGAATAGGTATCTGAAATGACTACATTCTTGCAGCATGCAAACTCTCCTGAATCAGATAATGAAAGTCGGCATAAAAGACACAAGAGGGAGCACTGGGATGGTTCCAGGAGAACTGGATGGCACGAGGAGCTTGAAGATGGGGAGCTCGGCGATGATGGAGAGGTTTAGTACTTTGTCGTTAACCTTTTTGCATTGATGAGATAAAGAACTTCACCTGTATCTTTTTGGAGAATATTGACTTTTATTGTCCAACAACCTTATTACTTTTCATCTAGGGACACCTGCGAATTTTAGGATTTTGTAAAAATTAGACCTTTTGGTTCTTGTTATATAGATTTATCAATTCTATATCTAGTCTTTGTACCTAGAGTACTGTGGATTACATATCTTCAAATTTCAGTGATGTATCATAAACTTAAATGTATACCCTCAATATTCGCAGTTTATGTTCTAACAAATGTTGAATCGTTAGAGACTGATGATGCAATTTGACCAGAACCAAAATCTATTTTAAGTCATTCACTTATTTGTCCTCTCGAAGATAGCTCAATAGATATATATGATTTTGAGATATTGACAATATTATGTAGTATTCGATCTCTGCTACTAACAAAATCGCCCTTGTAACAAATTAACTATCAATATTTTGCCTATAAAAAAACCAGTGCATGTTGGTCGCATGTTCATTGTTGCAGGCATTTAACATCTATAATCGAGCATGATGAAGTTTTTAGAGATTAAAATGTGTTTGAATATAACTATTAAATTTGTTATTTGAGGGCACACACTATTTACTTAATGGATAAGTAAGACTGAAAGCTAAAGAGGACTCTGGTTCGATGCATAAATATTTACACCAGTAATCCAGCAAAAAAATAAAATTAGAGGTTATAATTATAAAATTCCATATTCGAAACTAAGGAGTTGCCAAAGTTCCAATAATTTCTGATACAATTTCATTGTTCATAATTTCCAAAATTGCATCAGTGATTTCAAAGCTAATGTCTTTAACATGTGATTCAAAGTTACTCCATTCAATGATTGAATCCAAGTAATTATTAGTCAATAACGACGTTAAGCCATCTTCAATATGTTGTCCCCATTCTTGTGTTCCCTGACAAGTGAGCTTCCCAAGCTCTATAGGCCCCATGGATTCTCTGCTAACTTGCTTTCTGTCCTCTTTTGTTGGAAGGGGGATGGTAATATCTCTAACACAATCAAATAGCAGCTTCTTTATCTTGTGTGATACCCTTTTGGATTTTAATACATGAGGCTCAGGAAGATACTCTTGCAAATCCTTAGTGCAGTTCTCTTTCTTTATTGACACACCAAGTAAATTCAATATAGCTACTGATAACAGTGAGTCCTCTGTGATTTTCTTAGGCGTCCTTATTCTTTGTTGCATTCTCCCAACATCCTCATTCACTGTTTCAGAAAACACTAATGCATCCTTATAAACACAGTCAATGAAAAACCATGTTGAGTCAAAAATCATATTTTCTAGTTTTAGTTGCTGTTGTGTAATTTTTCGATTTTATTCACTAAAACATTGAAAAAATTTATTTTTGTATTTAAATAATATGTGATCATATTTAGTCCTTAAAATAAGGACTATAAAAAGAATAATACCAACATAACAAATATTACCGTAACTGAAATCAAAACAATTAGGACTAAAAACAAAGTGTTCTAAACGTTTTAAAAATTGAATTGGTGAGACCTATGGACTATAGTTTAACTGCTTTAAACTACTTGAATCAGAACAAAATTTTGATCGAACCGTGTAAATAACTGAATCGTAGACGAAGTTGATTCACGGTCCAACCAATTGAATCATGCGGTACAATATATAAAATATCAATTTTAGAGACCAAAACTAAAAAAAAAAAAAAATACTTACAATTGGGAACTCTAGGTAGAGGTATCTTTTCCAGTGATTTAGGCCTACCCTCTATGCATCTCTGCCTCTGCCATCTATTGTTAGCAAGAAAAACACAACCAATTAGTAATTCTTTGTAACGGTTGAAGATTTGAGGTTAATTAAAGTAAGTAAAATTTTTAGTTCTTACCTTATATGGCATTCTTTGCAAGTTTGGTGAAAATGAGAAGAAAATAAGTTTTGATCCCTATGTGATGATAAAGAATTTCCTTCTTCATCAACATTTGAGCATGAATTAAACATAGGAGAGTAGGTAGCTGATGAATACTCAACATTGCAATTTGCATGTTTTTCTCTTAGTTCATAGTCCCTAGTTGGTAGAGTACTACTTTGGCTATGCAAAACAAGCTTATTAACTAGAGATATTAGAATTTTGCAAAATGGTAATAAAAATTTTCTCTTTCTCTTTTTGTTTAAGCTACAACTAGATGTTTTATCCAAATTGTTGCTTGAATCTTCATTTAAGAACCACCTTTTTGAGTACCCTTTTTCTAAAAGGTATAGCTCTAGCATGAAAGGTTCTTGTTGCTCATTTAGAAAATCTACAAGTCTTTTTTGGGGTTTGGCTATTGATGAAGCCATTTGTGGAGAGTATGTTGAAGGGTTAGGAATTCAAATAGATAGGTAAGAAATAGAAGATGTTGTAGTTATAATAGATGATAGATAGGACAACATATATGAAAGCAACCATAAAGGAAGCTTTGGCAGTTTATGACCTCATTGTTTTTTTTTTTTTTTTTTTACTGAAAAAAACAAAGTCACTCACATTGTTGATAATATACAAATTGTAAATTATTTAATTTATGTACACTCACTTGCATTTCTAAAGAGTTTGAAAAATCATAATCTTGTATTATTAAAAATAGTTAACTTTAATTATAATTATTTTTTACACTTAAACACATTCTGAATTTGATAAATAAATAAAAAAATATCTTAAATTTCAATATTGTTTGACTGAATCTTAAATTAAATATTAACATTTCAAAGTAGTTGTTTTATTTTATTTTATTGTTGTTATAGTTTAATAAATACAATGTAGTAAGATGGTAACATTTGATTAGATAATGACGTTACGTGGTTATTAAATTCATTTTAATATTTGTATGATGCTAGGCAAAATATTAAAGTTGTTGGCTTCCTAGATTATGTAAATATATAGGTCTAAATAAGCTATATAATATTTAAGAAAGCAACGGTTTAATGGATATTTTGAATGAAAACGCTTACTGCCTATATAAGAAGACCTGTGATAATTGGTTAATAGTCTATAAATTAAAATATATACAAATTTTGTATATTACTATTACTTAATATAGAGTTATTACAAGAAAACTTTGTCCTTATAATTATAGAACCGTAATAACTCAATCACTCATTTTTTCAATATTTCAAAAGGCATTGTGAAATTATAAAATATTATTCAAATTCAACCTTTTTTTAATATTGGTTATCAATTACTATATCACAAATTATTTATTTTACTTCAATTTTTTTTTTCTCTTAGAAGAGATGATAGATTTTACTATAATTAGTTTAAAATATTCTATCATTTTTTATTTAAAATATTGATAATATAAAAGATTTATTCAATCCTATAATTTAAAACACCAAAATAAAGTATTTATTTAAAAAATGTTTGTTGATGTGCGAGTTGTTTTAGAAGCGGTGGGTTAGTTTAGATTTGATTGTCAGCGAATTGTACAACTGTACAGTTGGGTTGTTGAATTTTATTTTAACTCTCATGTTTAATAAATTATATGGGCCCAAGGTAGTTTTATCTACCTTTCCTATCTTCCTTCCCAAAAAAATGATTGGTTCATCTACAATTTCCTTTTACGAAGAATACTATTAAAAATTCGAACACATAATTATAATGTTTTGAATTCAAATATTAGATATGATGGTGGATTATTTTCTTTGGTGAAAAAGAAATTATGTCATTAAAAAATGGATTAAACTCCTTTAGAATAGTATATATGAAAAGTAAATAAAAAAGATAATATATATGAAAAGCTCTCTAAATTTAAGAAAATAATGATAAGTAACAAACCATTGTTTTTAAACCCACTTTCATCATTTAATATAAATTTTATTTTACATGAAATTTATTTTATTTACGAGAAGGAAAAATGAGATCTATTACACATAAAATTCACTTAACAATAACATGTTAGAATTAGTATATGTAAAAAACGTATTCCTATCATTGCTTTGATTCTCAATTGGGTAACATTATGGGTGTAGTTATTTATTACGAAGAGTTCAAAAGTCACGATAGGATTTTGTTTGATCAAAAGTGGCACTTGGAGATAGATACAGCCACTAATTTTATATTATGTGCCTATAAATCTAAGCCTAATCCAAGACCTTTTCCTCTACCATAACCTATACTCATTGTCGCTTTTCTATGTATAGGTCATGGACACTTGACAACATTTGTGCAATGTGTGTGTCATAGGAAAGCTTACACATTTTCTTGTCGGGTTTGCTAAGTCAACTTTATTTTTAGGGAAACATGATATCAATTTATTTTCTCTAGGTATACCTACAATAATCTACCGGATGAATAGGTTAAGTCTAATGGAAGATATTAGATTCCGGCTATATTTAGTGTTCTCCACACCTAAAATAAGATTGTATTTAATGAAAAAATTTTTGAAAAAAAAACTCAACCAAATTTTAATACAAGTGATTGAAACTTTGAGTAAGCGTTACAAATTTCGAGGTATCGAGTTCTATTAATATTAACAAAAAATAATAAGTCATTAAACCATCTAAACAACAACCCATATTAGTTCGACCTTTAAATAAGTGGTTCAAGTCCCAACTCTTGTAAAGGAAAAATTTGGTTGAGAACT
The DNA here is from genome assembly GCA_037974755.1 of Cicer yamashitae. Taxonomy (NCBI): domain Eukaryota; kingdom Viridiplantae; phylum Streptophyta; class Magnoliopsida; order Fabales; family Fabaceae; genus Cicer; species Cicer yamashitae. The sequence continues at coordinate 51,751,388 of JBBPBQ010020324.1, read as the reverse complement.
ATCTACTATGTATACTACATGTGCACACTAGCACACGCTAGTCATTTTAAATATTGTTTAGTCTTTTATATATATATATATATATATATATATATATATATATATATATATAGATATATATTGTTTTGACAACATTAGAATTATACTAGTGCACTCATACTCTCTTCCTACACCAATTCTTTATCTTTTTTCTGCAAACATTGTCCAGTGTCAATTGGTGACAATGTAGAAGTAAAAGGTTCATCTATTCCTTCTTAAAGGAACACATACGCACTTCAATATTATATTACAAATATAATTCAAATAAAAAATATTTACAAAAATGACATGAGTAAAGAACGAACAAGATTTTAGTTTTCAAAATTAGTAAATTATATGTGCTCGCACATATCTATATCTTTTTTGAATGAACAATATCAAAACTACTTATGTCTCCGTTCCAGTTCTTTTTACAATGACCAATATTAAGAATCATAACCACGACCACAACGGTGATTTAAATCTTCATGTAGAATAATACAAATTACACTTTTCATCAGTTTTTACACAACTGTTCATCTTATTCATAAATTATGGCACTCAACTAGTGGTAAAGTCTGCTATCAGCATCGCTTGCATAAGTAAAATGAAAATTCTTTTTATTCTAGGCGTGGTATCATAAATATGATATCTGTATTTGTAGTGAATTAAGCACAAACAAACTCTAACTAATGAGGCTCGAATTCAATCAATGTAAAATAATTGTGTAATATATATTATATATTATAAATAATGAATAATAATACATGAGCAACAAAAGACACTAAGATGTTCAAGGTTTACAACATATCTAATCCTGACACCCAAAAGACTTGGCCACTGAAATTGGTGTCTGGGCTCTGAACATCTCAATTTTGGTCTTAAGATCACTATGGAAGGAAATAAGTGATTTCTGGCGACAGGCAAAAGCTGAAGTAAATTGCTTAACCTCCCCTTCAAGATTTTTTCTTCTCTGTACTTCAATATTTAAATCTTTCAAAGCATTTTCCTTTTGGCTTGAAACCATTGCAAGTTTTTCAGATGATTCAGAGAACTTCTGTAGCAAAGATTCTCTTTCATTCTTCAGAAGTAGTAATTCCCTTTCCATGCTTTCATATCTTTCATTTAAAGCATCCTTTGAGTAAGCATTTTCTGTTTCTCCTCCCAAACCATAGCCCTTTGTCACAAAAATTCAGTTTAGGATAATTTAGAACAACCCTAAGTTGTCTCAAAACTTATGCTAGAGCCTAGAATGCAGTTCTAACTTTTCACCTATGGTTGTGAAATTATCCTATAGACTTCTAACCTATATGTAGCTTCCTTTAGCTTGACTTTTGATCTCTAAACAATTCAATCATTTATTCAATTATTCTCTTCAATTGTATTTGATTCCATAAAAAGCTAAAGAGAATCAATATACAACAAATCTCTAAGTCTATCAAGTGCTTGCCCTGATTGTTTATTCCTACCTAATAGAAATTCCTCAGCTTTCCCACATTCAGTCATTTCACTCTGGGGTACTAAAAAGTTATGCAAGTCATATGGAAGGACAAGCTACAACGATATGCAGAGTAATGAGAAAAATAATTACATCTATCAATAAATCATCAGCCATAATATAGATTTCAGCTTTTTGTATAATTTGAAGAGCAGGTAAATACAATCCTGATATGACACACATATTCAAGTACATCACAAGTTAACAATGATTTTCACGATTTTGAAAAGGGGATAATAACAGGTAAAGCTACTATATCTACAGTTTTTTAATTATTCGTTCAATTTCAGCTATTGAACAAATGCCAGTCAAGGCTTCAGTTACTATGTGGTATGATTGGCAACAAAATTTTGGAAAAAGACACAAGATACCCTAAAAATAAGACACAGAATAAAACCATGATTGATGATTGATATCTTGATATTTGTGGCCAGACAACTACCTTGTGTTCATAGCTGTACATAGGACTCTTCTCTTGATTTTCTGTTATTGAGCTTTCTGATAACTCCAGTGATGTAATTATATCATTCATCCTCTCATGAAACTCTTTTTGTTGTTCCTGGATTACAGCATAGTTCCCAGTGGAAGACCTTTCACCATTCATATAAATTGTAAAGTGAGCCTCCAATGTTCCAAATAGCTGTGCACCAATTTCACTCATGGTTGAAAGCATCTTTTCAGTTGAGAATTTTCCACCCAATGCAAATCTCTGTTTAGATCACAGGAAAAAAAAAGTTAATTTACTGTTTCTTGGAATGGTCGTGGCAAATAAGACAGATATGGTGCACACATTCAACCTGCATTACTGATAAAACCTCATTGAAGCTATCTCTGTAGTTTTCCACAGATTCAGATAACCTCAGAGGCAATTCTTGAATTAGTTGTGTTTCTTGTTGATGTTCAGGGCTCTCTCCCATTGGTTGCTTGCTTGATGGTGCTTCCTCTGAATGCTTTCTCTGGATTAATATGCATCAATACAGAAATGCACAATACAGAGATCAGTTTATAAAAGGGAGCTCAAAAAGCAAAAAAGCTGGTAGTACGTAGCATCAAGACCATAAAGGAAATGAGAGGAAGACTGAAATCTATTGAATTCTCATATGACGCAAGCTCAAAATAGTATATTATATTATTATGGGAGTTCAACTGTACATAACGATGCTATATATCTCTATATCAGCAGCACCAAATGGATTCAAAATATTGAGAACCCAAATTGGAAATATTATAGAAGAGGTTACACGTATCATGTTAAACAATTTTATTTGATCATCTTCTTTCTTACTCACAAATTCAGACATGTCAAATTTAATTTTCACCAAAGTATGAGTGATGGTATATAGTATACTGACCTCCAGTTCATTAATCTTTTCATTTGCAAGCTCTAGTTGTCTTCTCAAGTCTTGGAGCTCTTGTTCATACTTTGCAATTTTACTTGTACAACCCTGACAAACATCAGCCAAATAAAAAAATTACAAAAAAGCAGCATACATACACATAAAAAAGAGACTAATATGCTATTACTAAGAAGCAACGCATTAGCCACACAGTGCCATTAGAAGCACTTAAAATTTAAACTACAATATGGTTTGCACAAATTCTAGTTTTCGGATATTCTTAAATACATAATGTGTATAATGGTTGGATACTATTTTGTGAAATTGGTGAAACCAACAAGAATTGCTAAACAATAGAGGAAATGTTGTAAAATTCATTAACCAAATGAAGGAAAAAGAAAAAGAAAACTCCAACTATGTTTCGGTTACGGAGGAAATGCTGATGCTGTATACATTGCTACTCTTTCCTTAACAAAATAGAAACAACACATATGAACTTACAGGAGTTGTATCACTTGGTGGGAATGATTGAAAATTTCGAGTCGGAGTAGTTTGAAGTGAATCAAGGTCCGCAATGTAACCATTGTTCATTTTCAACCACATATCTTCATCAGCCACATTGCTGAAAGCATCGGGAAGAGGACTGCTATCTGGTAATGTTGAATACTTGGATCGCTTGGCAACAAAAGCACTGGATGTCTTCAAACAGGGAGATTTAAATATATCTCCTTGAGATGATGTACTATTAATGTCATTGTACTCTTCCATAAATCCTTGCCTCAAATTTCTACGTCCCTAACAGTACATCAGAGATATCGGAACAAAAAAAGTGGAAAGTAAATGTTAGGTAGACTAGAGAAGACTGGGAAAGAAACGCACGTCAACTGAAAAACAGTCCAAAAGAAAATCTATGCATTGTCCAGAGGAACAAAAATGATCATGCAACTACAAAGTAGCATAAGGATCTAAATAGACTAGATAAATGACAAAGTTGTGCAGGGTTACGACTATATTGTTTCATTTCTTATGAGATGTACCTGATATTCGTTCGTTCTACAATCTGAGACTGAGAATGATGCAGTAGTAGAATTTTCAATTTTCATCTGTTGCTCGCTAATCCATTGATTACGCGATTTCCTCTCCTCTTCCAGTTCCATTTCAAGCTTCCCACGCTCAATTTCATACTAAATATGGAATAATAGAGTATGAATACACAATTAATACAGAAACATAAAATAGATTTCATTAATGCTTTAGCATGATTTAATTGCTAACTCTGCAGAGTGCAGACAAACATGAAAAGTAAAACCTGCCTTGAGCAAATCGTTCCTGAGTTTAAGAATCTCTTGCTCGAGCACACCAGCATGGGATCCCTAAATAGAAATATTCTTGTAAGATTTTTTGACATGAGTGTAAATAAAAATTATCATTATTAGATGATTACCTGAAGTTTCTTACGTAGCTCTTCGATCTCTAACTGTTGCCGCTTTAACAATGCTGCATCTGTCAGAATCTGTAAAATTCCAACCATCAAGAAACCGGTTTGGAAAAACAAGAAATTAAGTACCAGCATGCAAATAGAGGGAAACTATTTTGGCAGATAGCTGGGAAGAAATTGCAGGTTCATTATTGAAAAACGTATGCTAACTATTTCTTGACAAAAACAAGTAAAATGTAGAGAAAATTTCAGGCATATTCCATTTCCTTGACCTGAGCAAGCTTCCTAATATGATTCTTCTAATTCATTCACTATTTTCTTCTCCAATAGATAGTTTAATTACATAGATCCACATAACGATTATTATAGTAAATCAACTGATACTAGGCATCATAACACTTTAGACTGCATATCTTGTGACAAATATAGGGCAAGCCTTACAAATATATACGAATTTGGTTTAAAATTTCTTCATTTTTTCACAAATTTCAGAAAGTAACTTATCATCTTAAAAGCAAATAATATGCATGCTCTGAAAGATCTGCATGATGGAAAATGACAGCCATTGTAAATTGAAAACATTTTACAATCCGTATAAATAAGAGTGACGACACAAGTATCCACAAAACTAAACTAAGTAACGATGCTCAAGATCGTAGTGAAAAAAAATGTGGAAAATGATAAGAAATGTAAAACATACAAGGGGCAAAAAGAATATTAAATAGGATAACAAAGGAATGTGCATAAAATACACAGACCTCATTCACTTGAACACAATTGGTGATGCGTTTGGCTCTACTAGCAAACTGAAGAGTTCCCTTTGTTTCTTCGATGTGATCCTAAATGATTTGAAAAATATAAGAGTTGTGATATCCTATATAAACTACCATACAAGAAAAGTAGCGCAACAAAACTGAAACCACAGCCTCTACCTCTTCTGGGGCTACAGTGCAAATAATAGACGTTTTGGCATTTCCGCCAAGAGCAGGTTGGAGTATACGTGTTAATTTACTGTCACGATATGGGATATGCCCCCTACCATAAAACAAAATATGTCCAACATTATTATTTTCTAAAGCCATAAAGTTAAAATTAAAATATTGTGCACAAAGCAGAGCCAAAAAATATATACCTTTGTTTCGAACCTTCACTTAGTTTATTAATAACATTTCCTAGAACCATCAAGCTCTTGTTAATATATTTTCCTTCTTTCAAGCGCACACCATCAGCTCCAGTTTTTGCAATCCTTTCAGAACCAGCAAGATCTACTAAATTCTAATTCCACAAACTAAACTATTAGTATGCAATTTGCGTCTAAGAAATTCTTATATAAGAAGGAATATGGAAGGAAATGAAATAGTACAAACCAAGACTGAAACTCGAACAATGTCATTTATTGAAGAATCATCGGAGGAATTGGAATCCTTCCCCTTGCTTTCAATCACCTGCATATTTGATCAAAAAGAATTTAATTAGGACAATTTTTATACAAACCATAGTATTGTGTAAGATGAATACGTACTACACATTTTAAAGGAAATGAGAAATACCATTCTAAATATTGTATGTGATCTGCTACTCCTTACATTCATATTTGTCTCACCAAAGTGTCTATTAGCTGTAAAATCATAAAAAAAATATCAACTTTGATATAGCATAATATGCTTATTCTAACTTCAAATTAAAAAAAAAAAAAAAAAAAAAAAAAAAAAAAAAAAAAAAAAAAAAAAAAAGAATGCAGTAGTAGAACCACAAACCTTCCCCTATTTGAATGAGATTTAACACTTGTTCAGCATTATTGACAATTTCCTCTCTGAGCCCATCAACAAATACTCCCCTCTGCAAAATAAATAAATAAAATCAGCACATTTCAACATGATTATTACATGTATTCCACACACATACACCTACAATATTAACCACAAGAAAAAATAATGGTTAAGTGGCAAGTAACCAACCTCTAGACTCTCATGAATTTGCAATTTCTGATTTTCAACTACTAGAAGATCATTAATCTCTTCATTATAAATCTCCATGTAGGAAACTCGAATTAAAAACTCCCTTTCAGACATCTGAGAACCAAACACACAAGGCATAATAAGCATTGCAAAGAACAGAAGTGTGACTCTTCATCAAAGTCAAAAAGAACTAACCACCATAGCCCTACCGTTTCAATTTTTGCAAATATGTCTTTAACTGCCCGAGGAATCACTCCTGGGTCAGTCTCACAACCATTCATCGTGAATGTCTTCCCACTACTTGTCTGCCCATAAGCAAATGCAGTCCCTGCCCATATCATATAATTATCATTATAGTTATTATTATAATCTCAATCAATTCACATTTATTTCCAAATCTAACACCAAGTAACGGTTGACACATCTCTTACATGATGTTAACGTTTTTTTTTTTAATTTAATTCAAAAAAACATATATATCATTTGACCAGCCCAAATACTCTCATTTAGCTAGTTACAAATTGAGCTAACCTAAGACTAATTGTTCAATTGATAATAAAAATAAATAAAAAAATAGTACATTTATACGTTTAAGAAATAAAAATAAAAATAAATAATATGAATTTGTATACCGTTGAAGCCATTGAGCGCAGCGTGAATGATATCCTTAGTAAGAAGCTCATAGACACTTGAATTAGTGCTAGTTTCATCGAATATATGATCTGACAAAGAAAATAAAAAAAAAAAATTGAATGTGGAAAAGTAATAATAAGATAAATTTACATGGAACAGAAAATAGATAATGATAATTGAATATAATTATGTTACCGAAAGCATAGGAAGAGCCAGAGAGTGGAGTTCCATGGATCTTGTGAAGAGAGATACGGTTATCTTCGACTTTCCAGAAGCTTCCATTGACGGAATCTTGAGAAACAAGAGGACGAACTCTAACGGCGACGCAGATTTTCTCCATTTTCTTTCTTTGCACTGATGACACCGGGATCTGCTACTTCTACCCTTTTTCTTTGCGGAATTTGAATTTTTCTTTTATTGACGGAAATAACCTCGCCCCAACGGATATTTTATTATTATTTTTTTATGAAATTTTGTGGGCCTGTTAAACCATATATTTGATGGGCTTTATTTGGGCCAAGAAATTGCGAAGGCCTGTTTATATGACTTGTCTGTTTCAGCCTTTAAAAGTTTTCTCCCCTTTTCACCCAAAAAAAAGTCTTCTCTCCTTCCATGTTTTTTCAAAAAATCATTATTTTTATTTAGGTCGGTCAATCCAGAGGATTTTATTACATGTCTGAATGAGTCGGTTCGATTCGAACGTGTATTTCAGAGTATAGAAGGATAAGAGAAGAAAACTCTTAAAAAAATATCTTGAATAATACACAAAGATTTGCTTATATCTTCGCCCGTGAGAAACGTATTTATTATTTATTTTTATCTCACATTCACTTCAATCTTCTACTGACTTTAATGTTTGAGTACTTGCAGACACTAACCCCTATCGAAGAGTTCACGCCCAAACTTACGCTGCATCAAAGACACCTCAGCCGTCGTAAGAGATCCACCTCAAATCAGTATGTAAACTCAAATATTTTTTTAATATATTTTAAGAAAATTCAATTTGCTTTATCTTCTTTGTTTGTTGAATCAATAGTTTATATCTTCTTATGTGAGATCATGTGACCAAATATTAGGTGAGAACAAAAAGATGATTAATGAATCTTGATCATTTAAGTTGATTGATTTTGAATAAATATTTGATATAAGGATCTCGACAATGACTTAAACTTTACTTGTTTAGTTTTATTTTGGATTGAAAGTCACTTTAGTTAAAGTTTTTGCATTCACAATAAAATTATCCAAAGTTTTCAACAAATGTTTAAGGATACTTATTAGTATTTTTTTTATTTGATCTAATTTTTTTTTCTGTTTTTCTAATTTTTTTTTAAAAGAATAGAACCTCAGTAATCTAGAGTTTGACAAAGATTTAAATAAAATTTTAACATAAATTTTTTTAATTAAAATTTAAATTCTTTCCAATAATTTGTCCTTAATTAAAGTTTATTAATATCTTGACTACAATCCCTTACATACTTTATTTTAAATAAAAAAGTTACTACTATTGAGATGTCATATATGAGATTTAAAGTTACCAAAAAAATATATGAGATTAAAAATGACTGTTGTTTTAGATTAAGTTGAACTACAAAAAAGTGGTATAGGAAGGAACATGATTGGTGGCTAATATTTTATCGACTAAACTTGAGCAATTGAGAAAATCAAATATGAGACATCCTCTCCGACAGTAAAAGTAAATAGTCTTGTCTTTTTTGTTTTGTTTGATGAAGTAAATAGTCTTGTCTTATCCATTGGAAAGACAAGGAAGCTTACACCACAAATTAATTAATGCACAATGCATTGATATCATTATCAAATCGATATATCTGTCATTGATTATCCTTTTTCTAGAATTAAAGTTTTGTATTATCAATATCAATGTCTCTAATATGTATTTTTAGGTCAAAAGATAACACCTCCTTCTTTTATCAAACTTTCCTGCTACAAAGAATTCTGTCTGGCAAGTTCTTAGAACTTGTTTCTAAAGAAATAGACAAAAAAATAGGTGGCAATTAGCAATTGAACCAAATTATGGTCAATGAAAAAGAAAAAGAAAACTCAAAGGATAACCATTCATCTTCAATTTTAGAATTTTAATAAGTAATTTTTAAATCAAAATTCAAAAGAAAATCGGTTCATGCATACGAAGCAGTGTGGACAAATTACTTTTTTTTTTTTGCGATTATTTAATTTATTTAAGTTTGATACTTTTTAAAAAAAATTCAGGGGTGATACTTTTTGGATTTCATGGGGACTACAAATCTGAAATTGAAATTAATTCCTTGCATTTAGATGAAAAAACAACCACACATCAAAACGTGATTGTAACTTTGCAAGGCTGATTTTACTCTGGTCCATATCTGCACGTGCATCTTTATCAATTCACACAATGATTGATATATTAGGAAACAACTATTTTTTACTTTAATTGTCATTTTTCTGCACTCACAAAAATAATTTATATATTTTGAATTCAATTTATATTTATTATATTTTTGGTGCCAACTTTGTTTTACTTTTATATTGGTGAATTTTTGTCTTAATAGTAAATTTGGAGAGAAAATAACATTTTTAGAATAAAAAGTCATCATTTTTAGACTAAAAATAACTACTTTTGAGTAGAAAAAATTTGACTCATTTAAAGTAAAATGTTGATAACGTGAACAAATCAATTATTGATATTATAACTACAAATGATTAGTTATACATGTCTATTTAATATCAATCATTGATTTGTTTATCAATAATTGGTATTATCTATTTTATTTCATAAAGTGAGTTGCTTATTTTAGATAAGCTTAATTCTAAAAATTATGAATTGAGACCAAAATGCAAATGTGATACTACAGGACTCAAAAAGTGCAATAAATAATATGATTTTGACATAATATTAGGAAGCAAGTATATAGATGCAATCATTTATCTGAAATTCTACTAGGTATTGTCATTTTACTCAAGAAACATATTTTGATCGCATCAAATTGTAAAGACAATTTTATACAAAAATCAAAATTGATTGAATCATGCAAAGTTATGGTGATTAAGTAAATTGAAGTAAAACTAGAATCACTTAAATGAATATAATAATGATATAGACATAAAATAAACAAAAAATTCACTATGAGACACGATTCACAATTGTTGTTGTGTTATCAAAAATAGTTTTCTAAATCAACAATTCAAATCATGAACATTTCTTAAAACAAAATTTTCAAAATCACTACTCTTTATATCATTCAAAAATTAGAAGAAAAAAATTCGCCTTCAATCACTTAGAAATGAAAATAACAAAACAGTAAACACAAAAAGTAATGAGATAAAAGAAAAGTAAAATCACACCGATATTTTTCGATTGATTCCTTTACTTCATCCTCACTTGTAGAGTACATTTGGTCCTTATTCAATTAAAAGAGAGTTTTTTCCTTTATTATATTGAATGTTTATGTTGAAAATTGTTACAAGACTTGTACACCAACCCTAATTGTCTAAACGTTTAGAACCAAATTCCTTGAAACAACATTCAAGATAAAATTTGAACCACTTACTTCAAGATGAAGATAACCTATCCAATCTTGCAAGATAGCAACATCTAGAGTAATTCCCACTCCAAACCCTAAAAAGACACCATTTTTCAAATCTTCGACGTGTAGTCGATTGATACCCCTTTGATTGCTCACGTCTAGAACAATCACTCCAACAAGGGATATCTCGCCCTTGTTGTTTCAAACTCAACAATCACTCCCAACAAGATATATCATAAGTGTCAAAAACTGATTATGTAGGTCGTGTGAATCGATTGACATGTGTGTGAGTTGATTCACAAAACCTCTTGGACTTGATTGAGTCGATTCACATGGTTTGGAATACATGGAATGAGTTCAAAAACTCTATAAGTCGATTTACAAATTTGTGAATTGATTTTCAAAGTTAAAAATAGTTTTTAATGCATTTCAAAATGTACCAACATGTTCCTATTGTTGAGGCAAAATTCCAAATTAATGTTTTGATGATAATCAAACAAAGTTAATTAATCTTCTAATTATGATTCTAAAAATGTGTTGTTATTTAACATGTGATCTTGAGTGTATTAATCAAAGACAAACATTAATTATAACAACAAAGATCAATTTGAAAGAAGCAAAATCAAATATGAGAAAGCAAGATTGTTCTGACTATTAAATAGAAAAGGGAATATCGTTCTGGTTTTCACAGGTTTAATCCAAGAACGTTCTGGTTTACTAAAGAACAAAGTCTTCTCGAAATCAAGATTGATCTACGCTGCAAAAGTACATCAAGATGCATAGCAAATCAACAGTAACTATTATGAAGGAACAAAACTGTATATTCAAGGATACTCTAGACATATTCGTCAAAAGAATCAACAAAGTCAAAGCAATGCACAAAAATTAAATTGCAAGATTAATCTTCAAAATAGATGGCTTAGATAAGCAAGTACAACTTGGACAAATGAGGCATTGCATCACTGACACAAGTACAGAATAACATGATTTACAAACAGTTGTCAAAAGTGACAAATACAAGTAGTTGCCCAAAACAGAAACGAAGAACGTTCTGATGATCGAGCAAGAACACTCTTCATTTATTTACAACACATGCCTATTAATTCATAGACAAAACAACTTGTCTTCCAACGGTTATATCAGCTGGCACAGACCTTCACTTAAATCATCATTCTTAAGAAATATAAGCTCTAGAATCAAGCAAATGCTCCAACTCTTCTTCATTAGATTTAAGGATCTATTCTTTGAGTCTGATTGCTTAAAACTTAACTCAAACAAGTGTTGAGTAAAGGTTGATCTATCAATCCTCTTCAAAACATTTTTGTTGAAGCTCAAACACTATAGAATAAGAAATAGTTTGAGTATTTTTGAGAAATCCTTTTGTATTTAAAAGGTGACGTGTAAATACTCCTCTCGACTGAAGGGTAATCATTGAAAATCCTTTCAAGGTTGAAAGGTGAACCATTGTAACTGGTCAAGGCTGATCTCGAACATTGGTGGGAGAATTAAGAACATTCTTATTTGAACACTTTAGTGAAAAAGCTCACAAATTGTGAGGATTGGACGTAACCCATTGGGTGAACTAGGATATATTCCCGTGTGAATTCTCTTTCCCTTATCTCCTTTTTAATTTTCACATGCACAACACTAATCACTTTGTGAAATTTTTATTGTTATATTCTAATGAAGAACGTTCTGCCTTTATCAAACCAAAATCAATCTTGAGTTAACAAATTAATACATAAATTAATTTTAAAAAGGGAATCACAATTCGAACTCCCCCTTTCTTGTGATCAACATTGTCATTTCACCTATTACGCAACTAATGTTATGCGTGACAAAATAAGGGTTTCGAGGTACTTTTTGTAATTCAAAATAATTTGTGAATATAGAAATTACATAATCAACAAAGACGCACAAAACCATCTAACTAAATAAACCTAGTTTTGATATCTATCAAAATAAATTATTAAGTTTATCATAAGGAAACTTGCAATTATAAAATTGATTGATATTTCGCGTAAATTTTAGTATAACAAAAACATAAGTGGTAAAAATTACGTTTGAAGATTAAAATAATTGCACTCAATTATTGAAGAACATTTGAACATATCAAAATGTGTTCATAATCACTTTTGTTTATTAAAAAAAAAATCCAAACATGCACAATGACAACAAAAATAATTCTAAATACATTAAATTGATTTTTACATGGTTATGTGTTCTTTGGTAGAATTAATTTTGTCATTAAAATGAAGTTTAACTTAAACCTTAGATTTTGAGCTTTTGCTCGTAAATATTATTCATAATCTTAAATTTATTGTTTAATTCACTTTATTAATAGTGCAATATATAACAAGTTTAGTCAAATTCAGTATGTGGATACACCTAATTGGATGGTGTACTTCATAGTCTATGTAGCCATAAATGTATTAAATAAGTTTGATGTTTGCTACATTCAATAAATTTAAGTGCAAATGAGTGGAAATTTAAGAGGTATATTTTATAAGGTGAATTGATGTATCTAGAGTCTTATATATACTCTTGGGTGATCAAATGAAGAGTATATGAGTCCCTAACAGTGTCCCAGCGAGCAGTGGTGTGATTTAGAGACAAATCCAAATTTTTTTAGTAGTAGAGACAATTAATATAAATTTGAAGTGTTAAATATTTATATAACATTTACATTTTTGAAAACATTGAATGATTTTCTCTAAACACTTTAACTAATTTCATAGCATTTATAATATTTTAATCACTTCATTGTAATGCTTGAGATAACTAAAGAATCCGCAAAACTTTTTTCATCAAATGTTAGATGAAAAAATAAAATCGGGGATTGTTGCTTGCACAATATGGGAATATCTCTAGTGTGGGTGATCACTTTATTATATGTGAGTGTAATGTTTCCGATCGTTTTTTTTTTATATATATATATATATATATTGAGTTGAGTTGAGTTATATTATTATAATCATGAGAGATACATAACCACGTAAATATTTTTATATTTTCTTTTATTCTCTTTGTTGTGTATTTTGAATATAAGATTTCATGTCTCTACGTGATTTCCCTAACAAGTATCACCCCTCCAATCCCATTTATCAAATCCTTGTTTTGAGTTTGCAAAATTAACCCTTATTATATTTTAAAATATATAATATTGGGGTGTATGGAGTATAGTAGAAGCAACCAATCAAATACTTTAGAATTAAAAGATATTTTAATACTATATATAAAATTTAAAACTTTAAAACATTAGATATATCGATTACCACTCTTATATATTCTCAGTCACTTGAATACAACATGCACTAAATTGCTAAATTTTCTTTTTGAATTTTTTTAAAGCATTTATTTTAAAAATAATTAAATTAAATTAAAGTAATGTTCACATGTACGCGGTCCCTCTTCTATGACCTCATTACCGAAATATTGGCCTCACGTCTCTTTTACTTTTTTACCCACTTCCTTTTTTATAGTGCTTTGTTCACATTTCATTTTATTTATTTTCTTTGAATTTGGGCAGAAACATAAACCAAACTATATCTTTGTCCAAATCATCAGGTCTTAGTCAATTCAATATAGTTGACGATTATCCAAAATCCAAATTATAAGACACAAAAAGATAAGAAACAACATGGCATTCTTCACTTGGCCGATACTTAGCGTATTTACAATAATCAATTATGATGATGACTTACATCGACACAAAACAATATATTCCATCAAGATTCCAACCGAGACTAAGCACTTTCTTTACTTTCATCACTCCACTAAAATTTACAAAAGCTACCAAAAGACAAAAGTGACAAACAACATAAAAAAGTAGACACACCCACAAATCTCTCTTTGTCCTTGGCTTCCAACAACGTGGGGTTCCCCGAAATCACCACATGCATGTAAATAATATTTTCTCTTCTCCTAATAAAAAAAGAAAAAAAAAATGTAGCTTTAGCTTCTAGCTATAATTTACTTTCTCAACCCTCGTGCATCCAATTATGCACTAATTACTAGCTAGTAATTTTTTTAAAAAAAAACTATAGCTAGTAATTATAGTTAAACTAAAACCAACGTACTCAAAATGCATGTGATATATTCATGTGTACATAGTGTCTCTTTTTTTTTATAGTTGTAACTATTTAATTAGTCATAATAAAGACTAGCAAAAGCTCAATGCAATTTGCTTCTATTGTGAAATCATGGTCTCTAAAGTCCGATATAGATCCAAAAGTGTTACTATAAGGGACATTGATTCTGATTTTAGACATTCATTCTCCGTGGATAAAAGGAGATTATAGTGCATGGTCAAACCAAGCCGGTTTTTTAGTTCCCGGTTTTCCAATCTCAACCGGTTCAAATCGTTCGTGAGGTTCTCTACGTGCCGCTTCTTTCTCCAACGAGACCGCCTAGCCGACTCCCGGTTCGATTGCATTCTCTTTAGCTTTCTCTCGGGTATTGAGTAAACCGCTTGGTTTGATCCTTGTGAACCGGACCCTGGACTGGTTGGGTCAACCGGTTGGTTAATGAGGGAAAATAACTCCTCTAATTCGCCTTGTGTGAACATGGTTTCGTGAACCGGAAGACACCCAAACCGAACCGGTATTTTCTCTTCATGGAAGGACATTGCTACAAGCAAATAGAAAAATAAAAGAGAGAGAAATAAACAAAGAAATGGCTTAATTATTTCCAAACAATGAAATGGAGGGAGGAAAGGAGGGGAAAAGGGAAGAACTGAAGTGTAGAAGATGGGTATTTAAAGAATGAAAAGAAGGGGGCAAAAAGGTAAATACATGTGGTCTACCATGCGTCTAGCAAAAGATATTGGAAAAGCTAAGGTGCATTTTTCCAAAGATAAAAAATAAAATAAAAAAAAGTAAAAGTGGGTTTCATATGTACGTATAGGTGAGAATTTTTCTTTTAAGAAAAACAAATGATGTACCTATATTCAACAGAAAAATGATTATTTAACAATAAAATTTTAATATTAAATATGATATTTTGGTTTTTTTATTATTAAAATGCGTGTAAATTGTAAAATATAAAAATAAAAATAAACATATACATATACGATGTCACATACACTATTTATATTAGGATATTAAAATACCACACATCTGATATTGATTGCCATGCAAATTAATTAACTTTATTGTAATAAGGTAGCATATAGTGGTGGGGGAAGTGACGATGAGATAGATGATGAGCTTTAATTTTTAAATTTTTATTTTGTTATAGTAAAATAATGTGGGGTCCTACACGATGAGAAAAAAGATTGGGCTTTAGCTTAATGACGAAGGATCAATGTTTTGAAAACACATGCAACAAATTGGATTAGAAAGTTACCGGACTTCACAACTATGCGCCGAAGTCATTTTGGACACGTAAACATGAAAGGTGAAAATTAAAGCCATCAAAGTTGCATCGTGTTCAAGTTGGACTAATGAATGTTTAGTACGTGCTAAATCATACCCATAACAGCGCCAAATACCTATTATAGATATGTTTGTGGCTATAAATAATTTATAGACACAATATATTATTAATATGAAGTTTAGCTTTTCAATAAAATAAAAATTGTAGGCAGAAGTGTCGATAAAATCAATTAAAAGTTAATATGCATAGAAAACATATCAAGCAAGAAAAAAATTATCATGAAAAGAATGAGAGAAATGATTATAATGAAACTATAAATGACTAAAATAGAATAAAAAATCATTTTCGTAAAAACAAAATCATACATTTAAATAACTTTCAATCATAATTATTTATATATAGTCCAGATTTAGTCATTTTAAATAAAGAATATAAAGTTATTATCTAACTAAATGCTTATATATAGATTGGGCCGTCAAGACCGATAAAGTGTAGGATTGAGTTTAATAATTTCAGTCAAATTTTTTTAAGGTTTTCAAACCCAACTTGAATACGTCTTAAAAAATTAAGGTTTGTCTGAAATAGATCTCATATCTTGCAAATAAAAAGCTAAAGAAAAAAAAAATTGACTGAAATAAAAGTGTTACTTTAACTGCATGACTCTTTTTGCCATAATCGACATGTTTTCTCATCTTATCTATCAAAATTTACTATTTTTCAGCTGCCTTTGTTTGGTTTATATTTTTTTTCCAGTTTTTTGTGGTTGCAACTCACACATTTGGCTTTCTTTTTTTTTTTTTTTTCTTTTGTGGCCGCAGACCAAACATGTACTAGTGTGTTGTAGGCATATATTAACAGTGAAGACAAATTAAGAAGTAATAATCTTACCTAAGAGATCTCTTCAGTTTTATATTCATGTCTCCATTTTAGGCTCCATATATTCAACATTTGATATGCTTCTTCACATTCTAATTTTGTGATCTTAAATACCTTGAGATGGGTGCATATAAACAATATTGCTACTTAAATTTTTACTTTTTATTTTATTTTACAGTATTTAAAAAATGTTACATTATGAAAAGTTTTACAGGATTTAAAAAATAATAATAATATCGAATTTAAATAAAAAAAATTAAAAAGAATTACATTGCGTGCTAGTACAAAAGTTGGTAATACGTTTATAGTTGGACTCGTGTAGTATTTTTTTCGGCCTGATCCAATAAAATTTATAAGTTGTTAGAGTTAGCCCTAATGAATCAGGTAGTCGGTTTTGAAAGCTAAATATAAGATATATTGATTTAAAGGTTTCGTGTTTGGATTATCTAAAGTTCTGATGGATATCTCTAAACCCCTCTTCATGAATGTGCTTATAGCACATAGACAAAGTCACAAAAAGTCACATGAAGTGGACAAAGGCTTTTGGTTTAGGCTCCTAAAATAAATTATTTTTATGATAAAAATGGTTTGCAAATAAAAATCTTATTTAGTATTACTTAAAACATTACAAATCATTTGCAACAAGATTGCATATGTGCTAGTGGTCGAGTTCATTGCATAAAATATTTGGATTGCAAGTTCAGCTCTTGTTTCGGACCCAACTTTGTTGATATTTTGTGGCTCTCATTGAAAAAAGCACATAAAAAATCTATCGAACACCTCTGTTAAGAGGTAATTTATTGAATCAAATGTTCATGAGATGAGATGAAAATAAAAAAAGCACAACAAAAAGCAAATTTAGTGCAAAAAAGGCTATTAAAACACTTAATTTGGTTTTCAATTTGTATTCCGTATTTGGATATTCAGATGTCACTAAGACATTATTTGACAATGCTAAACCGTCAGTATATAGCAGATAAATTTGAATGATTAAAATAAAGTTGTTTGGTAATAAATTATTTTATGAAAATAGTATTTAAGTTTATAACTTAGTTATAATGTATTATATTTCTCTCATTTTTACTCTTATTATCTTAATTCAAAAAATAAATTTATTAATTAAAAATATTTATTTATGTCAATTTATATTTATGAGTTGGTTCAATCGTTAATTTTAACGAATACTTCAAATTCAATCAACTAACTTATTCTCTATTTTTTTACTAAAACTTATTCTCTATTTATTATTAGTTAATTTATCAATTGTCTACTATAAACTCATTCATTGTCAACTAACTTGTGCATCGTCCACGATTCTTCTACCATCCAAACAGACCTTAAGTACAATATGACATCTTTTAAGAATGTGATTACTTTTATACTCACTTTCACTAACTTATGTATTGTTGTCTAAAGATAGTATAAAGAGTGATGTATCACTAGCTAATAGCTATATACTAATCTTGAATAATTTATTTAATAAAACACGAAAGGAATATTCTACGGTAGTTTTCTTAGCACATTATATAGGTAAAGGGACTGTTTTGTTTTTGTTGGCAGTTGGTTCCCTTTGCAAAATATTAAAGCATAAGTAAAGTAATTAAGTAATTAAGTGGGGGATAACATGCAATCCTTTCTATTTCCGTTTTAGTGAACTATATTTGAACCGTTATTTATTTATTGGGGATAAAACAGAGAGAATTTAGCAACTTCATCTTTTAGCATACCAAAGTAGTTTGCATGTGCTGCAAGTAAATTTTAATGAATAAAGAGGGTAGACTAATAAAAATAAGATGAAAATAAAAGTAGTTGGTCATGGATTAGAATAAAAGAGACGAGAGGGCTATCAATATTGCATTGTAATCAATATTCATAAAAGGTTAACAAATATAATCATTAACAACATCAAACAATCAATTCATCAACATATTTATTATTCGACACAATTTTAGTGATGATCTCAATTTCATGGATAGTCTAATTCATTGTTCCCACAATGTTATCTAATCACAATTAATTGTCGTGGACTCATAGAGAAACTTTAGAGATCATGAAATGTTACTATTTAAATTAATAATAGCAAATATGATTCAAATTCCAAAAAAAAAAAAAAAATCGACATGAAATAACGAGCTTATCAATATTTTTGAATCTGATGGTTCTTCACGCTACTACGATTCTATATGGCAACAAATGAAATTGAAAACAATTGCGTATTGAAAGAGTTTTTAAATGTTTATAGTTGATTTCTCAAAGAATATGTTTATAGTTGGGAGGGTAGGAATAGATGTTCGATTTTTTTCGATTTTTTGAGTAATCCTTATACTTATTTTTAATTCATTTTGTTTTAAAAGAAATAGAATTAATTACAAAAATCTTAGGTGTTGTACGATTGTTGTTGCCGCATGATAAAAATCCCACGTGAGAGACACCAAATAGGGTGGTATATGTGAGGATCTACATTTATCAAGTGTAAATTGACATCCTTAATTAGATAAAAATATTATAGGTAAATAGTTTTATTATGTTTTTCAAAATTCCCATTATTTATGAATTTCTTAATATTAGTTAATTAAATAATTCAAAAGTTTAAAAAATAGTTTATTATTAGAGATTTCTCTTAAATTTGAAAAATGTAGCGACATCTTTATAGAATATTTTTTTATAACCTTGGAGTAGAATTTACTCAACATTACTTGTTTCTATCACATTTATAGGCATTTCCTTATTCGTAGATTCCTCATTTTCAATTTTAGGGACAATAAATTTGTGTTTTTTTCGATATTCTACTGCTTTGAATGAATGAATACTTTTTTGTAAAATTATTTGTTAAATAAATGAAAGTATTATTCAATAAGAGAAAAAAGATTGTATACGGTTAATGTAAACCAATTTTATAGACAATTAATAAAAATAATTGATTTTGTCATCTCACCACACAATTTTAAATGTCATTTAAAAAAAAAATTACACAATCAATGGTTTTGTGTCGATTGTCAATGTAAAAAATTTTACAATAAAAGTATATGTTCATTAAACAAATTAAATAATGTAATAATATCTTAATTTAATGAATTATAATTCTATATTTATTGGTCAACTAATTAATATTTTGAAAATCTTTATTAAGTATTACATATCTTTATGGAAAAATCCATCAACGTGTACATATACTAGTATATATAAGGTCCTCTACTTATAAGTCCAATACCACCTTCAAGTAAAAAAAAGTTCAATTGCCTTTGAAAGCTGAACGAATTTCACTAAATTGTTAAAGACATGAAAACCCTCTTTTGTTTTTCCCTTATTTTCCTAATTTTCTCAATGAATTTTGGTATGAATTATGTTTCTTTGGTTTATTTTGTGCAATATTTTATGAGTCGGTGGTTCTTTGATTAACCAATTTTATGTTCGATTGGATTGTACTATTTATTGCAGGAAATCATATGATGATGATAGAGGCAAAACAATGTCATCTTTATGCACCTCATTTCTGTCGTAAATGGGAGGTTTTGATTTGCAAATTATTTTGCAAGTATGCATGCAAATCAGTACATGCAACTGGAAAATGTTACGACGACAAATCTTGCCATTGTCAATGTTGTTAAATTGTTAATAACATTGGAAAAAGTTTCACCTTTTGTATCCGTAAAATGGTGAACTAATAAATAAAGTGGTTGCATTATTTAATTTCTACATCTTCATCATTTTAAGCAGTTGTAATTTTATGTTCATGTTGAAAATTATTAGTGGATAATTAATTTTTTTCTTCCAAACTTTAATATTTTAATTTGTATACGATCGAAGCATAATAATTTACAAAATAATATCACACATATAAAATAAGAGATGAGAAGGGAGGAATATAACATTTAATATTTACGTGAAAAATCCTTAACAAATAAAGTTAAAAAAACCGTAGGACAAAAGTACGTATAGTTCTTTAACTAAGTGAAAAAAATTACGAGATCTCTTAAAATTTAAGGAGAGAACAAACCTTAATAAAGAAACTATATATAATTTTTCTCACTCTTTCAATAAGTTCTCGTGCTTGTGTTACTACTTGATTTTGGGATCAGAAAGTGATACAAATGAATGTCCATTTACAGAAGATACAAGTCTAGTTTTCTTACATGCACAAACCACTTGTCCTCCATACAATAAACCACTTGTTTTACATGCAACGAACCACTTGTCCTCCATACAATAAACCACTTGTCTTTACATGCAACAAACCACTTGTCCTCCATACAATAAACCACTTGTCTTCTATGCAACTTTCCACTTTGCATCACATGCAAAATGAAACTTGTCTTTTAATACATATGGACATGTGGCAATGATTTAGACTATATATTTAATTTTTGTCATGCAACAAAAATGGTTTTACCATTCACAATATCTTTCACTAATGTTCCCTTTTTTATGTAAAAATACAAGAGATATAGGGTAATTTAGGTAATAGAAGACTAACAAAATAGAAAACTAACAATAGCAGAAAAATGAAACGAAACAGAGAACGTTCTTGGTTTTCTGCTGAAAACAAGGAATATTGCTGAAAACACAGAAAACGGAGAACATTTAACGTTCTCATTTTTCTGCTGTTTTGAAAAAACAGTCAAATAAAGTAAAACAAAATAAAGAAAGATAACTTAAGGGAAAAACAACACCCAGATTTACGTGTTCGGCCTCAATTGATGAGACCTACGTTACGGGCAAGCAAGAAGACAATTCACTATTCAGTTTTGAATTTACAAGACCAACATAATTCGAGTCTACATATTCTATGATTGGTTCCTTGTTATGATGAGTCTTTTTGAACTTTAAACCTGCTGTCGGTGAGCCATTTAAGTACCTCATAATCCACTTGAGTGTTGACCGATGTAGTGCTCCTGGATCAGTCATAAATCTGCTGACAACATTCACAACATAAGCCAAATCTGGCCTGCTGCAGATCATTCCATACATTATGCTGCCAACTCCACTAGCATAAGGAATGATACTCATTCTTTGTCTTTCCTCATCAGTCTTTGGTGAGTCTTTCATAGACAATTTAAAATTTTGTCCCAAAGGAGTAGTGACATGTCTTGCCTCATGCATTCTATATTTAGTGACAACTTTCTTCAAGTAGGCAGCTTGTGAAATAAATAGTCCCCCCTTCACTTTGTTTCTTTTTATATCCATACCTAAGATCCTTTTGGCTTCTCCAAGTTCTTTCATCTCAAACTCATTACTAAGGTCAGCTTTGAGCCTTTTAATCTGCTCCTTACTTGAGCTTGCAAGAAGAATATCATCCACATAGAGTAATAGATAAGTTGGAGAACGTTCTTGATCTTCCTAATAAGTTGGAGAATGTTCTTGAGTTGGAGAACGTTCTTGACTTTCCTCTTTCAAAATATAAACACAGTTGTCAAAGCTACATCATTGGAAACCAATTCTTATCATGAAAACATCAAACTTCTTGTACCATTGTCTAGGACTTTGCTTTAGGCCATACAATGACTTTTTAAAAAGACAAACCTTGTTGCTGCCTTTAGCAAATCCTTCAGGTTGCTGCATATAAATGGTTTCTTCAAGATCACCATGTAGGAATGTTGTTTTGACATCTCGCTGCTCTAATTCCAAGTCTTGTTGAGTTACAATTGAAAGCAGAATTCTGATTGAACAATGTTTTACAACAGGTGCAAATACTTCATTGAAATCTATTCCTTCAAGCTAAGAAAATCCATTTACAACTAGTCTTTCTTTGAACCTTATCTTCTTTTTTCCTTGAATTCCTTCATTTATCTTGAACACCCATTTTGATCCAATTACCCTTTGAGTCTTAGGAGTGTCAACCAAAGTCCAAGTTTGATTCTTTTCTAATGACTGCATCTCTTCATTCATAGCTGTCATCCAAGCTTCCTTGTCTTCACTGTTAATGACTTCCTTGTAGTTGCTTGGTTCATCTCCTTGAAGGTTTTCAGCAACACTTAAAGCATAAAAAAATAAAATCTGCTTCACCATATCTAATTGGAGGCTTCATAACCCTTATTTCTCTATCCCTTACCAAGTTGTAATTGGCCAAATCTGGTTCTTTTGCAGCATTATCATCAAGTGATGTATCAATTATGTCTTCATGATTAATCTCTTAATCTTCAGGTGACTCCACCTCAATCTGAACACTCTCAGTATTACTGTTTGAAGCACTGTCAAACGAAGAACCTTCTTCGTTTATGCAATGTTCTTCGTTTCTGCAGCACTGAAATGGAGAATGTTTTCTATTTCTGCATAACTGAAACGGAGAATGTTCTTTGTCAATCATGGGCATTCTTGTTTCATCAAACACTACATCTCTTGATATGATGCACTTAGGTACACCTTGGTCAATCCTCCACAACTTGTAACCTTTTATTCCTTTAGGATATCCAATGAAAACACATTTGATTGCTCTAGGATCCAATTTATCTTGTCTTGTGTGAACAAATGCTAAAAAGCCAAATACCTTTAGATTTGAGTAGTCAGTTGGTTTGCCATTCGACATCTCAATTGGTGTCTTAAATCCAATAGCTGATGAAGGACATTTATTGATCAGATACACTGCTGCTACTGCAGCTTCTCCCCCGAATGTTTTAGGCAGTCATGCACTCAAGATCATACACCTGACCCTTTCCAAGATTGTTCTGTTCATCCTTTCAATAATGCCATTTTGTTGAGGGGTGTCTGCAACTGTTCTATGTCTTTGAATACCTAAGTCCCTGCAATACTTATTAAACTGCTCTGAAAGGTACTCCAGGCCATTGTCAGTTCTTAAAAATTTCAGCTTAGTTTCCTTTTGAGTTCCAATTTGCATATGTCATTCTTTAAATTTCATAAACGTGTCACTTTTATTTTTAATGACATAGATCCATACTTTCCTAAAATAAGCATCAATGATGGTTAAGAAGTAAGAACAACCAGCGTGAGTTTTTGTCCTTGAAGGACCCCACAAATCTTAATGAGCATATTCAAAAGGTCTAGAGGTGTTGTGTTGGCCAACACCAAAACTGGTCCTTTTTAGACTTTCCAGAATACAATGATCACAAAATTCCAATTTTTCAATTTTGTCACCATTAAGCAAATTCTGTTTTGATAACTCAATTAAGCCTCTTTCACTTACATGTCCTAACTTCATATGCCATATTCTAGTTGATGAATGCAAACTAGAGCTAGCAACTGAAGCTTGTGCAATTATGGTATAACGCTCTAATATATACAAGCCATTTCTTTTAATGCCTTTAACAATGATATCATCTTTATTAATGATAGTCATAATACCATTCTTTATGTTTGTGGATTATCCTAAAATGTCAAACATACAAGCAGAAATTAAATTTCTTTTTAATTCAGGTATTCACCTTACATCCTTCAGCAGTACCTCCTTGCCATTGAACATTCTGAATCTGATTGATTATTTGCCTTGTACCTTACATGATTTGTTGTTGCCAAGCAAAACGACTCCACCATCACGAAGATCTATTGATTCAAAGTAATCCTTCCTTGGACACATGTAGAAAGTATATCCTGAGTCTAACACCCAGTTCTTTTCACCTTCAGAATTTGAAAACATTAATGCCTCTGCAGATTCATAACCAGCATCAACAAGTGCAGCATTTCCAGAATTTTGAGAGTTCCTTGATTCATTTCTCTTAGGGCAATCTTTCTTGAAATGTCCCTTCTTGTGACAATGGAAACATTTATACTTCCCTTCAGATTTAGTTCTTGAATTGGACCTATGTTTATTCCCATTTGATCATTTCTTGTCAGTTCTTCCTTTGGTCACATTCAGACTTTCAGCATGATTATCATTCTTGATCTCAAGTCTTTTATAGCTTTCATTTGTCCGGATAGATGTATGCACTTCTTAGAAGAGATGTTAAATGCACTTCATGTAAAGGTCATTTAAACATTTTTGCAACATTATTGAGACTATTTTTTTTTTTGTCTTAGAAGAGATGTTAAATATAATCATAATTAATTCAAACAACTTCAAGATCCCGAGTTCAAACACATGACGTTCAAACTAACAATATCGGCATTTGTAGTTCCATTATGACTTAAGGACATTATTCAAACTATTCTATGATATTATAATTTAAACATTTTCAATGTAAATGCAAGCTAAAAGAATAATTTCAAGTGATATTATAATTTAAATATTTATAATCACATTTTAAACCCTTAATTATTGTTTAATTACCATCATATCCATGTATGGTCATATCCATGTATGGTCAGTTAAATTATTTTATCAAGTTTCGTATTTTTGGTATTAGTAACATCTAGAAGATCTCAACAGAAAAAATATGAATCATTTTCATGGCAACTGTTGTTTTACAATAATATTACCAATTTTATCATCCCATGAAAAAAACACTAAATTTTATTATATATCAACTAAATCGTATATAAACATAAATGTTATCAACTTAATTAAATTTTAAAATCTCAATGTACACAAATAGTAATGCAAAAGAATAAATTATACTAAAAATCTTAACGTTGCCAGCTATTAGCATGTGAAAATCAATTGGACACGTTCAGTTTCTAAAACTATTTCAAACTAATAAAGTTTTATTTAAATTGTAAATTAATTCGTCAATTTTTAGATTAATTTTTAAATTAAATAAGTTCTTAGTTCTATAAAATTTTGTTATTAGTCCTTGCAAAATTATCACACAAGCAGATTTAGTTTATGTCGGAATGCTAATATATATTTTTTAATATTTTTTTTCTAAATATGTTTACAAAATTATAAAAGTTTATTCGACAAATAATGAGTTACAATTTCGATGTTTATGCTCATATTTCGATACTTTTATATTGAAGTTTATGACATTTAAAAAATACATATTTAATAGTGACTAAAAACTTAATAAATCCTTGATTTTATCTTTACATTTAAAACGTATTATACAACTCTATCTAATTCTTCATTTCTTAAATTGTTATTTCATCGACCCTATATAAACCCAAAAAAATTTACCACTGCTATATTAGAATTCTCAAATTTGAAATTATTATATTTGTGTATAGATCTAAAAAATTTGCCACACATAGAATAGAGAATACAATTGCTTGTGTATTTTATACCAATGTCTATAATATATACATATGAATTATTAAGAAGAATATAAATTTTAATCTTAATTGTAACAATTCTTAATCAAACTTTTCTACTTTGTGGGTGGAGCTACATATTCTTAGGATCTTATTTTTCTGAAAATCAAAAGGTTAAAAAAATTAAAATATACTTTTCAAAATGAAGTCATTGATTCGTCAAGTCATTAAATTTTAAAATCTCAATATTCACCAATAAAAATATTGATTTGACGAATTTTCAAACACCTTTTAAATTAAAACTTTCTCATCCTAATTTTAAATAGCAGAATTTCACTAAATAATAATTACAATGGATCTTAAATATTCAGATCATATATTATTATAAAAAAAAATTGAGATCCTTATTCTTTTTGTTACAATTCTTATTTCTTACATAGAAATATTTATTAAACAATAATCATTTCCATATTTACAAAAACTAACTAAAAATAAGCTTTGATGGCCATAGAATAAATATGACAACTATCCATTTCAAACTCATCAAAATAAAGTATCACTGAATTTTTAAAAGTGGGACTTAAATTGTGATATTCTTATAATTCTTATAATTTTAAATAATATTTATAAAAAAATATACATAATAATATATATTAAAATTTAATCCAAACTCTAAAAAATATAGACCAATTTTAATGATAAAAAACAATATAGACT
>JBBPBQ010020324.1:51711512-51724464 GCA_037974755.1 Cicer yamashitae | reverse complement strand
TAATAATATTGTTATCACTTAAATATTTTAATCATTGCAAATGATATTAAAGTCATTTAGTTTTATGTATGTCATACACTAATTATGAACAATAGGATCATTTGATTAAATTTATTGAACTTGAATTAACGTTTAAAAGATTTATTAATTTTATTGGTTTAATATAAGAATTAGAATTTCATATTGAATGCTTAATTATTCCATCATTTATTTGTAAAACTATACTATTTATTTTTAACTAATATTTTTAAATATAATTACGGTTGATTATTATTTTTTTGAACAATTAATATAATTCGTATTTGTGTGTAAAATTTCTTAACATAAATTAATATGTTTTATTTTTCTTTGTAAAATAAATGTGAATTATATATATATATATATATATATATATATATATATATATATATATAAATAAAAAATTTGATTTATAAAAATTTATTCTGGCACGAGCTACCGACTAGTTTATAATAGACAATATCAATCGGCCTTTGAAAACAAGAGGTTGAATAGTCCAACTAATTTGAATTAAAAATTAAATGAGTTTAAGTTAAAAAGAACTAAAATTTAAACCTGGTAAAATAAAATAAAAATATTAATTATACTAGAATTTGTCTATAAAAAAAAAAATTTGACTTTTGAAAATGATTATTACATATATGACTTTGTTTCCTTCGATTATACATGGTATAAATTATATATATGACTTTGTTTCCTTCGATTATACATGGTATAAATTATCATATTTAAGTGATTATCAAATCTCCGACACTTATATAATAAAAATTTAATGTTCTAAAAAACTATTGCAATTTAAAAAAAAAAAAAAAGGCGTTTTGAACCACAATACATACGAAAAAATTGCTAGTATATCATCAAAATTTACTAGTTTTGTAACTCATACACTTTGCATTATACCTCTACTAAACACTCTCAACCTATATAATGACGGTTTATAAAAATGTATTTCTTATTAATGTTCACTTATTTAAAGATCGAGTCATCTATTTAATTATAGTTCAATATATATATAATTTTCTTATAGAGATTGACTTATTCGATTTAATTTGATTCAGTGATGCCGTTCGACCGGTGACTATAGTCTTCAATCAATGATCCACTTACTCAGTATTCTTATCGAGTCGATTTTACGGCTCGTGTTGTTATTGTAAACTTCTACTGACATTGTATATTCAATCAAAATCATTAAATAATGTAATAATTATGAATAATTCAATTAACCCTTATTCTATATTTATTGGTCAACTAATTAAAATTTTGAAAATCATTATAAAGTATTATATACCATTATGGAAAGATCCGTCAAATTGTTGTATTTATCTAGTATATATAAGGACCTCTACTTTTAAGTGCAATCTCGCTTTTGAAAGTTGAACGAATTTCACGAAATTGTTGAAACATGAAAACCCTCTTTTGTTTTTCCCTTATTTTTCTGATTTTCTCCACGAATTTTGGTAAGAATTATAATACTTGGGTTTGTTTTGAGCAAAATTTAATGAGTTGGTGGTTCTTTGATTAACCATGTTTATTTGTATTTTTATTGTAGGAAATGAGATGATGATGATGGCAGAGGCAAAACAATGTCATCTTTATGCACCTCATTTCTGTCACAAATGGGAGGTTTTGATTTGCAAATTATTCTGCAAGTATGCTTGTAAATCAATACATGCAACCGGGAAATGTTTCGACGACAAATCTTGTAATTGTCAATGTTGTTAAATTGTTATATAACATTGGAAAAAGTTTCACCTTTTTTATCTGTGAAATGGTGAACTAATAAATAAAAGTTTCATCATTTTTAGTGGTGGTAATTTTATGTTCATGTTGAATATTACTAGCGGATAATGAATTTTCTTCTTTCAAATTTTAACATTGTAGAAGGGACTTTGTTTTTTAATATGATCAAAGCATAATAATTTACAATAGACCGGATCAATTGATTCTACCGATAGTTATAGAGCACTCAAGTGGGTCACGGATCATAAAATATAAATTTTTGATTTAAAATAGTCTTCAATAGACTAGGTTCAGATAGAAAAATGAATCTTTGAACAAATATCAGTACTATTGATTTAGTCAATCTTTAATATACAATATATGAATACTGACGCAAATGAGTTGGTGAAAAATTAGCTCAATTATTAATTAAAATTTTGATAGTACCGGTACATTTTTTTTATAGTACTGTAAAAGTTGTCAGTAAATATTTATATATGTTAAAAAAAATTATTTGAATTAATAATATTATATTTATTGTGATTGATTTAATTTTTATATCACATTAACCCATACAAACATTTGAAAAGTTATAATTTTTTTCAGTATGCAGAACTCAATATGCTACTTAAGGAAAGAGGAAGGAGTTGGCGTGTGATAAGAGATAATTATAGAAAACTATCAAATAATTTTCTTTCTTTTTTTTGTCAAGAAATCTCGATCAAAAATTAAAGATTAATCTCTCGAGATATATTAAATTTAACGGAAATATTTTTTTTTATACCCGATGATCGATCTCTTAATTGCATGGTTACAAAATTCAATTATCGTATTTGCCAAACAATTAATGTGACATTGTTTTTTGTTGATTATTGATTCTCCTTTTTTGAGAAAAGATGGGTATTACGTTTCAATTGATTTAAAATATGAGTATTACATTTCCTTGCGTTGGTGACTTGGTGTTGTTAGATTACAGCAACGAGAGGACTATAATATTAGTATTTAAAAAACAAAGCAAGTTGATTATCATAATTGAGTCGTTGTAGTATATGGTAAGTATTCCCGCCTGTCACGCGGGTGACCCGGGTTCGATCCCCGTCAACGGCGATTGTTTTTCATTTTTTCCTTTAAATTAAATAATTGGGCCTTTTCATGTTCCTCTTGGGTTTTTTGTTTGGGTTCAAATTGAAGGCGCATATACCCAAGCCCAAATTACCTCAACTCATATTTTTTCATAGGAATGTTGGGCCCTTGTAAAGTTTTTTTCTTCTTATTTTTCATATCAATAATAATAAAAATATGCTTTTAGGTTTACAAAATACTGATTATGGATGCCACTGGTTTTCTAAGCAAGTGATTAGCTCAAGTGTATATGGATAAAGTACAAAGTATTTACGTTGGAGATATGATATGAAATATACACTTTTCAGCCAGATTAAACGAGTGTCTTATTTGCTTGTATATAAAAATCAAAACAAGTGTCTTATTTCATGAACTTGAATTGTAATTTATTCAGACATGTGGTATTGAAGATGAGGAATTTTACAAATTTGATTATATTCACATATATATGAATGAGTGTGAAGAAGATAGAAATATTAATGAAAATATGAGTATATTTGATTAGAAATAGTACAAGACAGACATGGTTTGAAATCGGATAGCTTCAGTTAATGAAAAATAAAAATCGTTGATTTTTATTAATGATTTAGAATTTCACTTGTAAATTAGTATTATTTAGTTATCTCTTTAATATAATTTAAAATTTTATTAAACCCTCTTTAGATAATTCATGTTTCTTAATGTATTATAAAAACATGATAATTTTTATTTTTTATTTATACTAAAAAAGTTTCTTGCATTTAAAATTTATAATTTACTTTTTAAAAAAAAGAAGTATTAAATTCATTTATGGTTATTTGTAGAAAATAATTGTTTTTATAAACAAAATTACTCCTTTATGGTTACTTTAATTATTTTTCCCTTTAATATTAAAGAATTATGTCTATTCCTTTTTAATTAACATTTTTCTTATAAATTTTTTGTCATATTCAATATAATATTAAATATTTATTATCTTATCTAGTTATTTTCTCTCTCTATATATATATATATCTAGAGAGAGAGAGAGAGAGAGAGAGAGAGAGAGAGAGAGAGAGAGAGAGAGAGAGAGAGAGAGAGAGAGAGAGAGAGAGAGAGAAGATAATAAATATTTAAGCTATAATAAAAAAGACATATAAATTCATAAAAAGTAATCAAAATTATTGATTTTCTTTATATGCATAAATAATTTTAAACAATAAATAAAAATGAACATATATAGAAATTTTGTTTAATGCCGAAAAATCTTAACCAAGTGGTGTCTTGGTGTTTTATTTTTGTAGATAAGACCCAAAGGAGTAACATAATTATATTGATGTTTTAATTTATTTTTCTTTTGTTTTAACTCTTAAATTATAAATATTAAATATTTTGATTTTATAAAAATTGAATATGTTGGTGTCTTAACATAATGTCAGATACTACATTAAAAACAACCAATTTGTATAATGTTTATAATTTAATACACCAGAGTATTTAATGTTTATAAATTAAGGAACTAAAATGAAATAAATATATATTAAATAATCATTTTAAAACTTTAAAATAATTTAAAAGATTAAAATTGTAATTTAGTCTATATATATATATAGAGAGAGAGACTTCAAATTCCAAGAGAAAAAAAAATACTGAATTATTATCTGATATTAAATTAAAAGAATTTTGTCAAAAAAATCTGTCAATCCCATGAATCAAAGAAAACCATTTAAAACATCATGTACTTTCTTTTAATCAAAAAAATATATCTATTTTGTTTCCTCTCATCCAATGAATCAAACATACCCTAAAAATTACAAGACAGCTATGAGTTACAAGAAAGCTAATATACCTTATCATATGTTTAGAAAGCTGAATATGCCAGACTATAAATAACTTGACACACAATTTCATGCTGGCTCAAATCAAATTAAGGTATTATTATGAAAAATAATTATTTAACTGATATATTTTAAAAGTAGGTGATAATAATTGAATTGTTAGTACAAATATTAAAAAACCTGGTGTTTGTAAATTAGAATTAAGCATCTAAAAAATAATAGAGGTATATACTAAAACCATGAATACCATATCATATAAATTAATTTCTTTTGAGTCAAAATAAATAAATGAAATTTGTTGCAAAACTGATTCCTATATTACATTAGATGTTGAGTATACATAACATTATTTGAGTGCTTCAACGGTTTTCCACGGATCAATTTGACGGTATCATTTTTTTCACTAACTTTTGATTCATTTTGAAGCAAACAAATTATGGTAGATAGAGAATATTTTTTTCAAACATCCTACATTTGACAAAAACAAAAATATCAGAATAAAATTTGAATTTTAGTAGAAAAAAGAAAATTCTTTTTTTTTTTTGGAGAAGATCATGAGCAAAGAAACAATGAGAAATAAACAAATTAAATAGCCAAATACAAATGTATGTAGCGTGATGCAAAAAAACATATTAATTTCGGGTTCAATTCTAAATTTAAATCATGTTGTCAATTATAAAAATCATTCTGCAACAAAAAATACGATAATTGGAAAAGAAATGGCAAAGGTGATAGCTATATATAGGACATGCGAAAATTGCTTTGAGTCAGCCATCTTTTTTTCTTGATCTCTCATCTTCATAATCATATAAGGAATGATTTACGATCGGTCCAAAATCACCAAATCTATATAGTTTTTTAACTAAAATAGTCATAATTGCATAAATCTATTTTCTCTTTATGTCTTTTCTACTATCTCTAGTTTTCATGTCTGGTTTATTTTATTTAAATTGATAGATTAACTTTCATTTAATACAAACATATTCAATCGATGATTTTAAGATATTGCAGATACAAAGATATATGCATTATGGTCACTTGAGTTTTATCAAATTTGTAGGCTTATTTGCAAATTCTATCTTTTTATTTTTTGGTGACTTTGTATTTGTGTTGGTTTGTATTATATGAATGAATATTATTTTTAGTAAAAAACAAATTAATATTTTTAAAATTTAAAAATATCCATACCCAATTCCCTATGTGGAAATTCCCCGTTAGATAAGAAATTGTGACAATTAATATATATATATATATAAGTCAAGAGCATTTATGACATAACGTTTGAAGTTTGAATGCATTGAATAAGACTTTACAAAGGGTCAATCTCAATCTCAAACATGAAGGATTTAACTAAAATATATTGTTTTTATATATTAAAATAATGTATATATTAGAGAAATCCCTTGTATGGATAATACCGATAGCATTAATGAGAGATAATTTCATAAAACAACTCATAAAGGGAGGGATAATTTGGGACAAGGGAGTATAATATATATATATATATAACGGTGAGAGTGAGGGATAAAAAAGAAAATAAAAGTGAACACAAAATGTCAAAACTTGCTACTATCGTCACCTTGGTTCTTCTATTAAGCTTTAGTTTAATATATGCTTCCCGTCCTAACATTGGATTCAACGGTGTACACGAGGTATATTTTTTCTCTCTCAATTTTCATCTACTCGAGTTATTGAGTTTTTGTGTGTATTTGTGTTTTGAATTATATAAAAAAAACGCTTTTTACTTATGTTAGTTGAGACACAAAAAATCCAAATACTTTATTTTACGGTATCGTTTATTCTTTTGATTTGGATTATTGAGAATTCTTATGTTACGATTGAAGGATGTTGTGGCTAGCAAAGCATCATCAAGTGTAGATTTGAAAGATGAGAGTTGTGAAGGAGGGAAGGGAGAAGAAGATTGTTTGGCAAGAAGGACACTTGAGGCACATCTCGATTATATCTACACTAACGTGTTCCAACCCAACCCTGGCCCAAAACATTGATATCGGAATTATTGAAACCAAATAATTGTTCGTTAAATAAAAATATCTATATATTATTGGTTCATATATACTATTGTTTATTTCTCTTGCTTGAATGAAATGAATTGATTTTTGCTACGTACTTGGTATGGTTCTTTGTGCCAACTTTTGAATTTTGTTGGTGAAAATGTAGAAACATTTCAACAATAATGTTGACGATGAATATCGTAATTAGAGAATTTTAAATAATGTTTGTTATACTAAATTTCATCTCAACCAAGTAGAGGTAAATTTTTTAAAAAACTTTAATGAGATTTGCACTAATACATCAAATAATTTCAATAATATTTCACAAAAAAATCTTTTCTAAACTTCAGGTATCCATTACAAATAGGTACTAATGGGGTTATTTTAGTATTTGACCCATTGTATTAATGAGCATTGACTTTTGAAATCAACACGGAGATGCTTTCTTTTTGCAATAAAAAAAAGGTTTAAAGTTACGGAAGTACACATGATTTGACTTAAAGATAAAAATAAAAAATAAATTATAGACAATAAAGTTAAGAATATTAGGATAGAAACTAAAAAATTATTTAATAATAATAATAATGGAAAAAGAAATATGTATTGTCACCATAAAATAATTTTATACAGAAATTCACTTCGTCTCACTTTAATTGTAATATAAGTAAATAAATTAACTCTTATTAAATATTAATGTATAGCTATTTTACTCCGACATTGTAAATCAATTAAATAATAATAATAATAATAATAATAATAATAATAATAATAATAATAAAACTCTATATATTATCATTTTTTAAAGTAATCATTATAAGAAAATAATATACTATCAAAATTACAACATTATCCACTTAAATTTAGTCTTTTTATTTTATTTAAGGATTCAATTGTAATCAATATAAGAAAATAATATATTATCAAAATTACAACATTATCCACTTAAATTTGGGCTTTTTATTTTATTTAAGGATTCAATTGTAATATACTGGTTGATTTTTTAGTTCAAATAAAAAAAACTACAATAAAAAATGGCAAAAAAAAATTGCATAATACAAACCGTAGAAGAAATCCAAAAAACCGCATAGTAAACACCGTAAAAAAAAATTGCAAATAAAATAACGCACATAAAATCGTTACACAACAGAAAAAAATCAATATACTTTATCCACTTAAATTTTGTCTTTTTATTTTATTTAAGGATTCATTGTAATATACTTGGTTTATACATTCTTCTTTAAAAAAATTGCATAATAAAAACCGTAGAAGAAATCAAAAAAACCGTAAAAGAAAGTTGCAAATAAAATAACGCACATAAAACCGCTGCACAACAGAAAAAAAAAAATCAATATACTTTATTCACTTAAATTTGGTCTTTTTATTTTATTTAAAGATTCAATTGTAATATATTTGGTTGATTTTTTAGTTCAAATAAAAAAAACTACATTAAAAAACAGTAAAAAAAATTGCATAACACAACCGGAGAAGAAATCCAAAAAATCGGATAATAAAAACCGTAAAAAAAAATTGCAAATAAAATAACGCATAAAAGACCATTACACAACAAAAAAAAAAGTGGTACCTAAAACGGCAAAAAAAATAAATACAAGTAAAATATAATTCACATCTACATAATTTACTATCAATATAAAAAAAAAAATGATATGTTATCAAAGTTATAACATTGTCCACTTAAAAATTTGATTATTTTATTTTATTTAAGGATTCAAGGACAATATTATTGATTGATATTTTAGTTTAAATAAAAAAACCGCATAAGAAAACAACAAAAAAAACCTAGAAAAAAAAAAAGAAAATATATTTAAAAAAAACTCGAGACATATATTTGTAAATGATAAATATAAAAAATAATGCGACCACAATTTGTCCCTAATACATACAAAATACGAAACAAATATTTATCAATAATAAATATGAAAAGGATATGTGATGACACAATTGGGGAATAGACTCATTTATGAAGAATGTAACTACAATGTAGCAGAACAATATTTATGTGGCGAACATTGGCTTCAAAAATACGTTCACGAAAGCAAATTGTGTTGACAATGACCTCAAGTGGAATAGCATCACTATTGCTACCAGGTGGGAGAACAACACATTCAAAGTTTAAAATTCATGTTCCTACACTAGAGTCGTCTACATGTAATATAGATAAATGTAGTGATCATGCAAAACTACTGAAGGCAACCCAATTAATCATATGGGATGAAGCACCTATGGCTCATAAGTTTTGTTTTGAGGCACTTGATAAAACATTGAAAGATATCATGAGTGAAACTAAGTTAAAAAATACTATCTTTGGAGGCAAGGTTGTAGTATTTGGTGGAGATTTTAGGCAAATTTTATTGGTTATCCCAAGAGGAAGCCGATCAGATATTGTTAATGCAACAATTAACTATTCCTATATTTGGCATCATTGTCAAGTGTTAAGACTCACAAAAAACATGTGTTTATTGCCAGCAATGCAAAGAGAAAATATGGATGAACTTAAACAATTTTCAGAATGGATCTTAAAATTAGGAGATGAGAAGCTTTCAGAGCCTAATGACGGTCATGCAGAGATCCAAACTCCACAAGAGTTGACAATCACTAACTTCAATGATCCACTTTCAGCAATTGTTCATAGCACATATCCAAATTTAATTCAAAATTTAAATAATGAAGATTTTTTGCAATGTAGAGCAATTTTGGCATCAACAATATAGATTGTTGATACAATAAATAAATATGTGATAAACTTAATACCAAGTATTATTATTATTATTATTATTAAACCTTTATTTATATAATTATAGTTATTGAATTATGTGTATATCCAATTAATATCCTTACATCGTTCAGAAAGTCATGGAAATGAATCTTTTGATATCCTTACATTGAGTTTTTTAGCACTTTTGGGAAATCTTGATCAATATGAAGGTTTGTGTAATGGAACAAGACTTATTGTTACAAGGCTTGCAAATCATGTGCTCGAAGCAAAGATAATTTCAGGAAAAAATATTGGGAATTTGATATATATCCCACGAATGTCTATGTCACCTTCTCAATCACCTCGACCTTTCAAGCTAATTAGGAGACAATTTCTCATAATTGTTTCCTATGGTATGGCAATCAACAAATCACAAGGACAATCATAAGATAAGAAATTAATATTTTAAAATATCCATATACAATTCGCTATGTGGAAATTCCCCGTTAGATAAGAAATTGTGACAATTAATATAAATTAAAAGTATTTATGACATAAGATATTTTACATTTCAAGTTTAAATGCATTGAATAAGACTTTACAAAGGTTCAACGTCAATCTCAAACATGAAGGATTTAATTAAAATATATTGTTTTTACAAATTAACTAAAACATTTATATATTAAAATAATGTATATATTAGAGGAATCACTTATATGGATAATACCGATAGCATTAATGAGAGATAATTTTATAAAACAACTCATAAAGGGAGGAATAATTTGGGACGAGGGAGTATAATATAAAACGGTGAGAGTGAGAGATAAAAAATAAAATAAAAGTGAACACAAAATGTCAAAACTTGCTACTATCGTCACCTTGGTTCTTCTATTAAGCTTTAGTTTAATCTATGCTTCCCGTCCTAACATTGAATTCAACGGTGTACAAGAGGTATATTTTTTCTCTCTCAATTTTCATGTACTTGAGTTAGTGAGTTTTTGTGTGTGTATTTGAGTTTTGAATTATAAAAAAAAAAATGCTTTTTACTTATGTTGGTTGAGACACAAAATATCCAAATACTTTATTTTACGGTATCTTTTAATTCTTTCGGTCACTTGATAATTGATTTGGATTATTGAGAGTTCTTATGTTTCAATTGAAGAATGTTGTGGCTAGCAAAGCATCATCAAATGTAGATTTGGGAGATGAGAGTTGTGAAGGAGGGAAGGGAGAAGAAGATTGTTTGGCAAGAAGCACACTTGAGGCACATCTCGATTATATCTACACTAACGTGTCCCAACCCACCCCTCCTGGCCCAAAACATTGATATTGGAATTATTTCAACCAAATAATCGTTGGTTAAATAAAAATATCAATATATATTATTGGTTCACATATGTTATAGTTTATTTGTCTTGCTGTAATGAAATGAATTGATTTTTGCTACGTACTTGGTATGGTTCTTTGAGCCAACTTTTGAATTTTGTTGGTGAAAATGCAGAAACATTTCAACAATATTGTTGACGATGAATATCATATTAGAGAATTTTAAATAATGTTTGTTATACTAAATTTCATCTCAAACAATTAGAGGTAAAATATTTAAAAAACTTTAATGAGATTTGCACTAATACATCATATAATTTCAATAATATTAGACAAAAATTATATTTTCTAAACTTCACGTGTCTATTACAAATAGGTACGGGGTATTTAAGTATTTGATTCATTGTATTAATGAGCATTGACTTTTGAAATCAACACGGGAGGCGTTCTTTTTGCAATAATTTTTTTTTTAAAGTTACGGAAGTACACATGATTTGAATTAAAGATAAAAATAAAA
Organism: Cicer yamashitae; assembly: GCA_037974755.1. Classification (NCBI taxonomy): domain Eukaryota; kingdom Viridiplantae; phylum Streptophyta; class Magnoliopsida; order Fabales; family Fabaceae; genus Cicer; species Cicer yamashitae. The sequence continues at coordinate 51,713,241 of JBBPBQ010020324.1, read as the reverse complement.
AATAAATTATAGACAATAAAGTTAAGAATATTAGGATTAGAAACTAAAAAATTATTTAATAATATTAATAATAAAAAAAGAAATATGTATTCTCACCATAAAATAATTTTATACAGAAATTCACTTCGTCTCACTTTAATTGTAATATAAATAAATAAATTAACTCTTATTAAATATTAATGTATAGCTATTTTACTCCGACATTGTAAATCAATTAAATAATAATAATAAACCACTATATATTATCATTTTTTAAAGTAATTAATATAAGAAAATAATATACTATCAAAATTACAACATAATCCACTTAAATTTGGTCTTTTCATTTTATTTGAGGATTCAATTGTAATATACTTGTTGATTTTTTAGTTCAAATAAAAAAAACTACATTAAAAAACAGTAAAAAAAATTACATAATACAAACCGTAGAAGAAATTCAAAACACCGCATGATAAAAACCGTAAAAAAAATTGTAAATAAAATAACGCACATGAAACCGTTACACAACAGAAAAAAAAAATAATATACTTTATCCACTTAAATTTGGTCATTTTATTTTATTTAAGGATTCAATTGTAATATACTTGGTTTATACATTCTTCTTTAAAAAAAATTGCATAATAAAAACCATAAAAGAAATCCAAAAAACCATAAAAAAAGTTGCAAATAAAATAACGCACATAAAACCGTTGCACAATAGAAAAAAACCATTATAATTTATCCACTTAAATTTGGTCATTTTATTTTATTTAAGGATTCAATTGTAATATACTTGGATGATATTCTAGTTCAAATAAAAAAAAATACATTAAAAAACAGTATAAAAAAATTGCATAATACAAACTGTAGAAGAAATCCAAAAAACTGCATAATAAAAACCGTAAAAAAAAGTTGCAAATAAAATAACGCACATAAAACCGTTACACAACAGAAAAAATCAATATACTTTATCCACTTAAATTTTGTCTTTTTATTTTATTTAAGGATTCAATTGTAATATACTTGGTTTATACATTCTTCTTTAAAAAAATTGCATAACAAAAATCGTAGAAAAAATCCAAAAAACCGTAAAAGAAAGTTGCAAATAAAATAACGCACATAAAACCGCTGCACAACAGAAAAAGAAAATCAATATATACTTTATCCACTTAAATTTGGTCTTTTTATTTTATTTAAGGATTCAATTGTAATATACTTGGTTTATACATTCTTCTTTAAAAAAATTGCATAATAAAAACCATAAAAGAAATCCAAAAAACCATAAAAAAAAAGTTGCAAATAAAATAACGCACATAAAACCGTTGCAAAATAGAAAAAAATCAATATAATTTATCCACTTAAATTTGGCCATTTTATTTTATTTAAGGATTCAATTGTAATATACTTGGATGATATTTTAGTTCAAATAAAAAAAAATACATTAAAAAACAGTATAAAAAAATTGCATAATACAAACCGTAGAAAATATCCAAAAAACTGCATAATAAAAACCGTAAAAAAAAGTTGCAAATAAAATAACGCACATAAAACCGTTACACAACAGAAAAAATCAATATACTTTATCCACTTTAAATTTTGTCTTTTTATTTTATTTAAGGATTCAATTGTAATATACTTAGTTTATACATTCTTCTTTAAAAAAATTGCATAATAAAAATCGTAGAAAAAATCCAAAAAACCGTAAAAGAAAGTTGCAAATAAAATAACGCACATAAAACCGCTGCACAAC
>JBBPBQ010020324.1:51691597-51702001 GCA_037974755.1 Cicer yamashitae | reverse complement strand
AAAAAAAAAAAAAAAAAAACTACATTAAAAAACAGTAAAAAAAAATTGCATAATACAAACCGTAGAAAAAATCCAAAAAACCGCATAATAAAAACCGTAAAAAAAAGTTGCAAATAAAATAACGCACATAAGACCGTTACACAACAGAAAAAAAAAATTGTACCTAAAACGGCAAAAAAAAATAATTACAAGTAAAATATAATTCATATCTACATAATTTACTATCAATATAAAAAAAATGATATGTTATCAAAGTTATAACATTGTCCACTTAAAAATTTGATTATTTTATTTTATTTAAGGATTCAATGACAGTATTATTGATTGATATTTTAGTTTAAATAAAAAAACCGCGTAAGAAAACAGCAAAAAAAACTAGGAAAAAAAAAAAGAAAATATATTTAAAAAAAAACTGGAAAAAAAATCGAGACATATATTTGTAAATGATAAATATAAAAAATAACGCGACCACAATTTGTCCTTAATACATACAAAATACGAAACAAATATTTATCAATAATAAATATGAAAAGGATATGTGATGACACAATTGGGGAATAGACTCATTTATGAAGAATGTAACTACAATGTAGCAGAACAATTTTATGAGTTTCAAATTTTGTACGCTACGTTAGTTGACAATTATTTTCAAATAAATTTGAATATGATTTTTATTCAATATTTTTAATTTTAATTATATTGGTTAAAAATAAATGACCAAATTGTGATCTTCCTTAAAATCATGAAAGTTGTGGAGGAGCAAAGGGGGAGTATTTTGTCTTTACGGCTATGATGGCACAGGAAAAATATTTATGTGGCGAACATTGGCTTCAAAAATACGTTCACGAAAGCAAATTGTGTTGACAATGGCTTCAAGTGGAATAGTATCACTATTGCTACCAGGTGGGAGAACAACACATTCAAAGTTTAAAATTCATGTTCCTACACTAGAGTCGTCTACATGTAATATAGATAAATGTAGTGATCATGCAGAATTACTGAAGGCAACCCAATCAATCATATGGGATGAAGCGCCTATGGCTCATAAGTTTTGTTTTGAGGCACTTGATAAAACATTGAAAGATATCATGAGTGAAACTAAGTTCAAAAATACTATCTTTGGAGGCAAGGTTGTAGTATTCGGTGGAGATTTTAGGCAAATTTTATTGGTTATCCCAAGAGGAAGCCGATCAGATATTGTTAATGCAACAATTAACTATTCCTATATTTGGCATCATTGTCAAGTGTTAAGACTCACAAAAAACATGCGTTTATTGCCAGCAATGCAAAGAGAAAATATGGATGAACTTAAACAATTTTCATAATGGATCTTAAAATTAGGAGATGAGAAGCTTTCAGAGCCTAATGACGGTCATGCAGAGATCCAAACTCCACAAGAGTTGACAATCACTAACTTCAATGATCCACTTCAAGCAATTGTTCATAGCACATATCCAAATTTAATCCAAAATTACAATAATGAAGATTTTTTGCAATGTAGAGCAATTTTGGCATCAACAATAGAGATTGTTGATACAATAAATGAATATGTGATAAGCTTAATACCAAGTATTATTATTATTATTATTATTATTATTATTATTATTATTATTATTATTATTATTACTATTATTATTATTATTATTATTATTATTTTTATTAAACCTTTATTTATATAATTATAGTTATTGAATTATGTGTATATCCAATTAATATCATTGCTTTATTGCACTAATTATAGGAGAAGAAAATGAGTATTTAACTTTAGATTCCGTTGATCGTTCAGAAAGTCATGGAAATGAATCTTTTGATATCCTTACATTGAATTTTTTAGCACTTTTGGGAAATCTTGATCAATATGAAGGTTTGTGTAATGGAACAAGACTTATTGTTACAAGGTTTCCAAATCATGTGCTCGAAGCAAAGATAATTTCAGGAAAAAATATTGGGAACTTGATATATATCCCACGAATATCTATGTCACCTTCTCAATCAGCTCGACCTTTCAAGCTAATTAGGAGACAATTTCTCATAGTTGTTTCCTATGGTATGACAATCAACAAATCACAAGGACAATCATAAGATAAGAAATTAATATTTTAAAATATCCATATACAATTCCCTATGTGGAAATTCCCCGTTAGATAAGAAATTGTGACAATTAATATAAATTAAAAGTATTTATGACATAAGATATTTTACATTTCAAGTTTGAATGCATTGAATAAGACTTTACAAAGGGTCAACGTCAATCTCAAACATGAAGGATTTAATTAAAATATATTGTTTTTATAAATTAACTAAAACATTTATATATTAAAATAATGTACATATTAGAGGAATCACTTATATGGATAATACCGATAGCATTAATGAGAGATAATTTTATAAAACAACTCATAAAGGGAGGAATAATTTGGGACGAGGGAGTATAATATAAAACGGTGAGAGTGAGAGATAAAAAATAAAATAAAAGTGAACACAAAATGTCAAAACTTGCTACTATCGTCACCTTGGTTCTTCTATTAAGCTTTAGTTTAATCTATGCTTCCCGTCCTAACATTGGATTCAACGGTATACAAGAGGTATATTTTTTCTCTCTCAATTTTCATGTACTCGAGTTAGTGAGTTTTTGTGTGTGTATTTGTGTTTTGAATTATAAAAAAAAAAAAAAATGTTTTTTACTTATGTTGGTTGAGACACAAAATATCCAAATACTTTATTTTACGGTATCTTTTTATTCTTTTGGTCACTTGATAATTGATTTGGATTATTGAGAATTCTTATGTTTCAATTGAAGGATGTTGTGGCTAGCAAAGCATCATCAAATGTAGATTTGGGAGATGAGAGTTGTGAAGGAGGGAAGGGAGAAGAAGATTGTTTGGCAAGAAGTACACTTGAGGCACATCTCGATTATATCTACACTAACGTGTCCCAACCCACCCCTCCTAGCCCAAAACATTGATATTGGAATTATTTAAACCAAATAATCGTTGGTTAAATAAAAATATCAATATATATTATTGGTTCACATATGTTATGGTTTATTTCTCTTGCTGTAATGATTCAACAATATTGTTGACGATGAATATCATATTAAAGAATTTTAAATAATGTTTGTTATACTAAATTTCATCTCAACCAATTAGAGGTAAAAATTTTAAAAAACTTTAATGAGATTTGCACTAATACATCAAATAATTTCAATAGTATCTGACAAAATAATATTTTCTAAACTTCACGTATCATTACAAATTGGTACTAATGGGTGTATTTTAGTATTTGATCAATTGTATTAATGAGCATTGAAGTAAAAGAAAGTTCTAACGTTAGTGAGGTAAAAAAAGTTCTAACGTTACAGAGGTATTTGACTTAAAGATAAAAAATAAAATAAAAACAAATTATAGACAATAAAGTTAAGAATATTATTATAGAAACTAAATATTTATTTAATAATAAAAAGTATATATGTATTGTCATCATAAAATAATTTTATGGAAAACTACGCAATCTCATATACTTTAATGGTATAACATAAATAAATAGATAATTCCTAATAAATATTAGTGTACACTTATTTTATTTTGATACTGTAAATCAATTAAATATGAAAATCTCAAAACGGTCCTTAACTCAATTTGTTACCAATCATGGTTTATGGGGTTATTAATGTCTTTGCATTTAAGCAATTTTTTTAAATAACAATAAATTAGAAAAAAGAAGAAAGAATGCTCATTTAGAACTGCGAATTTATAAAGATTTATCACAATAAAAATTACTATTTTAACTTATGATATATATAAAAGAATTACAATTAAATATTTTCTTTTGAAAGTCTATTATTTTAAGTTCAAATAAATTAATAGAAATCTCACTTAAATGTACTATTAAAAAGACTTATTACAATAAAAATTATTTATTTATTGGTTAAAAAAATCCATTTATCAACTAATAACATAAAAATTACTATATTGATCTATAATAAAAAAAATAACACCTAAAATTTTGGCATTGAAAAATTACTCTTTCTTAACTAATTAGTATTGTGTTATTGAATAACTTGAAGATTAAATTTCAAAGAAAATTATAATACAATAAGTAAAATTTACTATATATGTTATACAGAGGATAAATATTTTTTCAGTGGTTTATTAATTTTTCAGAATAACTATCATAACTAGACAAATTATCATTTATAAGATTGAACTATCATTCTATAAACTATATCACTTAAGCCGCAATCGCCTCGTCAGTTACCCCTCTTTCAAGAACTCATTGTGTAAACTATTTCACCTTCATAAGTAATGTGTGTTATCATTATTACTTTTTACTCCCTCCAACTCTACAACTATATCACCTTGGATGTCAAAGAATTTGCAAATACCCTCTCCGAGAGCTGAGTTAGCGTCTTTTGGTGCACACCAACGTCTGTAACTATCTTTGACGGTCTGCAGAGGTCCTCTCCGGATTAAAATTATTTTAATGCATATCCTTTAAATTGTAAAAAAAATATATAATTATAATGGCATATTCTATAATGTTTTTAAAAAAAAAACTTTGGCATATTTTATAATTGAACCATGAATAACAGACTCAAATCTTTATTATTTACCAATATATATATATTTATTTGAAGGGTTTTTTTTTTGTTAAATAAAACTTTTTTAGTCCTAAAATCCTTACCTTAATGGCTTGGCCATTTGGCCGTTGTATTTCTTTTATAAAAAAATGGCCGTTGTGCTGATATATTTAGGATGACAAGTCAAATGCTTAATTGGGTATTGTCAAATGTGGTAATTATATTAAGCTTGGGTTCTTATGTGTGCTCACTGCCTCACTTTGTTTCCTTGCGTAGGTGACTTGGTGTCATTTGTTGCAACAATGAAAAACAAATAACAGGTATTTGTATTATACAATATGGAAACCAACACAGTTGAGTCGTTGTAGTATAGTGGTAAGTATTCCCGCCTGTCACGCGGGTGACCCGGGTTCGATCCCCGGCAACGGCGATTGTTTTAACTTTTTAATTTATTCTTTCATATTTTTCTTTTAAGCTAATAAGAATAATTTTTTTCTTCTCCTATTTCTCAAAACCCCGAAATCAGTCGTCTCATACAATCCAAAAATCAAAAGAAAATTCATCAAGGTGACTAATCATCTCATTTCATTTATGTTTCCTATTCCTATATGATGGGGATATGGGTATGAGGTGGAAGGGAGAGATTTGAATTTGATTTATAGACTTTGAGTTGAAGGAGAAGAACCCTAACTTTTGAGTTGAAGAAATGATCTCTTTCTACTTTTACCTCCTTAATATAAGAGATTGACTAATCTATTCGATTCTGATAATGAAATTCAAATTTAAATTTTTTATAAAAAAAAATTGAAATTATGTCATAATTGCAACAATAACATCTCCATCTATATAATTGATTTTTTTTTTTTTTCTTCATGATTTCATATCTTCTTCTTCCAATAATCTTCATTTAAATAATTCATTTTTCTTTCTTTTTTATAGTGTGTGAATAGTAAAAAATAAAATAATAAAAAAACTACTTATTTTTCTTTCTTGATACATGAAAGCTTGAACTCGGGTAATTCTCAAATATCATCATTAAAAAAAATTTGTTCTTAGAGTTGCTGCAACTAAAAAAAAAACTTTAGAAGTAAATTATTTTCATACCTCTTACCAAAAATAATTTCACCATTTTAATTTTTTTTTTCCATCTTGGTTTCCCCTTTTTCCCCAATTGTTTGAGATGTATATATGTGTATCAATGTTAATGTGATATACATGCACCCACCACTAACGTACGTATAGGGGATCAACATCAAATTTTATACTTGGATATGTCTTGTAAGATATATACAAAAATTGTGGCAATAAAAGTCAACACAATATGAAACATGAGAATTTAAGCTTTGAAGTTTGAACATTTTGTTTGTGGCGTTTACACACTTGTACAAACATACTTTGAATCTTAAGCAGTCCTCAATTTTTGTCTATATAAAAGGGTCCACTCTATGTCTTCCACTCAAAACACAAAGAATCTAAGTGATAAGAAGAAAAAAAATAAGTGAGCTCACTATGTCGAAACTTTCCACCATCTTCACCTTAGCTCTTTTATTAAGCTTCACTTTAACCTTTGCCTCTCGTCCTAATCTTGGATTTAAAGGTGTCTCTTCTCTACATGAGGTACGTTTCATTCTCAATTGAGTAATTAGTAGTGAAACTATATAAAAGTATTAAATTGTTATTTTTGCACAAATTAAATATTTTATTTGATCATATTCTTGTGATGCTTGGTTTTGTTTATTCTTTTGTTTAATAATATTCATCCGAAATAAAATATATACAAAAATATTATTAGAAAAGTTGATGTATCGAATTAAAAATTAAGATCAAATCGATAAATCAACTTTTATAATACTTTTTTTGTTTATATTTCATTATAGAGCAATACTTGAATATGATTTTAAGAATTCTCATGTTTGAATTGAATTAGGATGTTGTTGTTAACAAGGCATTGAGTGAAGAGTTGGATGATGAGAGTTGTGAAGGAGAAGAAGAATGTTTGACAAGAAGGACACTTGCGGCACATATCGATTATATTTACACTCAGAATAAACCCAAAAATTAACCCAAAAATTAATGGCATCATCCATGCCTTTGGAAACAAAATAATTAAGCAATATATGATCAACATATATTATTTTTCGTGTATATATAACAAATATTTGCTTAATTTGGTTGAGTCTTTATTTTGCTTTAGTTGAACTATGTGTTATATTTGCACACCTTATGAGCCTTTGGTTTACAGTATTTTCTGTTCAGATTAATCGGAATTTGTGGAAGAATATTGAATATGGCTTTATTCTAATTTCTCAAGTATGAGGAATGAAGAAATTCTAACAAACTCTGGGAGAATTATTTTATGTAATTTAATAATTTTTTATAACAAATGTCTTGAAGACATTGATTAAATAAGTACGGAATAAGAAAATAAAACATATTATAATTAGAAATAGAAAATTTAATATATTTGTTTAGTAAATAGTACTTTCGAAATATCCTTAAGTGAATTATAAAACATAAATTAGTGGTAGCTGAAAGTTGATATTTTTATTAATATTAGATAAATCAACTTTTTAATTATTATTTTTTTATATTTAATTTTCAAATAGTAACATTTATGACACCATAACTTAATCTTAAAATTGTATAATAACTATAAATCTACCTAAAATATTTATGCTTTAACATTAAGTTGAAATGTTAAATTACTATTTTTTTAATAAAAAATGTCAAATTACTATGGTTTCAATATTATATATATATATATATATATATATATATATATATATAGATCATATATAAGTTTTTTTAATACTAGATAAACTCATAATTTACTAACCAATTCTGTATAGGCTCCACAAATTTATCTTCACACTCAAGTTTAAGTGTTTAACAACCTCTATCAAGAAAAATAAACGGCACAACAACAAAATTGAGACCATACTTTAATAATAATAAAATATAATATAATATAATAAAAACAATCTACTATTTTGGCTAGGTAATTAAAAATGCAATAAAACTAGTGATAAGACTATAGTAGTAGTTGGGTGACCTGGTAAGAGAAAAGGCACTAAATAATTAACATGCTTTTTGAGTCAAAAAAAGTCATAAACACAGCAACCAGTGGTTTTCATGATTAAGAATATAATGGTAATTTGATTAATATTAATATATTATAAGCTAGAATTCCAACATGTAACATCATTCACGATTTCCAATTAAATTCCAACCTTAGATGTAACCATCAATCGTTAATTGGGCCTCCTCTGTTCTATGTAATGTGTATTTGTCCCACATCTAACTCTGTTTAGAAAATGTTTACAATGGATTGATGGAATAATCAAATGCTACAATAAAATGTGAAGAATCTGATGACTAATATGACTAGTGTTTATGAAATTGGATAATCATGTTTCATAAGTCACAAGCAAATTTCTATTCAACATCCTTTTCAACAAGTTGTTGTTTACAAGAACTTTTTTTTGGTTATCATTTCAGTAGAAAAAAAACTATTTTTAAAAATTTCAAACAAAACGGTTTTTGTAAAAATCTCTATTTTGTAAAATTTTCAGTCTATGTTTAAAACAAATGAGCGGTGAAAAATAACAGGTACAACAAAAAAATAGAGAAAATATTAGAAGAGAAAACACATGAACCAAAAAGTTTTTCATAAAAAAAAAAAAAAATGTCATTAGATATACTAATTATCACTATTATATATCAAACATTTATGATAATTAATATGAAATTTAACTATTTATACTTGAACTAAACGATAATTTATGTTTTCTTTTACTTTCAATCTAACCAAGCAATGGAAGAAAACTTTGCTTACCACTGACTTGATCCTCCGGAACAAAGTTTAAACTTGTTAACTACACCTTATTTCAATTTGAAGAAAAATGTGGTAATCAAATTACTATAGTGGATGTCAGATTGACAAAGGGTGGTCACCAACATATCATGAAAAACACAAAACATAACAATTGGAGGTCAAAAGTAACATCATTAAAGTAGACATCTTAACCCTTCTTGTATTGGGACCAATGCGATGAAAAATAAGGCAACTAGTCCGTTTGTGAGGCACCATAACAGAAAATGATAATTGTAATTGTAATCAGTGCCACTTGAGTGCTTAACTGAGGTTGAAGTGTATCACTGATTTGAATAGATTAAGTTAAAACACTGACATGTTGCTTTAATTGCCACATAATACATAGCAGAGCAAACAATAGAAGAAACAATTGTTTCTTTTAACTAGTGAAAAGAAACTTTAGAAGCACATGGTATCTGAATTCACTTATTTGAATTTACATATTCATATAAATATTTATTAAATTTTTTGAGAGAAGTTATAAAAATAATTTATAATATAATAATTTATGAAAATAATTTATATCTTATATAAAATAGTTTAACTTTATTTTATTTTTTTTATTGTAAAAAAAGGTTATAAATCAAAGCTTATACTATAACAGTTTATCTTATAAACCATAAAATAAAATATTTATTCAAATAAGGTCTGAGTATATCATTTACAGAGTGGTTCTTTCACTTTAAATTTATGTGTATTATATAAAAAAGACAAATAAATTTATCAAAAGTAATAAAATTTATTGACGACGATAGTAATAAATTGAATTTATAAGGATGTGTTAATTTAATGAATTGAATTTATAAGGATGCGTAAATTTATGTCTTCAAATACCCTCGTAAAAGGAACAATTCTACATCTTCAATATATATTGACTATTCAATATTTAACCATTCCATCATGATACACAATCTATCAAGGTAAATATGTCTCATTTTTTATGTTTACCTACGGTTATCTTACATTTTTTCACTATAACTCATTATTAAGCATTACAATTAAAATTCATTCTGATCGCATCTTGAAATTACATCTAATGAGTGTTCAAAAAATAGGATAAATTGGTACATAATTCTAAAAAAATATTTTTTAAAAAAATAAAATAAAACCTAAGCACTGGGCTAGGCTAGGGCAGAAAACAATCACGTTTGAAAAAATGCAACGTGCTTCAATCTCTTTTTTTTTTGTCCCCCAAATGAGTTGCTTCAATCTTTTGTTTTTGGATCAAATGTGCTTCAATTTTAAGTCACTACTCAGCATTTGGGCAAGGCTATGTGGGCCATAATTTGACTTTTTTTTTTATATAATTAGAGGGCTTGGGCTTTTTCAGATTTTCTCATAAGGGCTAAATATATACCATTTTTGCCACCAAATTTTGGATGAGATGTCATTTACTTTTTAGCATCACATCTTTACATACCATCTGAAATTGATTCTAGATGAACAACATTTTTGTGAAAGCAGCAGGACCTATATTCTTTTTTGATTGAATATTAAATGAACCCTTCTTCACATAATTATAATGTCAATCTCACCATTATATGAAATCAGGTTAGATTTTGAATAAATTGAGGATGTAAATACAGACCATTTGACATTTCCAATTTTTATCTAGACCATTTTTTTTTGACTAATTGTTAGTAAAAAAAAGTATAATTACTAATTAGTAATTAAAAAGTTAAAGGTTGTAATAATTATTTAAATTTAATTATAAATGTATATTTAATCATATTTGATTGTGTTAAATATACATTTATTTAATGATTTTGTTATATTTAAAGATTTCATTCTTAAAATTAGACTTTGAATTTGTGTCATGCACGATAAATTATATATAAGAAATTATATTTTTTATTATTTTATAAAGTCGTATTATTTTAAAAAAAACATAAATAAAAAATATAAACATGTAATTGTTAGTAAATGAAAATAAAAATATATGGTCCATTTG
>JBBPBQ010020324.1:51656814-51672250 GCA_037974755.1 Cicer yamashitae | reverse complement strand
AAAAAAAAAACTGAAAGTATCAAACTTCTTGATTCTGTCATACTCCTCCATTCCATTCTATCGTACTCCTCCATTCCATATTATCATTGATTAATCCCTGCTTTTATTGATTATTCCCTACTTTTATTGATTATTCATTTATTTTTTTAAAAGTCAAAGGAATTCCTATAATTAATCATTAACTAACAAACAGCTTGGGTGCCTTTCTTTCAAATTTTTTCATGACCAAAAATCATTGTAGAATATGAAGAGTGTTTGTTAAAAACATGGAACTTAACTCACTAGAAAATGATGTAATTACCTTTGTCTTTTTGAAAAATTCAAAATTATCCTCTATTAGTTTTTAATGAGCTTTTTCTATACTGCATCAGTTTTCTCTATACTGCATCAGTTTCACACACTCAATTGTGACAATTTTTTTCCTATCGTTTTTCTATTGTTTTTACGCCGTTTTATACAATTTTTTTTTTTGCTTTTGTGTGTTTATTTATTATTTTTTTATGGGTAGATAAGGTACATTAATCAATTTTAAAATGTGTATAAAAAATGGATTAAACTTATAAATTTTGAAGCACCTAATTTGAAATATTTCAATTTATAATACTTATTATCACATGATATATATATATATATATATATATATATATATATGACTTTAAGAGTCATCTTTTTTTTTACTCATACTCATACTTAAAAAATGAAGAAGGAAGAATAATGAATTTATATGATACATGCTAAATTTAAATAATTATAAAAAAAATACTTAAATAAAATTAAGACAAAACAATAATTTTCATATGAAATAATTGAATGTAAAAGTATTCGAATAAAATTTTAATTTTTTAGTTTCTTTGTCTCTTTAATATATAATCAATTCAAAACAGTCTCAAAGTGCAAGCCAATGTTTATCAATCAATATTTTTTTCTATTAATTTGTCATCTATTTATTTATATTATAATAATAATACTTTTGTATTCTTATTTTAATTTAATTGTATAAAACATTGATTTTATTGAATAATATTTTAAAAATTAGTTTACTAAAACAAAACATATGTATTGATGTAGAGCGAGATGGAGTGACAGTAGATAAAACGGAGACTTAGAGAAAAAGATTGATTAATTTTAGAGTAATTTTTTTTTACCATTTATTGAACGAAAATAAAAGGGTAATTTTAGATTTTTAACAAATTGTAGGGATATAAAATTAAATGGGGGTACAAAAACCAATTTTCCATTACTTATTTACCTTCTCTTTTGAGCCCAAAGAAAAAGAATTGGGCTTTGAAATGAGAAAATCCATAATATAAATAGTCTCTCCTCATCGCGCTTAAACCTCAAAAACAAACCTAACTATGGCCGTCTTCATGTCACTAAGAAGTTTCAGTCCCTAACAAATTGATTTCACTCTTCATTATCTCACTTCATTCACAGCGCCTCCATGGACAAGATCAAAGTTAAGTACCAACTTCAAAATGAAGATTATAAACCTTCACCTGTAACCGCTTTAGCCACCAGCGTTGATGGTTCACGCGTCGCTGCATCCCGTGAAGACGGTTCTTTAGAGCTTTGGCTTGTTTCTCCTAATACAGTTAATTGGCACTGTCAATTGGTAAATCATCATTAAACCTAACTAACTCAATTTATATTAATTTAATTTAATTATTTTGTAATTAATTAGTTAATTGTTGTTGGAAATGTGAAGTGTTGATGTAATGAGGTTTTGATTTTTGTAGGTTATCCATGGAGACCCTAATAGGATTGTTTCGTCGCTAGTTTGGTGTCCTGGTGGTTCCAAAGGATTTCCTTATGGTCGTTTATTTTCGTCTAATATTGATGGTTCTGTTTCGTTCTGGGATTTCTTTCGATTGAAACAAACGGTATCATTTATTTATTTTGAACTCTTTTTTCTTTTGTCTTTCTGTTATGCAGTTTTATATGGATCATTGAACCTTTTGAACTAAGATTCTGTTTCGATAAACAACTTAATTAGTTTTTAGGCACGTAGTATAAGCTATTTCTATAATTTCTTAACAAAAGATTAAATGAAGTGCTGTTTTCATAAGCTACCTCTCCTAAACATTCTCAAATGTGCATATGTTTTGTTGGATGAGCTCAAGTAAGCCAACCCAAACAGGGTCTAAGTGTTTTTAATAGGAATATATAGAATTGGAGGTACTTTTTAAGCTGATTACAATTATGACAGTTGCTAGTTGTTAGTAATGTAGTTGGATTTGTTTGGTAGTGATGAATGAATGAGCATCTTTGCGGTTCCTTTTTAGTGTAATATTTATTTATTCTGCTTTTGAAAGACTGTTATGCTATGTTATGAATGAGTGGTGCCTTTTATTTTAGTTTTTTGATCGTTGGTGTTAATGTTTTTGTTATTTTCTTTGTTTAATTTGTCACATGATTACAGATGGTGCTTGAATCTAGTGGTGCCTCAATCTGGCAAATGGCTGTGGTGCTGCCTAAAAGTGACCATGGCGAAACCAATGGTTATCGAATGGGAAATGGTTATTTGAAGAGATTTCATGGTTCAGATGAACATGAGAACAGTGATAGTGAGGAAGATTCCGATTCACCTGATGTTATAAAGCAATCCAGTTTAGAGGATCCAAGAGTGGCAGTTGGTTTAGACGATGGATGTGTTAGAGTTTATACTATTTCTGATGAAAATGAGTTTATATATCAAAAATCCTTAACCCGGGTTGAAGGTTAGATTTTCTTTGTCTTGGTTTTCTTCCTGTTATGCTTGATTCACATTCAGAGGATGATTTACTGTGTTGTTTTCAGGACGAGTTTTAAGTGTGACTTGGAGCACGGATGCTAAATTCATATTTTCAGGAAGTAGTGATGGGTATGTATTAATGCCATGATCAGTATAGTCATATAGATCGTTGCGTCACTTTCAAAGTTTCAAGGACTTTATAGTTTATGACCTATTCTCTTTCACCAATCACTATAATACAAGTTGTATGTTTAATTCATAAAAATTAGCATATCTAGCAGCAGCATAATTTACTTTTTTTTTAAAAAAAACAATTGATATGACTTAGTTGAATATGTTTTCTTCTCTATCTACCCATATGGCTAATACGAATTAAGAACTATCAGCTGCATAATTCACTTATATTTGTTAAATGACATATTTCTTCTATGTCTACTCATAGGATAATACGAATCTGGGATGCTAAATCAGGTCTTGAAGTCCATAGGATTACAGCTAAATATGGAGGTGTGGGAAGTGGCCATAAACTTTGTATATGGTCATTACTGTATTTAAGGTGACTGAAACTGCATCTTTTTTGTTTAGCTGTATTAGATACTTCAGCAATTCATATTTATAATGTATTGCTTTGATTTTAGTTTCGGAGTTCCACTGTCTGTTTGCTACCTGTGTGTTGCTGATTGAGCAGTTATTATTTAGGTCTGGGACACTGGTTAGTGGAGACAGCAGTGGTAGCGTCCAGTTTTGGGATGTCCAAACTGGAACTTCCCTAGCAATTATTACTGGACACAAGGGAGATGTACATGCTCTGGCAGCAGCCCCTAATCACAATTTGCTGTTCTCTGCCGGTTCTGATGGAAAGGTATGTAGTTCCATAAGAGATAAATTACTATGAACCGTAGTAATTTAACTTTTTTATCATTAATATTGAGTGAACGAACTGTGAATGTTTTTTTGCTAAGTTAATCTATGTTTAACTTACCTTTCAGGTTCTGATTTTTTATTATTTTTATTACTTAGTTTTTTAATTTATTATAGTGTATGTTATACTTTATTATATTATTATATCATTCATTTAGTTTATTATGTTGTATATTGTAATTTGATTTATTTTTATGATATTATTCTGAAAGTTGAGTTTATTTATGTTATTCTGAGAGATGATTATTTAGCTTGTGAGGTTCAACTAAACAAAAAACCAAGAGAAAACATATTAAAACACAAGGGCCGCATGGCCCAATTACCTGAATTTCAGCTTTCTATGTCCCATCGCTGCCTGTTATTCAAAAATGAAAAGTCATGCACGGATCTGAGAGTGAGACATAACGAAGAAGCAGTGGAGAGAGAGGCAAAGCCGGAGTACTATTGAACTGCCGGAATTGCACAAAGAGCCGCCGGAGACTGCTCAATAGCTTTGGGTACATTTGGCTTTTTGTGAAAGCTTCACCACACCGGCCTCCACAGCTGTTATTTTGCTGTGATTTGGCCGTGATGGTGTGAGCTACAGCCGCTACCAGAAACTGCGATGCAACAGCAGATCTTGTAGTGCCTAGTGGCTGCTATGCCACGCTATGGCGCTGGTGCAGCCTCTACCTTTGCTATTAACTACAGAGTTAGATACACTCTCTTCTCTTTGCTTAAAATGTAAATTTGTCTCTATCTTGAACTGATCATGATGGAAGTCTATTGTCTATCTTATCTCACATGTCAAAGTATCACTTTTGTTGGTTTCTGCTTTTTATGCTTTTTTAAGAAAAATGCCATTATATGTAATCTGTATGTCAATATTTTATTGTTTTTTCAATTAAACTGTTTGTTGCCTTTCTTCGGCTCATTTTAAAAAGATAAAATCTTACCCCATACTTAATCACTAAGTGAATTATAATGTTTAACTTTTATATATGAAGGTTCTTCTTTACAAGGAGTCTACGTCAACAATCGAGAAATGGATCTATGTTGATTATAAAAAAGCTCATACACATGACGTCCGAGCCTTGACCGTTGTTATGCCGATAAGTCAAGAAGGTCTGTTTAAAAGTTCTATCGCGTTTTTTTTATATATTCCGTGAAAGTTGTATTAGTGACTTTGTGTGCTTGGATGAGCTAGTTTGCAAAATCTGTATGTCCTATGTTTAGGAGAAAATATTTTGGAGTGTATTTTAGAGAAATATGCAAAAGTGTATTTTGGTGCTATTTTCTGAGAATCAGAAGATCTATCTGTTAGTTTAACCATTTGGTCTTTTCATTGCAGAAAAATCAATTATTTGCTGTAGAACAGCTGATCAATGAGCAGTGTTTTTTATTTTTGTGATTTTTGTCATCTCTGTTCCTTAGCCATGGATTTCTTTTTTGCAGATACTTTGCCAGATGAAAGGATAAAAAGAGCACGTCATGAAGAAAAGCCAAATGATTTTAGTTATCACAAATGGGCTCATGTGGGGGTTCCCATGCTTATCTCAGCAGGAGATGACACAAAACTCGTTGCATACCCCGCACAACAATTCACCGAGTATGATCCTCATCATATTTGTCCTATTCCTCAGAGAACACCCATTCAAGTAGCACTTAATACTTCCTTCAATCAATTACCAATGCTTTTACTCCAGTCTTCGCATTGGGTAGAAGTCCGTTTGCTACATCTAAAAAATGTTCGCACAACTGGAGGCTATGCAAAGGCTGAAGGTGTTGGCCGAGTCAAGAGTAAGGCATCTCGTAAGATAATTTGTAGCACCCTTGCAAATTCAGGGGCATTTTTTGCATATTCTGATACTGCAAAGCCTTGTCTTTTTAAATTGGAGAGATCCAAAGCTGGAAAAATGACATTGGGTTTCGAAAAGAGGAAGCTTCCTGAGAGATTACCTTTTGCCCATTCAATGGTTTTTACTCATGACTCCTCTTGGTTGGTAGTAGCTGGGCATGATAGAAGGATATATGTAAGTTAGCAATATTCTCCATCTCATGATTCATGTAGTAGTTAAAATTTTGGTTTATGAATAGTGTGGTTCTTTCATTACTTCACAAAGCAGTTTTTTGTTGTTTTCCCTCGAGTTTCTACACTTTTGTTTACGATGCTTACTTCTCTCCATATAATTTGCTTAAAATTTGCTCTTTTCTGTTCTGGAACCTGTATGTTTGAGACTTGATAAATTCTGATTTCTACCATATTTTTGTTTCTCATTATGTTTGTTGCTAGAATTTAAAGCTTAGCTTAATTCCGAATTGGTTTGTAAAATTGACTTTTAAATTGCTCTTTTGGTGTATTTGCTTGTTTAAATACTATGATCTTTGTATTAAGCATCTATTTTGTTTTACGGATTCTTTTTGCTTTTGAATGCCATAGGTTTTGGATGCCAATAGCTCAGAAATAATACACACTTTTACACCCTTTCGTGAACCTCAAGATGATGGATTACCACCAGCCGAACCACCCATCACAAGATTGTTTACTAGTTCTGATAGGCAGTGGTTGGCCGCCGTGAATTGCTTTGGGGATATATATGTATTTAACTTGGAGATACTAAGGTATTGTCTCTAATTTGTTCAGCTTCTTTTTAATTGAGAGACCTATTACTTAAATTACTTTGCATAAGGTAGCTAGAGCATCAATAAGATTTTAAAGAATATTGAAAATAAAAAACGGTTATGAAGGTTAAAAAAATGTACACAGACAACCTTTGTTACCGGAGAAAACTGTTCGCCCAGCTGTGTTATTTGAACACAGACACCATATGTATACTTTTTTTTTGTAAGAAAAACTTTTTTTTTTAAAAATAAATAAAAATACTTTTGTAACACAACATTCATATTTGTGCCATTAACCACTTTGAATACTTCATTAATCAGTAAAATACGTGTTATTAACCACTTTTTAAACATATATTTCATTAACCACTAAAATACATGGCATTAACCATTTTAGAGTACTCCTTTAACCACTAAATCATAGAACTCTAAAGTGGTTAAGGCCTGCATTTTAGTGGTTAATGAGATATATGTTAAATAAGTGGTTAATGATATATATTTTCATGGTTAATGAAGTGTTCAAAGTGGTTAATAGTATAAACTTGTATAAATGTCTCGATTATAAATCAAAAGTTGAAAAAAGTTGGACTTTTTTTTAAGAAAATAATGTTCGCCGCATAAATAAGGCGGACAGTACATACCGTGTCAATTTTGTGTTCAAATATCATTTTTCTTCCATGTAACCCCATCTTTATAAAATAAAAATCTTTTTTGTTCTACAGGCAGCACTGGTTCATTTCAAGATTGGACGGTGCCTCTGTTACAGCTGGTGGATTTCCGCCCCAGAACAACAATGTACTGATAGTTACAACTTCCTCGAATCAAGTGTATGCATTTGACGTAGAGGCCAGGCAACTGGGGGAATGGTCGGTGCGGAATACATTTGTTCTTCCCAGGAGATTTCAGGAGTTTCCTGGTGAAGTCATCGGGCTTTCATTCCCTCCGTCGTCAACTTCATCTTCGGTGATGGTTTATAGCTCCAGGTATATTTTTTAATATAAATTTGACATTTTGCATTATGGAATTGATCAAAACCAATTATTTGACATTTTGCATTATGGAATTGACGTAGATGCATATCTCTAACAATTATTTGCTTGCCTTTTGTGGCTGTCCTGCACCATGCTTCCCCAGTATTGGGGTTGGCTGCTCCATTCTGCTTTCTCCAACTTACAGCATAGATATTTGTATATTGGCTATGCTATCTATCTTTAATTGCTGAATTTTTATTTAGTTAGGGACATAGCTATGTTATCTTTAAACATTAGGTGCTTCAATATATGTTCTTTTTGATAGAGTTTATGTTTAATACTCCAGCTTTAGTTAGGGAAACTACTACAGGATTGAAGTTCTTCGACAAACCTAAATGTCTAACAACAGGCTTCACTTCCTCTGTATTTTGGCACTTGATTAATGACTTCACTGTGTTACTACATTTACTCCACTCCTTTTCTCCAAGTCAGCGTCTTTGTCTTTCTGTGTTTCCACTTCCTCTGTCTTTGTCTTCCTGTGTTTCCTAAAATCTGTCTGTATGAGCCCTGTGTCTGTTTAAGCCTGTTAAATGCTAACTCCTAAAATCTATCTGTATGAGCCCTGTGTTTGTGTAAGCCTGTTAAATGCTAACTCCTAAAATTTGTCTGTATGCTCCTGTGACTTAGTTTAGACTAATTGGTGTTTCTAGGGTAATAAAAGGGTTTGAGGGTGGTAAAATCAGATCTTGCTGGCATACAATTTTAAAGTGAATTAATCATTAAATTTCCCTTCACATCCCTATATTTTACTTTAACAAAAGTTCCTTGGTCTGTGTTGTGTTATTTGTTTCTAATAAAAAGAACTGGAAGGATTAAAAGCTAATATGTTGGCTTGAGAATTGTGATTCTTTGAAATTTAATCCTTACATCTGTTGATTTCACAATTTTGGTGCTGTATGATGTAATAATCAATTGTAAATTACAAAAGAGGTATATAGTTGTGTAGTAGTACCTCATTACATGATTTCAAAATTCTCTGTAGTCTTATTCCACAATTCAACGACAATTTTACATTGAGTCAATGATAAATTCACGTTAAATTTATAAAAAATGTTAAATTTATGATGTCTATACTTTGCTTGTATTTCTCATCTTTTGAAATTGTTCAATCTTCAGGGCAATGTGCTTGATTGACTTTGGCTTGCCCGTGGAGCAAGATGATGGTGAAATCATACATACTCAAGATTCAATAGTCAAGAATTCACAAAATTTTAACCTTAAGAAAAGGACTAAATTTAGGAAAAACTTTGACGTGTTGCCGTTAGGAAACGATCCTGTGTTATTTTTATCCCACATTTCAAATAATCACTTCTTAATGATAGACAAACCCTGGACGCAAGTGGTCCAAAGCTTAGATGTTGAACCAGTCCACAGACACATATATGGGACTTAGGCTACTACCCAATAGAATTACTCTCA
Organism: Cicer yamashitae; assembly: GCA_037974755.1. Taxonomy (NCBI): domain Eukaryota; kingdom Viridiplantae; phylum Streptophyta; class Magnoliopsida; order Fabales; family Fabaceae; genus Cicer; species Cicer yamashitae. Next base: position 51,663,547 of record JBBPBQ010020324.1, on the reverse strand, counting down.
GCTTCAGGGGATTCATCATAGTGATAAAAGTCCCTTACTGTTGTTACACTTTCTGTCTCTCCATGGCTGGGATTAAGAATCATGTATTGTGTTGTGATAATCAATTTTGTTCTATTAATATTATTAGTTTTACGTTTTCTTTTGCTAGTCAGTTATTTTGTTGTCTTATCCTGACCCCATTTTCCCGCTTGACACAGTACATTTTTGTGCTATACTATAATACTAACATGAACAGTTTGTGCACGCATTATTTGTTATTGTTTCATTGTTTCATGATCTTTAAGAGTTTGTGCCATTTCCGTTGGATTTAAGAGTTGGAGGTAGTAATAAGTATCACATATTGTATGTTTGTGCCATTGAAATAACAGTCAAGTTTGTTGGTAATTATTTAATTTGCTATGCTTCAGAATGAATTACAAGTTAAAACGTAGTTAATCAATATAATTCCATAAAAATAGTTCTATGGTTCAAATTGTCTTTTATGTTTAAATTAAAAAGATTTTAAAGATGCTATCATTAAATTTGATAGAAGTTAACACTTGCTTTTTAAAAAAAATATTAATTAATTTTACTTCAATTTTATTTTAGTGCAAATAGTTCTTTGGAGAAGTTCATTTTGGATAATATCAATGAGAAAAGTTAAACGCTGAATTTGATGTTTATTTTTTACTCTTTGGTCTTTATATCATTTCTTTTCTCTTCTCATGTTTCTCTCTATTCAATAAATAATTAATGATATTTTAATAAATAATAATTAACGTTACAAAATTTATGTTACAATTGAAAAGAAAACTGACGGTTAAATAAGAACAAAGTTTATGTGACAATTAAAAAGAAAAAGAGGGAGTACAAAAGTTTATTATTTACAAATTCAATTTGGTTGCAACTGAATTTGAACTAGTGTTTTTAATGGGAAACCTATTTTAATTTAAAAACATAACAACAGTAAAGCTACAAAAGATAAAAGAGGAGAAAATTTAAAAACAAAACAACAGTAAAGCTACAACAGATAAAAGAGCTTATCCCCTTCAAATTTTGAAAAAAAAAACAAAAAAGAAAATAAAAGAAAAGGGAGAAAAAAGATGCAAGGAAAAGAAAATATAAAAATTTCCTTTTGGCATACTTTGAAAATGCACAGCTTCTGTCCTTTGACATCCTCTAGTCTCTCTTTCCACAACAATATAATAACAGTGACAATTGTTACTTTAAAATCTTTCTTTTTCATCAAGATCACCTAATCAAGAGTTACATAGTTAGCATAAATTTTCCTTGAATATTTTTTATTAAAAACAAAACAAAACAAAATAGAATATGATAGAATATTCAGAACAATGGATCACCTGGTTCCTCTAAAGCTAGCTTTCCAGCAAGAGAGCACTCAAAGAAACTAAAAAGCTTCTAGAATTTAGTCTTTCTCTGCACAAATCAAGCTCAACAAATGAAATGTGCAATGGCTAATGATTAATTAATTGGTATATACTTTCAATATGTAAAATAGTTTTTCACAAGCGTTTAATGGTTAATAGTGATTATGCATGAGTAAAATAATTTTACACTAACGTGAATACAAATTAAATACTACATATTTGTACCTTTATTCTTGTTGCAAATTTAGACTTAGAAAAATTCAATGCACTCTTCACTACTCCATTTCCTGTGAAACTTTCTTGCTCCTATTCAACAGCAAAATAAACCATTAACAATTTTATTTATGGCTAAAAAAAGAGAATATAGCGACACAAACAATTTAATTAAGTGCTTATAATATATAGATAAAATAAAGTCAAACTTTTTTCATATAAAATATAAGTTGTTTTCATAAATTTTTATGGAGAGTTTATGGAAATAAATTAAAAACAACTTATAGTCATAGTTATGTTATAAACTGCTTTCATGAGCTATCTTGAAGAACTTGTGAAAAAAAACTAAACATTTTATAAACATATGCTGATTACATAAATTCTTCTATACAGTTTCATTAGTGTGTTTGTTAGTAGATAATGCCAAAGTAAATAACATTAACCTTGTGACTCTTGGGACAACTGAAAAATGAGGAGCTAGCAGTGTCATCAAGAGGTGAAGGTTGTTGACTTTTTCCATATTCTTTGACCTTTTTCTTCTTCTTCTTCTTGGATTCTTTGATTGTAGAAGAAAGACAAGGACACAAATACTTACAATAGTATTCATTGTTGTCATAATGTGGAGGTCCAGAAGAAGCATCAGAAACCATTGATAAATCTTGTTCAGTCTTCACATCTCTATCATGAAAATAACTCTTAGAAAGATTTGATTGGTCTAAGTATTGAGTCCAACCAGATTCACTAGCATCACTATATTGTGAGGTAGATATATCCATAAAATCAACCTTTTTTTTCTTTCTAGTTTGTAATATGAATGATCAATTGAAATATCATTGAGTGGTATAAGTCTTAGAGATAGTTTATACATATGCCTCTTACCCTTGTGCTTATTATATAGTTTTTTATTAACATAAATGAAAAAAGGAGAATAATAAAAAGCATCATTAAGAAAGAGATAGGGAGTGGAATTGCCTTACAATTCTAAACTAATGTGTCTTTTTGCACAATCTTTTTGCCTTCTTATTTTATCTTTATGTGAATGAATCAATATTGCCAGTTGGCCATTGTGTACAAAGGGTGTTTGTTAGTGAAGAATGTGATAAGGGGATAAATTATGGAACCATTGCATTACCATGCTATGCTCCTTTCAAAAAAAGATAGTGATGTCCTTTAAGGACAAAAACTTAATCTTAATTTTACTAAAGTATGTCTAATTATACTTTAAATGATTACTTTCTATTAATGATACTCAGAGTTTGATCATGTAATTTCAATAGATTAAAATAAAATCTCCTCATAAAAAATTGTAAAATAGTCATTAATTAACGATAATTTAACCGGATTTGCGACTTGAATTTACAATGAATGATGTTTGCTAGCTCAATCTCCAATGCCTATGCTTATCTATTTCTCATCTCAAATAACTTGTGTCACAAAATTTCCTTCATAAAGTAATAGCATTGCTACTATATAGTCCCCTTAACTTTAGATATTAAAGTCAAAGATTGCATATTGCAACAATGGCATACCACACCGACTAGAAATTCAAAGTCATACATACAAACACAAGATTCCCTTGCCTTGTTTACTATGTATATCAACTTTTTTTTCTTTTTCACACACTGCACGACAATCAATCCCAATGCATATCACATTGATTAAAAGGGATAAGGCGTTCATGGATGATTGTGAATTCTACATTACATCCATGTTTCTAAGTTAGAGATTTTTGCAATCATTAGTATTGTGGAAGATCAAAGTCAACAGCAGCTGATGTAGTCTAAACCGCAATAGAATATTTAACAAAATTTATCTCTCGTATAGTTTGTTGAAGTTACATATTATCGAGGTTCATGGGTTGTTGGATGTATATATATATATAGAGACTCGTTTTGAGGTTAAATTATTTATGAAAATATTTATTCCAAACTTAAATTATATGGACCAAATAGATAAACTTTTATTTACCCAATAGTTTTTTATAAAAAGTACTAAAGGGAGAATTTTATTATATTATCGTATAGTATGTTTTCATTTTCCTATCTAAATTAGACATGTAGTCTTTTTTATCTATAATAAAGTTATAATTTTCCTTAAGTCTGAGTTCAACTGACAAATACCGATATTATTAGGTTAGATGTACTCGAGACCTCGCAGTTGTGTGAGTTAATTAGGGTGGTATTTATCATCTCTTCTAAGACCAAAAACAAAGTTATGACCCAAATTTTAGACATTCAAAAAAGAAACACTAAAGAAAAACAAAAGTACCAACCCATCATCGTTAATAGATAATAGACAAATTTGTTACTTACTTTTAGTGCAAAATTCTTCTGAATAGACACAATTAAACCTTGAGTCTACTAAAGGGTCTTTTAAAATTTATTATTTTTTATATATCGTAGATTAAACAATTGACTCACTTAATAGAAGATTCAAGCAATATAAAACATATGGAGAGAATTTTTATTTTGTGTTTTGTATTGAAAGACTTATGTCATTTTCTATTAAAACTTGAAATTATGTTGCAAAAATCTTGAAACTTATTTGAAGCATGATCATTCTTATGATCTTGATAATGAAATTCTATTTTAATAATTGAGTCAAGATTAAGTTTTATGATATTGAGTTCTCTTGAAATAATTTTTTGTTTTTCGGTACTTGCATATCTTATAAAATAATATTAACTATATTTGTTAGTGTTGTATCTGAAAAAAAAAAAGTTTTTCAAAATTGAAATTGTTAAAATCTTATTTACGATCTACAATGTTATAAAATAAATTAAATAGTGTTGCATTGATGTCAATTGAAAATGACTTTTTTTTAAAGAATTTTGATTCTAAACAAATTATTAATTATTTTGCAACAAAATATTATCGTTAACTTTTATGTTGAAGACCGTTTACATTGATAATATATATATATTAGAAGAAAAAAATATGGCACTAAAACTCATCACTCACATAAGGCATCTAAAATCTTAGAAAATACCATTTGGATCTCGTATAAATTTGATGTTATCTATGTATATTTTAATCAATAAAATATTGTATTTTAGAAAATAAATTAAAAATTATGTTGTTAACATTATTCTTCTTAATATAAATGCAAAAACCATCGATGACACTGATTATGAGACAAATGAAATATAATAAAAGAAAAAAAAGTGGATAAGTCAATTTGCCTATCTTCAATCTTATTCATCCATATTTTTTATTTTACATCAATGGCTCACAAGGTCACTAGTTTTATGATGGACACATTTATTATTAGTTCATGTTGGTCCCTATAATTTGGACCCATAAAAAGATTTGTCCAAAATGAACCACAAGTTTTGACCATTAGATTCATCTCTTCCTCACCATCATACAGTGTACTTCCTGTACAGAATCCATCCCTCTTTTCTTCACCACTAGAGACCAATTCATAAATTAAATCCCAGCCAATTGGTAACAAAAAATTTAATTTCATGAAGCAAAATGTAATTGAAGATAGTGATAAGATCATTTCTACTAATTTTACCCAACAATGTCAGATAGATAAGAACATCGGCAGATTGAAGTATAATGTTGTAGTGTATGGCAAAAGCTGTGTTGTTAAAAACACTGGTTTCGTGAACGTCTCTCTTCCCTTTCCAGAATTCACCCATTAAGAATAATTTCAGCTTTTATATTTGCAAAAGTTCACACACTAAAAAACTCAATTGATTCCAATTTAATAATAATAAAAAAAAACAACAACAACAACAAATCCACTATGAAATCAACACAGCAAAATGGTCAAACTAATTTTACATAGTTAAAAAGAAAACACAAAAACGAACCAATTGAAAGACTGTTTGATTTTTTCCTTTTTTGTTTCTCTTTGCTTATTTGTTCCCTTTTTCTTTTTTTAAATTTCTATGTTAACTTCGTTCACTTCCCCCATTTTTTCTCAGAATTCCCTCTATTTTTTATTTATTTTTATCATTGACTACGAGTGACTTTATGATGAGATGAGTCCGACGAGCATCCTCCAGCGAAAACCAAATCGTTCTTCGATTTTTACTATCTTAATTCTTTTTTTATCGAATGGATTTGGTGGTGGTTAAGTTGAAGCAATCGATGACATTGGTGCCATCTCCGACATCAGAGCTTCTAGAAAGTTGGTTGTTTCCTTAGAGATTGCAATTGTATGGTGGTTGGAACTTGAAACGCAACTGAAAAGGATTGAGGTAGATGACTGTCTGTCGTGGAGAGAAGTGGTAGAGGAAAGAGAAAAAAAATCAAGTACATAAGAAGCATCGTAGTAGTGTGTGGATCAAATGAATCCAATGGTAACAAATTTTGGTCCAATATGGACCAATACTTCTATAGGTGCAGGCTATATCGACCCGTTCATGTTAAAACTCACCTCGAGTTGTTACTTCTCTTTAACCAAGTTTTAAGCCACTTATATTTTTCTTCTTTTGGTCTAAGTTGCCAATTTCTCTTTGCCTAAACCTTATATTGTCCAGTTTTTTTGTGTGGTTATTATCATCAATTTTGTCGATTGGTTGAGATTTTTGTTAATAGGTCACGAGTTAGTTGGTTCTTGGGGTCATTTACTCAAAATTGGAGATAAAACATTTTTTCTTGGCCTCCAAATATTTGAACCAAAGAATAAAAATTTATTAAATTTATTTTGATCTACTTTTCTTTAATCTTTTCCTACACAAAATTAAAGCTCTTCTTGATTGTAAAAGAAGAAAATAGAAACAACGAAATAAAAAATTGAAAAAAGACAAAAACTAAAAAGTAAAATACAATCAAACAAGTGATAAAACTCTAGTTTATTCTTTTGCTTGCTTGGTTGCATGTATTATTGCTATTTGGTAACTAAACGATTAAGACCCCTATAAGTCTTGTTGTAGTATTTTAATTAAAGATTAAATGAATTTTTAATCTCTATAAAATTTCACAATTTTTTTTAGTCTTATAAAAAAAATTCTTCAATTTTATTTCCCAGATTTTTTCCCAATTTCATTTTCAATCTCTACTTTTAAGTTATTTTGTGTTTATCATTCAGATTTTTGAATGATTTTTTTTTTTATATATGTTTAGAATATTAAAATAGTTTATCTCACAAAAATTTAAATTTTTTTTAATTAAAGATAAATTTTTAAGTGTCAAAAGTTT
>JBBPBQ010020324.1:51629416-51656354 GCA_037974755.1 Cicer yamashitae | reverse complement strand
CATTTTATATAAATTAAATACTAAAATATATTCCATCTTAAATAAAATATGAAAAAAAAAAAAGATAGTTAGAATGTTGATGTATAATTAAAGATGTATATCAATGTTTCAATCATTATTTTTATTTATGTTTCTTTCGTGTCAGAAATAAGTTTGCATTAACTACTATTAAAGTTTTCATTTAAAAAGAATCTCTAACCAGACTCCTAACTCTATCAAAACCTTTCAAATATCCCATTCATCCAAATGATTCACCTAATCTTCGATTAAAATTGGAAGAAGGTTGATAAATAAAAAAAGTGGACGAAGAAACAAATGGTTTCTATTTAAAAGGCCTTGAAATCACATTAATGATGATTTAACAACATTAGCTCTTCCTTAATCTATTTAAAAGGCCTTGAAATCACATTAATGATGATTTAACAACATTAGCTCTTCCTTAATAACAAGACATAATAATATCAATTGATCTATCATTTGTGCAAGCTTCATACATATATCATCATATCACATGATTACATTAATTTCATTTCAGTAAAATAATTGAAAAATTAACAAGAACACAAAGCTAAGTCTCCATTTCCCCAATATTGCTATCCTTCCTTACCCAAATCATCTTACCCTTATTAGAGCTTTCTTTCTCCTTCATATGACCATGACCATGCCTATGACCATTACTCCTCTGAGATTGACGAAAACCGTAGTTCGTTTTTTTGAATTTCCAATTCTGTTTTTCATTCCCAGAGTTCACAGATAAAACCCTAATTTTTTCCTCAACTTCATCCACTGTTTTCGAATTCGCGTTATTCAATTCGTTTTTCATTGTCATTTTCTCAGCAATTTCATTCCTCTTTGCAACACTACCTTCTCTCTCATCAACCTTAGGTTTCCCCTTCCCTTTCCCTTTCCATCTCCTTCTATTATTGTTGTTGTTGTTGTTCTTCTTCTCCGTCTTCGATTCGTCTATTTTACCGTCTAGATCGACGTTTCCATCGCCGATTCCATCTCCGTTCTCCGATTCACGCCGCTCTTCAGATACTACTTCGATTTCACGGCGATGATTAGACCTAGAAACGGTTATTACATTCGTCGGAACCACAACCGCCACGCGTCGCTCTTGTTGCCGCTGATCATCTTCGATTTTTTCTTGTTGTTGTTGATCGATCTTGTTTTGTTGTTGTTGGAGCCAACGCTCTTGAAGTTGAGCGAGAGTGACATAATTTGAAGGAAGAGAAGAATGAATCTTCTTCTTCTTCTTCTTCTCCTGCTGGTGTTGTTGTAGTTCCTCCATTAAAGAACTGTGTTTTTCTAATTGTTCTTCAAGTTTTTTTTTCTTTTTCAGTTTCCTTTGCTTTCCACTCTTTTTTTGGTACCCAACCTTTCACTTTCTTCTTTTTGTTGTTTCTCATTTTTTTGGTTTTATTGGATTTGGAACAGTGAAAGAGGAAAAAGGCTTGTGCAATATTGGACTCTGACTCTGACTGTGATTACCACTCTCCAAAGTCCAAATCATGGAGAAAAACAAATTGCTTTGGTTAATATTTATAATTTGAGGATTTTTTTTAATTCCTTTAAAATATTGATTAGTATTTCATATTTCTTCACCAAAAAAAAGAATGTATTGATTAATATTTTATATTTTCACATAATAATATTTATTTTTAAATTATTGTAAAGAAAATATTAAATGGGACATGAAATTTCAGCTCATATTATAAGATAATATTTAAGACAACTTCAATGAAGAAAAAGAATATATTGATACTATCAATATTTTAACTAATAATTGAGTTGGTTTCTCGTCAATTCACCCACGTCAGCATTCATATTCATATATTATATATTAAATATTGACTAAATTAATAATATTGATATATTTGTCTATTGATTTTAGTTTTCAACAATTACATAAATTATTTTTATTTTTATAAATTTTAATTAAAAATCATAACTAATCAAAAGAGATTCAAAGTGCAAAACTTAAAAATTTTGGTGGTGTTAAATATATAATCTAGACACACTGATTCATTAAAGTCGTGTCATTTAACTATTGATTAATTAATTTAGTAGTACTAAAACATATCATTTTGCAAATATACCATAGAAGTCTTCGATATTTAATAGTACCCAGTTATAGTACCCAATTTCTGACATGATATGAGTAGTGATGGGTCGTTGAAACATTTTTGTATTTCCACTTCAATATTGATAAGTTGATATTTATAATTAAGAATTTATTAAAGTTATTTGAAAATAATTTTATTTTTGACTTCTTAACAAATATCTTTAAGTTCATATGTTAGTTAAACCCTTGTTTATATTTATTTTGAAATTATTAATAAGAATAATAAATGGTACACGCCTTTTCTGAGTTAAGATGAGCGTGATCAATTACATTAATACTTTTATTGGCAATTCAATTCACTTTTGTGTATTTTGACTACTCGTCGATTGATTCATGAAGTTCATGCAATATTGTTATTGCCAATTCAATGTACTTTTGTGTATTTTAACTGTCTGATTATTGATTCGTGAAATTCATGCAATATTGTTATTTCTAATTCAATGCATTTTTGTGTATTTTGACCGTCGGTTGATTGATTCGTGAAATTCATGAAATATTGTTATTGCCAATTCAATTCACTTTTGTGTATTTTGACTTTACGTCGATTGATTCATAAAATTCATGCAATATTGTTATTGTCAATTCAATTCACTTTTGTGTATTTTGATTGTTCGTTTATTGATTCGTGAAATTCATGCAATACTGTTATTGCCAATTCAATTCACTTTTGTGCATTTTGACTTTCAATTGATTGATTTGTGAAATTCATACAAGATTGTTATTGTCAAAGTTCACTTTTATGTATTTTGATTGCCCGTCAATTGATTCATGAAATTCATGCAAGTCTTTGTTTTGTATTTTTAATAATTGACATTGTTAGTGTCATATTAATGTCCAATGAGAATTCACTATTTCATCACATCAAATTTTTATATATAAATAATAGATTTAAATATATAATTGATCCATGTAATTATGCATTTTTTGATTTTAGTCCTTATAAATTTGTTTGTTTGATTTTGGTGCTTGCAAATATTTTGTTTGTTTGTTTTTGTCATTACTCTTTTGTTTTAGTATCTGCAAAATTGATTTTTATTAAAATAAATCATTGTGATATATATTCCCTCTGTCCTTAAATTTTGGTTATTTTACACTTGATACACATATTAAGAAATAATAAATTTAGATTGATTTAGGCTTTTATATCCTTCATTTATTAAGTAAAAACAGAGTTCATTTAATGCATATATTTGGGTAGTTAAGGGTATAAAAGGAAAAATATCATTAATTACATCTTGATTTTATAAAAGAACCAAAGTTGTGGGACAAAAATAAAATATTTAGGGACCAAAGATCGGGAACAGAGTGAGTAAAATATTTGATTTTAGTCTCTCAATTATTAGAGATATAAGAAATTACATGAATCAATTTAAAAAAAAATCAATTTTGCAATGACAAACAAAAGAACAACGACCAAAAATATTTACAAGGATAAAAATTCAACAGAAAAAAAACTTATTGAGATTAAAAAAAACGCGTTTTTACATGAACCAATTATGTATTTAAACCAAAATAATATAATGAAATAAAAAGTAAAAAACACTAAAATGCGTTTTTACAATGGTTTTCCTTTACTGGTTACCTATGTCATCAATTATTTATGTATAACTAGATTGTGACTCGCTCGATGCGCGGTAGGTGTTGATATATTTTTATATGTGTATTTATAAATTTTTTATTAAAATATATAATTATTTTTCACTACAAAAATAGATAAAATAAAGATATAATAAATATTTTGTATAACTAACGATACAATTATTTGTAATCTTAAAAATTTAGGAGAATGTTAAAATTTTAAATATGTCAACATGAAATGAAAATGACTTTTTTTTTTCACAAACATCATTTATTTATTTATTTACATACTTTAAATTTTGGTTTACTTGTACCATTGTTGTTCTTCAACGATTTTAGTTGAAGAATTAACCATAATTGTTTTTGTTGAAGAATCTTTAAACATTTGTAACTAATAATATTATATCATTTCGTAATGTGATATAGTCAAATGTATTGTAAACTTGAAATTAGAGAGTTGAGATCGAATAACATTTTTTAAAGCAAATATGAAAGTGTAAAGACATCATCGTGATTAATTGATATCTCAACTGTATTGACACTTCTATTTACTTATATATATTTAGGCACCCTAAAAATATTATTAATAAAATGAAAAGACCGATATTAAATGAAAAGACCTAAAAATATTATATTGTTAAAATGAAGTTAATTTTTAAATAGTAAAAGATTGGATCATTATAATAACACTTTTTTAAATATAATTAATTAAGTTGTAAGATTTTCTTTGCCAACATATGTTAGCATTAACACATCAAAAAACTAAAATCGAATATATAATTTATTTAAATTGTAAATATGGAAATGTGTTATAATATATATTTCTTGTTATGAGAATACAATAATGTTAAATCTTTTAAGGGAGAGTTTTGTCGTCTATTGTGGTCCAACTTGGTTTGAGAGATTAATCTTTGCAATTGTGCGCGGAGGATATCATATTCACATAATAGAAGATATTGCTTTTGAATGATAGGTGTATAATTTCTTAAATGTATTATACACATTCACTTTAAAAAAACAACTTGTACTTTATCATTATGTGTAGCAAAGATAAACCAATCATAATATTTTACATTAAGATCTTCATACAATGATGCTCCAAAGATTTGTAATGACTTTTAAAGTTCTTTTTTAGAGATGTAACATTTAGTTTACTTTTGGTTAGTGCAATTTAAGTGAGGGACACCAAAGAGTTTTAAGAATGAGGTTTCGAGTCCAAAATCTGATAAAACTAATATAACTACTAATTTACTAATATTTACTTATAAAAAAATATGTTTCAGCTATTAATAATGATATTGAATATGTCATTTTTTTTTTTTTTTTGTGAAGGAAGATTAAAAGCAAAATAATAGCTTTAAGGATAACTGAATTTTTCAATTAATTTTAGTATTCATGTGCATTTATTTGTTGAAACTTGAAATATTTTGTTTAAGGTAAACTTCTCGAGTTCAAAATCTAATAAAACTAATATAACCACTAATTTACTAATATTTATTTATAAAAAAAATATGTTTCAGCTATTAATAATGATATTAAATATGTCAATATTGTTTTTTTGCAAAGGAAAGTTAAAAGTAAAAAGCTTAATTGCAGTTTTAGTTCCCCTATTTATACTGATTCACGAAATTGGTCCCCCTATTTTAAAAGTCGACAGTTTTGGTCCATTCCTCATATTTTTAAACTAAAAAATGACGATTTGATATATTTTAAATGACGTGACATACAATTCTTTGATATAAAACCATCTAGATCCATTAATTATTCATATGTCATTAATTAAATTAAAAATACGAAAAAATTTCGAAGTTGAAAGTTAAGTTTTTACGACATTTTATACCAATTTCATGGGTGTTAATCACTCTACATCATTGTATAATATGTCATGTTATTTAAAACATCTCACGTCATCATTTTTTAGCTAAAAAATCATAGGGAGGGACCAACATTGTCGACTTTTAAAATAGGGGATCAATTTCGTGAATCAGTATAACTAGGGGGACTAAAACTGCAATTAAGCCGAAGTAAAATAGTAGCTTTTATGATAAGTGAATTTTCCAATTAATTTTAGTATTAGTGTGTATTTATTTGTTGAAACTTGAAATATTTTGTTTAAGGTAAACTTCAATTACAATTATTTATCACATAACTTTATCAAACTATTAAAAAAAATTAAAATTGTATTAAATGTCGTTGATCAAATTTTTTTTATTGAAATTAAAAATATAATAAGTTCAAATTATTTGAAAAGTCTATATTTTATCATGATTGAGTGAGATGTGTGATGAATTTGTATCCTTTAATATTAAATTGATTAAACATGAAATGAGTCATGTTTGAAGGTCATATCAAATTTGTATATGGAAATATTTGTTAAAAAAATATTTGAAGACATAAGCTACATTTTTTTAACACGGCATAAACTACAAATTGATATAGAGAATACTAAATGTGTGATGAAATTCTAATAGAATGAAAAAGAACTGTAAATACTTGAATTCTTTATTACATATAAATCCAATTTTTCAAATATTCAATTTTTCAAACTCAAAATATATACCTTTGAAATGTGTCGAGATACTTCAGTTCCAATTTGTCTTTTTTTAACGGAATTTTTTGTTAACTTTAGAGATATAACATTTTCATTGAAAGTTTATTAATTTTTTGTTGTTGCAATTTAAGCGATACTTTATTTGTATTATATAATAAGTTACAATGTAAATATATGTATTTATATGTAATGAATTATCATAAATACATATTTGAATTAAGTTAAGAGTTTTCACGAGGTTTTGGGTCCAAAATCAAATAAAACTAATATAACTACTAAGTTATTAACATTTATTTATAAAAGAAATACGTTTTCAGTTAAAAATAAGTTTTTGTGACGGAAGATTAAAAAGAAAATAATAACTTAAAGGATACCTGAATGTTCAAATTAAATTTAGTATTACTATGTATTTATTTGTTGAAACTTCAAATGTTTTATTTAAAGTAAATTTCAATTATTTTTAAATAATTTTTTCAAAAAATTGTTTATTAACTATTAAAAAAAATCAAAATTGCAATATTTTGTATTAAAGAGTAAAATGTCATTGATTAAATTTTATTATTAAAATTAAAAAATTAAGATCACATTATTTTAAAAGTTTATATTTTATCATGGTTGAGTGAGATGCAAGATGAATTTGAACTCTCTAATATTGAATCGATTAAACATGAAAGAGGTTATGTTTGAATGTAGCATCAATTTTGTAAATGAAAATAGTTTTTATATTTATTTGAGGACATAAGCTACAATTTTTTAATAGGACATAAGCTACAAATTGTTATATAGAATACCAAATATATCATGCAAATCTAATAGAACGAAAGAGAACTGCGAATAATTGAATTCTTTCTGACATATAGAGCATATCAAAGATGTCATGAAAATCTAGTAGAATGAAAATCTAATAACTGAATTTTTTCTGACATATAAATTCAATTTTTCAAACTCAAAGTATGTGCCTTTGAAATGTGTCGAGATGCTCCAGTTCCAATTTTTTTTCTTTTGATACCGATAAAATATCTTAGAACACAAAACAACATATAAATATATATTTATAAAAGTGTTTTGTCTAGTTGTGTGGACAATTTATAGTTAGTTACATAGGCGAATTTAAGTGTATCGATGACACAAATTTTCCAAGAAATGAACGGAGATGACTTTATGAGATCGGATTCAGATATGGCTTTGTGAGATCGGATTCATATATGGCTTCGTGAGATTGGATTCGAACTTGCAAATGATTATTGAAACATTGGGATGAGATAACGTTAACTTATGATGAGCCGCAAATGCTGCCAACTTATGGTGAGCTTTTTTGAAATGGTTTTTAACTTATGTATATGATGTGTGAGATGCAAAAGCTAAATTAAGGAATAGAAGATGTGACATGAATAGTAGAGATATATGAAAGGTGTCACATAAGAATATAAACGATGTGGCCAAATACTATGACGTGGCACATAAGTATATGACCGGTCATTCAATAGAGTTGGAATTCTATTTTAATATATTATAATAAATTCAATGAAAAACTGTTGTAACTGCATATTAGAAGTTGGTCCAAATAAATCAAAATTTGTATATTATAGTTAAGACATGCATCATATTTTTGTTAAAAGTTCAATCCAAAAATAAACATCATAGAGTAGAAGACTCTAGCGTGCTGGCTTAGAACTCCCAACTAAGAAAATATTGTACAAACTTATTAAATGATGCAAATCTTTTTATATCTTCAAATTTTAACAATTATAGTATCAACTTTGTTACATTTTACTTGAATAGAAAGCACAACATTAAGTACATCCATTAACAAACATAAAAATCATAATTCCATTTCAACCATTATATGAACAAAATATCTCATCTAGATTGTTTGATATCCCTTTCCAAAGAGCCAGAATTACGTCCACCATTCAAATTCCAATCATTAGTAGAAGCAAAAGCCTTCCCAACCAAACCTTGCAATCTTTGAGAACTAGGATACACTTTCCTCTGCAACAATCCTGAATAACACTCCAAGAACTCTGCATAAATTGGCACCACAAGTTTCACTGTTGCATCTCTCATTTGTTCCCTCAAATCAACATCAGATATACTATAAAAACTCCTATGCCTCTCACAAATCTCACTCAAACACTTAAAAAATGTATCAATTTTTTCACTCACAAACCTTCCAATGCTTTTTTCTCTCCCTTGGTTTTGTTCCATTAATTCTTCATCAATATCTAAAATCTTAACCAAAACTAACCAAGCTTGCTTCTGGTACAAGTAAGCTGATTCTTCTGCAACTGCTTTGTAATTTTCTTTCATATATTTTTCACCTAACAAATCACCAAGTTCTGTGTTCTTGGTTCTCATATACATATACCAATAAGTGTTCATCATGAACACATGCACCAAAATCTTGTCTTTACAACTCAAACGTTTTGACTCTATGTTTCTTTGAAGAGCCTCCATTACATTACAAATGGCAAGCTTCAATAAATCTTCGTCTGTCTCGTGTTTTGATGATAACAAAAACTCATTTTTCCATTTTTGTTCTGTTCTAAGAACATTAGCCATTGTTGTTCTGTAATTCACTGTTGAAAGATACTTAAGATAGTTTACAGCATATCTTACAATTTTTGGAACAGAACCATTTTGTAAAGGTTGAAGAAGACCATCAACATTTCCTTCTATTTGCAACCCAAATTCCCAAAAAACTTTACTCGATGCATCAACGATAAGCTTCTCGAGCTCGCGAAACCGCCTGCATATATCCTCTCCTGATTCACCTTCAAAGATTTGAAGTACATGGGGTTTGAGTTTCTCCAATGATTCAAACATGTCTAATAGTTTGAACAATTTTTGAGGCTCTTTGTTGCTTCTAGCTACTCCTTCTCCGAATCGAAAAAACACAGCCATGATCTTGTCTGATATTTTTACAAAGCATTCTGGATAGATTAATCCGTCTATGATTTCGCCTAGAACGCTTTCGCTGAGATTCTTTTCTGATAAAAGAACTTTCTTTGTTGCAACTTCAAAGTGTTGGGTCCAAAGGGTTATTGCTGTTTCTAAATTTTCCCATTCCATTTCATCTATTCCTTCTGGTGTGTATGTTCTTAGGTAGTCAGGGCTTAACTTCATCAATGCTTTTGCAGCCCTTTTGTATCTTACCTGTTAAATTATCACTACAAAGTTAATGTTTAGTGTAAATAAATCATTGATACATGTAAGTTTACATTTAAGGCAAGTTCTACTGTTTACTGTGGACTAATACTTGAAAATCATTTGAAATTTGCTTCTAAAAGTAGGAGTCTGTAGCCATCTTTGTTGTAGCGTTTGACATAGTGATTTGTTCGGTGTCAATTTGATAAAAATAAGGGAATACAAATAGAAGTATCTCAAAATTCTAACTCGTATTTGTTTTCTCTTATTTTTGTTTAGTCGATATCAATGAAGTCATCGTCATAGTCCTAAGGACGAATAATACATTGAACATCTACTTTTGGATTATGTAGATTGAAACTATGCAAGGTATAATATAAAGTACCTATATGAGTTACTTTCAACATAAAATAAGCTTCTTCTAAATTGCTAATCCAAAGAGAAATCAAACAATATAGTTAACATGATTATAGATGAACACAAGGATATTACCTTAACATAGATATCAATGCATATATCTAAGCAATCATTAGCAGCAAGAGTGTTTGAAATTCTTCTGAGGACTTCAATTTCCAACTCAGATCCCAATTCAAGGCTAACATTGAAATGTTCATCAGAATCATTACCAACATTTTGCACATGTGACATATCACCTAACTTCCTATGCTTCAATTTAAGCAAAAGAGCCTCAAACTCATCCTGCATATGAAGCAAAGCTTGATCCAACAACCCTTCAAATCTCATTTCATCAACCTCAGTTTCATAAAGTGCTTTTAAAGTTATAAGTGCTTCTCTTAACCTTTGTGTTCTGTATGAATCAGCAGCTTTTGTTCTGCTTATAAACTCAACCACTTCTTGAAGCCTCATAATCACTGGCTCAACAACTTCACATATTGAATTAATAGCTTCATTCAACTGATCAACACAATCCATGTAATCTAGAAGCTTTTGTAGCCTCTTTTGATGAGTCTTTTCCAATGATAGTTTTGAAGAGAGGTTAAGGAGATTGTTTTGAAGAGACTCAGTGAGTTTGAATGTTTCAAGAAGTGCAAGAGCAGGGGATATTGCTCTGTTGATTCTTGTGTCAAGTGCTTTTCTTGACATGGATAAGGATTGTAAAGGGTTGATTTTTCTTGATGATGTTGTTATTGATCCTTGTAAAAGATCAAACCTTGTTTCCATTGTTTCTATGT
This sequence comes from Cicer yamashitae, assembly GCA_037974755.1. Lineage (NCBI taxonomy): Eukaryota > Viridiplantae > Streptophyta > Magnoliopsida > Fabales > Fabaceae > Cicer > Cicer yamashitae. The sequence continues at coordinate 51,645,760 of JBBPBQ010020324.1, read as the reverse complement.
TTTGTTCCATTTCTTTTGATGCTTGAAGTAGAGATTCTAAATCAGAATATGCTGACTCAAGTTTGATAATTGTTGCATTTTCAAGATCATTGGTTTGAGGAACCATTACTAATGCCATATACTTTTTTTTGAGCATGTTATGGTTAAAGTGTAGATATATATTTATATAGAGATTAGAAATCAAATTACACACAAGTTACTCTACCTGCAAATTTGACCGTTAGATTAAAATATTATATTGTATTCATTATATATATAAATTTTAACATAAGTAAATTAAAAAAATTATTTTATATATTATTAAAATACATTAAAATTAATATCGTATATTAAAAATATTTAATACGTTAATTTTCTAGCGTATTCAAATAACACATCAAACGATTTTAAATTTATATAAAAAATTTATAAAATATATATGTAGTAAAATGTTATGGAATATTGTGTTTATGTGTGTGAGAGAGAAAAAGACATAGCTCGATGGGAACAAGGATACAAATGGCATGAATTTGTGGGAAAAAAACAAAACGACAACTGTTGAAGCTTAGAATTTCCAAAGCCGGTGTCCTTATTCATCATTGGTACACACGATGATAATATAATCATTTTTATCATAGTATATATTATTATCAATTTATAAGTGATAGTGATGGCCGAAATGAATTCTAATGACAGTGTTATCTTTACTTTGTCTCATTTTTTGGTTTATTTTCTGTCCATAATTCTACTATCTATGTTATCTAAAAATTATTCATTTGAAAAACTATATATTGTTGTTTACGGAGACTAATTTCATAATGTAACTTGTAACTCCAAATTAATTTTGTAAGATGAGAAATGAGGAAGTGAAGAAATAAAATGTGCAACATAATTTTGGTTGTTTATCGATGCTATGCGAAACAAACATGCGATTTGTCCAATAAATTATTTGGGTTCTAATTGGTGTGTGATTATCTCAAATCATTCTTGGAGGCTTTGTTTAATTGTAACGTTAGTTTAACCTTTTTTTTTTTTTTTTTTGTAAAATACTGTATACCAAGTTTGTAATTTTTTGTGTTTTGTAGTATATTGTATTTTTGTTGGCCTAACTCCTACTAGAGTGTGTTTAGATGAAATAATTAAAAATTTTAAAAAAAATTAGAATTTTAATCAACTCTATTATTGTAGTAAAAATGTTATTTATTCTTAAATTTTGTTGGACTAATTTTATCAAATTTTAAAAAGTTGAAGAACCAATTTAAAAAACATGAAAAAATAGGGGTTAATTTGCAAAATTTTAAAATATAGAGATCAATATGTAAATTTTTAAAAAATTTAAAGAGTACATAGCAAATTTTGAAACTTTATAGGGATCAATTTGCAACTTTTTGAATATTTATAGAGAGCAGTTTATAAAATTTTAAAAAATTATAAGAACTAATTTGTGATTCACATTGTATCAAGTAAGGAAGGAATTTTAAATTCTTTATTTTAGGTGGTATTTTAAATTCTCTAAATCTAGTTTGTGAGTTGTGACAAAATTATACGTCTACCTTTATAATCTACGAATCAGTTTTATGAAATTATTATTAATAAATATTATAGTTTAAAGAAATATTTAATGTTAAAATTTTAAAATTAGCAAAATTCGATTTATTATTTTCAAATATTCTATATATTGTGCATTATAAAATACGTCGACTTAGTATTTTACAGAAGAAATATATTACAATAATATTAAATTGAATTAGAGGAAAAAACTTCTTAAATTATAGAAGATAAAAGATAAAATTATCATAGCTCATCTGATAAAAGAAAAAATAAAAGATATACAAATATAAATTTTAGGATAATAAAGAAAGAGATTACAAAGATAAAAAGAAAAATCACAAAAAGATAAATTAAAAACCCAAAAATCAAATACCTCACACGTAAAACTACAATAATCTGAATCTTTGTCATGTAGATAAATTATGAGAAAGAAAACATACTCAACTAATGTGATCGGGTAAGTGTGAACATGCAGAACAGACAATCAATCAAGTAAATAATTAAATGGTAACAATCCTTGGAAATAAGGATTAACAATAAATAATATGAATTCAAATTCAAGTCACCACACAAAACTATCCATTGAGAAGATTTTGTATAGTTGGTTCTCTTTCGTGAACAACTTTTTACAGATTTTGTATATTGCAATTTTTTTAATGCATGAGGTTTTAATTTGCAAAAGTTAAATTTATTCAACACTTGCCGAAAATATGATATAAAGTTATAACAAATATTAGAGATCAGAGATGACTTATATGATATTTTATGCATTGAGTTTATATAATAGTTTATTTATTGAACCATCTATTGTGAAAATTGGAATGCTCTTAAAATTGATTTTGTCAATCCATCACTTTCTTTGATGAAACCCAAATACATTTTTAGAGTTAAATATCTCATTGTTTCTTTGTCGTACATGTTGTTACCATGGGGCGAGAAAAATTTGAAATCGAGAATATAGATGTGCAAATATAAATGAGTTTAAGGGATGAATAAGAGAAGAGATGAATCTTGTGTGTAGAGGAGAGTAAAAGAATTTGTGTGCAAGGCATATTTTAAGTATTAGTAGCTTTCAACTATGTCCATAAAAATGTGGAATTTTTCGCCTTTAGTTTTTAAGAGCTCCTAAAGCATCTGCTATTAAATATGAATTCATGATTGAACTACGATACTAAAGAACCAAGCGAATATAATTGGATAGTGGTAACAACACGTTTTGGGAAAAGATAAATTATAGGTAATCGCAATAAAGGAAAAAAAATAAGTCATGTTATTGGATAATTATACATTGAATAACACATAAATACAATGAATGGTGACATTATGATTGTCGCAACCATTGAGTTTCTCAATACAATGTCACGGTTGAACACATATACCACTGAAATTGATGGTCATTCATAAATATTGGTATTAGGACTAATTTAATTGGAATTGTGTTAATGACAAGATAGTGGGATAATGTGTTATTAGCAAGACATAGTGGGATAATGATTGTAATAAATGATTAGGTGCATATAGGAGTTTTGGCGGGATAGTATGTTGTGGGGATTAATAAGATTAGAGAATAAGATAAGATGTTTCATAAAAATCCCTTTATTTTAAAAATTTTCTTAAAAAAAGTATTCAAACAATCGAGTTTACATTAACAAAAATTTGAATTCCCTCGAAAAATTACATTACCTCATTAAAAATCTTCATCCGAAGTGTGTTTGGGTTGAGTGATTGAAAATTCTAAGCAATTCAAATGCATTTTTTTCACTTATAAATTTTGTTGTTTAGATAAAGGAATTGTTCATTTAAAATCAACTCATTTTTATAAATTTCATAAGTTTGGGGGTGAAAATGAAAATAACATATTTGGGCCAAAAATGAACTCTTGGAAACTTTGAGGAACTATTTTGAAAATCTATAGGAATCAATTAATTAGGGACTTTTTTGCAAATTTTTGATAAATTATAGAGACTAATATGTAAATTTTGAAATATATAGTGTCAAAATTATAAATTTAAAAAAATATATGGACTATTTTATGAATCATATATTATAAAATAAAAAAGAAATTTAAAATTCTTAACTTTTAAGTGGTATTTGAAACTCACTAAATTTAACTTTAACAAAACATTTCATAAAATCACTTCATTTCATTTAAAAAATTCTTCAAATTTATTATCAAAACAAGATCATTTACATCGAAGAATTTGAATTCCTTTAAATATTTATATTCTCTAAAAATTTTTCTTCGTTTAAACACGTTCTTAGATTTTAGACATTTGTAAGGGTGGAAAGAGATTAAGTCGAACTATATTTTACAAAGTCAAAGTCGTATTTAAACCTTTGTAATTGATCCATCATAAGCTAGTATTTAAAAATCATTAAATAATCTAACAACAATCAACAATGCTCATCATAAATAAATAATAGTTCATAAATTACTTTGTGTTTATTAATAAAATGGTATCATAATTCATGAGAATTCAATACGAAATACATATTTATTTATTTATATTAAATTAATTTTACTTCTTAAAAACAACTTAAAATTGTAAACATTTTTTAAATATAAATTAATAGTAAAGTAGTTAATGATGAATGGTGGTCTATAATAATCGAATATGTCCTTTGTTGATGATCATGCCATCAAGATAGGAGTCATAAGGCTTTTTTAACTTGTGCTCCTTGGTCACATGTGGAAGCTTATTTAGAATGTGTTGCTCTCATAAACATTATAAAATGAATAAATATTTTTGAAATAGAAAAGTATATTACTGTCTCGCTCGCCCTTTGGGAAAAGGGATGATGAAAATGTGACACATGACATCCTTTTCCCCAAAATTCATTCATACGGTTGGTTAGATCAACGCCGCTTAAAAAAAGTGCGTCCACATCTCATTTTACTTTGCAACCTTTTCATTACATCCTAACTATAACTAATTTCAAGACAACTTCAAATGTTTTTAGGGACAAATAATTTTTAGATTTTAATCTCCCGAATACTCCAATATAAACACTATGAGAGGATATAAAATTAGTTTAGTTCTTGGAGTCGAGGAATATAAGATGAATCTAATGGAATTTGAAGTTTGGGTATTGATATTAACCAAAATGGATCACAAATAGATAGTAGAATGTGCAAATAATAATTCTATAATTGAAGACTATACTCATGCTCTAACAAAAGTGTGGCTTTTATTTTATTATGTTTGAGTATATTTTAAAATTTTTAAGCAATCAAATAAAATAAAAAACATTGGTTATTAGTGGCGGATCTTGCACAAAATATTGGAGGGAGTCGGGTAGCGATAAGTATTAACTAAAATATTATAATTGAAATTATAAAGTCATATAGTTTTTTTTAGAGTTTCACACAATTCATACATAGTCGATAAGTTGAAAAAGTTAGAATTTCAATTCTCACAAGTTTTACAATTTTCACAAGTCACACAATTTTCACAAGTCACAATTTTCACAAGTTTTTATAACTTAACACAATTCAATCAAATAAAATATATCCACGTTACGATTTTCATCTTTGTTGAAAACATTCTTCTTGAAAAATACATCAATTTTTTTATGTTTAAACATCGTGACACTCTTAAAAAATTACACAAATTAATTAAACCAATTCATAATTAACAAATAGTATCACATTATATCATATACCAACGGTTAACATGTAAAAATTTGTTAATAGGTAATAGTTGAGTTGCTAACTAGAGTATTAAAGTTTATCTGTTCGAGATTAGTTAGTCTATCATTAAATATTAGGTCATTTATTTATATAGAGCTTGTTGTAAAAATAAGAACATGATTGCCTACAAGAAGTATTGACATTTGTTTTTTTCACTGTATTTATAGAGAAAATTATTTAAATAGAGAAAAATATTTAAATAGAAGAGAAAATTAAATAAAATAATATCAATTTTTCAAACTATAAAGGTTTAAGGATAATTTAATAATTTATCACTATTATTTTAATAATTTATCGTTATTATTTATAAAAAAAAATTAAAAAAATACAGATGATGTCGTGACCTATACCCACTCACCCATTTCCAAAAAGATCCGTCATTGGCCATGCAAAATATAAATTATGACACATTCTCAATAAAAATTGTCTCGTAAAATAAAAATTGTCTATTTATAAATAAATTGTCAAATTTTATTTAGGACTAAAATTCTACAAACGTAATCCATGCAACCCAATGAGATAGAACTTAAATAATAGAGATCCCAAGGTAACTCAAATAATACCCCCAATGACATAAAAACCCAAGGTAACTCAAATAATACCCCCAATGACATAAAAATTGTCTATTTTTAAATAGATTGTCAAATTTTATTTAGGACTAAAATTCTACAATGTGATCCATGCAACCCAATAAGATGTAACTTAAATAATACACATCCCAAGATAACTCAAATAATACCCCAATAACATAAAAATTGTCTATTTATAAATAGATTGTCAAATTTTATTTAGGACTAAAATTCTACAATGTGATCCATGTAACCCAATGAACGTGATCCATGTAACCCAATGACATATAACTTAAATAATACACATCCACATGATCCATGTAACCCAATGACATGTAACTTAAATAATATACATTCCAAGGTAACTCAAATAATATCCCAATGACATCAAAATTGTCTATTTATAAATAGATTGTCAAATTTTATTTAGGACTAAAATTACAACGTGATTCATGTAACCCAATAACATGTAAGTTAAATAATACACATCCCAAGGTAACTCAAATAATACCCCAATGACTCAAATAATATCCAATGACATTGTCAAATTTTATTTAGGACTAAAATTACAATGTGATCCATGTGATCACGTAACCCAATGACATGTAAGTTAAATAATACACATCGCAAGGTAACTCAAATAATATCCAATGACATAAAAATTGTCTATTTATAAATAGATTGTCAAATTTTATTTAAGACTAAAATTACAAGTGATCCATGTAACCCAATGACATGTAAGTTAAATAATACACATCCCAAGATAACTCAAATAATACCCCAATGACTCAAATAATACCCAATGACATAAAAATTGTCTTTGACATAAAAATTATCTATTTATAAATAGATTGTCAAATTTTATTTAGAACTAAAATTACAAAGTGATCCATGTAACCCAATAACATGTAACTTAAATAATACACGACTAAAATTACAACTTTATTTAAGATTAAATTTTATTTAGAACTAAAATTACAACGTGATCCGTGTAACCCAATAACATATAACTTAAATAATACACAACTACATATAACTTAAATAATACACAACTAAAATTACAACTTTATTTAAGATTAAATTTTATTTAGAACTAAAATTAAAACGTGATCCATATAACCCAATAACATGTAACTTAAATAATACACGACTAAAATTACAACTTTATTTAAGACTAAAATTACAACTTTATTTAAAACTAAAATTACAACTTTATCCATGTAACTTAAATAATACAAATTCCAAGGTAACTCAAATAATACCCTGACTAAAATTACAACTTTATTTAAGACTAAAACTGACTAAAATTACAACTTTATTTAAGACTAAAATTTAGAACGTCATCCATGTAACTTAAATAATACACATTCCAAGGTAACTCAAATAATACCTTGAAAGACATCCCAAGATAACTCAAATAATACCCTGAAAGACATCCCAAGATAACTCAAATAATACCCTAAAAGACACAATACGCACGAGATCAATACTTTACGAGATCAATACTTTACGCACGAGATCAATGACACGTAACTCAAATAAAATTGAATTGTAAAATAAAAATAACACTTTTTAATAAAAATTACACTCTTATAAAGAGTCTTTATAAGACCTTATTTCATCCAATGTCTCATCTCTCATGATCAATCTCCATAAAAAATAACTTTGACCAATTAGATATAATAGAGTATTCCCTTTCAATAATTATTTTCCATCCACAAGACATTGAGAAAAATAAAATACCTTGATTTAAGTGCTAATTAAGTAACTATACTGATTCTACAGTAATTAAACAGCTTCTTTCATACATATATTTTTAAGCGTCTTGTACACATCATAGTAAAAGAAAGAAACTTAATTAAAAAAAAAGACACTTTACTTAATCCCCTAATACTATCTATATTAGTATATACACTTATAGTATCTCTATAGCTAAGAAAGAAGAAATTAAAAATGACTCATACTATAGAGTACTGAGAAGTATATGCACATTTGAATCCTGATCAAGCATTACAACTGGATTCAGAAGCTTCCCTGCAAGTACGAGTATGAAACCTCCATGTAAAAACATAGTCCCTAGATTGATCACAACACAACTTCACAACATCACAAAATGCATTAACACACATTTTCTTCTTCTCTTCATGATTTTCCCATTCAATCTTCACCCAACAAGAAAACCCATTTGAACAAATTGGTATATTCAAACTATCAGAAAGATGTAGAGTTACCTCACCACTAATCCTCTTGCATTGAACTTTTCCATCATTACCATTATTGATCATTGATTCAAGCCAAGAACATTCTGGTTGACCCACCATTTCTTTGTAAGCTGAATTTGCCATTCTGATTCTGTTGTTTGAATCTGATATAACAGCTGGTAGAATTTCTGATTCAACTTCTTGTTCTAATTCCTCTGGTTTTTTTGGTGTTTTTTTCACAACACATGGTAAAGTTGAATCTTCATTGATGCAACCAACACTTATGCATGAACCAATTGGACGAATTGGTTGAGGTGCTATCACATTTGTAACATTGTTGTTGTTGTTGTTGTTACAAGCTGGTTTTTGTAGTTGTTGTAAAAGGTCTCTTTCTTGTGGAATTTCAATTGAAGTGTTGTTCAAATCTATGATCTCAAAAGGGTTGTCGTTATTGTTGTTGTTGGTAATTATGTCAAATTTTGATGCATTGTTTTGTGATGGTGAACATGGAAGAAGAGGGAGTGTTACCAAATTAGTAGAATTTGATTTTTCAAAATTGCAATTAAGGACCCCAATTCCATGATTTGGAAGAGGGAGTTGAGGAAGTGAAGGAGGAGGAGCAAAACCTTGTAAAGAAAGGTTTTTTGATGATGATGTTACATGCAAAGGTTGATGACAAAAACCTAAGACATGTGTTTTTGGTCTTTTGAGTGAAGAGGGTAATGATAAAGGTGCTCTACCTCTTTTTCTTGTTCTTGTTGGTCTTGCTTGTAATTGTGGCCAAAGGTTTCTAAGATAAGGAGATTGTTTGATTTTTTGGGAGAGAGAGTTTGAAGATGAATTTGAACCTTCAGTGATTGAATTGGTTGAACAAGTTTCAGGCTTTGGTGCTATTGGTCTATACCTAGACATTATTTCAGCTGTTTTAGCTGGATTGGGGTAAGGATTTAAGGTTTTGATCATGTTGGTGGTAAGAACCTTATTTTGAACAAAAAAAAAAGAAAAGAAAAGAAGTTGTGTTTGTTGTTGGGATAATAATATGAAGTGAGGAAGGGTAGTATATAAGAAAGAGGAAGATTGAATAAATGATGATGGTGAATGTGTGAGGGTGTGGATGGGGATGGTGAAGGGGTATGAAATGAGAGAGTAATGAAAAGTGACGAATGAGAAGAAGGCAACATGAAGGGAGAAAGAAGGGGAAAGGGACACTTGGAATTGTACGGTGGGTACGTGTTGGGCAGACTAATGAGAGATGACATTTGGGGATTGGGCAGTAAGAGTGGGTCCATGCATGCTTACACATACTGATTTTATTGGATAAGAACATACCATAGTGCTATAATCGGAATTTTATATAATTTGCGAACTAAATTATTCCAAATATTATTATTTTACCTATATTATTTTCTTTGTTTCATTTCAATTGAATATTTTACATGTTTTAAGAATGTAATATTAATTATATAGTACAATTAGAATATAGTAATTAATATACATTATAAATTAAAAATTGTCATTTACTATGAATTAATTATTATTTTTTTAATTATAAATAGATCATTCATTGTAGTACAAAGAGATCGGTATTTTTGAATCTATAATCATTAACTTTTGATGTCAAAGAATTTAATATAACATGTTCAATGAATATATAATACCACACGTTAATTCAACATCATCAAAATTAGTGTCACATTAAACAATTTTATATTAATTCACATTTCATATTAATTATAAGGTTTTCATATAAAGAACCAAATACCTTAAACGATTTTTACTTCATAAATTTAATGTAAAATGCATTAAAAATTAAAAGTGATGCGGAATAATTTTTTGCAAGTTGACAGTTATGTCAGATGGAGGATATCAATTAACAAAATTAAAAAATAATTCCTTTCTATCTTAATTATAAATTATAAATAATATATATATATATATATATATTGGTCTCAAATATAAAACAAAAGTCAAATAGGAGAGATGACATTAATTGTATTTATTTTCATACCAAAAAAAGGAAAACATTTAGGGTCTCTTAGGGAGGAGGATTTTGAAGAGTGGGGAAGATAATTTTATTTTATTTTTAAGATTAAACAAGATATAAAATGTTACTAATTAAGAATGAATAAAGTGTAATAGAGATATTACATATATATATATATATATATATATATATATATATATATAATTTTTAATTTACACTATATTGTACATTTTCTTATCCTCTTTATCTATAACTTTATTTGTTTCTTTATAAATGTTTCATTTACAATTTTATACTATCAATGCAACATTAGATCGAATTCTTTAAGTACTTGAGGTTCCAGTTATCGAAATAAAATGATTTAATAATTCAAATATTAAATGTATATCTTTACTTTCTTTTTCTTCGTTAAATAAACTTTCAAATACTTAAATGAATTTAAACTCTACTATTAACATAATTATTTTAATATAATATAATTTATTTTATTATTGAAATCAAACCATTTATTAAAAAAAATATATTTTATAACCAAAATAAAAGAAATATTTTGGCAAAAGGAAACGTGGTTGGGGGCAGCACGAGTTAAGTGAAAAGAGTGTAGTAGTCTATAAGGAGCGTTGATTAAATAGTAAAATGAAGAGTGACGATTGAAGATGATATAGAGGATAATGAAATGGGTAGTGTAAGGGTACACTTTATGCATTACAATAAAGTGATAGGTTATTACTATTAGCACCGATAGAGTGAAGAGGCGATAGAGAGAGAGAACCAATAAGAGGAAAAGAGAGCGTGTGATGATAACGCGTGTGGTGTAAGTTGGCATGCATGAAAACACCTATGACCATTGGAATTGGTTTGGTAGCGTTGTCTTGTTTCTTCTTCTTCATCAATGAAACAGTCGGTTACATTTGTTCCATTTCCACCTGTCGCATCCATTACATGCAATGCAATCAATTCAATTCCACTCTCATTGGATACTCACTATTCGCCGCCAACTCATCTCTCTTACACTTACGCCACCAATCAATGCTTCATCACTACCACTATACTACTCACTGCCTACGTTTTTTTTTTCTTAATAAACCAAACATACATACAAAACCATCACTATCCTCACTACCTAGGGGACGTCTAAAAAATATACTTAATCTATCTAATAGTAAATTAATTTTTTTTAAAAAAATTATCTTCAAACACACAACGTTTTTTAATTTACAATTTAATATTAATTATTTTTTTCTTTCAATTAATATAATATTTTTTATTTTACATTAATGATTATAGTAAATATATCGATACTTAAAAACGATATTTTTAATAAAAGTATTATTTTATGTCTTTTATTTATACACTATTTTAATTTATGTGAAATTGTCAATTGAATTATTTATTGTAAGATAGAGGAAGTAGGGTGTAGCTGGCGGTAGCAAATAGGATTGATAGATTTGGATTCTTATGTATTTGAATAAAATATGAGAGGTTTGTGTTCATCATTTTACTATTAAAATTTATTAAGATTTACAACTTAAAAAATATATGTGAAATATAATTTATTTTAATGGTGAGATAAATAACATGACCAGATCCAGAACTATATTAGATGGGAATCAAGAAAATTTTAATTCTATACAATAATAAATGTTCAAATTAAAGAACAATTTATATAGGCTATTTAAGAATAATCCAAAGTTTGTCTGAAAGATAAATAAAATTTGATAAAAGAATATTATAGTCAAAATTTTATGTACATATTAACTAAATATAACATAAGTGTTTTATATAATTAAATAACAATATATATAGTATATGTGTTTTATATAGTTTATTAAGAAAAAAATGCATTTAAATCTAATTTTATTTTAAATGGTTCAATGAATTGAAAAACTAGATTCATGGATTAATAATTATCTTTGGTCTTAAGTGGTGGATAGATTTTATACAAATCAATTACTACTAGTTTTTTTTTTATATATTGAATGACTTGGATGCATATATATATATATATACTCATTCAAATTAATAGAATATATTGATTGAGAACTATACAAGTTCAAAGTTATTAAAATTGAAAATAATAAATTTGCGAACAAATTCATAACATTCTTATTAATACCATTAAACAGTAAAATGTGTGTCAAAATTAAGGTGACAAAAATATCTACTTCTGGATCAGTAATATTGACGACGTCAAAGTTATTGTTTGAATTTGTAACTACTCGAAGTTAATATCTCAATCTAAACCAAATGAATATTGCAACAAGACGAACAAAAAAAGAAAACAATGTCATACAAAGACGGCGAACAAAAATTCACTACACTAAGACAACAAAATCACATTACAAAACACAAAAAGAAAAATTAAATATATGTGAAAATCATTAAGTTAGATAAAAAAAAAATAAATAAAAAAAAAATATAAAAACGATTGAGTGATTTCGAGTCAAAAAATGACCTTAAATCACTTATCTTTGATGAATGAAGAAGAAGAGACTGCTACGTTTTAGAAGGCGACGACTTCCAATTCCTCCCCTTGGATACCACTTCAACTATATATCTAAACAATCTAGCTCCCTACAAAATTACACAACTATCCATCTTTCATTTTTTGACACATCATTAAGACTTTGTTTGATTTTACGTTGTTTGGTAAATTCCCACGTTCTTAGGCATATGTAATTTGAGTTTTAAAAACTACAAATCTTTCGTCCAATAAAAGTGTGATAGATGAGAGATCTACCGCAGTTCCAAAAATATAGCAAAACTAAAGTTAAAATAGTCATTTTTTAATGATTTAATTGCAGTTTTGATTTTTCCATTTTCACCAATTCACATAATCGATTCTCTATTTTAAAATCTGACAGTTTTGATTTTTTATCATGATTTTTTAACAAAAAAATGATGTAATTTGTTTTATATAACGTGACAGATGATACTGTAGAATGATTAATACTCAGGAAATCGCAATAAAATCCTTTAAAAACTTAACTTTCAACTTCAAAAACTTTTCATTTTTGTAATTTAATTAATGACATAGGAATAATTAACGCATCAAGATGGTTCTATATCGTGAAATCGTATATAACATCATTTAAAATATATCAAATTATCATTTATTTAGTTTAAAAAATCCGAGTAGAGACCGAAATTGTCGATTTTTAAAATAGAAAAATCAATTTTGTGAATTGATGAATATAGAGAGACCAAAACTGCAATTAATTTTTTCATTTAAATTAAACAATAATATGTTTTACGAAATCTTATAACTCCTCCTTTTTGTTATGTCTCTTCTTTATTTATTTAATAATCAATTTCTCTCTCTATTTTTACTTCAAAAAGTTTTTTTCCATCTTCTCAATCATACTTTCTAATTATTATTTTACTGTATAAATCACATACATGAAAGATGTGTGTTATTCATCAATTCGTTATAAGATCGTTTTCCAATAATCAAATACTTCAAACATAAATTGATTAATCACATAACATGGAACAAATGTTTGACACTAATTTATTATTAAAAGTTGATTTTTCACAAATCGATTTGTTCAAACATAAATTATATTTTATTAGTTGTTTGTCTTGTTTTTTTTAATTGGTCTGGACAAATGGTAGCTCGTAGTCCTATTGTTCTCTTATATAAAAAATAATGTTGTGCTCTATAATAAATATTTTAATTTCTAATTCGATTGAATACAAATAAAAAGGTACAAACAAAAGATTACATCGATGTTGCTTAAAAGTAAGATTACTTAAGTTAAACACCATAGTTATGGTCTTAATGCCAATACGTTGATCTAAGTTTTGGTGGAATTAGAGATCTAGAAGTTCCATTGGTGTTGGGAAGGAAGCTATTCAATAATACGTGGTTGAGTAATGTTATTGAAACATAAAATTTGAAACAAAATTAGATATTAATATAGTATTGTATACATTGAAATACATTGTATGTAATTTCTATGTATTTTTTTATAAGATATTGTATGTGTGTTTTATTTTGTATCAAATTTTGTATTTTAATAAAATTATTCTTATTAGGTTAAGATATAAGTTTACATCCCGGGTGCATCCTACTCTTGAGAGTAATTTTACCTATCTTTTTGTCTTTTTTCCTCTATTTGTATGTGTGTTTTATTTTGTATCAAATTTTATATTTCAATAATATTACTTTATCGGATTACGATAAATTTACATCTATGATACATTCTACTCTTAAGAATAGTTTTATCTATCTTTTTATTTTTTATCACTATTTGTCTTTTGTTTTTTCTATGCGTCAAAAGAAGTACACAATTAAAAAAAAATGTTATGCAATACTTAATCAATTTATTAATAAAATCATTTTGCTTCTTTTTTATGGAAAAATCATTTTGAGTTCTTTTTTTAAAATCATTTTGCTTTTACAAAAAAATAAAAAACTTAATATAATATTATTCTGAATGTTTTACACATTTTGTACATAGTACGATCTACTACCTCCTTCTCTTATCTAATATCTCAACGACTAAAACACAAAAATTAAAAAAAAATTAAAAAGTTATTTTTATATTAAAATTTTCAATAATTACACTATCTTTTCAAAATTATCCTTCAATCATTAAATAGGAGAAAAATGATTGATAATTTAGTTATCTCCATTTAAATAAATATTTTTGTGAAAAATTAATTAATAAAATTTATAATTTTATTTTTATTTTCTCTCTTTGTAATTGAAAAATAATCTTAATAGAAAGAGACAATATAATTTTACGTCTCATATATTACCGTAATATAAAACATAAAAATAAAAGAGTATACAAGACCCATAAAAATATGTAAAAGGTAAAAGAAAGAGAATAAAAATATTATTATATATCTAAAAATTGGAAATCAATAATAAGCAATGAGTTGATAAAAAAACCTATATTATAATGAAAATAAAAATGTAAAACAATGAATAAACTCTTGCAAATATTTTTTTTAATAAGTAAATCTTATTATGTTAGTGTAATTAATATTTTTCTCTTTCCCGTGATTTTATATACGATGTTTTCACGCTCAACAATAAATATTTACTATAATAAACTCTTGCAAAGATAAAAGTTAAAGCTTTAAATTAACAATAAATACAATTTTAAAGTACGAAAAAAAATGTTGAGGCATTATTATTACTCCAAAGGCAATATCTATGGGCTTCTCCAGCCCAGCCCCACACACATCGCCCAACCAACTCTTTTCACCCCTCACCCTTCTTTGAAAATTTTACCGTGTACTTTTCCTTTATCTATGTACCCCTAAAATGTAAAAGAAAATATTAAAATACCTTCATATATATAAAAAATGATTATTTTTTTTATTTCTTCATTTCAACATTTCTGAAACATAAGTGAGTGGCAAAAAATTATAATTATTTTTATCTGATCTGTGTAAAAAATGTTTGTAGTATCAACGCACGTTTTATCTAATAATAGTAGCGATTTATCCATATCTGTTAACATTTATAAAAATTAATAAAATAAAATAAAATAAAAATGTGTACCGGAAATCTTGCCTATAAAGTTTTTCAGAAACACCTTCTATACCGGAAAAGTTGCATAAAGTTTGCCGGTAGTACACTTTTTTACAATTCTGTATCAGAAATCTTTTTTAAAATTTTCCAGTAAAAACCTTATGTACGGGAAAACTTGTAAAAAGTTTTTCGGAAGTAATGTGTATACTGAAAAACTTGTACCTACCGAAAATTTTTTTTACTGGCTCCGAAAATGATGAAATGATAAAAAAAATATAGTAAGTTTGAATTGGTAAAATAGTAAAAAAAAAATTGAAGATATATTTGACATTTTCATAAATTTGTAGGATATAAGTATAAAAGTAGGGGTATAGGGTAAATTATTCCCCTTCTTTTGTTATGTTAAACTTCACATGTCTAAATACTCAGCGTTCACATTAACTATTAAGGGGCTGTTTGTTAAATATTGAAATTAACTTATAATATTAGACTCATTTTAGATAAATGAATAAAATTTACTATGACATTCAATAATTTAAGTATTTATTATTAGAGATTTCATGATAATAAAAATTATATATATTTTTTAAAACAATAATATTGAAAATATTTTTTATGAGAAACTACTTAAAATCGCTTTTTATTTTAAGTATTTTTTAAAATTTTATCATTCGAAAAAAATTGCAGTAAAAAGAGTAAGTATTTTACATGATTTTTTATGAGAAGCTACTTAAATCAATTTTCCATTTAAAGTTTTTAAAAAACAATTATATTTTAAAAAAATTATAACAAAAAGATAAAATGTTTAGTTGTAATATATTTTTTACATGTTTTTTTTCAAAAAGAAATATTTGATACATAAAAATTTGATTTTATTGAGT
>JBBPBQ010020324.1:51612383-51628789 GCA_037974755.1 Cicer yamashitae | reverse complement strand
AACATTATCATATCCTTATGTTTAATATGCACCTGATAACAAACAAGATAATATTATTTATTAATGTCATGTATTTAGTACACACTTCATCATAGCATAATATAAAATCAAATTTAAATGACAATTACTAGGGTGAAATAATTACATACTATTTTTTCGAAATTAACTAACAATACTTTAAGATATTATAAATTAATATAGATTAATACAAACAAATAAATAAGTAATTAAATAATTTTATATTTAAAAAATCAATTGCATCTACTAAATAAACAATTTTTAATCTGTTTAAAAATCACAAACAACCAAATAATTTTATTTTATTTGTAAGATAAGCAAAATATTATCATTATAAAAAATTACCATTGTAAAAAAATTACATTTATTTTTAAAATTGAAATTAATACTCATAGCTTTTAAACTTTGGATACTTATAAAAGTACCTTTTTTTTCATGAAACCATACATATTTTTTAAAATTATTCATAAATATATATTTTTTAAAATTTAATATCAAATTCTATTTCTTCTTAATTTATATTTTATTGGAATTTTAATTTTATATATTTTGTAAGGATAAACGAGTAATTTACCATTCTTATCATAACATGCTAATTTCTAACCTAACTCATAATCAAGATAAAAGTTATAACTAAAGAAACAAAATATGATAGTGTTCAATAATAACTTATAATATCTTTGTGATTCATCAAACAGTGGACTCAGACAAGATATCTTGTCAATTATCGTGTCAATCAAATGTGCTCTAAGGATACAATTAATAGAGATATAATATGATGTAAAGCAAAATAATAATAAGATAAGATAATAACATAATAAAAATTATTACATTATGTGCGTTGATGCGCACAAAATATTATTTTATTAAGTCATATATTTGGAACACACTTCATCGTGACATGATATAACATATATTATATTTAAATGACAAAATTATTGTTGTGAATTAAAGTAAAAAAATTACCATTGTAAAATAATTATATACTATTTTTTTAAAATAAACTTACACAATACTTTTAAAAATTATAAATGAACAAAAAAATACTAAAAAAATTAAATAAAAATTAAATGAATTTTATATTTAAAAAAATCCATTCACAATACTAAATAAATAATTTAACTTCCATAAAAATATAATGGATAACTAAATAATTCTATTTAAATTTGTTGGATAAGCTCAATTAAGATATGATATATATTATATTTATTTTAATTATAATTAATATTCCAAATTTTATAATTTTGAATAATAATTTATTCGATTATATAAAATGATAAAACTACTTTTGTCATAAATCATGCATATTTTTTAAAATTAATTACTAATATTTTAATTTTAAATTTAATATCAAATTCTATTTTTTGTTTATTTAAATTTATATTTTATTAGATTTCAATTTTATATATTTTAAATTATATTTTATAAAGGTAATTGAGTAAATTCATATTCTTATCATATCCTGTTAATTTCTAACACATATCATATTTAGAGTAATAATTATAACTATAGAAATTTGATAAAATAGAATTCAAAGATATTTTATCGAATATAGATTCATCAAATATCATATTGTTTCATTAAACACTAAATATCATATCGTAGCTCTCTTATCTTTGCCACCTAAACATCATGCTTACCCATTTCAATTGATTTAATGATTCCGAGTAAAAACAGTTTTTATTTCAATTTATACAAATACTTTCTTAATGAATTTTCTTGGTGACCAGTAAAGTTATATTAGAAGTACACATAAATTATATTAAATAATACGCATGGCATTTATTAAATAATTATTGGTAAATATATAAAAGTATGTATTTAATTCATATCTACTTATAATTTTAATATTTTAATCCTATTAACCCATCACAATAATTAAATTCTTAAAAAAATTTGACTTTGACCGTATTTATCTTAAAAGTATGAAAGAAAATATGTAATTAGTTAGCATTGCAAAAGTTTTACATTGACTGGGCACTAAAATTAATCTTTAAAATTACTTTTAATTAGTTTAGAAAAATAGAGAAAATTAAAGATATATTACAACTGTAAAATATTTTATACTGATATCACAATCTTATATTCCGTCAAATCTTTAATATTTTGAAATTTATTGAAATGGAAAATCATGATTTTTTATTGGATAATAATAAAAAAAACATTCATAATAAAGAAAGATCACATAAGTTAATAGTTTTTTAAAAATCTTAAAGTAAGAGGTCACATAAGTATCTTTGGATAAAATGAAGGAAATTTTACCATGTACCCCATTTTATCGCTATACTCCAAAATACAGATGAAAAGACTAAAATACCCTCGTATATATTAATATATACAATAATTTTTTCATTTCCTCACTTTGAGATCTCCGGTACACACAAGTAAGGGACAAATTTTCATTTTTACCGGAATTTTTTTTTTCAAGTTTTCCGGTACAGAACACCACTCCAGAAAACTTGAAAAAAGATTTCCGGTACAGAACAAATTACCGGAGAACTTGAAAAGTGTTTTTCGGTAGTTCCAGAAAACTTTTTTCAAGATTTCCAGAAATAATGAACTACCGAAAAACTTGTTTGTGACTTTTCCGGAAGTTATCGGAAAACTTCACACACAAGTTTTCCGGTAGTTTCATAATTTTTTTTTTAAAAAAAATTTAATTTATTTGTTTAATTTATTTATTTATTATATTAGTATTTATTTAATTATTTGATTGTAACTATATTTTTTATTCAGTTGGTAGGGCTAGAGGTAAAGACGGCAAAGTTATAGCAAGACCACACGACTTAGAAGGTTCATCGTCTATGTATGCTGCTCCCGATAGAGTTCGTCCGACAGCATCACATAGAAGACGACGATTTATCATGGAAGATGATAATTTGGAGGAGCAGGCTGATATATGTATCGCTGAGGAGGATCAGGCGGTACATGCGGTACATGAGGAGCATCAGATGCATGAGGAGAATGTAACTATACAGGAGGAGCATGAGGAGGGGGAGGTACCTGTACAAGCAGAGACACTTGTACAGAGGGAGGCACCTGTGCTAACACGGTTTCCTGGAGGGCCGGATGATCTGTCGGTCCTTACTCAATACCGGCATCATGTGTCGGCGAGACTATGGTTTGGTGAAGTAAGTTAGATTAATTATTATTTATGATGTATTAAAAAATATTTAATTTAATTATTATTTATGGTGTATTAAAATTATTTAAATGAATTATTATTTATGGTGTATTAATTTTTTTTAAATTAATTATTATTTATGATGTTTTAAAAATATTAAAATTAATTATTATTTAACGTGCATTAAATAGTTGGTGTAATATTTATGGTGTATTTAAGTTAATTATTATTTATGTTATATATTAATGGTGCATTTTAATATTATATGCAGGAGCGACCAATGCTAAAAATTGTTGTCAATGGAAAAAAAATTGCAACAATTTACTCCACCCGTTCTCCTGCGAAGTATAGAGACGTGGGTGAATTTATCTGGGTTAGGACCACTACAGTGGGGGAGTCTGAAACTTATTGACAACAACTTGATTTCTGCTTTTGTGGAAAGATGGCACCCAAAGACTTCGTCATTTCACATGCCATTTGGTGAAATGACAATAACTTTGGACGATGTTGCGAATTTGTTAGGCGTTCTTATTAGGGGTGAGTTCTACACTCCACAGCTGACCTAGATAGAGTAATGACATGTAATCTTACCATTACTTTATTAGGGGTGCCTCCTGAAGAGATATGGGAGGAAACAAAAAAAAAAAACCAGAGGTGCACACTACTGGCTGGATTGGTTGAAAGATGTATTCAGAAGGCAGTGTCAAGCCCAAAGATTTGATTGTGCAGCTCGGGCGTATTTGCTGAATCTAGTAGGGAGTATTATCTTCGCAGATAAGAGTCATACACTGGTCGATGCGAAATACCTTCCTATGTTCAGAGATTTAGACGGTACCAGTAGATACGCTTGGGGTAGCGCTACACTGGTAGTTCTTTATGACTACCTCTCCGATGCTAGCTGTTACGACACCAAACAATTAGGTGGATACATGTCTCTGCTGCAGGTAATAAATAATTATGATTTATTTTTATTTATGTTTATATTTAATTGGTTACATAATTATTTATTTTTATGCTTATAATTAATTAATTTATTTTTATTTGCAACAGTGCTGGATATACGACTATTTTCCATATATTTGTAAAAGAGGTGATCAGGGTGCTAATGTGCATTGCCTGAATGAATAGATGGAGCTACAAGCAAGGCAAACACAAGATCAATGAGTATAGACGTATTATGGACGCACTGGCACCTGCTGAAGTCATATGGAGATCATGGGAGAATCATAGGGATGTGGTTCCCATTGATGATATCATGTTATATACTGGTCACCTCCAACTATGCAACACAACAGTGGCATATCAACCAGAGAGGTGTCTTAGACAGTTTGGTTATATCCAACATATTCCACCACCGCAAATGTATCGCATAATAACTTCTGGAAATTGTTTCCACAACAAATACTTTGAGGATTGAGATGATTAAGAGAGTTGTTTCTTTGATTGAGAGGGTTGTCTCTTCTTTGATGACTGGGATGGTTGGGAACCAGGATATTCACAATATGTTGCATTAACATGCTCAAAGTAAGAAGGGTCTCGATATACATCATATCTATCCGGCTTTTTACCCTTACTCTTCACTTGAGCTTTGGTTTTAACTCTTTCAGGTGGTGGACACATTGAACTTATATATCTGATCTTCTGATGATAACAATAACTTTATTTTTTATACCAATTTCTTTTGCCCATTTCACAACAGCGTCCCTTGTATCAAATATCTGAAATAAAATATTTGATAAATTATAATTAATCACAATAATATATTTTTACAATTTTAATATTAAGGCTTAATTGCAGTTTTAGTCCCCCTATTTATACTGATTCGCGAAATTGGTCCCCCTATTTTAAAAGTCGACAGTTTTGGTCATTCCCTCAAATTTTTAAACTAAAAAATGACGATTTGATATATTTTAAATGACGTGACATACAATTCTATGATATAAAACCATCTAGATTCATTAATTATTCATATGCCATTAATTAAATTAAAAATACGAAAAAAATTCAAAATTGAAACTTAAGTTTTTACGACGTTTTATTCCAATTTCATGGGTGTTAATCACTCTACATCATCGTATGATATGTCATGTTATTTAAAACATCTCACGTCATCATTTTTTAGCTAAAAAATCAGAGGGAGGGACCAAAACTGTCGACTTTTAAAATAGGGGGACCAATTTCGTGAATCAGTATAAATAGGGGACTAAAACTGCAATTAAGCCTAATATTAAATATAATTATTCGTACCTGATCTGTGTCAAAAATGTCTGTAGTATTGACGCATGTTTTATCCAATAATAGCAGTTGTTTATCCATATCTGTAAACATTTAAAAAATTAATAAAATTGATAAAATTTAATTTTTTTTAAAAAAAATAAGGGTGCGTATCGGAAAACTTGGCGATGAAGTTTTTCGAAACACGTATGTACCAGAAAAATTGGAGAAAGTTTTCCAGTACACATATTTTTCCCTTTTGTACTTGAAATCTTTTTCTAAGTTTTCTGGAAACACCCTTCTGTACCGGAAATTTTTTTGTAAGTTTTTCGGTAAAATCCTGTGTACCGGAATTTTTGAAAATAGTTTTCCGAAAGTTATCGGAAAATTTACACCTACCAGAAATCTTTTTAACTGCTCCGAAAACGATCAAATGATAAAAATAAAAAGTGAAAGTAGATTTTGTAAAAAAATAAAAAAAAATTGATAATATGTTTGACATTTTCAAAAAATTGTGGGGGTTTTTTCGAATGAAACGACACCACTTTCCCCAATGGGCCTCACTACTATCCGTCAGTTTAAAGAAATGAATAATTGTTGACGAAAAACAAATCAAGAACGAAACGCAAGCATGTTCCTCCTAACGACACGCGTTTTACGATCACTGACTGGTTTCAATAACACAACAGTGAAATTAAGGTTCTGAAAGAATAACAGAATCATTCCATAGCATCGAAGAATCTTCCAATCCAAAAACACACCCAACTCAACTCTATTTATCATAATAACTTTTCTATCTTTCAATTCAATAACAATGGCGAAGAATTTTAACGAATCAGATTTCACACACAACAGCGAACAAGCTTCTCCTTGTTCATTTTCATTCAGCGATTTTCCCGAAGATGTTCAACTTTGCATCCTCTCATTCCTGGGCCCCACAGAGATAGCTACGTTCGCCTGCACCTCAATGCAATTCGCTTCACTCTGTTCTAACGATGCTAAACTATGGTTCACCCTTTGCGATCGAAGATGGGGATCCAAAACCCTAATTCCCAAATGGGGAAAAGGTAAAATCCCTTATAGACTTCTCTACAACACTCTCCATGAATGGGATAATCTCATTGGTTTCTGGCGTAGAAGCGGTCCAGGTAGTGCTGCGATTTCGTCTCCTTCGTTGGTTTTCTTCGAATGGGGTTCGTCTTTCATTGCTGGTTCTAGGGTTTCGCCTTGTGAATTGCAATCTGAATTTTGTGATTACCGTGTTACAAAGGTGCCTTTTTTAAAGATGGGTATTTCTGAAGATGGACAAATTTTGAATCTTTTGGATCCTGATGGTAGAGCTGATTTGAATTTTGATTTTGATAGTGGTAATGAATTGATTAATGTGAATGTTAGTTTTATGGGGAAAACTCATTTTGTTGTGGAGGAGAATTTGTTTGGGAGAAGCTCTAGTTCTGTGAGTGTTAGTGGTGAGGATTGTGGTTTTGGTGGAGAGGATGTGGTTGTGGCTGGGGTTGGGAGTGGATCTCCGCCGGATCGGTTGATGTTGGAAATTTATCAGCATTTGGCCAACCGGGTTAGTCCTGGAAGCGACAGATCGAGGAGGCAGAGAAGGAAGGAGAAGGAAAGAATGGCTAGGAGGAAATGGGAGCCTGAGCATTTTGTCAAGATTGTTCATTGCTCGCCATCCCCGTCGCGGCCTTTGCAAGGCTTGTGGAAGGTATTTCTTAACTGTTCCTTGTTGTTATTATGTATGCTCAATTATGTTTTGAGTGTTGATAATATTAATAGCATAGTAACTTGTTGCTTTGGTATCTATCATTTAATGATTGATATTTGATATCATTACCTGGTTACTTTGCTATTGCACTTTGTTGTTTGAGTCATAATAATCAAACTACAAAATGTTAGTAAAAGAAAAGGAAACGAGCCAAAGAATCATGATAATTGATTTCAATTTCTGTGGCCTCTTATTTAGTTCATGTATTATTGGGGTTTGTGATGATGCACACCTTAAATTGAAGTCATGTTTATATAGATCAGCAACAATATATCCCCACACCCCAGTGGTTGCATTTTGAGTGAACCATTGGTATACTTTGACTTTCTATATTTCTTTTTAATCTTGATGATTTTGAAGATATAGCGGAGCTATGGCTCATTGAAATTGTCAATGGTGCAGGGAATTTGTGCAGACATGAGTTTAGCATTTTACCTTGTGACTTATGATGACATTGGGGGCATTGCGTGCCGACGCCTTGGGGATCCTCCTGAACGCTTTTCTACTTACGCGCCGATTTTCTGGACGTCCAATGCTACATTTCTGGAATCCCCCTTTTCTCTAGAGGAAGAATCTTTGTATGACAGTCGCATTCATCTTCAACCGGTTCAACCACACAATGAAAATCATGAGCAGTTCCCTATGTCAGATGTTGAAGGGGTAAATCACATTCAGCAGTTCCATTTGTCAGACAATGAAGTGGTTAATCGAATTCTTCACATAAACTCAAGTTATGATTTAGTTATTCCGGACCTTTCTGGAACAATAAATCCAAGGAAGGCAGAGGGACGGATTTGGCAGTACCAGGATGGAACTTTTGGATTTGGTTTCCTTCGGGACAACTTCGTCATAGACATGAAAAATATTGTCCGTGATGGTTGTATCATAGATGCAGTAAACCTTTCTGCTGACTAATATATTTCTTCATTTTATTGTTCATAGATTAATTGTGTTGCTGGATGTCACCTATATATTGTGGCATATTGTATTTTTAGCTGTCAAATTGTAACAATTTCTTTCTTCTTTTAACTGTCTTAGACAGTTAGTTTCAAGCAATCTGTATTTCGTTGCAAGAACATGTAAATTGTCTTAACTATGAGTCACCTTTTATCGGTGACTTCCTTTCATTCATTATATTTTAAGTAAGCAAAATAATGGCAAGGAACATCTTTTGATTCCATTCTCTTACATTTAAATTATTGTAATGTTTATGTTCCAAGCATAGCCCCGTGAAGTTATAAAATTCCTTTGTTGGCTTAGGTAATTCACTTTTGTAATTGCTTACAGGATCAATGTAATAACCAAAATTTGATTGAAATTAGTAGAGAAAAAACTTCTGTTTTTAAATAAAAGTATTCGTATCATTCAACAGGAGATTGGCAACATAATCTGTGAAGTTAACAATGAAACTTACAGATACATCAGTCTCCAAGAGTTTATCAGCCCTAATACTTGAAGTTAACAACATAATCTCTAAATGGTCCTCATTGCTTGAGTTGTGACATGAATAATTTTGAACGAGGGAAGATAAAAAGTTTGGCTCACTGTTATTTTTTTTGCTATACACATTTAGTTGACACTACAAGCCAATTTTCTATAGAGAAGGATTTTGAAAATAAGAGTAAAAGCAATGGGATTGAAAGATGATGATCCTAGTAGAGTTCAAGGTTTACAATGAGGTGATTGTTTGATTTTTGCTATCAAGAGATAGTTTATGGATATGATTTGTGATAAAAAATGTTGGATATTGAAAGAAATAACATACATGGAAACCAAAGTTTTTTCAACTTCTAACAATAACAAAGAATTTACTAATGTTTTCATATTGGGATTGACAAAATCACGTTGAACCATTGTAATTTTGTAAAAGCCACGCACAATGTTTCATCATGATTTTGTCAATCTCAGTACTATTATACTCTTCAACATGTATACCTACAATTAGAAGTTGCTTTGTTTATATAGCTAAAAGTAATTGATGAAAACTAGAAAGTGTGACCACTAACTCCTAATAATATGCTTTTATTCCAAAAGATGTATCAGACTCCAATAAAACCATGTAACAAACTCCATAAAGCAGGTTGGAGTTACAATCAGTTTCATTTTAATCAAATTGAGTCAAATTGAAACACAGAAAACAAAACAAACAACTGATAAGTTGAGCAATTATGTCTCATAGATCCACACACTTGCAAACAAATATTGAATACCATATTATGGCAAAAGCATGAAAGATAACAGAAACATGTAGTTCACAAATATGAAACATGCAAATCGAAAAATTTATGAGACTTAAGACTCTTTCATCATGTTTAAGCCGCAACTTCTTCTCCGCTGATTTTCCCATGCATTGCATTTTTCTCATGGTCACCTTCAAGTTGGCTTAAATTTCCCTTTTCCTTAATCAGTTGGATATGGTGGTGTTTGCAGTAGAGTTTTCCCTCATGTGCTATGTAATTAGAAGGACTAATAACACACCCTCCATGGCAGCATTTGAAACAACTCTTATGGTATGGAGTTCCATTCACAGTAACCTATATAAATGCAAAATATTGATTCCATTAGTAGAACAATCAGCATCAAGGTTTAGATTAAAGAAGAATGATGAATTATGTGCCAATAAGCCTATGTTTGGTTCTACATTTGTACCTCTCAAAATCACTTTTGGCTTCTAGCTTTAGAATTGATTCTTGTTCTAAAATCAATTATACCTAAAAAGTTGATGCATCTGATATTAATTTAAAACCAGATATATCAACTTCAGTTAATTTCATTCCAGGGGGAGTCATGCTTTTAGCTTTCAAATTTATGGACATATACATACACACAAAAGTAATTATGATCAAAACCATCCAAATATAAATTGATAAAAATTATTTTTTTATGAATATATTCAAACATAAATTATTTTACGTTCAACTCAATTTTAATCAAAATAAATTTTATAAAATCAATTCAAGAAAAATTAACTTTTGTCACCGCAAATCCAAACTGTACTATAATTGTTTTGTATAACTACCTTCTCTGTTGGATAAACTGTTTTCTGACAACCAGAACATTTGTCCCTAGTTCCACCAAACATACTTGAGGCTTTAACTGCTGCAGGTTTCTGATTAAAACAGCTCAAAAGTCATATGAATGATGAAAAACTGAATTTATTAGTATTGTGCATTGCAAGCACCTAGATTTAGAATTCATTAATTACCTCATTATCATTATTTCTTTCTGGTTTGGCAATTTTTGGTGTCCCTAGTTAGGCAAAAGAAAGGACATTTGAGAAACTTACTATTGATATATATTTCAATACTTACAAAAAAAAAGTACATTTGACTGATTCTTTGTTTACCTTCAAAGCTTTTTTCAAGGCTTCCAGTTCTTTTAAACAGTTGGTCAAAATGTGGCCGGCAGTAAAGAACTCCCTCAAAAGAGTTGTAGTTGCTTAGCTGCATATATATATACACATTAATCTATTAGCAAATTTCTTTTATGAAAATTATAACAATGAAGTAAAATACCTTAATTAGCCAAAATATGAAAAAGGGTCATTAACTATGAAGCACATATACACACACAAATATCAGACATAACACTGAAAAAAATAAAAGTGATTGAATGCAACGACATGTGTTGGTGTGGACCACTGACACGTGTCAGACACCAGACGCACCTTCGATCTGAAGTGTAACATATTTGATATGAAAATAGTGTAACATATTTGATATGAAAATACTTGTGACTATGAACAATTAATTAAAGGAAATTGTAAAAATGATGCAACTTATCATTCTGATTTTAGCAAATTTAATCAGATCCAATGCTAGAAGCCTAAACAAGACTATATGATAAAAAATAATTGTAAGAGAAGTTATGAGAAAGAGACATAGACCTTGAGGGTTCCTTTGCAATGGTGGCATCTGAAACAAGCTTTGTGGAACACTCTATTATCAGCAGTTAACTTATCAACAAGATAAACTGTTTTGTTACAAGCCATACATTTCTGAGTTGTTCCTGCAAATGCCATTCTTCCTTAGAGGACAAAAAGATTATGAAGAGGAGAGAAGGAAAAAAGTGAAGGAGAAATTTGGCCTAAAGAAAATTGTGGACACTAAAGTGAAGTTCCTAACAATTATATTGTCACTGACAATCATTTTGATCAAATGTTATGCACCTAACTATACTTTTCTCTTTACGCTTTTTTATTTATGTTTTTCCCCTCTTCTAAACTAAGGAAAAAATAATAATATTCTCTCTATTTTAAATAAAATAAGTGTCACTTTATTATATAAAAAATATTTTAAAACAAATATTGTTTTGCATTTTCAAAGTAATATCAATTTCTTTTACTTAATTCTACTCATAAATTGATATTGTCTATATGATTTTCAAGTCATTATATACCACTGTATATTTACGATAATAGTTCATAACTAATAGCTAATAAAATTAATTTTATAAAATTGTAACATTCTTTCATTTATTTATAGTTTATTAAATTTGTGTGAAAAAAAAAATGGAACGACACTTATTCTTTTTTGTCTCTGCTATAAATATCATTTTAAAAAAATGTCTCTACATATAAATTCTATGTCAAATTACTAGATGCATTTAATATTATTTTTTCTAAACATTTATTTTTCTTAATATAAATAGAAAATGCAAAATGTGTTTATTTAAAAGTACAAAGAGAGTAATCAACAAATATGTCGACTATGAAGTTCTAAATTATTGTATAAATTGAGACAAATTGTATAGTGAATCCTATTAATAAGTGGTCTATCATGAACAAATGGCTAAAAATTTCTTGAAACTCTAATCACACTTCTCGGAAGTATAAGATAATGTATCTCCTTGTCTTTTATGACTGGGACGACGACCTGATGATTGATGTTAGTTTGACGAGTTGAATTTTGATAATCTTCCATTATTTTTATCGAACTGTTATCAATCAAGTCATTGTCTCAACCATAAAGACTAAAAAAATTGTTAACTTATATTTTCGATAACTATCATATATTTTTTTGTTAAAGTTTTAAATAACTTTTAAGTAGTTTTCTACGATAAAGACAGTCCACTGTAATATTCGCTGTAAATTGATTACTAAAAGTTTAACATAGATCTATGAGATGTTTGAGAATCATGGTGGTTAATTGCATTCTTGATTGGATATTTTGGTTTTTAATAAATTATAAATGCATTAGAAAGCCACTTTGTAATTGTGGGGTCTTATGGCTTCAAAATCACAACTGCCAGCACCTTATCATTCAACATCCAGCTGGCTAGCTTTCATTCTCGGATCTCACTTTTGAAACATAACACATTCATTTCTTGAATTACAAGGATGAATTATGAAGTTGTCATGCATGTCACTGGCAGACCAAACTAAACATCTTATTGTAAACTTAACAAACAACCTTTTGGTCTAATTGTATAGGCATCTAGATAGATAGATCTTCAAAAGTTGTCATCTTTTTATTTTCTTCATATTGCATCTAGTGTAATTATGGATCTATGTATGTATGTTGGTGCGATCTCTTTAATATATGGATATTATTAATCATTTTTATAAAACATGTGCAACCAATGAATGAAGATCTTTTTGTTAGTAAAAAAAATTAAACATGTGCAACCTTGCAACTGATGATGAAAATTAATTCTCATTAACTATCAACATTTCTATATTTTAAAATCTATTTTTACCAAATAGGAAAGTTGGATAGTTAATATAATAAAGAAAAAATGTGACAATTAATGTTACTATTTACTACTTACGACCCATTTACTTTATAAAAATATTTTTTTTTATTATTTAAAAATTGTGTTAATTTTATATTTATTAATAGAGAGATAAGAGATATTTAAAATAAATAATTGTTTAGACACATATATTTTTTTATTTATATTTTATTACAAATGGAGTAATATAATTTTTATTTGATCTAAATTATTTATCATCAGTAGTGGATCTTGCACAAAATATTAGGGAGAACGACAAATATTAACTAAAATATCATAATTAAAATTCATAAAAGTGTTAGTCCAATGACTTTTCAACATAATATCAATACAAAATAAAAATATAACATGTAAAAAGTGACATTTACAAATTAACTAAAACAATATAATATGTAAAAAGAGTTTTATTATACAGCTCACGAATTAACTATAACAATCACAATTAACAAATAATATCACATTATATCATATATCAATTGTTAACATGTAAAAATTTATTATAGTTTGTTAATAGGTAGTAGATGTGTTGTTAGTTAGGGTGTTAGAGTTTGACTGATTGAATATTAGTTAGTTTATCATTCAAATTAGGTAGTTTATCTGTATATAAAATTCCTTGTATTAATTTTATAATATTTTATCAGTATAAATTCTAATAAATGTTTACCTCGTTTTTCGTTTATCTCTTCAATCGTGTAATTTTTAATATAATATCAGCGACTTGGTTGTGATTTAAGAACTATTGAATATTTGCCGACAAGAACCGTTGACATTTGTTTTTTTTACTTTATCTATAGAGAAAAATTACTTAATAAGAGGAGGAAAAAAGTAAGACCCTGAAAAATATAACAAACAGATTGATATAGTACAAGGATAAAGACCAAAAAGCGATGTTGGCTGCTGTCCGCAAGGAATAGTTGAATTTTACTATAAAAAAAAATATCGAATTTCAAATTTTAATTCTAATAAGTTATTTATTGTTATCATTTGAATCAATTTGAATAGAGTAAAAAACAATTGTTTATATATATATATATATATATATTTCTTTCAATTGTAGAATATTTCTATTTTGATCCAATAAAAAAATGCTAAAGATTTTCAAAACCCTAAAGGTTTAGATATAATTTAGTAATTTATTATTGTTATTTTAATAATCTATCAATATTATTTAATAAAAAAATTAAAAATATAAAGAATGCCGTGTCATCGACCCGCTAAGAAGATCCACCACTATTTACTGTCGTTGCAATATATTTGAGTCGTTGAAATGAAAATGGAACAATTTTATTTTGATTTCATCCAACAAGTGAGATTATGACCATCGAAATTTGTGAACTTAGAAACTCATCATTGCTATTTTGCCTACCTCAACCATCTCATATCATTATGACGACAGCTTTGTATTAATCTATTATTACTACTATCCTATTAAAATAACTTATAATATATATATTTTTAAAATTATTTTATAAATAAAGAAAACAAAAAAAAAAGAAGAACTTATAATATGCAGCTATGCTTAATGTTCGGCTTAACAAGTTGGATCAGTTTCATCAGGATATATTTTTAACGTATATAAAATGTATCAAAAGCAGGGCATTTGGTCTAGTGGTATGATTCTCGCTTTGGGTGCGAGAGGTCCCGAGTTCGATTCTCGGAATGCCCCAATATTTTAATTCCTTTTTGAAAATATTATTTGAGAAAAAAATGAACATCCTATTGTGAATACTTTGACTTTCTTCATTCTCTGTAAAAGTTGCTTTCACGTTGAGTTAGTGTGCTGTGGCATTTCAATCCTTTTTTATTTTATTTTATAGAATTTCAAACCATTTTTAAACTCTTCTATTAGCTGGTGACTCCGATTGCAGATATAATGATAATGTTATTTATTATATTTGTAAAACAGTGTGGGTTTCATGGCATTTTTTGTTTTGTAATTTGATTATATTTGTAAAACAGTGTGGGCTTCATGTCATTTTTTGTTTTGTAATTTGATTCATAGCATTATAATTGAGAAACCAAACAATACATAAACAGAAAACAAACCTGATATAGTGCCAGACTTGAGAAAAAAAGAGCATATGTTTTCTTGAGACAAATTAAACCTTATATCACTTAATTCACAACACACACATCTGAAATATTATTTTAGAAAAATTAAACCTTATATCACTTAATCTACTTTCTATATATACATGGGAAATAAGTGTTGGATTGTTGGATTAATCTGTAAAAAAAAAGAGTTGGATTAGTCAACCTCAACGTTCTTGTGTGGATGGATTGTTAAGACAGGATTGGATTTGAAATTGAATTAAAAAGGATTAGCCATTTTTTTTTCTTTTTTTCCAATAAACTGCCTAGTCAGAAAGTATTTGTGTTACAGTGGATCCGGTTGTTATAAATAAATAAAAATGTGATTTTAATTTTATGTTTAAAAAAAATTATAAAAATTAACTCAAATATAGTATAAGTTATTTTCGATTCATTTCTTACAAATTAAAAAGATAATTTTGTCATTTAATAATATAAATATTAATTGTTAAATATTTTAACATAATAAAAATCATATTTTTTAAATAAATAAAAAATATTTGGAACATAATTTTATGAAAAGCTACTTAAAGTAGCTTATCATTTCAAATATTTTTTAATATTTTACCATCCAAACAATGTTGCAGCAAAAAAAATGAAAATATTTAGAATATTATTTCACAAAAAATTATTTATATCAATTTCTCATTTAAAACTTCTATTTTTAAAATTTATTTTTTCAAAAGTTATAATAAAAAGAAGAAATACTTTAAAAATATTTTTTTTTTAAGTTTTAGCAAATCGGCCTTTATGAAATGTTAATATTAGTCAGTTTGTTAAGAACTGAATAAATTTAGTTACTCAGTTAATTGATCTAATTGAATTTTATAAATAGCTATAGGACTATTATATATACAATTTCATCATCTTTTATCAACGTGACATTCAAAAAAATTTACTCTCCTTCAATCTTCAAAAGCTCTTTTCATTCTTTTTCTCCGAATCCCCTTTTTTCTAACAACAAGGGGGACTTTGTATAGTGCGTAATGTTTATTATTTTTTTTTGTTACAAGGTATTATATTTTGTTTTAATTTTGATAAAATTAGTTTTGAAATAATTAATAAAAAATAATTTAAGAACATTTTATTCTGGAGATAAAATATTAAAAACATTTTTTTAAATAATAAATAGAATCATTTAGAATATAAATAAATATACTACTTTCATAGATGTCATGTCAAGTTTAAGTTCAATTTTTTTCAATAAGATAAAATAAATTAAAAATTATATTTTTTTCCGAACTCACCAGCATGATCATTTTTTTTTTTAAAAAAGAGAGCCCCACAATATTTTGGGAGTAAAAGCCTATTTTACTCCTTAAAATTGTATTTGTCACTTAATTAAAATTAAGAAATTATAAAAAAAATGTTTTTATGTAAATTGAAAATTATTGCTCATTATAACTAAATGTTACTTTAGAAGTAGGTTTTTTTTTTTTTTTTTTT
>JBBPBQ010020324.1:51587035-51604879 GCA_037974755.1 Cicer yamashitae | reverse complement strand
TATATATATATATATATTAATACAAAAATTATAAATATATAAATTATTGCACTGTCTGTCTTTCGATCATTAAATATCTCAAATCCAACATAATGAATTATTCGGTGTCATAAATAAATTTTAATTTAGTGCATTTTTTTTTTAGATTTTTGCATGTATTTTTAGAACAATTATGTGTTATTATATAAATTTCTAATTTGATTTATCTTTTATTATAAAAACAATATAAACTTAATTTTAGAACCACTTCAAACTCGTAATATATAATTTACAATATATAAGATTTTATATATTACATATTGTATTAGAAAGATGGGTCAGATATTTAAAAATAGAAGAAATAAAAAGGAGAATTTGGTAGGAATTCCTTCATCATATAAAAGGTAACAAGGCTGCAAGAGAAGAAAAGAGAAATCGCACGTTAAATTTTAGAAATGATTGGAGTTGAAGTTGAAGCATAATGTCTCAAATTTTAAAACAAATATTCATTGTTTTTAGGTTTATTATTTTCTCATTTAATTTCACGAACATTATTATTTTAAATTTAATTTTATTTATAACAATATGCAACTAAACTTTTTCGTAGGATTTCAATACAACAAAGTGATACCCGTTCATGTTGAATGTAAACATGAAACTTAAAGAATCTAACATTATGAAGTATTTGGTGTACATAATATGACTATGTCTAAAAAATAATCGGTTTGACAAATTTTCATATTTTGAGTTACTTCAAAATGAAAATGAAATAGACATTAGTAGGTAGTATAAAATCAACCTTTTTAACAAACAAAAAATTCCATTAAAAAATTACCTAGACAAGTTATAATTTCAAACATGCTTACTAAATTCATCATTATATTAATTATCCTACTTCTGCACATTTATTAACAATAACATTCCAAATTTTTTCCTTGACAACTACCTCTCCCTTATCATAAATTTCTTGGCAATTCATGTCATATATTCAAACTATATACTACCACCTTCTAGAAGATATTAAAGATCGATATAGAACATTGATGACACCTTGAAACCTGTTATATTAATAAATCAAAAGACTAATTCCACATCCTTGTCCACAAGTAACATGTTCTCTCAACTCTTCTCAATTATCCCATAGCTCATTTCTTACGGCACTATAGTCTATTAATTTCCAAGACTTCATTCATATTTGAACTATATATAGTCAAAAAAAGACTATAAAATATTAATTTTTCCCCCTCTCCTATTAGTCAAATACCAATAATACCCCTCAAGAAACTTCTAAAGGATCAATACTAAAAAGTTTAAAACCTTTTTTTATTTTGATTTGACCCTTAGGCCCATTGGTCCAAACTCTAATTTAAAACCTACCCAATTCACATATTTCCTCAAAACCAAAACCTTGTGCATCTAAAAACCAAATATTTTTCCCATTGATATGTTGAACCCCTTTGTTTGTGGAACTTTTAATCATGAAGATGATGAACTATGTTCTAGTAGCCCAAGTAAATACAAAAGAAAAGATAGCAAAAACAACCCTTATTCCACACGTGGTCTAGACAAATTTTCTCAACTTTTATCCGATCTCAATGAAAAAAGACAGAAAATTTATTCACAAATGAACCCTCATGACATATCTTTTGTTCGTTTTGTTCACTCAAACACTGATGATTTTGTTCCAATTGTTGTCAAGGTGAAAAACAAGGATCATAAAAACAAGAGCCAAGAACTCAAAGTAGTTAAAGGAAGAAACTTGACAATGAATTCAGAGTCAACGGAGAAGTCAACGGATCAATCAAGTTCTATTATGGAAGAAAGAAACCAACCCAAGACGGAAATTAATAGAAAAGCAACAAAAAAGAACATATCTTGGAGTATCAACAAGTTAGATATGGAGAAACCAATGTTCTATTTGCCATTTATTGTGATCATGATTTTAGTTTTGTTGACTGTGTTTGGAAGAACAGCTGCAACAATTTTCACCTGTATTTTGTGGTATGTAATTCCAACTTTGAAAGATTTAAATTCAAAAAATTCTATGAAGAAAAGGGTCGTGATGAATAATGAAGGGGTGAAGAAAAAAGATTATGTTAGAGGGTTTAGTGAAAAGAAGATTGTGGTGAATGAAGGGGTTGTAAAAAAGAAAGATTTTGTTAGAAGATGGAGTGAGAAGAAAATGGTGACTAATGATGGATTATTTTCTCCAAGAAGTGGTGATTCTGATGAGGCTAACAAGAACAAGATTCAAGGAAAACATTCACACAAGAAAAGTTGGTGATCATTGTATGATATTATTCACTTTCAATTCCTTATTTTTGTTTCTTTTTCATGTTTTCATTTTTCTTGGTTAGGATTAAAATTTTTGTGGTGTGAATATGTGTAGATTCTCTTTGTAGACTTGCTTGAAACGAGTTGACAATTCAACCTTTCTTGTTACATGTTATGAGTTTAATTGTCGTCAGCAACTGCAATTTCGGTATCAATATAAACATAACTGCAATCACAATTTAAAACTTTAATGTATGTATTTTGGTAGTGTTAGATTTAATTAATGCAACCTATGGCAGTAATGTTGTTAATCGACTGAAATTGCATATGGATTTTTTTGGGAGGTGAAATTTGATTTAGTGTAATCTAAAAAAGAAATTGACCAAGAATTCCAAGATCTACAGTTATGTGCATGCAGTTTATGTCAACAAGTTAGTTCCTATACCACTTCTATTTTAGAATCATTTTTTTACTCAATTCTATTTTAGAATCGTTGCATTCAAAGAACTTGACATATGTTAAAAGAAACGAAGATGATATCTAAAATAATTTAATTGCCCGTCCCAGCTAATTCTCTTTCCATTAAGCATCTTGATTATTTTATGTAAAAAATTGCTTATGGAAATAAAATGATTTTGATTATATGACTAGCATTTGACTTCTTTGTTTTTGGCTAAACTGATATTTTGAGGGTTCGAAATGTTGGGTTGGGGAAAAAAACTTCAACGACATTTCATAATTTTAGATTAAAAAAATAGTAATATGCTTGGCTGTGGTTAATCAGCCTGACAAGATATTTGAATTGAATTAGAGGTTAGAAGTTTGAATAGTTTGTTTAGATTATAAATATAAAATTAATTCTCATTGATTTGATGATCATGGATGTATTTTTTTAATGGTTAATCTACTGATTCTGAAGATTTTTTTGTACAAACCTACCACGTGTTTTTAATTAAGACGATGAATTATTAATTGTGTCTCAAACTTTTAATAGTTTATTATACTCAATTTCGTATGCATTCTGAATTTGAACTCGAAAGAGAATAATGTTCGATCGAATTTTACTTAACTTTCGATTGGATTATAAATTACTAAGGTCTCTTTCTTTTAAAAATTGGAGGATTAAGACAAAAACAAAATTTCATCCACACATGTTGGTCCAAACAGTAAGGAGTTTGATTTTTCATTAAACAATGTATTTGAATCATATACATGAAAAAATTGGTGCTCCAAGAGTTTTGTTGCCTTATATATGTATGTATCTATCCAAGTCCAACTGGACTTGAATTATATTACTGAATGAGTAAAATGAAAAAATTATGAATATTATTTATTGAACAAAAGATTACAAAATAATTACAAATGAAAGATTTATATTGGAATGCTTATCTAATAGATTAAACTGAGGATTAAAAAAATAGTGCACTATGACAAAAAATATATATATAGTGCACCAAATTTCTCAGCAATGATCTCACCAATCTTACAAATTTCAATTTTGAAGTCATCCTTATCCTTTTATTATTGAGTACTTCCAAGTTGGTTGTTGGCATTTTGGCTCCATTAAGTGCATACTATATGAGTAACATCCAAACACACATTTATCATATGCTCTTGTCGTCATCTTAAAACATAGTTCTTTCCTACTAATTTATTAAAAAAAAAAAAAAGCATTTGGTCGATGGCGGAGTAATCTATTCGTTCATTGACAGGTCTAGCAGTGTAAGCTCAAATAGAACATATGATCATCCTAACCATATATCTAGAGACTGTCAAAAATTTATAACCTCATATACACTGCTTCTAAAGCTTACTAATATCAACACCCACCATAAAACTGCGGATGTAGAAAGAGTAAAAAAAAGGACGACTAGGCCTAACGTGAAAAGTTTTAGATGATGTAAATTGATTTTAGTCAAAACTAAATAAAATATAAAAGTAATTTATGCTAATATATTTGAATAAAAACGAGGTCAACAATAAATTTAAGACAGCAATAACTTTTATAAAAAAAAAAGGCTGCAATAACTTTCTCTCAATAAAAGCTCCAAATTATAACTCACTTTGGAAGCAAATAATAATTATACTAAAGAACACTAAAACATCAAATAATAATCAAAAATTATTTTATGTTTCTAAAATCACTTATATATCCTACATAAGTGAATCCAAATATGCATGCATACTTCTCAGTTCTCACCTTGTCATTTTACAGCACCCAAATGATATTTAATTTAGCCAAGTAATGTAGGAAACCGATTTTCCTTTTGGAACAGCTAAACGGAACAGAACGTGTACTGTCAGCAACTGATAACTGACTGCACCATGTCAAAGGAAAGGGAAGGAATTATTATATTCATAATAACAAGAATATCGATCAGCAAAATATCAGCTTTTTAATGACTCAAGTCTTAACATGGAACATTAATGGACAACATAGTGTTATAAAGTTTCCACCAACTATGAATGTATGTGTGTATACAGTTTTACCTTACATTTGTGATCTTAGTCACATGGCAGCAACTTTAACTTATGAGCTAAGGCTCTTCTTCATAATTTGAAAAAAAATGAGATTATAAAATGTTATTACAGCTGATCTCTGAAGATAATCCCACTATCACATCTCACAAGCTTGAGTAGATTCCCGAAGGCCCAAGTCAGCGAACATTCGACGAGTCTAAATTTGAGTTCAGTCCATAACAGCAATGTTGCCAAGTTTGTATCCAAAATACAACAAAGTGTTGAGTCTTTATTCCTGAATCAAATAAAGGGATTCCTTGTCAATACTTACAGATTTACCATCAATTACAGATGGTCCAACTAGTAAACCAAAGGACACAACTAAAAATATATCCTTTGACATATCAAAATCTCACCTTGAATCTCCTCGGGCGCACTTTATCTGGACTGTGGCGAGAGTTGTAGACTTGGCGTCGGGGAGCTTCACTTCTGTAATGATCAGCTGAATTTGTGGATAGCACGCTATTTTTCTCTTGAGTTTGATTCCTTGGATTACGAAAAAATCCATCTTTGTCCCAAGTAACCTCATAATCAGCCTTTAACCTTGATCCTTGCTGTTCAACGATAACTCATAAATCAACACAAATAAAATCAAAAACACATCCAAGCTTTCAATTTTGCAAAGTATTCTGGCATGCTAATTGCTGCCCAGTTTTTATCACTTATACCAATCATGAATGTAATGCAGGTCTGCAACTGCTTGCATATTATCAGTTTCAGCAATCACTGATAACACTTTTACTCACTTTCATTGCCCGGCAGTCGGCACGGCACGTGAACAGGATTGCCTAATTATTGTTAAAAATAACGACAACAAAACAAGCACAAGCATGTGAGGTTTTATTGCAACATTTTAATGATATGTATACAAGCATGTGAGGTTTTATTGCAACATTTTAATGATATGTATGATTTCACAATAAAGTGAATAAGTCAAAGACCGAACACCTGATTTAGATTAACTTCTCAACAAACACATGTAGATAAATAATATTTAAAATGATTTAGCAAAGGCTGTAAATCTTCTAAACATTGACTTCCCACATAAGTTAAAATCAACTTCTACATTTCGACATTTTCAGAAACTCTCTCCTCTAACTTCTTTCTAGGTAGATTTACAAGGGCTTTTTCGAAGTTAGAGACAAATTGCTTAGTAGGAAAATTCTCATAAGCTAGAAGTTAATACAAATTGAACCTAAAACCAATACCTTTTGCAAAGAGCGACCACAGAGAACTCTCAATGCATCATGGAAGTCTTGATATTTCTCAAACTGAACCACAATCTTGCAGTAAAGCCCCGAAACTAGGTCTCCACTGTCTTCATTTGCATCCTTACCTGAATAATCGTCCTCAGCAACATTAAGATTCCTATTAAACGCAAGTTAAGGAGCAAAAGAATTAGGAACAGTCACATTATTGACAGCTACATGGGAGCTTGCACATAGCTTTTTAAATACAATAGTTCTCACATAAGCAGCACAAACATTAGCTTTTTCAAGTTTATTTATGTTCGCTGATAAGTTCATTTATTTCCACTTCTTAAAACAAGGATAACAAAAACAAACTAAACTCTGGTCTTCATCCCTAACACACTTTGTCATATTAATCTCTACACTGTAAACATAC
Source organism: Cicer yamashitae (assembly GCA_037974755.1). Taxonomy (NCBI): domain Eukaryota; kingdom Viridiplantae; phylum Streptophyta; class Magnoliopsida; order Fabales; family Fabaceae; genus Cicer; species Cicer yamashitae. The sequence continues at coordinate 51,598,480 of JBBPBQ010020324.1, read as the reverse complement.
AAATAAAAGTGTCTTCTACTTCTATCAATCATATTAGGTGTAAAACTAGTTTGAATAAACTTCTCAGTAAACACTTACATAGAAAAAGAAACACAAAAAGAATCTTACAATAACTTTAAGTCTTTTAGATTAGATAATAATAACTTCATGCATAAGTTGAAATCAGCTTCTGCATTTCAGCTTTTTCAAAAACTCTCTCATATAACTTCTATTGCTCAATTTCGTAAATGTGATCTACAATTTACAAATAGGTTGTAAGAAAAAGAATGAAGAATGCACGCACCTTATCTTGCCAAACTTGGAAAAGATAGTATGAGTAACAAGCATAGAAGGTTTAGAAGAAACTCTAGGTTCAGCGAACCATCGCGAAGGCACATGAGTAATCACAATCGTATCAGGTTCGCGCCTAAAACTCCGATTAAGATTCTGAAAAGCATAAAACTCTTCCCAATTTTTCTTCATAGCTTCAAAATGATCACAAACAGGAACGGCAACAGATAGCGTAAACCTAACACCTTGAAGATTCAACTCAATGCCGTTCATCTTGTCAACCAAGCGGTTTCTCCATTCGGAGACGTCGTTTAGGTCGGTTAGAAAAGATAAGTCCCATATATGGAGCGTGCCGCACACGACGGGGTCTTCGCGTTTGCGTTTTTTGAGGTCTTTGTTGAAGCGTTTGAATAGGAGGTTTTGTTCGGGGAGGGAAATGGAGAGAGAGGTATGGAGGAAATCGAGTATGGATAGTTTCATTTTCCATTCGTCGATAGGAGTGGTGAGTGATGAAGGTGTAGAAGGGTGTACGGTGAGGTTGAGTTTGATGCGTGGGAGGAGAGTGAGGTCTTTGTCTATTTCGAGTGTTGCTGTTGGTGGAACTAGTTTCAGATCTTGTTCCTCCATTTTCATCTTCGTCTTCACTATTCACTCACTCAACTGATGTTCAAAGGGATGTCAATTCATCTAATTCCAAAATCAAATTCCAAAGAGAGATGATAATTTTACACAAAAAAAGTTCCATCAAATTTTTCCTCTAGAATAAAATATTATAAAAAATCAAGTTCATTTATCAGATTAAATTTTTTAATTAAAAACTTTTTTTAGATATTTTGTTGAGGAAAATATACAAATTGATCCCTAAATTTATAAAATCTTCGAATTAGTTCACGAATTTTGTAAATTGAAAAACACTATTAAAATAGTTATTAAGTTAAATTTTGTTGTTAGATATTTGCCTAAATTGTATTTTTGACGTCCAATTTTTAAAATATGATAAATTTGATTTTTTAATTTAAAAATTGCAATCTAATCCCTTAATTTTACTCTTTTACAAATAGTTAACCTTTTTTTATTTTGACTTAGTCGATAACACGCATTTTTTTATGATTACAGCTAATTTTTTTAAAAAAATTGTCAAGTTATTTATTTTTATTTTAAAAAAAGTGCCAAATATTTTTTAAACCGTAAACTCTATTTTTTTTTTAATATTGCTACTTCAGTTTTTTAAATTGAAAAAAAATTTGTCCACTCTGCTTATTATTAATTAAATTAAAGACGAAATAAGGTGTTAAAATTGCCCTTTAAAGTTTGGGGATCAAAAGTATATTTTTATTTTTTAAAAAAAACAAAGAATTACAGTATTTTTTAAAAAAAAAAGTAAAAATACACTCTTGATCTTCAAATTTCACAATACGCCAATTTTGGAACTCTATTTTATTATGTATTTATTTTAATTAATGATAAATAGGTTGATAAATTTTAAAAAATAAAGTGATAATATTAAAAAAAAATGTGTTTTGCAATTTAAAAAATAAGTTAGTTGGAAATTTTTTAAAAAAATAAATGAGCTGGCAAGTGTTTTTTTATAAAAAAAAAAAAAATAGGTATATATATGTATTAACCAAGTAAAAAACAAGGGGTTCAACTATTTCCAGAGGGTGTTAAAATCACAATTTTTAAATTAGGGGTGAAAATTAGCCTATTTTAAAATTTGAGAGCAAAAGGTGCATTTTAGTCTATATATTTTGATGTGACATTATAAATGAATATGTGTTTATTTGATCCCGCATCAAAGTTACCTCAAAGATAAATTTTGTGAGTATGTGTAATTGTGCGTTGACTAGTTATAGACAAATTAGTCCATCAAATGTTTAAATTTCATAGAAAAATTAATCTGCTTTGTGATGACATTGATACGAGATCAATGTGGATGAGTTAAATATTCAATTAATATGTCACATTATCATCTCTAATGATAAAAGTTTAAATATGAACTATTTTGATGACTATTTTTACAATTTCAATGATATATTTGCCAATTTATAAAATTCAAATATTAATTTAACTGACATTTACAATTTTAAAGACCAAATTTTCTATTCACTCAATATTTGTTCTTATGATTTATTGCATTTCCTCGATTGTTAATGAATTATAAAAAAAGGTATCATAATTTATTAATAATCATTTACATTTTTTTTTACAAAAAACGATATTCTTTTTATAAAAATTAGATCGATCCAAAACAATACAATTCATAGTCGAAGTTGCTAAAATAAAAAAGGACGAACAAACTCGCATCACTTAAATTAATAACATAAAATGACATAATAGTTACAATTGTGACAAAGCCTCTGTCGGAAATACACACGTCTCTGGTTGAAGACGACAAAGTAATCGATTGAATACCTGATCGAAGTTAATATATTAATTTGAGTCAAACGAACATCACAACAAATACAAGAAATCAAACGCCACAGACGGAAAATCAAATGCCACACCAAGACCAAAAAAACTAAAATTAGTGTGAAAACACTTATTTAATCAAAAGAAGAAAAAAATAAAATTGAATGAGTGATTTTAGGTAGAAAAAAAATCTTAAATCACCTCTTTCAAATAGATGAAGAGCTAAGAAGAAGATGGAAGAAATTATATCACCTCTTAAATCACCTCTTTCAAATAAATTATATCAATTATAATTTATTTATTTTTCAAAAGAAAAACTATAATTTATTTTTATTTGTTTAAGTATAAACAATTACAAAGTATTTAAATACATGACCTGAAAAATAATTACAAAGTAAAAACTTTAAACAGAAATAAATAAATAAATAAATCTCATTGTACCAAAAAAAAAATTATATAAAATGGATAAACACTGAAAAAGACAGTTTTCATCGCAAAGAAAGAATGAGACAGAGAAGTTGAGATTCAGAAACAGAACACCGAGAAACAGATAGACAGAGAGAGAGAGAAAGAGAAGGAAAATATCGAAGATGGGTATATGCTTTGGTTGCTTCGGTGGAGGTGACAAGCACATGACAAAAGAAGAAGAAAGATTAGCCTCTGAAGAAGCGCGTGCAAGAGCTGCTCAAGCCGCTCAGAAAAGGTTTATCCTTATAACCCTTTTCTCAAATTCCACTTTTTCTTTTGCTTTATCCTCGAATATTCTACAAACTTAATCATTCCATTCCTGCTAAAATTATAAATTAAAAATACAATTTCACAGATTTGAGTTTTTCTCAAAACCCTTGATGTTTTTTTAAATTGTATTTTGTCAACTACTTTATGAATCTCAATTCAATTTAGATCATAATTTTTTGTTTAAAGAGTTCAATGATGTAATACATTCATGTGCAATGCGTTTCATATACTAGAGACATAATTCAAGTGTCACACGGGTAAATTCACTTTCAAAGTCCATGGAGATTTCTTAATCATATGATCTTTGATTGACACTAGTAATAATTTGAGAAAATTAATTAATGGAATGTAATCATGGTGTTTGTGTTGTGTCAGACACCGAAACACAATATTGATTAGAGGTATCGGGGATACAGAGTCTGCAACCGCAATGTAACGGGTTTAGAGGTTGCTGTAGTGGCATCACAACTGCAATTGCAACCACATCAGCTGTATTTTTACCGCAATATAAGGGTTTGCAGTGTAACCACAAATGCAATTTAAAACCATGATAGAGAATGCATGCAAGGTTTAGTGTAGTTAATAAATATGTAATGAAAGTAAGCTTACACGTAGAGGTGGGGTGGTATAGGAACAAAATTAAAGACATTAAATGCTGTTATGTTATTTTTCTAGTTAATAACAAATTGACGATTTAAGTAACTGTAGATTAACTTGTATGTGTTGATTGCAGGCAAGAGCAATTTGAGAATTCTGCGGCAGGACGAGCTGCACGTGCACATCAACAAGGACTGGCAAAGCAATCTGCAAACTCAAACAAAGGCGAACCAACACTAAAGGTTTGGCGATTCGATATGCCACCTCTTTTTTCTTTGGCAATTCTTAATTGATGCTGCCATTAAATATGCTGTTTCACATCGTGCTTCGTGATTAAGAGTTTTATAGCACATTTTTATTTATTCATTTATTTGAAAATGTAACTCCTCTGAAGTATGCTGCTGTCTTTCTTGCCAATGCTTTTTGACTAACAATTTTCAAATTAATTTATACCTCTCTAATGTTGTGTTTTGGCTCTTTTTATTTGTGGGTGCAGTGGCAGATGGGTTGAAGTTAGGCAATAAATCTGTCTGTTGTATTACATGTAAGGTGAGGTGAATGATCTATCTGATAATTTGTAGTTGTCCTATTCATTTGGTTTTGCAAATTTGTTTAACTTTAAGATTTATGAAAATTAATAATTGTATACTGAATGTGATAATAAAAGTTGTGCCTACTGTGTATTGCACAAATCAATGTACTTAAAGGTGAGTATGACCTAGATTGTTGAGTCTGTGATTGAATTTTTTTGGACTAAATGAATTTGCAAAAATGAATAGAAGTAATGAATCCAACAAACCAGTTGTGTTTAGATTGAATTAAGGTAGTGTAGATTAGGATCAGTGGTTTTATGTTTTTGTAACAGATTGATTTGTGTTTAACATAGAAAAGAATATCAAGTACTTTTGATTTGACAGAATGAAAATGTATCTTTATTGTTTGAAAGATCAATTTACCTGATTGGTTTATTTTCTTGTGTTACAGTATTAAGTTAGGTCAATCAGATTTTACGCGCAGGATGCTTCCCTTCTCTCGAAGATGAACTAAAGGACTTGAGTGCAATTTTTTCATATATACAATTTGTGGTATACCAGTACTAGACAATGAAATGTTGATATTTTGTTTGATTGTAAAGAATCAGCGGTGAAAGAAAATGGGTATAAGTTGTGTTGGTAATTTGACACTTCCTTCCTCTATTTACATGATATTTATTTCAGTAAAACCATATTTTTTCTACAGAAATTCTGCCCATCAATCTGTTTACCGTTTCTAGTTTTGAGTGCCTTACGTTTAACGACTTAAGATGACGACTTTGTTTCATTTGTTTTGCGCGAGTATTACTAGTGAATCACAATGAAAAATTGGATCAATTCGGATTAACTGATTAAGGGCTAATAAATAATACTTTTTCAACATACATCCGTTCGAAAGTATGCATTCGGATAAACCATCAAATTTTGCATGTTTAAATGTGCTTCTAAACAATTTGTGCAGTTAGATGAGTATTTTTTCAAACATCAAAAAAAGACTCCTATGACATGATATGATAGCTTTCACGTCGCAACTTTTGAGTACTTAAGGGGATCTTCACTCTTTTTTGTTTTTCTTTTCCTCATAAATGGACCCTCAAGTATTTGAAGGAATCTCAACTCCGAAACTATTTAAGGTAACTCCAATATCATAACGAATTGTTAACAATGCCTATATGGCTTCACTGCATTAATCCTAACAACCAAGATAAGTCATCTATCGTTTGGGTGTGGATTTGCGTCCTATATTTAAAAAATCACATATTTACACGCATTAATTGATCTCAATGATGGATTTGAGATGCGTTGGCTAACATTACATCTTCATTACACCATTCTTAAATAATTTTCACCTTCATTACACTGTCGTTAAATAATTTTCACAGTTAAGATCAAACAACCAAAATCAATAAATGCATCACACATTTACTGCGTAGAAGATCTTGAATGAGTAATTTGAAACAGCTATGAATGACAAAGAAATTTTTTTCTCAGGTAAAAACTAGCTAACAAAGAACCAGAGGCACAGAGAAGTAACAATTAAGAAAAGTACTATAACAACCAAACCAAACCAAACCAAACCAAACTTCTGATTTTCTGTGCTTACTCTGTCAAATTTAACTAATAGTATTTCATTGGAAAAAAGTTGAAAATTGAGCTATACATTTTTTAACAATTAGTTAACTAATCAAGGGTAACAATGAAATGTCTTTTTTCCCATTATAATCTCTGCTTATGTCTTTTCTATTATACTCTTGGTGCATCTCGCATTCCCAACCACAAAGAATTGAAGTTCTCCAAAGTCTCAATCACTCAAACTTTTGCACTGGAGTTGAAAGCTTCAGCTCATAAGCAGCTTGGAAGCAATCTGCTGCTTGTTGTAACGAACCTTCCATTTTTGAAACCACTCCAAGGTTGAACCACGCGTCGTGATTTGTCGGTTCCAATCGCAAAGCATTCATTAAAAAGCTTCTTGCTATTGGAAGTGATTGCATACCGAGTTTAATCAACAACTCTGCAGTTGAATTGATACTGGGAATATAATCAGGTTCTATTGACAATGAGATTGAGAACGAAACAAAGGCTTCCTTGTATAATGATTGAGCTTCAAACAACATCCCTGCCATTGCCATAATTGTGTATTTGCATATTAGTGATTTGTTAATACACGGTGTTATCACGGCCAAAAAGACACGGGAATAAAACATGCAAGCTTTTTTTCATCAATAAAAAGATGACACAAACAGGTTTCAGGTTTCATACCTGTAATATGCCAACTTCTGGGAGAGAAAAACTCTAGCAATTGAGCTTTGTCAACACAAGCTTTTGCATCAAGAAAGGAATTAAGGTCTGCATAAATGGTTGCCAAATCCTGCCATGCTTCCATTTCCAACATCCGTTCCGTTAATGCCTGCAAAGAGATGAAAAGCAAGGGAAATTCTTCTTAAGAATTCAGGAAGTGAGTCTAATCATTAGGCTAGAATTTTTTTAAATTGTCCCTAATCATAAATTTCCAATCTTACATAAGTTCTTATTTCTTAGCAACTTCCAAATCTATAAAAGTGATGTTATAGTGTTGATTCCTCAAAAGTAATTAACACACACCTCATCCCTGAATATTTTTGCTTGATCAAACTCAAAGTTCTTAGCTTGAAGAGAAAGCTCCTTTTTGGCTTCTATTACTGCTAGCAAGACTTTGTAGGTCTCTATTGCATGCTTTGGTTGCTTCTGAGCAATTTGAAGTACAGCTTTGAGTCTTAGTAGCTCTAACTGATCTACGCTCCCGGCGTCATCTAAAGCGAAATCAACTATAGTTTCTGCGTCCTTAAACCTTTGTTGTGCAGATACTATGAGTGCTAACAACTGCCAACCTCTTCTAGAGCTTCCAACCATCATGTCTGAGTACCTCATTATGTTGTGATAAGCCGCATCTAGATTCCTCTGAATCGCGTTTTCCAGTCCAAGGCTGAACATTGCTTCTGCGTCATCATTTCCGGTTAGAGCAGCTTCATTTAGGAAGTTCAAAGATTCTTTTTGAAATATAATTCTTTCGGAATCCAGTACAGATGTTCTAGCTGCAGCACCGTAACAAACACCAAGAATTTGTTGGCCTTGACACAAAAAATGTTCATTTTGATGCTTGGCTAGATCAATAACTTGCTGTGAAAATTTGATGCCTTCATGAACGTGATTTGGATATTGCGAACACAGTTTCGCACCAAACAAATACGAACGAAAATGAGGCATATGCTTTGCTTCGGAACTACCACAAGCCTTCCTCAAAAGGTTCAAGGCTGTTTCATTGTGTCCTGCTGCACTGTAACAAAGAGCGAGTATGTACCACTTCTCGGCTCGATCAAAGATACCAGGTAGGATCTGCTCTACACAATCTGCCAACGATTCAAACATCCCGGAAACTGAAAGCGAAAATGTAAGATGATCCATTATTTCAGCATCCCAATCTATTTCCTGAAGTGCCATTTTTCCGGATAGTATTAAGAGCAAAAGTATCGCCTCTTCAATGTTACTCATTGGTGTTGTTGGACCATTCACTTGCAAGTGAGAAGGTAGGTTTACTTCGACACCACCATAGAGTAGTGTTGTAGCTAAATCCTTTTGTAGACAGGCCAACCTTTTAGGCTCCAAATTCCACGGCTTGATCAGCGTACGCCGATAAGCAGTGACAGCTTCGTCAAGAAAACCCGCCTTGATCCATAGATTTGGAAGCAACTCCAATGCTTTGTGGAACATTTCCTGCAACTTACATTCTTCACCAATACCCTCTGGCATTCCATTAGGAAGAGCTGATTCAATTGTATCCACAATTATTCTGCACTCCTTTGCAGCCTCTGGTTAGATAAGAAAGCATCACTAGTTAGAGTTGACCGCGTTGAGTGCAAAAACACATATACATAAGTTGCTTCTTAGAACCACCCTTCCCCAAAATAATCATACATAATGTAGTAGCATTTATAGGAATTTATGAATATGCATTGATGCTAACATGGGGAATTGTTCAAGACTCAATGAGTCTGACTCATTTCATCAAAGGATAAAATTTTCAACAATTGCAGCTTTTAATAACAGTATCCTCAATCAAACAATAAAACAATACAAATTATGGACTATGAAGCCCAAATGCTTCAAAAATGGCTAAGTATCAGTGTCTGACACGTATCCAATACTGATACGCGTCCGATACTTCCAAATGCAAATCCAGAAAGTATCCAATATATTCTTTGATTATTTTTAAAAATATTTCCACCAATCCTTCTCAGATACACCTTTGATACTTCTTACCAACTAAAAACATAATTATCGTCCAGATACGATACATCTTCACTACATTGTACTAATTACTGACACAAAATTGTATGTTTATTGTGACACTTTTATAGTAGAAAAAAAGTATATTCTGATATAGGTGGGGGAAAGATATGTAACTATCAGTGTGTTTGGAACCGTGGCCAATTGAACTTTAATGCGCATTCATTGCGAAGCTACGACTAGAAGCTTCATGTTAGCCCGTGGTGAAAAAAAGGTTGTAAACTTGAAAACAAACACGTCATGCCTACTTGTTATGTTTATGTATTATTAATAAGCAATTAGCAATGTGAACGTCTCTTTACAAACATAATGCATTTATGAATATATCTGTGGTAACGTATCTGGGACGCGTCATATTTTGATTTTTTTTTTAAGTTACTTGTATCCCCATATCCGTGTCGTATCGTACTATCTAATTGAGCTTCTAAGATTATGGAAAATGTTTAAAAGAGATAATAAATTATATGAAGGCGGTAATACCTGCGTATCGCTCAAGTTCCTCTAAGGATTTGGCTTTAAGCAAAATTGCCTCAAGAAGCAAGCTTACTGAATGCATTGACATCAAATTAGGCAGTACAGTACCCGCCTTGGAACGAGGTTTCCTTAACTTGTTTCTTTCAGATATAGCTCTAATCATCCTTGGTGTCAAAGACCTGATATCAATACCTTGAAACACTTGAAGGGCAGCATCAAAGTTCCCTCTTTGATATTCAAGCCTCCCCAACAAAGCTCTAGCTTCCTTAAAATTTATCAAAAAAAGAGTGGAGAAAATAACATCAAAACACACTCACTAGTCCAATATTAGCTTAAACTAGTTATGTAGTATTAACACTTCAGAACAAAAGTGTGTCCAGTGTTTCACATTCAATCACTTTCGTTTTCCCTAAATTATTGTTGGTGTCTACGTGCCAGTGTTGTGTGCTTGATGTCCGTGTTAGTGCTTTGTGGCTATTTATTTTTACAAACAATCCTTCATAAAGAAAGACAGCAAGAAACACATAAATTTCTACCTCATAGTTTAATGAGAGAGCTTCTTTCAGAGTAGATTCAACATCTTCAACTTGTGTTTCATCCAATTTAGATTCCCAATCACCAGTCCTTGAAGATAATCCACTGGCAGAAAAATCCCTTGTTGCTAAGGATTCTGGTGACTGTGGTGCCTCTTCAAATTTGAATTGCTCTCCAGAACAAGCACACAACATCTTCCACAAGTAAAATAGCAAAAAAAAATATGGATCTTTCCTTTTTGAAATTGAACCTAACACAAATCAATCACTTCTCAATACACACCTTCACAACAAAATCAAATGTACATCAATCAATAGTCACTACAATTTGTAAAATTAATCAAAACAAATTAAATAACTAAATTAACATTGGTATCAAGTATCAACTTATCATCAAGTAACTAAACTAAACCAAAAATGCAACACCCCATTTACCTAGAATTTGAAATTTCCAAACTTTATATCATGAAATAGTTGATAGAATCATAGAGCACAACTTCAAAAAGTTGATTTTTGAAAATTGAAGAAATTTAAAAAAATAATACAAATGCATAAAATAAAATAAAATGGCACGTTCTTGTAACAGAAAATGAAAGTAACAAACCAGATGATTGATGGGAACAAACAATGAAAAATAAAAATCCGTTGGTGAAAAAAATGACAGGTTTATTTTATAATTTATTGAAAAGCAATGATGGGTGTGATTAGAAAAAGAAGAAGAAGAACACGGGTGCGAATAGACAAACACAAATGGGAACGAAGGTTTGGAATTACCTTAGCTCAGATTCCAAAAATGAAGACTTTTTGTGCAGTCTTCAACACCATGAAAGCTACTACTCTTCTATTCAACTTTCTGTTTCTCTGTCTCAATATTTTTCATTTCATATTTCTTCGATTATTTTTTAATTATTAAAAAACATAGAGCACCTATAAAAGGTAAAAGTTTTTGTCTAAATAAAGAGGAACCACTCACTCACCAATAATCAATATTTCAAATCATATGTACAAATTTTATAAGTTTTTATATTTCAATATTGCAGCTGCATGATACTATTAATTTTTTTTAAATATATTACAAATCATATTCAAACGTAATTTAGTGAGCTTTTAATTTAAACTATGTTTGGAAACACATTTCACTAGCTTTTTTGCATTTTTAGAAAAATTAAACGTGATTTTTTAGAAGGAAGACATTAAAAAGGATAAAATCTAAAATTAGTATCTAAAATTATAGCATTGACAATTTTATTTAAAATAATTCTTAAAATTTAAAATGTCTATATACGAACAACTATAATAATTAAAGTAATTAATCTAACTATTTAAGGATGAATATGATTAAATTATGGTAAACTTTTAAGTACTTATGAAGAAATATGGATACCGATACTCTTAAAATATTGTAAAAATTACATAATTAACCTATATTTAAAAGTAATAGAAAAGGATAAAATCTTTTTTATATATATATAAAAGGAGGCTCAAATCATTTCATTTATAATAAGATATTCAAAAAAGATAAAATCTTAGATAACATAAGAATTTATTAGTGTTAGTATAATAGTATC
>JBBPBQ010020324.1:51558014-51586410 GCA_037974755.1 Cicer yamashitae | reverse complement strand
ATCTCAAATAAATTTTAAAAAATAAATAGTTTAAGCTTTTAAAATTTAAAAAGGTTAGACATAGAAATGATTATATTGAAATATATCATAATAATAATAATAATAATGATGATTTAATAAATTGATACAAACATATTTCATTTATTTAACACATTTGAGTATCGATATCCAACGTATTAAAAGGATACTACTAAAGTGCTCACCTTAAATTGTTAAAAAGATCATATAGACTTTTTATAAATGGTAACATTTTTAAAGACTAAATTGATTATTTACTAAAACTTAATTTGCTTCTATAATAGTAAAAATTGATTTTAAAATGAATTGTAGGAAGGTGGTCTACATTTAAATAAATTCATGTAAAAATGAATTGCTTACAAATATTAGGCTAAAACTCAACTATTGAGATAAAAGGTCGAAAATCCAACTTCAAATTACAATCATTTTTATTCTAGAATGTCTATGTTAAAAATAATTATATATTTCTACAGTTTTTATTATTTACGGAATCTATATTTTTAGAGTTAATTTTTCCTTCTCCAAATGTCAAACTTAAATATTTAGGATGTAAGAGTGTGACTTGAGATGTCGCTTAATAAAATATCATTCAATTCTTTGTTAAAAATAAATTTCTTTTGAGAGGTCCTACTTGTATTAATTTGTTGGCATCAAACATGTCTCCGGTCATTATACTTGATTGTTTGATTTGGTTTCAAGTTTCAACAATGCTGAGTTCATACTTCATGTTGATTGTGTGTGTAATATATGGATGTGAAGAGGTTGTTGGAGTTGCATCAACATTTGAGTGAAATGAAAGCAAAACATAAGGTTGTTGCAGGCTGCAACCAAGAAGGGGCAATATAGCAAAAGGGTCACTCAATTTAATTAGACTAGATCATCTGTTAACTCATCTTTGAAATTGTGAGCATAAAAATTTATGTAAAAATCAATTTTATGATCTTAATTAGAGACTATAATATGTTACACATGTAGGGCATGTATGTTTGGTTGCATGTTTGGAGTAGGAAAAATCAATTTTAAAGATGTAGAATTGATTCTAATATGTTTAAGCATTTTCGAAAAGAATTGATCCGATGTCCATAATTGATTCTAACTTAAAAATATGATTTGTAGCTTATGAATCTAAGCGTTATTTTTACACTAAAAATTAATAATCAATTCATTTTTTCTCAAAGTTATTTAAACATAAATTACTTTACATTTAACTTAATTTTAATTAAAATTAATACATTCAAAATTAATTTTTGTCTATAGAATTAAACACACTCGTAGTCCCACATAATCACCGGAGACTAATTTACATATAACATTTATGAAATAAAAATTAGCATATAATAAGGTTGTGATCTACTTGAAATGTAAAACATCATTCTCCTATCCCAATATAAGTGAACTTCCATAGAAAAGAGTGAACTTCTATAGAAAAGAGAAGCTACAAAATTAGGAAAAGCATATATGTTACAATGATCGAAAAAATTTAAGAATTAATTGGATATTTAGATTAAGTACAATTTCAAAATATCTATTTATAAAATACAATAAATATGGACTAAAAAAAATACAATAAATTTAGAATAGTCATTCTAAGATATGTAAGGTCTAATTCAACTAGCAAATACCAAAATTATTAAGTTTGACACCATGTCTTGAACTCAAACTCGGAACCTCGCAATTATATGCAAATTTATTTACTATTTCATCTATAGAAAAAAAAAAAATAATTGTATATAGTAGTACTCTTTTTTCTTTGAATAAAGAGCTTTTTTTTATATAAATAAACAACAATCAGAGTCTTTAATTTTAGAGTGAATTCAAAAGGTATCGTTTGAAGTTTAAATGCAAAATATATTCTTAGATCATTTATGTTTTACAAAATTAACAGTTTGACCCTTTATGATTATTTTTGTAATACAAAAGTCTTTTTAAGTTTAGTTTAGTGTTTGCTTAAGTTATTTAAGTTTTTACTTCGATTTAATTCTTTAAATTACATCATGTTTACATCTTTAGTCATTTGTCTCGCCTTAAACAACAATCAGTGCAATTTAAAATATAGAAACTCTATCAAATGTTGTATCAATAAGTTCCTCATACTAATTCTTTAGAAAATAATCATCAAACCTTATAAATGGTATTTCTTGATTTTTCTACAACCATTTAGACACTATATAACCTTTAAAAATTTAGTGATAAAGGTCTATTCACATAATCAATATAATTAACTTCATTTACTTGTAAAGTAGCTAGGATAATCAATTCACTATACTGTTTGGAGTTTTAATAATAATTCAAGAAAATGGTCAAATTTAATGGACTAAATGTGTAATTTAATATAACTTAAAGGTAATGGTGAAAGTAAAATATAACTTAAATGACTAAATTAGAAAAATAAAAAGTTAAAATATCTAAATGAAAACTGAACTAAATTTAAAAGATACAAACAAAATTATAAAAACTCATAACAGTTAGTGAAACATAAAAGACCTTACGATGTATTTTTGTTAAAGTTAAATTATTTGGCCTGTTACGAAATTAATATCTTCTCTAATGCTTGGATTGTAGTTTAAAATTCTTCATCCATCTCCATAAACATGTTATGCAAATATTAAAACAAAGTTCTCCATAATTTGCATCACTGTTTATTGTTTAACCATGTATGTCACCGCTCATTCATTTGGATAAAAGTGGTAAAGTTTATAAATCATTTATGAAAAGAATTATTAGCTTAATTAAAATTTCTTAAAACATATTTTAAATAGTAATTATAGAAAAGAAGAAAGAAAAAATAAATAAATAAATATATATATATATATATGTACATTTATATTTGAAACAGTTATATTATTTTTGTTTTTTTAGCATATTGGACCATATTTTTTAAAATTACCCAACTTTTTAAGTAAATATATCAATCTATCCCATTTTTATAATTAAATATTAATATATTCAATTTTAGGACTAGTAGGATTTCGTTTTTTCAAAGTCTAACTCTGTAAAGGACTTCACCTTTTCAAAATATAAAGGAGTAGTCGACTTTACACCACTATTTTTATTTATTAAAAATTTAAATATATTTTTGATTTCTACAAATATATCACTTTTTTATTTTAGTTTCTGTAAATCTTTTTTTTGGATTTAGTTCTTGTAAAATCGAAAACGATCGACTTTGATCCTTAACGTCAAATCAACATTATAAAAAAAGAGCGTCGGAATATGTTGCCCTATAAATGCACACTAACACATCATCTTTTATGATATATGAAAATTAAAATATTTTATATTATTAATTAATAAATTTATTAATTATCATTTAATAATTAATGTTATTTTATAAAAAAAAATATGAATAGAAATTAAAAGTGAGGTTTAGGAGTTTTTGAAAAACTCGTCTTCTTCTATGCCACGGCGGTTTGCCAGCTTTTTTTTGTAACTTTTAATTTGACGTTAAAGACCAAAATCAATCGTCTATGATTTTACAGGGACTAAATTCAAATAAAAAACTTACAATAACTAAAATAAAAAAGTGATATATTTGCAGGAATTAAATACATATTTAAACCTTTATTAAAATATGTAAAAATAAATTAAAAAATATAAAACATAAAAATTAATGATAATATAAATTCATTAAAATTACTAAAATAAAATAAAAATACTATAGCGATTGAGTATAATTGTTGGTAACATATGAACAACGTTTTCGAGTATCACAAAAACATAACATGGTCTGTATTTTCTTGGAATTTTATCTTTAACGTCTATTTTAATTTTAATGCAGATATTTGGACAATCTTTTTTTAAATATTATTATTTAGGATTGTGATACATTATTTCACCTTCTTATGGGATTAGTATCCTTCAGTAGACATAGTTGAGAACTATTCGCTATAGATATTGAATACATTAACAACTTTGTACATATCAAGTAGAATGGTAAATGCATTAAATAGTTTTGACGAATATAAGAATATTTAATCATGACATTGTGAATAAGACGCATGTATGACCTGAAATTTCCTATAGTCACACCATTTTCTTTAAAGATCGACTTTGAAATGACCAATTGATCGCACATCTCTTGAATTTATTGTTTCATGCACCATAAAAGAATAGCTTTGTCAGTTAAATTACATGACTTGATGAGTGATGTACTTAAAAACTTCATCTTCTGTCCTCTCCATGCAATATTTTGTGTGTTCACTAGATCCGAATCTAACATTACTTGTAATTGTTAGTCTTTTTGCAAATAATGTTCTAATTTATAAAAAAATAAATTAGACCAAAGCAATGTAATATTGTTTTAGAGGTAAAAATTTTAAATCTCAACTTCATGTTTAAATAAATAGTAGATATAAAAATAATGTTAGTTAATAACATTTAAATATGTCAAAATCAATTTTAAGTTTCTAAATTCATTTTTATACCTTTTAAAATTTATCCAATAATTATTGGATAACCGGTCATACTCGAAAATATTGTTGACAATTTTAATGTAACGTCTGTAATATTTTATGATTTTTTTTTGAAATTTTAAAATTTATATTACTATTACTTATTATTTTATTGTATTTTTTTTATCTTTTTAATGTTTTTTAATAAAATAAAACGACAACAAAAAGTAGTACAAAGTCGACCTCGTTTAATTAAAATAAAATAGAAAAACAAAAAACAAAATCAATACAAGTTTGTTTTATAAAAGTGTGAGGTGGTTCGCCAAATAGGATTTTGAAAAGATGACATCCCACCATTGTGAAAAGTAGAATATATTATTATTTAATAATAAAAGCGGGATAAATTGATTTTTTTTTCTTCTTTAAATTGTGATATTTACAAAATTCTATTAACTAACATAGATTAGATCTAGAGAAATAAATTAAATTTCTGTAATGTGATGAGTTCAAATTTAAATCTCAACTTAAAGATATATATAGATCTAATGTCTAACGCACTTTAAATAAGTTTTTTTCTGTTGAAAAAAAATCCAATTGAATCATTATTAATACTAATATAACAACAAATTTTAGTCATTTTACAGTTTGTGGTTGGGAAAAAAAAGGCAATCATGGGTGGCAACATTTTCTAAAGGTTGCACATGGTGATATTTTGAAGTTTGAACAGAACATAGGAACATTAACATGTCTATCATGTGAGGTGAGCGTGATTTCATGAGAGAATCTAGTACTAGCAAGCAGTAAAAAGTCTTGAAAAAAGCTGTATAAAAAGTCTTGAAAAGAATGCTACTTTTTCTTTTTACTAATAAAATAAGGGTCATGTCATATTAAGAATTATCTCAAAAACAATTATTAAAGAATATTTGTTAATAAAACTAAACTATTTACAGAGTCCAAATCAAAGAGAAAATATTTACAAAAGGACAAAAATATATTTTAGTCTTTAAATTTTTTTTGAAATTATAATATTAAACACTTCCCTGTTACTACTAAGCTGATTAGCTGTTATAATTAAATATGATTTTAAAAGATTAATGTAATATTGAAACTATTTATGCTATAAAATATTACTTATTTTAATTTAATATACAAACTTACAAGGAAGATAGTGGAAAATACATACCTTGACAGTGGCACTAGCATACATTCCCTGTCATTTGCTATGAGGATGTCACATTATTTGAAAAGTCCACTTGGGATGTCGAAATCAGATTTAGGTTATCTTATTCATCATTGATAGGGATTAATTTTGAAAATGTGATATTATACAGTATGAAAAAAAGGGATATTATAAGAGATCAAAATACCTATTAAATTTAATAAAGACTAAATTTAAAATGTCTCGATTTTTAAAGGAAATAAAAATATATTTATTTATTCTTTGATTATAATTATTTATTTAAGTGGATTGTAGTTTACTATTTTTATCTCTAAATGATTAGTTTTGTTAATTATTATTTTTTATCTGATTCTTTGACTTGTACATAATTGTCAACCGATAGTTACATGATCCACTTCACTTCAATGACTTCAATTTTTTTAAAAAAAAATTCTAGTGAAATTTCAATATTATTCACAGTTAGATCAATATATGGATTTGTAAATATACAAGCTTATCTATGTTTTTGATGAAGACAAAGATCAAAGTAAAATGATCAAGTTGCAAGCTTAAAAGTGAAGTCAACAATCAAGTCAACTATGGTCAATTTGCTAGAAGTCTTATATTGTAAGGTACATGATGCAATCTAATATCATTACATTTCAAATGCACATGAGAACCTTTGTATTTTAGCATATGTACCAAAAGAATTTTTAAAGTGTCAAAAATGCATAAACTATATTTGAAAATCAAGTTTTTGGCTAAAATCAAAGTTGTATTCGACTACATATATATGTAGCTGAATACAGATGAATCAGTAGCAAAAAGTGGACATCTGTATTCGACTACAGCATGTTGTAGCCGAATACAAACAATAAGTCAGTGGCAAGATCTTCAAATCTGTATTTGACTACAGGATGTTGTAGCCGAATACAAATATCAAGTCAGTAGCTAAAACTGGACTTTTGTATTTACTACATCATCTCGTAGCCGAATACAAAATTAAGTCAGTGGCAAAATTCACTTATTTGTATTCGACTACAAGGTTTCGTATTCGAATACGACATTGAAATTTTGAATAAAAACTGAACGTTATAGAGGTGTATTCGACTACACACAAGTTGTAACCGAATATAACTGTGAAGCAATGCAATTTTTCAGTTCTGAAATGGTTCTGGATCATTGCATATGTTCATCAAATCTCTAGGAACGATTGTCACTGATCTGAAGTGATGTCTATGGAGTATAAATACCCCATAGATTTAGTTTTAACTGATTAATCATACTACCAAACTTAGAACAACTTTGAACAATTTTTTGAAATATTTTCAAAGTTATATTTTCATATTTCAAGTACATGCACTACATTTTCATATCATTGAGAAAGGTTCTCTAGTGTACTTGAAATTATATTGGATTGATATCATTGTACAAACTGTTATACTCCTATTCTTAGTCAAGAACATTGCTGAAAAATCATTGAAGTTATTGTATTGTTTTGAAGAAAGTGGTGTACTTTCTTCAAGTATTGTAAACTAAGATACTGGTGTGCTATCTTAGGCAGTGTGTTAGAAGTTTGTAGCAGAGGTCCTAGGATGAGACTTGTACTTATTCTAACAATAGTGGAAAATCTCTTGTGGTGTGCAAGAGGACTGGATGTACCCTTGGCTGTAAGGGGAACTAGGATAAAATTATTGTGTTCTTTATTTTTCTTCCATTTACTTCTTACCATACACTATTCTAATCAGAAAAATAATCTACTAAGTCTCTAAAAACCAGAAAAATTTCTAAACACATAATTCACCCCCCTCTTAGGTGCGCCTCTGACAGGATTTTGTTGAAAATGATAATGAATTTTATGTGTTTTGTTTAAATATAATGATGAATTTTATGAGTTTCGGTAAAAAAAATGGTATTGACATTTTAAGACATAAATAATTAAATTATTAATTTAAATTAAGTAAATGATGAAATTGGAGGACCACAAAGAGGGTGCAGTCTTTTTGCGTCACACTTCCTACATCATTGAGCTAGAAATTGGACTCTCCACATCTTCGTCTCGCAAGATTTCATATATTTTTTTTGAAAAACTAATTCTACGCTGCTATTTAATGTACTTCTATATCATATTCTAGTCAAATTATCTATTTTTACACATAACAACATTTCAATATTTTTAAGGGATATGGAGTTATTCATTTTTGAATTGAAAAACTTGAATTTTGAGTTTTCTAAAATTTAAATATACAGAAAAATCAACATGTAAATTATCTAGAACTAATTGGTTTTAGAGATAAATATTAGTTTCGACAAACTCAAATTTTGAGTTTTTTCAAATTAATAATAATTTCAAAAAAAGTAAAAATTTGAACTTGGGAGAAAAATGTGTTGCAAAAACACAATTTTGGTTTTCCAGATTAAATTATTTTTAAAAAATCAATTTTTGAATTAATATTTTTATTTAGGAAAACTAAAATATCTTCAATTTTTGAAAAATTATTTTATTTTTAAAAAAATTTAATCACAAACAAATGCAATTTAGACGTAGTCGGGAAAAAGTTAATTTTCAAATATTTATTTTTAATATATATTTCGAATAATTGTATTTTCATGTATTCTAAAAAAACTCAAGTATTGACTTTTCTAAAAAATCCCAAAAAATGTAAAATAATAAAAAGGGTAAAGTGGATTTTTTTTCTTTAAAAAACGTGGGGGTAAATGTACATTTTAAGGGGTGGAAGGATGTTTTGCTATTTATTGTGTGGCTATCTTTGGGCTTGGCCCATCGTCTTAATGAAACAATTTTGAAAAAAAAATTGAAACAAGAATTTTATTGATCCAAAAAGTTGACAAAATAAAAGAACAGCACTACTCATAAAATTAACCTGAAAATAGAGGAAGAAGGACTTGGAGGACAGTTATAGATATTCATGAAACGACGTCCAATAAAAAATGTCATGTGATTTTGTTAGAGATGAATTTAATCCCAACCATTTGTTTTTATTCAAAGGTTTATTTCTCTCTCATTCCTCATAGTAACTCACTCCTCTCACTTAATACAAGACTATTTTCTCTCTCTCTCTCTCTTTTCTTATATATATCTTTATATATAAGTTATGTATAGAATTTGTTTCTCTTAAAATAAAAACAATTTTGTAGTTTTTTATACTTCCATAATTTTAATTAAGTATTTGTTATTTTTGAGTTTTGAAACGGGTTTAAAAATCACATGCCCCGAAAATATTACTGAGTCGCGGATTAGGTCGCTCTCTCTTTAAGGCGTTTCGCAGTCCAAATTATGTATCAACCACGAAGTCATCAAGATAAAACAGATACACTCAGAGTTCCACTGCACCGTAGAGAACCGTTTTATAATTACACGCTCAGTATAGCGGTTAAAGTCACTCTCAAAGATTAAAGTCACTTATACTTTATTTACTTCACACATATTATTTATATTTTTTCTTTAGTAATATTAGGATATTTATTTATCTATTTGTTTTATTTTTTCCTATGGTAATGTATTTTTCCATTTGCTTATTCATCTTATGTTATTTTCAATATTCGTTTACTTTTACTTTTTTTCATACTATACCTACCGCATCCACATATATATTATCTACATATGATCCTAAATTTTGACACCACTTTTTTTTAGTTGAAACCTAGAACATTGTATTAAATTTTTTATTTATTATTATAGACGTTAATATTGTCAGTTTAAATTAGTAATTATTTTCTTTATCAGAATTTGAATTTCAGTTTTTTTACTCCTTCAATACATTCAATTATTTTAAACGAGATGAACTATCTTACCCCAGTTAATGTATTAACTTACATCAACTTCCTTAATTTATATTGATTGATTTTTATCAATGTTATGAGAATAATTAATAAAAAAAATGTGTATAGATAATCTAAAATGAGAGTGAGACTTCCTTACTAACCTCAGAATATATTGCATGGATAATAAGAAAACCCAACCATAATAGTGTACCAAAAAAACAATAACCAAATATGAAAATATGTTTGAATGAAAATAAAAAACATAAAAGAAATGTGTGGCTATATAAAATGAATTTGTTTCTACGCAGGCGTGCAGTTCAAATCTAATCACACTCAATTTCATCGTTGCTTTTACTTGTCATTCAATTCAAACTATAGTGTCCCACATTTTGTCTCCTTATCTCTTCCCACTATCTCTTTTCTCTTTTAATATTTCGCCAATTTCGTGGCCTCTATTTTTTTTGGAACAACCAAGTATCACGTACACAAACCTTTTCATTTGAGAAAAATCATTGACCATTACAACACACACAAAAATTTAATATTATTTAATTATTTGAAAAATAAATATGATTTAATTCTTTTAATTTTTTTCAGTTTTGTCACTGTTTAAATTTTATTTTCAAAATTGTGACACAGGAGAGTTTTCATGAGATTCATTTTACATTTTTTTGTCTTTTAAAACATTAGAGGTTCTCTCACGTCATATTACATATACTTCAATTATACTTTGGTTGATTTAAGTTTTTAAAATGTGATGTTAATTGTTAAAGTTAGATGTGTATGACTATAATTTTGAGGTGTGTTATTTTGACACATAAATTCAATACCGTATATTCCAACCCTGTATTTAGCACAAACATTTGGTGTTTTTTAATCTAAAGAGAGAAAATAACTCTAAAAAAATCAAAATTGTATTAATATACGGTATGCGATGTCAAATATTGAGTTAAAATATCATTTTTGTATAATTTTATATAGATAGTCCTTTTTTTCCTACTTCAATTACATTGGGGAAAAATGCAACAATGATTTCAAGGTGTTAGTTATTTGTGCTTTACATGTGTTTGTTTGATAATACTATATATACTATCTCCGTCTTAAAATAATTATCATATTTGATCATTTTATGTATAGTAAATTATGATAATTGAAGGAAAAAATAATAATTTAATTAAATTATTCTTATTAATCATTAATGTGTTCTAAATATCATAAATGCAAGAATGTGAAGGAATAATAAATTGAGTCTAATGTACATAGTATAGATTCTTCTTATAAGTGTGACAATTATTGTAGAACAAAGAAAGTATTATTTTATATTAAACGACTAAAAGTGATGTAGGAAGTGTTGCATCCAACACGATGGAGGAAGACTCTCTTATCGATCCTTATTAGCTCATATGATTAAGAGAATGAATCATGAAGAGTAAAATATCCACAATTTAATGTTGGAGCTCAATTTGGGGAAGTTATAGGGACAAAGCGTACAACTTTTGCCAATTTTAAAAAAATTATGAGAGGGCTATACGATCCATCTTGAGAGATAGATAAAAATGGGCAAAATTACTCAATATATAAGAGTTTTTCAATGTGAGATTTTAACAAATTTTAAATTTACACACTAACATATTCTACGTTTGGAGATGAATGGATTCTAGTTTTTTTTGTTCTTACGCAAGGATTTTGGTTTAGTTGGTTTTAATTTAATGAATTTATGGAGTATGGTTTAGTGAGTTTTGATTTTTAATTTTTTTTTTACTGGTTTTAGTGGTTTTTGTTTTACGGATTTTTATTGGTTGAGGATAGTTGAACTTTGACTCTGAGTTGGTGCTTTATTAATTAGTTGAATATTTTTTAAACATGATTAATAAAACGCACGTATATTTAATTGGTGGAGCTTATGCATCAAATTAAGGGATGAACCCCGAGTGAGCAATTGATCTGAACTTTGAATTTTGAAAGTACATTGATCATGCATATATCAAAGTCAAAATATGCGATACAAAATTAAAGTCACATCCTAATTTTATTCTTAACGTAGAGTCACAACGAAGTGGGAGCTTGGTGGCTACACGCGTGCATTCAAAAGGAATGTAATTATCATACAACTTTTATGTTATTATACCTTCACGATACACGTTATTCATCTATGTTTATGGATATTTAATTTAATCATTATGTTTAAATCTCCTCCAATAATTCTCCTCCGTAATAATACAATACAAAGACTTCTCTTTCTCATCCATTTATCTCGCATATACTCTATATTTTTAAAGCTTATATTTTATTTTCATTATCAACCAAAAAATCATATTTCTTTTTTTATTCAGATACAAAATCTCTCTTCTTCTCTTTTCTTTTTCTTTCTTTCTTCATAGTTTAAATTAAATTAATTGCAAGGTAGTTGTAATAGTCACTTTAAAATATATATAAATAACATCTTATACCTCTTATAATTATCTTTTTTTTTTTCATTTTATTAACATAATTTTATTTCTATTTTTCTCTCTTCTATATTTTATTATCATCTCTATTTTTTAATATAGTGCTATAGATTTGTGGAAATTTTGTTTTCACTCTTTAATTAATTAGTTAATGCGGATTAGTAACACGTCTCTCTCATAGTAAACTTTTCCATTCCATCAAGAATATTAGAAGATGGCTAAACCACAAAGCATTACCTTTTTAAAGAGAGGGGAAAAGGTCAAAGTATAGGAAAGAAAAAAATAGTAGATGAGAGAGAGAGTAATGAGTCAGCAGAACATTGAAACATGGAAAAAAAATTTGTCCCAATTAATTAGGTCCCTCTTTTGTGGCAAAACCATGTATAGAACCTTTGGAAATTTGGAATACCTACATTGTCTCTCCTTATCGTTGGGGTCATAATGAATATGCCAGTTTGGGTAAGGGACCCAACAAATAAAACTTATCCACATGCTTTTTGGATGAGCTTCTTTGCATGTTCATCTTTGATTTGTCAAATCTATGGTGGAAAATTATTAGTGTTTTTTAGAACCTTGAGGTCCTTGAAAGCTTGCACCTTTTTTGATAATAAAAACATTAGACGGTCTATTTTTTTATTTTATGAATTTGATTGATATTGATATGGTAATGGAAAGATTTGTGTCCTAGTTAATCAATTATAATTATTGCATTCTTTAAGATATTTAATTTTAATTATATTTATTTTAAAAGTTATAAAAATAATGATTTATAATTGATTAATTATATAATTCTTTAAAAAAATTGACTGAGGATTAAAAGTAATGTCTATATTTTTTTTATCAAATTTATATTTTTCTCATTAAGTGGTTGTACTTAAACATCATATCAAATTATGACTAATCCTAGTTGAATCGAATGAGTGTAAGTTCTATTTTTTAAATTTGAATTTGATATCTTAATTGATGAAAGAATTATATATGATTTATGTGTAAAACAAATTTATACCGTTAATGTATAAAAATGTGTGAATTGTTTTACATAGACGTCATTTCATTTCTAATGTTGTTGATTGATCAAATCACTACAACAAATTATATATTTTGCACCACTAGTACTTTAAATATTAAATTTTATTAAATTATGTTAGACAATTTGTATATTATCATTTATTTGAATACAACTTTGTTAATAATTTGTGTTATTATTTGCGTTATGTTTTCCTTGGTTCAATATGTGTATGTAATTAAATTGATTATATATACAATAATTTATTATTATAAAATAATGGCAAAATGTCAGATTTATGATTTGAATTAAAATAATAGAAAAATGAAAATTTATTTTACATATATGAATACAGTTTAAAATTGTTGTCTATAAGCTCCAGCAACATTTTATCAATGTTCTCATTGTATTGCTTTAAAACAACATTTATCAATCGTTGTCAGATATGACATCAATTAAAAAATGTTGCTTTAGGCGCGTTAAGAAATTGTTCCTTATTCCCATAGTTTACGCAACATTTATAAATAGTGTGCCCAAAAGTGTGAAAAAAATGTTCTCAAAGGTAATAGGCAACGCTCGCATATGAGACGCGCGAAAACTGTTGCCTATTCTCTTTGGCAACATTTTTCCATATTTTGACAACATTTTTCAAGTGTTGTTAAAAAGCAAAAATGTTGTAGTGTATGTTTATATCAAATTCCAATTTATTCATTAAAACTGATTTGTTATAATTTATTCATGTGATAGGTGAAATCAACAACACCACGATAACGTATTTTTTTATAACAAGAAATTTGGATCATATAATATTAATTAATGAATATATATTTTTAAAAATAATAAAATTAAATATTTAATATTTTTTATTCTTTATACAAATGTAGATAATTGGTTATTTCAAAAATCTTAGTATTTTTTAAGCACTCTTAACTCTTTATAAATAATAAAATTAACAAATAATTTAAAAAATAAAAATAGAAAATTCTTTTACAAATTTTAATGGTCCTTTTATCTTATAAAAACTTTTTTTTCTTTTCTAAAATTTGTGTTAATTGTTAACAACGAAATGTAGACCCATGAAGTAAACATTTATTTGTATTTTCAGAAACAATAAAAATATAAAATAAATTTTTTTATTTCTAAAAATACATCATCTTTAAGTAAAACTTTATTTTCTTTCCACCACAATTATTCACTTCATGATTATCATGTATAGGTGTACAAGATCCGATTTGTTCCGTAGATCCGTCTTGACCTGTAAGCATCTGATCCGATACCAAAAAATAAGTACAAGACAAGGTAGAAAAAAGAGCGGGTTCGAATTACCTCTCGGGTTATCCGTCGCGTCTCAAATTACTTTAACAACAAATGATTATTTTTTTTATTATTTTATGTTACTTTTGATTCACTCTCTCTAAAAAAAATTAGATCACTAACTTAATAATTTATAATTTGTAAAACAATATTATAAGTTACTACTATTTAATGAATTGACAAGTATTAATCATAAATGACTTATTACAAGTTTATTTACGTTTAATTGTTTTTTGTAAAAGAAAATTTAAAGATTACTATTTAACATTTTGTCTTAGACCAACCTGCTCTAGTTTTCATTTCATCTCATTCTTAATGAACCCACAATTCATTGGATTTAATCAGATTAGATCATATATTAAAACCGAATTAAGAACACACTAAATCCAACCTAATCCATCTTTATAGACTTCTAGTATCATATGTTCTTATTAACAACTAGAAATTAACATAAATTTAATATATATATATATATATATATATATATTTTCAGATAACACTATAAATTAGGATCAACGTGTAAATGTATGAAAAGGAAAATATCTTTTAACAAAGAAAAAAAAGAACAAGAGGAAAAGCAAAGCATCATGTGATATGCATTTTTATTTTGATAAATTAGCAGTGAAGATAAGTGAATCACTTATTTATGCACTTTGCTAGTTGCTTCGAGTAAAGCATATTGCTAGACACTAGAGATGGTGCATGAAAGCAGTAGCTTGCTACATTTGTCAGAGATAGACAATGAAATTTTCCAAATAGACAAAAAAAAGTGCTGGCTTTGTCAATTCCATATTCGTTCTGTTTGTGAATTCTATATGCTACAAAGTGTACTATACTTTTAATTAAATTTTTGAAGCTATACATACATGAATAGGAGAAAAGTTTAGTGTATGTGTTTAATATATATTTGATCTTGTAGTATGATTAATAAAATTACGGTGAACTATTTTGATTTTACAAAATTTATATTATGTAATTTTTAATTTATGTATTACAATTGGTCACCGTAATATTATCAATTTTTTCATATTTTTAAATAATTTTATCGTGAAATCAAATATACATTTAATTAATTTAATTGAAGGGTACTACCAATGAATCAGATTCCACTGTGTATATATCTTTCTCATCCAACTGCAATACATTCAGATTCTATCTATGTCACGTCTACACCAAGCTACAGCAAATGATAGCAATTGTTGCCTAGACAATTGGATTAGGATAGTGAAAATTTGTTAAAGCAAATTGTACTAGTTCTTTTTTCAGTGCCTTGAACTTGGATGCATGTACAAGCATATAAGTTCAATTAATTTGCATCTACTGTCATTCTTCATTCGTCATCATCAGTGTCACCTTTTGTTTTTTACAAGTGCTTCAACACTCACGCTCCATAGTGTTTTGTATACTATCTTGCTAAGAAGTCCGAACACTCATGTGACTAGCTATTACTCGGTGTCTGACATGCGTTAGTGATAAATATCTATACTTAAAGTGTAAACGAGTGGAACATATTCAAAAACTTAATTCAAACTTTTTTGACATATCAATAATTTGAACTTTACTAATTTATTTAAACCAGCGTAACTAAAAGTTTAAGTTTGTTTCATTAAAAGTTAATAAAGTTTGAGTTTGACTTGTTTTATTCATTTACATGTTTATTTTTTAAAACATTTTTCTTGAATAAAATAAAAAAATTCAAAAATTAATTTTAACAATATCAAGTTAAAATGCTAATATAATTAATTATTAAATTTGCATATAAAATAAAGGAATAGACTGAATTTGTGGATTATCAACATTTTAAAGATACATACTATTCTTAATATTTATACAACAACCATTCTCAATCTTCCAACGGTATTTAACAACTAACACTATTTAGGGAGACTAGATATAAGCATATCTACACACCTAAACACTATGAAGAGAACCGCGACCCCTAACTTGTTTAATAAGGTTAGTTAGATTCTAATTAGCACATAGAAAAACAATAGATAAAGGATTGTCTTGTCTCAATGCTCTACCTAAAACAATTGGGCCCACACTATCATCATTCATGAGAATCGTGTATTAAACATAATTTTTAAATTATCAAATACTAATTTCTTTTTTATAATATCTTAAGAGAACTCAAAGTGAATTATTAAGAGACCGTTCATTACACATACTCTCAGTAAATATGTGTGATAGATGGTCTAGAAAGATACACAACAAATAAAGTGTGAATGTAGACAATCTATTTTCAAGGCTCTATACTACTCCTTACTATAAAAAAGTATTGTATTTATTGGCTTCAAATATAAATAAATGTTAACTCATACATCAACCTTTAATAACATTGTTCCAAAAACATATTATCATTAATTTCTTAATATTGTGGGAGGTTATCTTATTAATTAGAGGTAAGTTAGTAATTCTATATTTTTTTTATGTGAAATCAATAAAATTAAATGTACTTACTTAACATTCTTAATAAACGTGAAAGTAATTTTTTTTCAAGCGTCATTAAAATGTTAGTTAAGGATTAAAAAAATAAAAAATTTGCACTAAAAAGAGTAAAATTTAAACTTTTTAAAAATTGAAGGTGCAATTTCAAATACATTTTTTAAAAAGTATTTCTTTTTTTTTTTTTTAATTTTTAACAAGTGCCTTAAACCATAAGAACTCTTGTTAGCATTTTTTATTTTTATTTATTTATAATAATTAAACGGCTAAAGGAGTATGTAAAGACGACCGATGTAGTAGTGTTTGATTTTGACTGAATCTGTTTTCCAAACCGATCCAAAATACTCCATTTAAAATAAAATATAAATAAAAATGGTAGTTGAAAAATTAATATATTTAATTAAAAATTGAAATCAAATATATCAATTTTTCAGTTACATTGTTCGATTGATCGTATGGCAATATTTTATTACAAGAATTAAGAACTTAGTTTTGTTGAAAATTAACTTGCTATGTAACATCATTTGTGAAATAACATTTCAAGATTTTGCCAATTACAAGCTAAAACAACAAATTCAAAGTATCAAATTAAAACCCATGAATAAGAAAGAGTGAAACCAAATCTTAAAATAAAAAATATAATGGTATTATAATAGTTAAAAATAAAATAAAATAAAGTGTAACATATATTGATTGAACATACATACTTGCAATTTTAGAATTCAAAATCCAATGTTGGAAGAGACATATTTAGATTTCAATATTTCAATATAAGACCGACTTAAATATTATGATTTGGTTTTTATTTTCGTATTGTATGGATTTAACTGAACCGATAACACTATAAGATAGTATAGTTTGTGACAATTATAAATAACTAGTAGTTTGGTTGATTAGAGCAAATCCCGAAAAGCCAAACAACAAACACGCCCTTAGTATATCAAAAAATCTAAATCAATCGTTTCAACCTCACAGAGACAGAGCACGCCTTGACCTACAGACCAAGTCCCACATTTTTTGTTTTATCCAAACATGGGCACTTCTATCCTCGATGCACTCAATGTCCGCGTAGAAGGCTCCGGCGACAAATACCTTGTCTTCGCTCACGGCTTCGGCACCGACCAATCAGCGTGGCAGCGCGTGCTCCCTTACTTCACTCGCCACTACAGCGTCATTCTCTATGACCTCGTTTGCGCCGGCAGCGTCAACCCTGATTACTTCGATTACCGCCGCTACACCGCCCTTGATGCTTACGTTGATGACCTCCTTAAGATCCTTGATTCCCTCCGTGTCACTCGCTGTGCTTACGTCGGTCACTCCATCTCCGCCATGATCGGAATGTTAGCTTCCATTCGCCGCCCTGAACTTTTCTCAAAACTCATCCTCATCGGTGCCTCCCCCAGGTGACATAACAATCATTACACAAATCAAATGATAATTACCACTCTCCTTCACATCAATTTATAATTTGTCAAAAAAATAATGAACAAATAATAGACTAACTAATTCAGTTAGTTAGTTATACCTGATTTGTAACCGAATCGATCATGATAGTTGTAACTGATTTGTAACATAGTTAGTTATGAGCTCTAACAAACATAAACAAATGAAATTGAGTATTTCGTGTTTGATTTTTGTTCAGATTCCTTAATGATGGAGAAAATTATCACGGTGGATTCGAACAAGGCGAAATTGAGCAAGTGTTTTCAGCAATGGAAGCGAACTACGAAGCGTGGGTGAACGGTTTCGCGCCGTTGGCGGTGGGCGCCGATGTACCAACGGCGGTTCGAGAATTTTCTAGAACGCTGTTCAATATGAGACCAGACATATCCCTTTTCGTGGCGAGGACGGTTTTCAACAGTGACCTGAGAGGGATTCTTGGATTGGTTAGTGTACCGTGTTGTATTATGCAGACGGCGAGGGACATGTCGGTTCCGGCAACGGTGGCGACGTACATGAAGGAGCATCTCGGCGGGAAAAGCACCGTGCAGTGGCTTGACACGGAGGGACACCTTCCTCACTTGAGTGCTCCTTCTTACTTGGCTCATCAACTAGAGATAGCACTTTCTCAGTAGCGCGTGGGGTTCAAATTTGCGTGTCGTCGCGTGGCTGTGGGGTTAACTCCGTTTTGCTGACAAAGCTACAGTGAGTCTAGTTTCATGCTCTAGAAGACATGTACGAAAGGTACCAAAAGTGGACACGTGTTGAATAACGAGTGGGTTTTGGTTGTTAAATTTGTGAGATTTTATTGTTGAGATAAGAATCTGCACGTGATGTCACGTGATGTGTGACCATTTTTAGGCTCTTTCTTTATTTATTGGTAATTTTGTAAAAGGAAACCAAGGAGAAAAAAACAAAGAAGTGTCTTGTTTCTTTTATGGTGATTTTTATCGTTATCGTCATGATTATTAGTTACTAGTTATAAAGGTCTCTTGTTTTTACTAGTTTATTCTTTGTGTTTTAAAATTTTAGCTACTATTTATTTTCAATTATTTGATGCGACTTTATATAACGTTTGTTTTTTGTATAGAGTATTTTTTTACGATGGCTTATCTGTAGAGGTGTATGTGGATTGAGTTGAGTCGGTTTTGACAAAATTCGATGTCCGACCCGATCGATTATCTTTAGGTTGAGTTAAGTTCTAAACCCGTATTTTTTTCGTTTAATCCGAACCGAACCGACCCGATTAAGAACGGGTTGGGTTGGTGGGTTATACATAAATAATAACATGTTTTTTATTTTATGGGAAAATATATTGAATGAAAATATATTTAATACTTAAATGTCTCAAAAACTATAAACTTTCAATCACATCATTCAATTCTTTAACAAAATCATCAACCTCTCACAAAAAAATACATTCAACAATCTTCAAATACATAAATAAATTCAACAACAGTATATCAATAAAATATAAAAATTCATCAATTCCAAGCAATGTCAACGTCAAGTACAAGCACTTAACAAGTTCCTCAAAGGCTGGAAGGAAATAATTGGGAATCTGCAAAAACAAATATTAATAATAAAAGTGAGGAGAAAACAGTTAGCATTGCTACTTGGTCCACCACATTACTTTCATCATTACACATAACCCACCAACCATTTTAGTTTACTAAGCTACCATAATTTTTTAATAGTAATGCTTCATTTATTTATAGTTAGAGTACTTACTATTTTCAAATAAAATACTAAATAAAAAGTGTTCAATAGATTTAAATATAAAAAATTTAAACTAAATTCATCATAAGCTTTTGTATAAGCATCATTTTTGTTCATAAATAGTATTTAACTCAAATGAATAGTATTTAACTAAAAAAATTTGTATTTAACAAATGTAAAAAATATAAACTACATTCATTATAAGCATAAGCTTTTCGTTCATACCTTTATGATGTAAACTATAATAAAATATAACATTTGAATAAATAGTATTTACTTAAAAATTAAATTACTCTTTTGAAAAAAACAATTTAAAAATTAAATACGAACTTTATGGGTAGGCATATATGAGATTACAAGGCCAAAACAAATTAAACGCTAAATTGCGAAAAAAATTAAGTATTTAGGCTAGACGCATAAACACATTGGATCAGCATTCATATAAAAATCAGTTATTAATAATATCTGAAACCCTATTGGACTATTGGGCTGCCAAACAAAATTTAAAAAAAAAATATAACTAGTTACCGGGTCGGGTCTACGGGTTCAAATTGTTAAACCCACTACCCGAACCAAATATAAGCGGTTTCAACGGGTTGGATTGGGTTGGACCCGAAAGTGACCGGATACAGATAAAAATCGAGTTGGGTTGGGTTGAGTGATCGAATTGGCGGGTCGACCCGCACCCATGTACACCCCTGTTAAGACAAACTCTCAAAATAAGTTTTGATGAAAATAAACAAAGATTAATTAAGAATATTAATTATGATTCTAAATGTTATGTTAATTTAATTTGTGCTCTTGAGTGTTTTTATTAAAGATAGGAACCAAGCAAAGCAAAGAAATAAGATCAAAAACAGTCATGATCATAAACTGTACAAAACAGAGAAAGATCAGCAGAATCAAGAATGATTGTCACAGCCACTTCACCAATCTTTCTCCAACACTTTTACATTGATTATGCCTTAATTCTTTATACCAATTTCATCAGTACATGGCAAGGAACAGATAGAAATCATTTTTACTCAAAACGGTTCTCGAATCACTAAGATAAATCTTCATGAATCTAAGCATATCAAAAAACGGACTGCAACTTTCTCCAGTCTGGAACTGTCAAGAAAGTTGAACAAAACTGAACTTCAAGATTGATTATAAGTCCTCAGATTGTCCAGAAGACTATCAGACCAGATTGATCATCTTTCTCCACCTATAATCAACGTTCTCCGTTTTTGAGAAGAACAATATCTGTTTCTGCAGAAGAAGACTTCTCATTTCTGCAGAAAAATATTCACTCCTTTCCAAACAGTTTTGGATCGAATTAAGTATCCAGATCGAAGCCCAATTATCATCAAGTATTATCAAAGCTTAATGGGTCAGCACAGCGCGCAGGAAGTATGTTTGAAATTAAGCAAAACAGCCCAAAACAGAAAGCCCAAAACTGTCACATGAATGGTGCACTTTCTCAACAGATTCCTTGCTTCTGTCAGAAGGAAAACAGAGCACTACCAACAGCTCTTTCTGACCAGAATTAATTGCTCAAAAACGTCTATAAAAGGAAGGCAAATTGGCAAGCATCATTCAGAACTTCAAGTGCCAAGTATTCTCATTAAATCACATTCATTTGCATTCTTGAAGCTATCTCATTCACAAAAGAAATCAGGCTGAAATCGTTTCATACTTATAGATCATTTTTACTGAGTTCTTAATTCTGATTTCATTCTCAAACAAGAGTTGAGCATAATCAGTTTCAACCAATTCTTTAAATCAGTATTGTAAACTCATAACTATAAGGATTGTTTATAGTTTGAGGTTGATTAAAAGAGTTAACTGTAAAAACCTAGCAGATTAGTTAGGTGACTTGATTGAATCTTTTCTGGGTGGGAAGGAAGTGTAGTTACAGATCAAGGTTGATCTTTAACTGTGTTACCAAAAGATTGTTCTCCGTTCCTTGAACACTTAGTGAAAATCTCACAGTTGTGAGGACTGGACGTAGCCCACGATTGGGTGAACCAGGATATATCTTTGTGTGATATCTCTTCCTTATCTCTATTTACATTCAGTTATTATTATTGTCTAAATTAAATAGAGAAACTAAAAACTGTGATTTTTACTAATCAAGAACGTTCTGCGTTTTCTGTTTTAAAAACCAAGAACATTATCCGTTTCTGTTTTCATAACCAAGATCTTCTTGAGTTGTTTTTTCTTAAGTTTTTAACAGAAAATTTTAAATAGGCAAGATTACAATTCAAACCCCCTTCCTTGTAACTTGACATTGCTACTTCAACCCCTACTTATCTGCTTAAAATATCTAAGTTTTGGATTTTGCAACAGAAAATATAAAGGGGCTCAAAATATCTCGGTAACAAAAAAATCACGCTGTTATTTCATTTTCTTTGTTTTGTGTTCAAATTAAATTATTTTCTTTTTGGAAATTTATATATTTATTTAAATTATATTTGGAAGATAAATGCTAATATTTTATCTATTTATTTTTTATATGTATAGTTTCTGCATAATATTATGTATTTAAATATAATATTAGCCATAAATTTTTTTAAAGTAATTACTAAGGCCAAAAAAGAGATAATTAGTATTATCTTGATCTATCCTTAAAATTTTTTTTAAAAAAATTTTAATAAAATTTCTTTCAAGTGTTTAACAAAAAATTAAGTAGATCAACATGTCTTTTTTGAATCAGTTGTGTTATTTAAATATAAAAATGTGTGTTGACGAGTATTGAAGAGACAATTAAGTTAAGAAAGAAATAAAAATAATGAAAGAATGATGGAAGAGAAGGAATCTAAATCTATACATATACAATGTTGAGAGTTTATTTTTGTGTTCAAAAATTATTTCTGGTTTTGAATTGGGTGCCATAGAATTTCTTGAATATCAATATATTTCTCTTCCAAAAATTTTACGGACACCCCAATATTTACACTATACCTTGGGGGTTTGGAAGCCATTTTATGATGTTTGTATGGAAAGGTTTAGACAGAAAAAGTAAAATAATAAAAGTAAAGTGTGGTGTATGCTCCCATTTAATTTGAAAGATTAATCAATGCAATTGAATAAAAATATCTAGTTCATACTAGAAAAAATTCACCCACTATTATTTGTGACTTAATTTTTTTAAGTCTCTATTTAACTTGAATAACAATTAAAAGGATATCCTAATAATTAAATTATTATCCCTTTTCTCTGGCTAAATAACCTATAAAAGGTAAAACAGTAGTAGGGACTATTAGATTATATAAATTATGAGTCCATTTGTTTAAGGATTAAAAATGATTTTTATGAAAATTTATTTAAAAATAGTAGAAGTTTTTTAGATTCATTTGTTACCAACTAAAAAAATAATTTTGATATTTAATAACGTAGATATTTATTATTAGAGATTTTAACATGATAAAAATTATATTTCTTTAAAAAAAGATGCATTTCAAAAATGATTTTTATGAAGAGCTTTTCAAAGTAGCTTTTTATTTTAATCAAATTTTGAAATTTTAATATCCAAAAAAAGTTATAGAAAATAGATGAAAAACTTAAGATCATATTTTAAGATAAACTATTAAAACCAATTTTTCATTTAAAATTTTATTTAAAAAAAATATTACAACAAAAAATAAAATATTATAAAAATCATTTTAAAAAACACCTTAAAGAAACGGGCCATTTATCTCTGAATCACAAGAAATGAATAGCATAAACTTTCCATTCTACCTTTCAAGAGCACTATTTAAATTTCATATAAATAGCTTTCAAGTTAAAAAAAAATTATATAATTTTTAATACTACAAGTTTATATAATATATTTCCTCAAAACCTAAAGTTCTTGGATTTGTTATTAGCTGTAAGGAATTCAAGTCCCTTTTATGCAGTAATGCGAGAGGTCGAATATAAAGAACCTAAATAATTGGTCAAACACCACTTAATGCCAATTGACAGAATCAAGTTCATCTTTAATTGAATTTCCTTAAGCAGTAATGTTATACATTTAATTTTATTTAATTATTACTTTATTTTGACTAAGTTATTTTAATTATTACTGTGAGTAGAAGTAGTTGTTATGAGTTATTAAGATATTTAATCACACTTTTTAAGTGGGTATCGAATGCTTGTCGTGCTTGAGAATCTGATTTTACATAGTTGATCTTTGAATAAATGCTGGTTTTCCTAATTAAGCATTTCGATTTTTCGTTTTTGATATTTTGTCCATTTCACTGTTAACCTCCAAAATGAGCCAGGTTCATTATTTAGATCCAATTTGGGCTTCTTATAATTATTCTGATAATCGACCATAGCACTTTATTTTAAAACTAAAAAATATGAAAAAGAGGCCTATAATGTGTTGTTGGGTTTGTCAAAGAAAACCCATAAGATATTGGACCCCATTGGGGACATTCAATTTTAAAAGAATTGGGGGTCTTGTCTATCCATGCAATAAAAATTGTGAATTTTGCATCCTATGTTCTAAAAGTTCACAATTTTTTTTTTCTTTCAAAATCTCTATTTGGACAATATTTATTTTGGATTAGTCAATTTAGACGCATTATATATATACATGTTATTTAGAGATCTTCTTTCTCACTTCGTTTTTCTCAAAAACAAAAAACTCTAAAATCACAAACTCTCAAAACTCTACTACAATACTTTATTTGTCTCAAATTGTATGCCATTATAAAATAATTTGTGTGTCACAAATTATATGTCATTTTACAATACTAATAAACCATAAATACTTATGTTTCTATTATGGTCTTTACAATTTATTAATCTATCTTTTTCCAATTCTTTTAATTTGTATTTCACATACTATTAATGAAGGATATTTTTGTAAAGTAACTTATAATTTTTCTTTTTCATAGAACATTAACTATATTTCTTAATTTGTGTAAAATTGTCAAAGTGACATACAAATTAGATCGAAAGAAGTATTTGTTTTTCCATCAAAATTACCTCCAAAGCATCAAATAAGTATTTGTTTTTCCATCAAAATTAACTCCAAAGCATCACATTTGGCAAGTTTTAAAGTCATAAAGTCATTGTTTCCCCTAATTTTACTTTTCATTTAGCACTTTTTCTCTAAATGGTAGTATCATATTAGCTGATCTTGACGTTACGTTGATTTTTTTACTTGGTTTTATGTTTTAGTATATATAAAATTATTAGAGTTTTTTCCTTCTGCTTTTTTCAATGATGAAGGAAGATCCTGTACAACGGATCCTTCATACTTGAAATGATATAATTGTTATGAGAAAAGTGAGTTAATGTAGTAATGACACAATCTAGATTGGTCAATCATAACAATTTTTGCATGTCTATTTTGGTTTATCCAAACGATACTAATAAAATGTTTTAAATAAATTCATGCGAAAAAACATTGAGAAGGGATTTGGAGTCACATTACCTTTGCTTTCAACAAAAAACATATTATAAATAGAGTCAATGTATGATAGAATTGAGTAATTAGACACAAATTTCATAAACTAAGAGTTATGATTAAAGTGTTCTTGAGTGAGAGGGTTGAAGAAGATGAAGAGTTTCAAATATATAATTATAGATATTGTAACATCTAGATCGACAAATTTGGACAAATCACGTCCAAATTGGTTAATCTAAAAAGGGTAAATTTATAAAAGAAAAAAATTGGTGGCTTTTGAGAACATAGGTGTAGGAGAAGAAATTTCCATAAAAACTAATTGAAATACAAGTTTAAACAAAATTGATCCAATGCTTACTCATACCTAAAGCAAGTTGATCCAATGCATTCCCCATGATTTGGCTTGAGTTTAAAGATTATACAATGATTCAAAAGATAAAAAAAGACCATTTAATGATAGTAAATTTATCGCATATTTCTAGTGCTATTTGAGATAATAGATTTCTGTAGAGATATTTACATAATTAATCAACCTAATAAAGTGAGATCATAATGTGAAAATGAGTAAATAGGGGTGGACAAAAAGTCAACCTGCTCCGTTTTGATCTACCATACCATTGCCCTATCCAAAGCGAGATAGAGTGAATCAACTTAGATAGATAAAAACTCCCGTTGCACTATCTCTAGATGGGTTGGCCGGCTAACGAATTGACCAATCAATAACAACCAATTAAAAACAAAGTGTCAAGAAAAAATATGTGATTTATGAGATTTTTGGGGTTACGAGGTACAAATTAAGGGGTATATGGAGTAAAATATTATCTTTTAAATAATTTGGCTTATGTATCCTACTTTTAGCTCTTTCAGATGACGACTATCATAACTCTCTCACACTCTATCAAATCATGTGTAATGATCTAAATATAATATATTCAATCTCAAGATTCGTTAGGTATTTTAAATGATGAGTCACTAATTTTTAAAATAATTTAGATATATTTATTGTAGCGAATCATCGATTGATTTATTAAAATATGTCAACACTATACATAAATAAAAATTGGTGATTGTATTAATTACCAAAATTGAATGAAGAAAGTAATTTTAAAATAGCATAATCTTAATTAATAGTGTCTTTTAGTACATTTTCTCGTCATGTATGTATGGCCGATTCATAGTCCGTGCAAGTTAAGTTATCCACAGAAGACCCTAAAATTTTAACCGCCTAAAATATCAATTATATATTGTTAATATTTATAAAATTATTAAATGTCTTGTAATAGTTGAGTGACACAATATAATGCATGTAGTTTTGGATCGATTCCCAAAAATTGTATTTTTCTGCGTAATATTAATTTTTTAAAATAATTTTTAGTATCATTTCTTATTAGAGATTGAAATTTTAAAATTAAAAGATAAACTCTTAAATTATTTAAGACGACTATCTATATATGATACCACAAAAAAGTGAAACAATAATGCTTTAAAAGCACTCAAGTGGCATGATTAAGTTCACACACTAGCAACATTTTTGCTGTTCTCTTAAGTTCCACGTTGCAATCAAGGTGGGATGTACTTTTTCCAAAAAAAAAAAAAAAAGACAAGGTGGGATGTTGAATTTCTTTTCTAATAATGTCTTCATGCCAAATGTAATTGTACCCCGCATAATCATGCTGCTTCAATTACTGCATGTGCCGATAGATTCCGCGACTTTCGTTTTAGTTTCTTCTTTTATTTTTATTTTAATAAATTTAACTTGAAAGAATGGTATCTCATATATAAATAATTTTAAGATTTATTAAATACTTATAAATAAATAAAATGAAACCTGCAATCTATCGATCTAATATTTACCTTTTTATTATTGAATCAAATCATTGAAATTTTAATTTGTTATTTTATTACGTGGGTCTATATATGTATATATTTTATAAAATATGTGGGTCAGTGGTAAAACAATATCATATTATAGGATATTACAAACAAAAAAGAATATCAGAATATAGACGTAAATTTGAATCAACAAAATTTGACTTGTTTTGTGACGTTTCTTGATCAAGCACGTGGTAAATATGTTTTTTTTTCTTCACTTAAAAGCAATATTTATTTATTTATATTAAAAAAAATATCAATAAATTTAATAGAAAAACAAAAGGATAATTTGTAAGTAAACTTATAATATTTAAATTAATAACATAAAATTCAAATGATCGAAATATCCATCTCTCCAAATTCACAATATTAATAATAGTGAAATTATTGATTGAATTTATGTAATTCAGATCTAAATTAATATATTAATATGAATAAAATAAACAACACAATTAAATAAAAAACCCATATAATATCGCATTTAATTAGTGAAATAATAAAATAAAAAATCTGATAAAG
Organism: Cicer yamashitae; assembly: GCA_037974755.1. Taxonomy (NCBI): domain Eukaryota; kingdom Viridiplantae; phylum Streptophyta; class Magnoliopsida; order Fabales; family Fabaceae; genus Cicer; species Cicer yamashitae. The sequence continues at coordinate 51,558,911 of JBBPBQ010020324.1, read as the reverse complement.
GAAAATAAGGTAGAGAGTATGATTTCTGAAAGAAAAAAAAAAGGTCCAAATCACGTATCTTCTACTATTAAAATGAAGAAGAAAGAGGAGGGGAAAGAAAAGCAATTTTAGTTTTCATATTTGAAGTAAGTCAATTTCGGTGGCTGAGTTTCTCTGATTGGCCATGATTAATTTTGAAAGCTTTGGCAGCAATAAGTATGAAGTACTCGTCTCTTTCTTTTTCATCTTGATTATAAAAGAGGGTAATTTATTTTATTTATTTATTTTTTTTTAATTTTGAAATTAGTCATTTACATTGTTTTTCTTTTATTTTTCTATATAAATAAGCGATTTCTATATATATATATATATATATTTTTGTGTTTTTTTCACTATTTCGTCTATTAAATACGACATTGTTTTACTTTTTTTTTTCAATGTAGTATTTATTTTGTTTAGATTGATAGATTAATTTCGATCTAAATTAAACAAATTCAATCAATGATTTCAGCATCATCAATGTTGTAGAATTGGAGACATAAGTATTTCAGTCACTTTAATTTTATCAAATTTGTAAGTATTTTGCTGTTTTATACTATTAATTTGAGTGCTATGAGTTTGTTCGTAAATTCATTAATTTTATTTTTAACGTATTGATATTATTTTCGATCGATGTACTCTTTTAATATAAATGTGAATATTGTTTTAAGTAAAGAAAAAAGTTTGATGTAGAAAATTCAAAGAATATTGTTTTAAGTAAAGAAAAAAGTTTGATGTAGAAAATTCAAAGACGGTCCATAAGAAAATACAATATGTATGATTTATACTCTTATATAAGGGAATTTTTTTGTTTTGTTTTAAATTTAAACTTAATTCAACATCTTAATTATAGACAACTATTTAACAACACAATATTTC
>JBBPBQ010020324.1:51469995-51557780 GCA_037974755.1 Cicer yamashitae | reverse complement strand
TTTAACATAAAAGTTAAACATTACTAATAATTTAACGATTGTAATTAATTAATAGTGCAAAAACTCTTTACATTGATAATTGATAATGCATGTAAATTAAATTAAATTAAATTCAAATATAAAAACATATAACATGATTATGAACACTAAAAATTTAAATAAATGAAAAATGAGAATAGTCATTTTTATGATTGTTTTATTCATTTTTCAATAACAAAAGAGAAAGAGATAATTATTTTTATTGATATCAAAAAGTAAAAAATTCATTTGATATTTTCTTATAACGTATATTTATACTTCCAAAAATAAAATGTTAATATATATGTATAATTATTTAATGCTACAAAGTTTTATATATAATATCTCTATTACTCAATTTCTGAATCCGTTTATGCCTATAATTTTTCAATTCCTTGCAAATTAGCTAAGAAATCACGAAAAAGAGTGCTTCTTATTTTATTTCCATGACTACCCTTTTCTTTTTGTTTATTCTGCTCCTTATTTCTACACACAAATGTTTCTTCTTTGCACTGCAAGAGGGAAGAGAACAAGATGGCACATGGCGACTATGCCATCCCCAAAGGTTGCATGTCCAACAAAAAATTGAAACATAACAGTTGTCTTGAAGCCTTCAATATATTATGTTGTTTACAAAAAAACACACATGGCGGTGGAGATCATGTGTGGGTCGGGAAAAGAATAAAATCGTGTGGGTGGAAAACCTTGCATTAATAATCATTTAAATTAATTGAGTAGTTTATTTAATTATTAATTAAACAAATAAATAAAATGAATTAAGAAATAAATTATTAAGATATTTTAATTGCTGAATGAAATATAAATTAAAAATTAAATGATTTTGAGAGAAAATGAATTTAAAATATATAAAATTGTTTATTATTATTGTATACTAATTTTCTGTCATTTCAAAAATTGTAATAATTTTCTCTTCTTACATTCTATTTAACCAAATAAGAGAATAAAGTAATTAAACATATTTCTTTTTCTTCTATTTTTTTTAGTTTATTTTTTCTTATATAAAACAGTACTTAAATTCTATTTTATTTTTGATTTTATTTTTCTGACAACCAAACAAAGCCTAAAAAAATGGAAATATATTTAATACCAAAAGAAGGAAAATTCTTGCACCCTTAAAATTAAGTGGGAGAGATGTAAGGAAAACAGAGATAAAATATAAGATAAGATTTATTTTATTTTATTTTATAAATGGAAGATAAGATTTGTGATTTGATAAGATAGAAAGAAAGGGGTGGAATAACATTCACAACGATTTTTTTAAAAAAGATACTAAGTATAATTCAATATATAATTACATTAATATGTAAAAATTCGAAATTCGAATCTAAAATTCTTCACTTCTTTACACTTACAGTATGACTCTAACCACCAAATTATTTGATAAAAAGAGAATATCATACACAAAAATAGATAAAAGAGATATGAAGTTAAGAAAATGAGGATTCTATAATAAATGAATCATGTTTCTTTTTGTTATATACTAAATTTGTGCAATATTATTTTGTTACATACTATATTTATTTTTCTTATCATATGACTTACGATAATCCTTCCTAAGATTTTGATTGTCATGTATACATTAAGATAAAAATGTCTTATTAATAATTTTGATTACTATCTTTTTCACACTTTTTGCTATAAAATCATTAATAAATCAAATTAAGATTATTTAATAAATTTTGTGATACGGTAGATCATAAATACTCCATCTGAAATGGATTATAAGCAAAAATAAATCAAATTACACATTAAAGAGCAATATAAATAAAAAAAATTAAGTCTATTGTCTAAATTACTCTTAATGGTTAATAAATTGAGTCATTGAAAATGTTAGTTTAGAGATTTTATTATTAAATAAGATAGAAGTTATTGATTTTTATTTATACTTCATTCTAGAGGGAGTAAAGTTTTAACAATTTCAATTTGAAAAATTTCTCTCCATAGATGCAACAATAACATAGATAGTTAAGAATATTCTAAAATTTATGCATGGATTAGAAAATTAATTAAATGTACTCAATTAACTTGGATAGTTAAATGTACCTACAAACACACTTTGATGTCAAAGTAAGGCAAGGAGTAAGCAAAATACAAGTATAGTGAGTAACGAGTAATGTGTGTGATACATGGAGGCGAGTTTTCTATTATAGTGTGGTTGAACTCCATTCTATTGCTATAATTGCTAAGGGAGTTGTTGAGGTCATAGCAAAATTGTTGTTTGGCTAGAACGTTACAACATATTGAGATAGGTGATAAGCCTTATCTGGTATTATTGTGATCCACGATGCATGGGATGTGAGGAGTGCATCGGCGCTTCTAAAATCATTGCTCTTAGAGACACGCGACTCATGGGATGGCGTCGATAATCTGGCACCAAGGTTCTCACGTGAGGCCTTTAATAGATTGGACCACTATGTCGGGTCCGCTTGCTCCATTTGTATTGAGATCTAACTTAAGTTGATTCATATTATATTTGAGTTGGATCTTTTACACTCATACCATTACATAAATGTTATATCTCTCAACGACCCTAAACCTCAACTATCAATAGTAGTGTTGTGATACCAATAAGGTACATAACTTTTTTCCTACAATCTTACCTCCTTCTCATTAGTCTTCATCAATTTTTGTTTTTGAACATTTTGTTAATAGTTTTATTTAAAGTTTCATTTGATTTTATTTAGTTTTATAGTTAGTTTAATAAAAATAGGAATCTAAATTTTCTTAGAGCATCTTCTGTTACTATTCCTATCTAATCAGATAAATTCTCAGAGTATTTTCTTTCTATTTTGATGCTACAGGTTAATTACATTGAAAAACAGACGCTTTGTAAGTTATAAAGAATTAATACTAACACAAAGGGATCTCAAAGTGCAAAATTTCCTTTTATTTAGAGCCTGAGCGCAACAAGGAAGTGTCCGGGTGCATTGTGCCAATCATTGCGATGCACTCAATCACTTATTAACTTGAGGATCAAAGTATCTACATATACGACCATCCTTATTCTAGGAGACGAAGTGCTTTCCTATGAACATCACACAATCCAACCATTAATAGTTTTAAGTACACTATGAATCGGAACACGTTTTTCCTAAAGACAAGTCACTACACTCCAATGATGCAAAAATTAAAAACACGTTCTTGAGGATATCAGTAATATTAGGAAAGAGTTAATATCTTTATTTTTCAAAAGAAATAGAGTTTTATTTATGAGTGATATACACAAATAAGATCTTAACCAAAAAATCGTAAAAAACGGATCTATATATCACATTTTGTCTATTTCTATCTAAATAAATTCTACCATATTTTTTAGAAATAGAGAAGATTTGAACTCATTGAGAACATAGTGCTCTAAAATCGGAATCAACCAATTTTTATTGATATCGAAAAATAAATAAGTTAATTTTCAAAATTACCCTTAAAATATTATGTAAATATAAATGCATTAATTATGACATTGAAAATAGGAGTAAAAAAATTTAAATTAAATGAAAGGTGTTATGAAAAAAAATAATAATATAATAAAAATTATTAAAAGTTGCTTATATTTTGATTACTAATTTTTTTTTTTGCTTATATTCAAAATAGGATGGAGTACAATACACCGTTATGCTAAACTGTTTTACTTCGTTTTACTACTTTCATATCTATAATCTTAAGATATGTACATTAAAAAATGTTTCTAAACAACTATTTTCTAATAATTCAATCTCGTCATCTACATTGTCAAAGTCTTACACGTCGACTATACCATATTTTAAGGAATGACTATGCATATCACAGAGTTAGTCTACAAACAGAATTAGTCCATTTGGTCAAAGTTAGTCACAAAGTTATACCATATCAAACTTTTAAATTAAATTTAAAAATTTAAAAGAAAATATTTGTTTCTCCATTTGGTCACTATTTTCTTTTTATGGATTTTGATCACTATTATAAATAATAAAAACTATTATAAGTAAAATTCAACTATTTTTAAATTATTTAATGCTATTATTTTTAATATATCATTTATTTTATTCAAAATATTTGATATTAATAATTAAGTGTTTGACATTAAAAATAAACAATTTAATAAATTTAACATATATTTTACACGTAATTTAAAAAATTAATTGCATTTAACTAAATTTCTTAATAAATACTTAAAATCGGATAAGAAAATTAAACTATTTAATTTAACTATTTTATTTATATTTTGGAGTACAAAACAAAAGAAAGGTGCAAACGACATTGCACTACTAAAGTCTTTACTCCCAACCCACTTTCATTTCAATTCTTGTTGTCTTATTCATTGTTCTCTTTCGCGCCATTCATGTGTACAATGGACACCACACCTTTCAAAACCATCATTTTCTCTCTACTCCACCCATTTTTTATGCAACTTTAAAATATCCTTCAATTTCTTCGATTATAAAATTAATTTTTTAAAACAAATATCTGCCAATGATTCGTCTCCAATATGGAAATATCTTCTCACTTGGCAAATATCAAAACATTTTTTGTTGGTTCTCTCTGTTTCGATGGTGGCTCCCAATTCACATATCTTACCTAATTAAGTACTATAAAAATAAAAATACTTCGTCCCTTATTTGTCATAAAGCCTTTTTATATAGAACTTGTCATAAGCCTAAAAGCATAATTTCGAATTGCATACACTCTTGTAATGGTTTCAAGAGTCATAGTTGCGTTCGTGTCACATTTACATATGGCAGTCGGAGTGGAACTACATTTACATGTAAATTACACTAATTGATAATTAAACTGTGATCCACAATAGCAATTTAAAATTATATCCCCCAAAAGAAAACCGTTTATGTTTTAGTGCTGCGCTTTATTATCGTGTTAATATTCTAAATTAAAAACAAAATATAAAGTTAGTACCCCATTTTTTTGGGGTCAATTAGTACTAAATTTATAACGGTGATATAAGCTTTCAAAACAACGGTGATATAAGAACATTCATAATAGTAGTAGGGCCCAAAGGAGATATTATCAATCATCACACTCAGTTCATAAATTGAAAAGGAAAAAGAAAACCAGAAGCATTTTATTCTTTTTTGTTGATATAATATAAAGTAATTATTCTTTAAAGCCCGAACAAGCAACCAAACTCAAACTCGTATCATTTACACCACAAATTTTTACAAAGCTTCTCTGTTAAAGAAGATATTTACAAAGTTGATCTCTCTGTCTCTCTTTGAAGACCAATTCATTGTAATAGCCGTTGTGTTTACACCTAAACACGCACGTGTGGGATTGGCACCTAGCACCATAATTGGCGGGGTTTATGCTATCATAATTTCTGATGTACTACGTGTAGATCTTGGTTGCCGCAGAAGCTCAATTAGTTTCTCAGCCTGAACCCCACAAAAACATACAAGCAGAATTAAAAAATAATAAAACAAAGTGAAAGATCAAATAATGTGATTTCTAAATATCAATTATAGTCAATTCTAAAAAAGAAATTATTGTCCAAACATGTGGCACTACAGAAAACAAAGACACCACACAAGCCGCATGATAGGCACCCACGACATAATAAATGGTTGTTAAAATTAAAATAATGCTAAACCCAACCAAGAGGAATATTCAGGATTTTATCAAATATACATGATAATGCGGGTTTGTCGTATGAACGAGCAGTTTTATTTTAATTAGACACAGAGCAAAATTTGCGGTGGGTGGAATTCGACTCTGCAAGGGCACTTACGTGGCACTTCACGTTCTTCCATCAATGCAGAGTAAATAAGTTACTGTCTTTTGATCATCACTCAATTTATTCCTTAAGTTTTTTGAAATAGTGAAAGTAGTCTATGAATTTGTTAAGTATCATTCACTTTCACTCTACAGTTAATTTCAGACACTATCTGATCCAAATTGTACCTAAAATGACTGCCGGTTTCATTGATTGAAGAAATGTTTAGATTCTGAAGTGATCGTTGCAAACACCTCAATGTTAAGTAAGAATTAGATTCGAGAAGTAAGAGATATAAGATGAAAAAAGAGTGTATACTTTCTCTGATGTCGGAGGTACTATATATATATATATAAATATGAGTCCTAATGGAGAGAGAGACAACGGAGGGACAACCACAATATGACCATTATTATAGACAGATTCAACGAAATACAATGTTTTAATACAATGTTTTAAAGCTGTAATGGCTAAGTTCAATCGTTAGAGTGTGTAACCCTAACTATCTATGATTGATCAGTATTTTGGATTCGATCGACGTGAAAAGTTGGATTACGACCGGAACACTATCCGCAATAATTTGCGATATTAAAAGATTGTGTTGTTGTCTACTTGGTTTAAATCAGCTCTAAAACAGAGGTGATTTGAAACTCTAGTAAATTACCAAATCATTGTTTAACATCACATGCCATGAACTAGCTATTTATGTAAATAAAAGTGATAATTGAAAAATCTTTTACTTATATTTCATTTTAAAATAACCATGAAGTTAGCTTGAACCAACATATAATAAATTTAAGGAAACATCCAAAGATTAAATAATTGAATTATGGCTACAAGTTTAGGGCGAAGGTGCATTTTCACTGACCACATCAAAACATAAATTGGTAATGAATAAACAAACAAATAAATCGAACTGTGCCACGTCAGCTACCGCAAGTAGAGGAAGTAGTGTCGTTGAAGTTGAATAATACTATTAATATTAATAATATTTAATTATTATAATAACTTTTTTTGACAAATAATAATAACAATAAATTAATAATTGAAGAAAAAAAAATTAATATACCTTTTGTTTTGCGCGATTGGTACCGGACTGCGTCAAAGCAACCAAAGGAGGAATCGCACCTTCACGGGCCACCATGGTTCGATATGCCACGCTATCCTCACAAATCTGTAACAGAATAACTGCCGCTATTTCTTTCTGTCTCTGCGATCCAACCTCAACGATCTCCACCAACACCGGTACGCCACCTTCTTCCACCAGCGCCGCCTTCGCCTCCGGCACCGACGCCAACACACTCACGACGTACGCCGATTTATCCACCATATTTGATTCAAAATCCGCCATCAACTCAACCAAAACCTTCATGATTCCCGCTTTAACGGCTCTCATCTTGTTTTCCTTCACTGAGCACAGCGAGTAGAGCGCCGTCGACGCGTCTTTCTTTGCGCGGATTCCGCCTGTTTCTAGAAGGTTCACTAGTAACGGAATGGCGCCGGACCTTCCAATTGCCGCCTTGTTCTCTTCCACCTGCGAGAGACGAAGCAGCGCACACGCGGCGTTCTCCTTCGCCGTCGAAGTTCCTGAGTTTAAGGCTCTAACTAGAGGCTTAATCGCTCCAGAAGAAGCTATTAGCTCTTTATTCTCGTCGCATAAAGAGAGATTCAAAATCGCGGTGACGCCGTATTCTTGAAGTTGAAGGTCTTGCGAAGAAACGAGTGAAATTAATGGTTTAATTGCGCCGGCTTTTGCTATTCTGATTCGATTTTCTGGTTTATTTTTAGCGAGTAATCGAATTTCCATGGCGGCTTGTTTCTGGTCTTCGATTGAAGAAGAGTGAAGATCGGAAACAAGTTGAAGGATGAAATCATCGGAATTTTCGGAAGCACAGGAGATGAGGAGTCGTCGGGATTGTGAAGAAGTGGTGGCGAATTCGCCGGATCTATCGCTGTTACAGTCGCTGAAAGCGGAAGAAGTGGAATCGTCGTTGATGGTGAATTCGTTAAAACTGCGTCCCATGTAAGTGTAACTCTCGGTTCCCATAACTGTAACGGTGTTAGGTTAGGAATTAGGTTCCGAAGCTATGGTTCGGAGCGAGGGTGTGAAGACGAGAAGAATGAAGGATGCGAAAGGCGAAAATATATATACTGGATGGAGAGAGATAACAATTTTTACATGTGTATCCAAGCCTTGGGCTGTGGAGATGACACGTGTAAATAAGGATTACTTAATACTGACTGTACCAAATTCCAAACCCACAAGCACGTGCGAGAGCTCTCCCTTTAAACGCGTGCGTTGAAAGATCGCTAATCGATGAAGCGTTCTCTACTTTTTTTAGAAAACTTTGACAAAGTACTCGTATTTTTTTTTTTATTATTATTATTATTAATTTATGAATTAGTTAAATAAATTAAGAGTATTTTTTATGGTATATTTAAAAATTAATATATTTTGATATTATTAAATTAAATTATTAATAGTTAAATGATATGTCATTTATGAATGAATTTAATTATATTTTACATTTAATACTACTAAATTTTTAAATTTTATCTTTTAAAACTATTTTAAAATTATCTTTTAAAACTTTATTTTCAATTATAAAATTAATTAATTTAATTACTATTGTTAAAATTGAATAAATAATTAAATATACTAAAACTCTTAATTTAATCAATTCTAATAAATAATATAGTAATACCCACGTAAATAAATTAGAGAAAATTATTTATCAAAATATTCGTAGTATTGAATTCTAATAAATATTTAAGCAAATAATTTTTTAATAAAAAATCACAATAAATTGAGCTTAATGTAAGTTAAACTATAAACAAGATTCCTTACTTTGCAATGGATACAAGAGTTTGAAAACTATGCTATAATTTTTTATACACTCATCCAATAAAATCTTATCGAAAATAACGTAGCATTGTTACTATTGTAAAAAAATATAAATTTAATTTACATATATTATCTGTGTAAATTTTTTTAATATTGTAAATTAATTATAACCGTTAAAATCATTAAAGTGATATGACTTTTTCCTGATAGAATATAGCAATTAAATTCAAAAAATATATAAGTGAAAAAAATAATAAAAAATATAACAATGCAAATTATTGAAATTGTTTAATTTAGTGTTGTTTAATAAGTGGAGGTGCGCAAGCGAATTAAACGTAATATTTGGCATGAGTTAGCTGAGTATAGATATGAGACTATTTCCTTAGGGTGGAGAGTGTTTGGATGGAAGTTGCTTCAAGGAAATATTCCACGTCGTCAAAATATGACATATTGGAGTAATTGGATATATTCATCAACAATCACGTGTTTTCTGTTTTGAGGAATTTGAAACTCATGATCACTTGATTTGCTTCTGTGCTAAGGTAACAAAAATGTGGAAACTTATTTTTTTCAATGGATATGATGGCATCCCATGAACTAGAACAGTGAGATCTTGGATAATTTTTTGTCTTTCAAAAACTTAGTTAAAGATAAAATGCTAACAAGTTTTCCCATTTAATTTAATTAGTTACTTTGAGTATTTGGTCGGAGAATAATGATGTAATTTTTTAGAAAAGTGACAAATTTAACTGTAGAAGAAAAAGTTTTGTTTTTTTTTTATATCGGTGGAATATTCTATTATTTTGTTTGCAAAATATATAAAACTAAACGGATAAAATCTTTATAATAGATTTGAGTACTTCTGATATTCATTTTAATATATCTTTATTTATATCAAAAAAGCAAAATCAATGTTTAGCAAATGTTAAATTAAAAAATGTTGATAAAATGTTTAATATATTCGACAAGAGAACCAAAAGGCTTCACATCAAATCATATAAGAAAGGTAACAATAGGACTTGATTGAAAGAGTCATTTTACCTATTATTTTTAGTGAGAATTACTAAATTATCAAAGTGAATTTATATATTCATATAAAAAATGTAATCTTGTCGACCGTTCTATATGTGATGCAAAAGTTGCTTCTTTTTAATTAAAATTAAAATTATAATGTAATTTTAGAGTAGAAAATAAATAAGCTAATGAATCATCATTAATTCCATTATTGAATGTTTCTCGTTGTAATTTGAGTTTAAGTCTAAAATTCTACGAATGATAGTTGATGATTTTTGGTGACAATACATTTTCCTCTAATGATGAATAAAATGAAATAGAAGAGAAAAGAAACGGGTCACATAGTGATACTTCCCTCTTCTCTGTCTATCGTTCTCTAAAACTATATAAAGCACTTTACATTTACATTTGCATTCAATTCACCTCAACTTAAACATCAAACCACACACCTCACCTTGTAACAAAACATTCTATCTCTCAAAACAACAATTAAACTAACAACTGTCCACAAACAAAAAACTAGAAGCCGTTTTCTCCTTCTCCATCCATTCACTTTTTTCTCCTATAAATTTCAAACTATCAAACATAAGTGAAGCCAACAAAACACACAAACATTGTTGAACTATTCAAGAGTTTAACAATGAGAACAGAGTTTAACATGCTTGGGTTGATGTTATTATTGTGTTTGTGGGTTTGTGCTGTTACAGCCTCAGTGACTTATGATCACAAAACCATTGTGATTGATGGGCAGAGAAGAATTTTGATCTCTGGTTCCATTCACTATCCAAGAAGCACACCCGAGGTACACTCACTCCACTCCATCCAACATGCATGTGATAAGAGTTGTTTCCATATTTTAAGATCTAAATTTTTGTTTACAGAAAAATAAAATTTGTCTTAAAATTTGCTATATACCTTTCTCTATTTTCTATTATGTAACTAAATATCCTCCTCCTATCTTAAGTTTTTCGTTTTTCCATATTTCATTTTTTATTTTGTTTTAGTTTGTAATGTAGTAAACTAGTAAATATTTTTTTGTTATATATTATACTATTTTGTGGTTTCTATATTTTATACAATCTAATCACGTTTACATAAACTTTATTTTTTATGTATAAATTTATATTAATGTACGAAAACCGTAGTTATTTAAAAAAAAAAATATGTATCTCATATCTTTATCAATGCATCATATATTCTTCTTATGACATCTTAGATTATAATGATGGTCTAAACTAAAAAAAAAACACACATAAAATGCATCATGCAATTCTTTAAGTTACACGAAAATATCAAATTAATCATTTTTTTTTTGTAACAAGTTAGTCGTTTATGTTTTTAAACATTATAGTGTTGAACTATTTTTAGATCTAATCTCATTTCGATCATTTGTAGTTAAATTTTTTTAAAATTTTACTATTAATTGTTACCGATCATATAAAGACTAACATAATAAATTTTTATATGATTTCATGATCTAGATTAAGAGAATTTCGCATTTAATTTCAAGAACCCTAATATGTATCTCTTTCGAATTCTCTCTTGTTTAATTATTTTTCAAAATATTGGTTGAATGTTTATGTTTTTCAAATTACTGCAATCAAAACTCCTTAAAAATTACACGAGTTAATTGAAAAAATTGAGAGAGTTTGAGATTTTAATTTTGCTCATTTGAAATTAAGATCGATGCAAATATTTACAAATATAAAGGACGAACTGTATATTAATATTTTTTTAAAGAATTAACTTATTAAAAAAAATTATTAATCTTTAATTTTCATATAACTTCGGATGTAAGAAAGAAAAAGTCTCATCAAATATGTTTCTTAATGCAGATGTGGCCAGACTTGTTTCAAAAGGCCAAAGATGGAGGCCTTGATGTTATTCAAACCTATGTATTTTGGAATGGACACGAGCCTTCTCCTGGAAAAGTAATCAATGATACTTTATTTTTAAGGGAGAATGAATTTTTTTTATGACTAGTGTTTCTTCAATTTCTAAACCCTTTTGTTGTTTTTTTTTTCTTTTTTTAATTTTCACTAATTTGCGTGTTATATAATGTTTTGAAAATTTTCAGTATTACTTCGAAGATAGGTTTGACTTGGTAAAGTTTATCAAACTAGCACAACAAGCTGGCCTTTATGTTCACTTGCGTATTGGTCCCTACGTTTGTGCTGAATGGAATTTTGGGTAATTATTTTATTGACATTTATTGAGAAAATTAAAATTCATATAAAATAAAACATTACTTTTGTTGATGTTCAGGGGATTCCCTGTTTGGCTCAAGTATGTTCCAGGTATTTCTTTCAGAACAAACAACGAGCCATTCAAGGTAAGAGTTTCAATTTGAAGCATTACTATTTCAAGTGATTTATTTATGAATAGTTTATTACAATTTTTTATTTATTTAGTTAACCATTCAAATTTTTGGCATGATGTATATATGTTAGGCCGCAATGCAAAAATTCACTACTAAGATTGTGAGCATGATGAAAGCAGAGAATTTGTTTCAAAATCAGGGTGGTCCAATAATAATGTCTCAGGTAAATAAAGAAATACTAATGTTTAATATGTTGTCTTATTTTGGGTGAATTTTTTTAATAAAGTTTATGTTGTAGCCAATTACAATACTTGTGATGTTTAATTTAATCTAGTGATGAAATTGAAAGATCCATTTGAATTGACAGATTGAGAATGAGTATGGACCAGTGGAATGGAATATTGGTGCACCTGGAAAGGCCTACACAAATTGGGCTGCTCAAATGGCTGTAGGACTAGATACTGGTGTACCCTGGGACATGTGCAAGCAAGAAGATGCCCCTGATCCTGTTGTAAGCTATTCTTCCTTTTATTTATCATTAAACTATTATAATATTTTCTTTTTTACTCTTTATACAAAAATTCTTTGATTTTTAGTACATACATTATTTTCTATTAAAATTTTTAGCCTCTATAAAATAAGATAACTCGAGGCTTGTGTCGGAATATTTCTTTTGATTTTTAGTACATACAATATTTTTAAGTTTGTTGAATTTTCTGTGTTTAAAAAAAAATTATATTTAATTCATTCTTTGGTAAGAAAATAAATTTATGTGAGACAAAACGTCCAATTTAGTAATATCGGCATTTGTCAGTTGATTTAAGACGTGAGTTGATTTAATAACGATAAAACTTGGCTTGTGTATCATTATGTGTGTTTAGTGAATTAGTGTTGAGAAGAGGTACAAACTTGAAGGATAAAAGAGTAAAATTAATATCAATTTATTATCCCTTTCATCATTCTTTGTTTGATATGTACTTACTAACTATGTTGTAGATTGACACTTGCAATGGATATTATTGTGAAAACTTTACTCCCAACAAGAATTATAAACCCAAAATGTGGACTGAGAATTGGTCCGGATGGTAAGTCATACTCATACAAATGCTAATGTTAATTTAAGGTTGGAAATAATTTACTTGAGGTCATATATTTAGCTTTGTAAAAAAAAAACTGATTTTGTGCTTTTTGTCTTGATAAAAAATATATTTAAAGTTTTGTGTTTTCTATCTTGTAGGTACACTGATTTTGGTAATGCTATATGTTATAGACCAGTAGAAGACTTGGCATATTCAGTTGCTAGATTCATACAAAATCGTGGCTCCTTTGTTAACTATTATATGGTATGTTGATATTAGGGCTTATTTGCATTTATGATTAATCCTATGTGAATAATTCTCAGTTTTCACTATACAATTTTATGTTTTTGAAACTTTGGTTTGAGTCAATTGTCTTATATTTGAGTGCAGTACCATGGAGGAACAAATTTTGGTCGGACATCTAGTGGCCTTTTCATTGCCACAAGCTATGACTATGATGCTCCTATTGATGAATATGGTATGTAGTAAGGTTTAAATTGTTTCCAAACTTTCAATGGTGACAATTACAATCATTTAAAGTATTTCAAAACATAATGTACAAATTCACTCTAGGCATTAGTATGAAGTTTTTTCAAATGTGCCATCATTTTTTAAAGAAGAATATCGTGATGCTGATACCGTGTTGAGAAATTCAGTAGAGTGCATAAACGATAAAAATAATTGAAAGAAAAATGAAATTATTTAAAATTGATTCAATACAAAAAGACGATTACATTGAAAATATGATACATACACTTTAAATAGTGATTATAATTAGACTAACAAATCATAACTAACTTCAAGTATATCTAATAACAATATCAGGACTTACAAATGCACCCAAATGGAGCCATTTGAGAGACCTACATAAAGCAATAAAGCAATGTGAGCCAGCTTTGGTGTCTGTGGATCCTACAATTACATCACTTGGAAATAAACTTGAGGTAAAGTTTATATGATCTAGTTCATGATAACACTAAGGCACAAAATTGATATTGTTTTGAAGATTCATTTGATTTCTTTTGTTAATGTAATTGTAGGCACATGTGTACAACACAGGGACTAGTGTATGTGCTGCATTTCTTGCAAATTATGACACAAAATCTGCAGCAACGGTTACATTTGGTAATGGAAAATACGACCTACCACCTTGGTCCGTCAGCATTCTTCCTGATTGCAAAACTGACGTTTTCAACACTGCAAAGGTAACAAAAGTCCACTGAATAATTGTTCAGTAAGTTTTGTTTTGTTTTTTTATTAGTAAAGGTATAAATGTTTAAATCATTTATTTCGAAATGTTAAAATTTGCAAATGTTTACCAACTATGAACCACCGATACTGACACTAGATATAGATAGTGACACTAATACGTTGACGCCGGTAATAATTTAAAAAAATGAATGTAATCAATATGTTAGTACCGTATTGGTGTCAGACATAAACACATATCAGACACTGAAACATACCATATAGAAATGTCGTGTTATAGAGTTTACCAATGTCATGCAGGTTGGTGCAAAGAGCTCCCAGAAAACAATGATTTCCACAAACAGTACATTTGATTGGCAATCGTATATTGAAGAGCCTGCCTTCTCTAGTGAAGATGATTCTATCACAGCAGAAGCACTTTGGGAGCAGATTAATGTTACTAGAGATTCTTCAGATTATTTGTGGTACTTGACAGAGTAAGATTTTTTCAACTTACCGAACTTCTTAAAGACATTAAATAATTGGAATGTTAATTCTAGAGTCTTGATACTAATTTTATCATTTCTCTATGTTTAGTGTCAAAATTAGTCCTAATGAAGATTTTATAAAGAATGGCCAGTATCCTATTCTTAATGTAATGTCAGCAGGACATGTTCTACATGTGTTTGTTAATGGTCAACTTTCAGGTCAGTATGCCACTTTTTCTTAGTATTTTTTCCATAACTAATTCAAATTTTATATGGAATTAAAGAGTATGCACTTTCAGTGTAAAAAAGTTTTACACTCACATTCAATAAAAACTCACTACTCTGCTACATCATTTCACCTTTATGTAGTTATTTTGATACTGATAATGGCTGTTAAACTCAATTTATATATATACTCTAAATTAACATTCATTGATATGAATTATGAATGCAGGAACTGTGTATGGGGTATTGGATAATCCTAAGTTAACATTTAGTAACAGTGTGAACCTAACAGTTGGAAATAACAAGATTTCTTTACTTAGTGTTGCTGTTGGTCTCCCGGTTAGTATATTTTTCTTTTATATATCTATGTTTTAGGTGATAATTTCAATTTGCTGATAAGTAATATTTTTAACATATTTTTTTTTCTTTCTGTATTTGAATTAATATCGATCAGAATGTCGGCTTGCACTTTGAAACATGGAATGTTGGGGTGTTAGGCCCAGTAACATTGAAGGGTCTAAATGAAGGGACTCGAGACTTGTCTTGGCAGAAATGGTCTTACAAGGTTTGATATATTGTATATTTCATTGGATTTTAGCAAACATAGTAAGATTCTATATATATTTATAATGAGTGTAGACTGTAAATTGCCTAAAAGAAATCACCAAACAACTTGATAAAATTGAGATATAAATTGTTTGTAAATGTTGAAGCTTGATTGCCAACAAGGCAAAAATTCTTTTGGTAAAATACACATTTGTAAAATTGTTGAGGCAAATTTTAATGTTATTGGGCAGGTTGGATTGAAAGGTGAATCATTGAGCCTTCATACCATAACTGGTGGTTCCTCTGTTGACTGGACACAAGGATCATTATTGGCTAAAAACCAACCTTTGACATGGTATAAGGTAAGAATATTTTTTCTTGGAATGTTACAATGTTATAGATGACCACATCACTTTTAGGGGTATTTTTAAAAAAAAAAATTATAATCTAAAATCAAAAGATATTTTGAGTAGTTTCTTATAAAAAATAATTTTTTATAATTGATTATATTTAAAAATAATTTTTTTATAATTGATTATATTGAAAATCACATTTTATTTTTTATTTTTTTCTACTTGGTAACAAATTGGTCATCAATCTTGTTAGGCAACCTTTAGCGCACCGGCTGGCAATGATCCATTGGGTCTGGATATGAGTAGCATGGGAAAAGGTGAAATATGGGTAAATGATCAAAGCATTGGTCGTCATTGGCCTGGATATATAGCACATGGTAATTGTGGTGATTGTGATTATGCTGGAACATTTACTAATACAAAATGTAGGACAAATTGTGGAAATCCCACACAAATATGGTAAGATTTCATATCTATACAAATTTACTTTAAAAAAATGATGTAAGTAATTGTAGATAATGAGAGACTATTTCATTTTTGTGTTTGAATAGGTATCATATTCCTCGCTCATGGTTGAATCCAACTGGGAACGTCTTGGTTGTGTTGGAAGAATGGGGAGGTGACCCTTCTGGAATTTCTTTGGTGAAAAGAATATGATGTATGCTCATTTGATTATTATGCTCAAAAGGTATTCCAGGGTTTTTGAAAAATCAATTCACTACTCTTATCTTAGCCGTAATATTATACTTTTTCATGTTATTCATTATTATCGAGAAAAATCAAAGTCTTGTATGAATAAATATAAGGTTTGAAATTGTTTTTAGTGGCACCATTCATCTTAAAAATCGGTTTTATAAAAGTTGAAAACATGAATCTTAATTAATATAAATATTTATGATTTTAAATTTTTAGATCACATTTATATTATCTTCACCTTTTGTTTTTCTCTAATTTCTGAATTAATACGGCAACACACATAAATATCATTATAAAATTTAGTTCAATTCAGAACATTCCATGTACAGATTTTTTTACCATTTCATTTAAAAAAAAATAATAACATATAAATTGATAGATATATATATTATTTGACTTAGAAAAATTTAATGCTTGCATCTCTCTCTCCTCGTAATTTTTCCTTATTATCTTTGTGGGTTTTTTTTATGTTGCAGAATTGCATTGACAACCAATAAGTATCTAGCCACCTATGTCTAAGTAACTTAAAGAAGCTCACAGTTAAGTCCCTATGCAATTGGGATCTTGCCATGAAGTGATTATATAAAGTGTTTCAAATTCAACATTGATGCTCCGATATTTTTTGTAGTTCAAGTTTCAACCACAAGATTGGATGCAAAGATGTTGTATAGTGTATGCTCATACGATACATATCTAAGCTTATATATTATGGTGAATATTGTTTCTTGTAATACTTTATAGCTAAGAGGATTGAGCCCTTAAACATTACCATAAAATGTAAGATTTGGGCATACATTATTGTTCTGTTTATTCATAAATAAATTTGTTTGTTTTTACATTGTGTAATCATGTAAAGAACAAATTGAAAGGGATAAAAGTTTTTTTTTTAAATGGCTTCCAAAATATTTTTCTTATTAGATCATAATTGTTACTATTCCACTTGATATTAGATATTTAGTTCAAATTTTATAAAAAATAAAAAGAAAGATACTTAGTTCAAATGAAAAGGTATAGATGCATCAACAAATCTTGCATAAATATTTTTACATAGAGAAAAGATATATTCTTTAATATTAAGGAACTTATTGAAAGAAAAAAAAACCAAATCTCAAGTAGAGAAAAGATTAAAAAAATTTACAGCGAAGAATGTTACGTTGTAAAATATTAATGAAGTATAAATGATAATTTTATTAAATTACAAAATTGTGATAGACATATATAACTTATTTGTAATTTATTGATAGGATTAAGTTTGTGCAATATTTTATATTTTTAATAAATATTTTTCTTTTTACTCAATTGTAGTAAATGTTGTTGGTCACTCTATAAAGGTCTCTTTTGTGCCTCATTTTTTGCTATTGCAATCATTTGTTTGTGGATAAATCTCCCTATACTCCTTATATAGACCTCATTTCCTATAAAAGAAATACGATTTCAATTTTACTCTCAACGAATTTCAAATATTCATATTGATTTAGTTATGTATTAGAAAACTCAAATTTCTACATTTTTCAAACCAAAAATTATTTTTAACAAAATTTAAAATTTGAGTTTGCTCAAAAAATATATCAGAAAATTCAACTTGAGTTTTTTGAAATAAAAATCTGAAAATTTATTTTGAGAAAATTTTTTTTCTTTCTTTTTTGTAAAAGATTTAGACACGGTCAAAAGCTATTTATAAAAAATTGTAAAAAACCTGTTAAAATTTAAAAAGGTGAAATGTGAGTTTTTGAAATAAAATAAAATATATGGCTTGCTGTATGATAAATATGATATAGAATGATAATTAAAATATACTAATGAGCTCTCGTAGCTCAGTTGGTTAGAGCACCCGTTTAGTAAGCGGGAGGTCTTGAGTTCAACTCTCAACGAGAGCATTTTTTTTTCCTATTTTACTTTTCATTTGTAACGACTCTCTGTGATTTTGGTTACGCGGCGAATGAGGGTTTACATAAACCCTTCCTTCTTCGTTTTTGCGTTCAGCAGAAATGTCTTCCAAGGGACCTGGTCTTTTCTCTGATATCGGCAAAAAGGCCAGAGGTAAATTTCAAATCACTCGCTCCCATTTTCACTTTTCATATCCTTTATTTATTTATTTATTTTTTAATTCCATTTCCCGATTCCGATCCCGTTTTCATCGCAGACATCCTTACCAAAGATTACAACTCCGATCAGAGATTCACCATCTCCTCCTCCACCAACTCCGGTCTCGTACGTTCCCTTTCAACAATTCTAATTACGCTAATTCTTACTTTCTTCATTCATTAATTTCATTATTTTTTTGCGCTTTAGTTTTTTTTCTTTTTCTTTTTGCAAGTTCGTTATTTATTATGAGAAGTAGTAATTGTCAATTATTATTGCTTAATCATAATTTCAGGATTTAAATTCATCATTAGTGAAAAGTAGAGGACTCTCTTCCGGGGATGTTGCTGCTCAATTTAAACACAAGAACAAAACTGTTCGTTTCAAAGTTAATACCGAATCAAGTGTATGTATCATTATTCACCTGTTCTCTCTATTTTCTATTTGATAAATTT
This sequence comes from Cicer yamashitae, assembly GCA_037974755.1. NCBI lineage: Eukaryota > Viridiplantae > Streptophyta > Magnoliopsida > Fabales > Fabaceae > Cicer > Cicer yamashitae. Next base: position 51,538,749 of record JBBPBQ010020324.1, on the reverse strand, counting down.
AAAATAAATTATATTTTTTGCCGCATTTTCGAATAGCAGTACTATAGCATTGCAGAATTTGAACAAACTAGTATTTTCTGCATACCACAATTGACAACACCGTTTTTTGGGATTGACGATGAGTTTTATAGAAAATCAGAGTGTGCCAATGCGATTTTGACAAAAGATACACTTGAGTATTCAAAATTCACGTAACCACTGTGATTTCGCCAAATTCATTGTCGATCCAAATATGCACTTAGCCTGACTGTAATTCATATATATGTTCTTCAGGTGTTGACAACGTTTACTGTAACTGATGTCGTGCCTTCCTTAAAAACCGTTGCTTCTATTCGATTACCTGATTACAACTGCGGCAAGGTATGGGGGATTATTTGGTATATGAGATTGGAATTGGACAGGAAATGTATCATTTTAGACTTTTGAATCTTGATGGTAGTGTATTTTGTTTTATGTAGATTGAGGTTCAATATCTTCATGATCATGCTGGTTTTACTACTTCTGTTGATTTAAATCGGACCCCTACTATTGATTTTTCCGCGACAATTGGTACTGCTGGTGTTGCCTTTGGAGCGGAAACCAGCTACTCTACAAGTGTTGGCAACTTTACAAAGTACAATGCTGGATTATGCTTGAAGCTGCCGAGTTCCAATGCTTCAGTAATTTTGTAAGTAACTAGGTATTGTTGACCATCAAATGCATGGCTATTGAATAGAGATTTAAATTGCTATTTGGAAAGCTTATTTTCTGAGCTGTGAATTGAATCTTATTATGGATTGTAAGATAATACATATTCAGTAAAAATATGACCTTTTTAAGTAAAAGCAAGGTGACATAAGCAGAAAATATAAGCTGATATATGCGAATTTTAAAAGTGGGTGCAAAACACTGCACTGTAGGAAGGAAGAATAAAAAATGCATTGTAGGAGGGAGTGGTGACCAAAAGGGCAGTGTGCTAGGGCTCTTCAATGGTGATATTGACTTTGGTTATTTGGATCATAAATTAGTACCCAGAATGCATCTATGCAAAGTCAAGTATTAATAGATACAATGGTTATTGACTTACTGGGATGTGCATTCTCTTAACAATTTTAGATGTATATGCATGATGCTGTTTTAAGACTTCACCAACTTTGCAGAATGCATCTATGCTGATTTATGAAGATACAATGTGCCCTGCAAATTTTAGGGGCTTTAATTAGCATGCGATCTCGATATTGGTAAATTTATGTTTTGATATAATGATATATAACCATTTGCTTTTCATTTTTGCAGAGCTGACAAGGGAGACTCCATGAAGGTATTGTATTTGCGTGACCTAGAAAGGTTGAATGGAGGGGCTTTTGTGGGAGAAATTAGCAGAAGGCTCTCTACAAACGAGAACACATTGACAGTTGGATGTTCTTATGTGGTAGATCCTCAGACAATTGTGAAGGCAAAGCTGAACAACCATGGCAATCTTGGGGCCTTATTGCAGCATGAGCTTACACATAGGTCATTCTTGACAATCTCTGGTGCCTTTGAAACAAAGGAATTGGAAAATAGTCCAAAGTTTGGTTTCTCACTCTTGCTCAAGCCTTAAGGGGTTTATAAATAGGAACAACTTGCTAAGTTATACTGTCACGTGTTCCTTCAATTAAGTTGAATGTAAGGTAGAAAGTTTTTAGGAAATTGATATCAATTGTTGGTTTCTTGCTGTTTTTTGTCCTTGTTATTTTTTCAAATGATTAATGATTGATTGGTTGGACGTCTGAAGAGTACAAATCCATTGTGTATGCATTATAAACTATTGATAATATTCTGATTGATAGCTAGTTGTGGGAAGAAATTTAAGCAATTATTTATTTGAACTTCTGAGTCTTCTTTGTACTTTATGAATTGTGTTCAGCATATTGACATTTCCATTTGTTGTTTCCTTCATGCACAATTTACTGGATATATATTTGGATGGTAACTGTTGTAACAATGACATCTTAGGAACAAAACATCTCTTCAAATTCTTTTGAAGAGTTCACGACAATCGAGCATCAGTATAGATCCTCTTCGTTTTTGAAAAGAAATAGAAGTATTTATTATTATAGTTTTGATGTATAAATATTTAGTTAATATCACTAATTTTAGAAATGTGCATTTATAATAATGAACATCTCTATTTTTTTTGTTGAGAAATTGAGAGAATTCTTATCGAGCGAGCATGCTCGCTTTGTCTGCATCTCCCTACTAAAAAACTATTGGACATGTAGCCTTTATCAAATATCTACTACTTCTTAATCTTAATAATATATACAAAGAACATACTTTCAAGGCAATTTTCATAATAGTATATACACAGGGTACACTTTTAAAATAAATTGACAAATATCAATTAACAAATGTATTGTTGTCACATCATTTTAAAATATCATTTAATTTTTACTATTCAATAGGGTGACTAGATTTATTATATTACATTTAATTAGCTTTTGACTTTGATTATAATAATATTAATTAAGTTTTTTTTATATATATATGAGCAAACATATTATATTCTTTTCTGTGCAAAAAACATTATATTTTTTAATAAAAGTTAAAAAGATGACATGGGATATCCATTATAACATGTCACTCTTAATTTTGTTTTGGGTTTTTATTTTTATTTGAGATAAGACGGTAAATATTATTAGAAATTCACACACACAACTATCAATTTTTGAATTTAAATCTAAGACATAATATTCAACTTATAATATCAATATTTTAATAATTAAATTAGGACTCAAAAACTGCTTTAGACCTAACCCGTCATTCTTTTACAAAAAAAATATAGATGTCACCCGTATGATTCACATACAATGTCACGTTATCAAGTTTTGTTGATATTTTTATGGTTAGAACGAAATTAATGAACTTTTATTAAAACGTGGACGAAATGGAACAAATATTTAAAATAAAATAAAACCTATGATAAAACTTAAAAGGTAATGTATTGTGATACGTTGTCAACCTGCATATGTATGTCAAAATGTTGGTTGGACAAACAAAATTAATGCGAAAGAAAATATTTTCGTCAGATTTAATGATTTAAAGCAATTATGGGCTGTTCAACAAACTAGAACAACCTGATTAAATAAAAAACAAACTAGAACAACAGTAGAATTTTTAAATTTTTTATTTTTAGTTACATTTTTTAACCAATTTCTTTTACTTACAAGTATATTTAAAAGAAAAAAAATTTATTAAAAGATATTTTTATGAATAGAGACACACCTCATAGACGAAGGTTCGAATATTTGTGTCAACCACAATTTGTTAATTTTAAAATAAATATTGTTTATATATTAGAATATCAAGTAATTCAAATATTTTAATTTTAATGTAAATGAATTTAACTATTTCAATGAAAAGTTAAATAATTTATAGAAAATCAATATTTTTCAACACTATTCATACAAATAATTTAAAAATTAGGTTAATAGATTAGCTCAAATAATACACAGTCAAACAGATTACTCAAACAATTCACAAAAGACGAAACCGAGTCAACAATTTACTGTTAATAGATTAGTGTTTGGGATTTGACTAAAACATATAAATAAATTGGGCTCACTTGAATTACAAGGTAAGCCTAATCGCTCGATTGGCTCTACGCAACTAAGTTCTACCAAAACTCAAGTAAAAAAAAGTATTAGCTTATCAAAGAAATTAAGGTGATGCATAACTTTCAATTCATTTGACTAGGTCAAATGTTCTGGAAAAAAGAAATGTATGTTTTTTCGACTTTAGAAAAGCACCGTAGTTCAACCACAAAGAATAGACCTAAATTGTTTGTTTTTACATTTACTTGTTATATTTTTCTATTGTACATCATTTTATAATTATAAGTGATTTATTATAGATTAATATTTAAAGAAATTGAATCTTCATTAATTGAGAAGTCGTATGCTATTTGACTGTTTGTACAATCCAATAACTAATTTTAAATAAATATTATGATTATCTTTATTTTATAATTGAAATAATAAAAATTAAATATTGGATTTGATAAAAAATAAAAAAATATTTTATATTAACTTGACATTAATCAAAACATCTTAATTTTAAAGACGGCAAAGTCTAAAAATTAATTGAATAATACGGTTAATCATCATTATAATTTTTAAATTTTGATCTATTAATAGAGTAGAACTCACCTACCCTTTTCCATTTTATATGTTATATATTCGGTCAACACGTCAATCAGCTGAAATTATCATGATGTTGTTGATCGCAACTTCAATGCAAGTCATTCCTTTTGTTATTCAAATCCAATTAATTTCTATGGCGGTTTCAAATATTTTTTGTTTTCGTTTCACATGCAGCTGAATTGCAAGGGATCTAGATTCTCTGCATTAATAAAACTTCACAGTAAAACCTTACTAAGATAGTTTCAAATAATCTCAACCGTAAAATCAAATCGGCGGGGTAAAACAGTAAATGTGTGATTGCAAGTACAAAATTTCAAAATGTAAAACAAGAATAACACGTTTCATTATCCAAATTTTTTCATTTTCTAATTAATAGGTATGTTAAACTTGCATTTGATCCTAATTAACCATTAAACTCTTTCTACTGTTACAATAGTGTTTATGATGAATTTTTGTGTCAAAGCCAACCAAAGCTTTTATTCAAAGTAACAATTAGATAATTGAACCACTTCCCCACAAAATTACAGGTTTCATAGCCTTACATTGTCTCATTGTTTAATTGTTAAATGGATCGGAACAAGAAATATGCAAAAGGAAAATAAAAGAATACAAAGTCTAATTTATAAGAATTATAAACAAACTTTGAATAAAAGTAGGGTGGAATAAGAACAAAAGGAGGGTTGTAAAAACTATCGGCAACTTTGATAACATTGTTTAAGATTTTTTATATCTCGACAATAGTAATTTGACTATATTTTATTGCAATTTTTCACGATATTCAAATACTATTTTTGTGAGAATGTGTGTCAAGTTTTTATATATATATATATTATATTAAAAAATATAATAATTAAAAGAATAAAAAAATATATATTTTATCAAACTATTCATTTAAATTATTGATGGATTTGTCACTAATATCGATGCAAAGTATAATAATAATTTAAAAGTTATTTATATAGTAAAAATTTAAAGATAATATAAAAAAAATAATAAAAATTACGTTGAAAATGATAAATAACTTTTTTTTAGATAATTTTTTTATAAAAATGATACTCGAATAGATTACATAAGACATATATGTCAGTAAAATAAAATATGCACAGAATGACACCTAATGAAGTGAGAAAGCATCTCATAGAAACAGGATCCTTGGACAAAATCCAATTCCAAAATTTGTCCCAAAAAACAGAAATTAGAAAATAAAAAACAGAACAACGGAATCTAAATCATCTTCTAATACGATCTCAACCCTTGCATACACACAAGATACTCAAACAAGACTAATTCACTCTTTGTATCAATAAATTAATAATGAACGATCTCAACTATTAATTATTGATCAAACACACAATCAATAAATTAACAGTAAACAATTCCGACTATTAATTATTGATCAAAAGATATAAATCTGCGTGACACAATTATAACATGAAATCCATTTCCCAACCCTTGCTTATACAACAACCTTAAACACAATAAACTCAAACAAAGTCAGAATCAGGATGAGCCACTATGATTCTAAGAAATCCAACGTAAAACCAAACATGCACCTGGTCTTCAAACTTCAGCAAACAACCTTGGAACAAAAGAGAACCACTTAAAACCACAGCTACATTTGGAAGGCAAAGAAGGACACCTAGGAAGCCAATGCCAAGTCCTTCTAGAAACCAAGTAATACAAAATCTCTGGCCAAGTATAACAACAAATACAAATCATTCCTTCATGCCAAAAACAATAAACATGTTCATAATTATGATAACAAACTGACACAAATTTCCTACACATAAGATCAGGCAAACTCTGAATTTCAATCCAATTCCCTTCTTCACTCATTTCCCACAATTTAATACTCCTTGAAATTCCATTGTTCCCAACCCCACCAATCAAAAATAATTTTTTCCCCTCTCCAACATCATCATTAACACTAACCAATCTTACAAAAGTTAATTGACTAGGTAATTCTCCAATGGGTCTCTCCCATTTTCCATTTTCCAAATCAAAGTACACAACAGAAAAAGGTTCTGTTGTAGCAAAATACAAACACCCATTAAAGTAAACACCTTGTTGATGAGGATTATCACTTAGAATTGGATCAAAACCTTCAAAACTTCTCCAAGTTAGTACCTTTGAATCATAAACAAAAGCACTATTTGAAGCTGATTCAGAAGAAAGGACAAAAATTATATACCCTTTTGGAGTTGTAACAAATGTAAGATGTTCAATGTGAAAAGAGAAACTTGGGTATTGAATTTTTCTAGAGGATTTTGCTAAAAGGTTAAAAACGAGTAAAGAACATGAAATTGAATCTGATAAACAAAAAAGACCACCAGAAGAGACAAGGGTAGTGAAAGAAGGTGAAGAGTGAAGTGAGTCAGAGAAAGAAAGAGAGATATTACGCCATGTGCCAAGATTACAATCATAGAGAGGAAAGTGACGATGGAATTGAGGGTGAGAAAGTAAGAGAAAAGAAGAGAAAGGTGAAGAAGAAGGTGAGTGTTTGGAAATGAAAGAAGGAGAGAAAATAAGAGGCCAAAAACCTTTGCAAGTGGATCTTAGATTCAAGAAGGTTTTGAGAGGAAGAAAAGAGAGGATGTATTCGAGAATTTCAGGTGGTAATCTGCTCCAAATTTTGGGATCCATTAGAAGGGATCTAGTGATGATGGTGTTGTGATTGTTCTTTGTGACTATGTTGAGGTTCTTTGAGTTCTTCATTGGAGTTTACGAGATTTGTGTCTTTGGTTTTGTAGTTTGATGGTTTGGTCGGATTTGGTGTTTCATCTGAAAGCAGAAAACAACTTTTTAAAGTGATTCTTGCTTTATATTATTTCTTAATAAACAAAATTTCCCAAAATTGCATCACGCTCTTTTAAGAGGAAAAAAACCCAAGTTCTACTTTTTTATTTCTTTTACCAAATTTTTTGATATATTTAAAATAACACAAATTCAACATCATTAAATTAAAATGATAATTATAGACACAAACTCAAATCATTAAAGTTAATAGAATAAAATAGTAAAATAATTATGAATTGATAAAATCAAAATGATCAGAAATACATAATTCTTAATTTATAGTTTTGATTGTCTTGTTATTATCTGAAATAGTAATATATCGAAGTTGATATGTCAATTTAAATTAAATCAACACAACAATTCCATGAAAAATTAAACAATGAAATACTAAGATGGCAAAAAATACAATATTATACTCATACTATAAAATCACAACAACAAAAATCAAATATATATAAAAATCATTTATTTAAATAAATAAAATATATAAACAAGTAATTTGTTTTAAAAAAATAATTACCTTCAACAGATGAAAAAGAGAAAGAGAGGAATAGTTGTACTTAGAATATAGGGATAAAGCCTAAAAAGGTACACAAGGCCATCGACTATTTATATTTAGAAATTTTACCATTTACCCCACCATTATACTTATACTCTTACGATATTTTAAAAATGTCAAATTTAACTTTATAATTTTTTACTATTTTACCAATTTAAATTCACATTTTTTTTTATCATTTAAAGATTTTTGAACAATTCAAGGTTTCCGTACGTAAAAGATTTTTGAAAATTATTTAAAATTTTTTTATAAGATTTTCGGTAGAGAAGGTTGAAAATGTGTTTACCGCATATTTTTTTAAAGGTTTTGCGGTATAAAAGGTTGAAAATGTTAAAAAAAAAATTTTAAAATAGAAATTATAAAAATTTTCGAAACATGTGGTTTTAAGTTTTTTTGGTAACTATCAGAAAACTTAAAAAGAGTTTTTCGGTAGTTCTAAAACTTATTTTGTACCGGAAATTTTAAAAATTAGTTTTCCTGTAAATACATCTATACTGAAAAACTTGAAAAAAGTTTTTCGAAGTGTAAATTATGTATCGGAAAATTTGAAAACAAAATTTGATAAGATAGAAAAAAAAAATAATACTCACTTATACACCTGAAAACTAAAATAATATGATGGTGAAAAATAACAAATTTTAATATTTATATAAAAATAAATGTCATTTTATCGCATATATAAAAATAAGAGTATAATTTAAGAGGTATAAGGTAAAATTTCTTTTTATATTTTTGGCACTAAAATGCCATTTCTACTTGCTCGAATTGCCAACGCATCCATCTCCAATTAGGGACGCCAATGAGGATCCACTTATATAGACATTACAATTTTATTATCATTGCATAAAAATGATACATGTATTCTATCAATATATGTATCCCAACGCATATTTGACGGATTTATAAATTTCCACGAAGTATTAACGGTTGTTTAGGAATATCATATTTTAAATAACTAAATATATTTTTACACATAAATTTTATTTTTTTGCAACTATGGAGAACTTTCCCACTATTTATCAACACAAAAAAAATATTAACACACAAGAACATTAATACATAAATAAAATATATAAAAATAACTTCATCACAAAATTATTAATACATAAACAAAAAACATAATAACATTCTAATTTGACTAATTTACTATCGGGTATGGATATCTGCAGGTACAGATACCATTGCATCCGCTTCTGTAACCATTAATTAATAGATAGTCAAAATATCTGTGTATTTTTACTCGCGGTATCCGTTAAACCATGTGTCTCGTGTCCATCACGAATTTTATCCACAAATATCTACGTATATTTTTTGTCATCTTTATCTCCAATAGCTTAAATACTTAGATAAGAGAACTTCCATAGAAAGAACAAATAAATACAGAAAGTTATGAAGGGAAATTCAACATAAATGATTGAGGTATTTTTTTTTTCAATAACCCTAATTTGAATTTTTTTTATCAAACTACTCCATTTTGAAAACTACATACCAAAATACTAATTTTTTTACTAAGTTATGCAAATGGTGAATTTCTTAAGAAAACTCAAATTTACAAAAGCGACTTCTTTAAGAGATTGTTTTTTTTTTCTTCTAATTTTTTTCTTTTTAATTAAAGAAGTCGCTTTTCGAAAAAAGAAGTCCATCCAATTTTTTTTAAGTAATAAAATATATATATATATATATATATATATATATGTAATTCATTAAAATTCATTCTTAAAAAACAACCACACAAAATTTACAAAAATTACGATAAAATTAATGTCGCGAGAACAATCTTACGGGTTCACGTCGGTAGAACAATTTTATTTTGACATCCAACAGCCACAACAAGAAGACAATCGTCGACTATCCTCTGCATCAAGCAAAAAAGAATTATTGTATAACACGTTCAATACTCGTTATAATACACCTGAGTCCGCTACCCAATTACTTAATATATGTATCAACAAAGCTTTCAGATTTTAAGTTTTGAGAATGCATATACTCTATTAAATCATATATCCAACTGGACTCAAGGTGGAAGTAGTTCTTCTACAGCATTCCCCCTCGACATCCTCAAGAACAAGAAGATGAAAAAGAACAAACTTGTGATGTACCAAAATGTCGTCAAAATCCCGTACATGTGATAAAACTTCGGCAATGTGGTACTAGAGGTCACCGTTGACATTAATTTTATCGTAATTTTTTGTATAATTTGTCTTGTTGTTTTCTATGAATGAATTTTAATGCATTATATTAATTAATTATATATATATATATATTTTTTTCGTTAACTTAAAAAAAATAAAAATTAGATGTAAGAACTCCTTTTTCCAAAAGGCGACTTCTTTAATTAAAAAAAAAAAATCTCTTAAGGAAGTAGCCTTTGTAAACTTCGGCTTCTTTAAGGAAGTCGTCATTTGCAAAGGCGACTTGTAATTCAGAGGAAAAAAAAAAAGTATTTTGATATATAGTTTTCAAAAGGAAGTAGTTTAGTAAATTTTTTTAAATTAGGATTATTGAAAAATAAAATCATAAAGTTTTGTCCCAAAACATATGAAATTTTATCTATTTATACTAAATAAAGTATACCGATAAAAAAGAAGTCACAATATTAAACCATTTTCTTTAATGATAATTTTTTTTTTGAAAAATAAAACAAAATGTGATTGATTATATTGTGTTAAACAATGAATTGGTCTAAGTGGTAAAGACTTGGCCCCTTAAACAATTGGTCAGGAGTTCGATTTAAAAAATGTAGTAGGTACTTCATATCTATAACATAATTGTCAAAAATAAAAAAATATTAAATAAAAGACCATATAATTAATTAGACAAAATGTATTTTTGACCTCCAAATTTTACTAAATAGGCAATTTTTCCACCGTATTTTGAAAATAGTAATTTTACCCAATAACTTTATTCCTTTTTTAAAAAGCCAAGTTCCTTGATTTTGACTGGGTTAATAATGATGTTGACTCAATTTTAAAAATATGTATGTGTGGACGTAAAATTTAATTAAAATATAAAATTTATTGTTATGTGACCGTTGTTTAACGTTAGCATTTGATCAACATAAGTTTTATTCTACAACTTCTTCTTCCCATAGATATAGTCACATAAGTTTATGATAGACAAAAGAAAAAAAAGAAATGGCGGAATAAAACATAAATTTTGTTGATCAAATATTATCGTTAAGTCATAGTCACATGACAATATATATTTTTATTTTTTTAAATATTAATCCTTATTTTAATTACTTTAATGTAGACGGATTATGATTTTTATTTTTTTACAATAAGCGGATTATGGTTTTAATCTCAGTAAAATAAAAACTTTAAAGTTTATCCCTATTAATATTATATTCTCCCTTGTTGATGTCATTTAACTTTGCTCATGAAAATCCGTTGATCCAACACACTGAGAAGAATTATTTTATGTTTATTTTAAGTCCATGTGACATTTAAAATTAATAAATATAATTTAAAAACGCATTTTAATTGGTTGAAATTAAATGTTCTTTTAGAAAATTTAACTAGAAAGTGAAGAATCAGATGAGGTTCACGTTCTTGTCAAAAAGAAAAAACAATTACTTATTCTATTCATCTCCCGCTCTACTTCATATTACATTACTGTGTCGTCAAATCTTTAATACGCATATCATCGATCGGTGAATGAATGTTATCTATGGTGAAGGTGAACAAAAGACCAAAAATAAACGAGAACGACGGTTAATTTATTTAGCCATATTACAAGGAACAAAATAAATATTAGCTACTTTTTTATAAATAATTCCACATGTGCACATATATTTTTTTCTTTTTAAAATGAACCCGTAGTTGATCCATTCAAAAGCAAGGGAGGCATAATTTTTGCAAAAACAAATAAAGTTAAAAAACCAAAATTACTATTTTCAAAATAGAGAAGTTTAAATTGCCCAATTGTAAAACTTTGAAGACCAGAAATATATTTTAGTCCGTTAATACCTTTCACCTTTGATTTAATTTAATTTTATATATTTTAAATGATTTAAAAGAATAAAATTTAATTATGTTTTTGTCTAAACAAGATGTTGTATTAGCCATTGGTTAATCATAAATTGCTCGTAGTAAACACATCCTAGACATTTGTAATTTGAATGGAATATCAAAACCGATAGTTAAATAAGTACGGCTGAGCTTTCGGTAGATTCCAGACATTGTGAAATGCTAGTCGACCTTCTGCATTGAGTCAAATCTTAACACCAATAACGGTTACTCATTTTATAATTTCAACATATTCTTTGTCTGTACTTTGCAAGGAATCTTTTGCTAAGTTCATAGAATTAGAATGCAATATTGATCTAAGAATCAACCGCATTAAAAGAACTTAGAAAACTGAATTCATTTTTATATGTGAATTTATTTTAACATGTAAGGCTCCACTTCCACTATATAACTGAATTCATTTTCAAATGTGAGACTCCAAGAAAAATCCAGAAAACTCAAGAATAAGATAACACACATAGATTATTAGATTATAGAGAGGGTGCAGGTGCATGACAGGTATAAAGAAATGGTTCTTCAAGAGGCTAATAAAGGAAACGCGGAGGTGGAAGAAATTTTTGTCTCCATTTAAGAGGAAGTGGCATTATGTGATTTTTAAAATTATGTTCGCGTTTGAGACCATTGTCTTGGTCTTTATGCTGTCTTTTTTCTACCTGTGTTGTGGCTGTGCCTTCTAATTTCCTGGCTAAATGTAAACTTAATCGTTTGTTTATTTAAAGAAACAGCTTTTTTTATTGGGTACAGCCATGGTTGCCTACTTTCCAAAACAAGAAAGGTACGGAACAGGAAATTGGATGATTGGGCTTGGCCTTCATTTTAATCAGTCAAGTTTTCTTTTTTAGAATAATAAAACCATAGGAGTTTGACCAAAAAAAAATCCTAGGGCTAATCCATAAAAAAACACTACTTGTTTAATACTTAGATAATATATATCGGTCAATGAATTTGTATTAGATATCTATATTACAAAATTTATCTTTAGAGTAAAAGCTCGAGTTTTATAAATCATATATCTAAAATTTAATCATTTGATATCATTAAAATATATCAAGATTAACGTCTTATACATTCATCTTGAATGATGATAATCTTGATAGATCTCATAATATATAAAATCATTATAAATACATGGAAAATTTCACTTATAATCTATGTGATAGTATTTTTTAATCCATTTTAGATTTCTAGTAAAATGTCATAGAGAACAATTATTTGTTAAGTAGCAAATAAAAATAATAATATTTGGAACATAAAGTTTGTGGTGGACAAGATTGAGTTTTTGTATTGGCTGTTGTTTTGTCCAGACTCATTACCTTCTTTTTAAATCAAAAACAAGAAACAACTAATTTTGAATTGTCAAAGCCTTACCATTTTGCAAATCAAATGCATCTTAAGCATCATTGAACCTACCTCAAGAACACCATATGCACACCCAATAGTTAGAGCGATGTCATTGCAGTCTTTAAATAGATCAAAATTAAAAAATCATCTTTAAATGTGTCTTCTCTAGATCACTCTTTATGTGTCTTTTCTAGATCACTCTTTATGTGTCTTTTCTAGATCACTCTTTGGTCTACAAATACATATTTCACTAGTTAGTTTGATACTTTTGTGTCTTTCGTTAGTTAATTTAATTTATAAATTACTAATAAAAGAAACTAAAGGATGTTTTTACAATTTCAATACATTTAAGAACCTCACATAAAGACCAAAATGATAATTTACTCACGATTGTTGATTCATTTTAGAATTTTATAAAGCAGAATTTTTTTAGCTATTTGCATTAAACTCATACTTTCTTCCCGCATACTTGCATCTCCGGGAACACATACTATAAAAGTTCATTGGTAGCATATTCAATCATCAATCAACAAAGTGATTTTCTCACCCACTAGGAATACCATACTACCCCATAAACTAAAAATACATAATATCAATTTTCAACAGGAATAATATATCAATTTCAAGAGGAAGAATGTTTTGCTTGGATTGCAAAAATCACAACTCAACAAGAGCCTAGGTCATCGTGAGCCAACCACTAAGCATGTGGGTTGAGGTTAGTTGCCCCAGAGTCAAGCCAGCCCAATCCACATAATTTTTAGTTATTTGTCATTTTTCATTTACTTTATTTTGTTTTCCATTTCACAATTCATTAACCTTTTTGTAGGGTACACGCATCAGGAATGGATCAACTTTAGCCGAATATATTACCCAATCCGATCAAAATTCATTGATTTAGATTGGATACAAAATCTGTAACTTTGTTGTCAAACTCAAACCAACTCAACCTGATGATGAATGGGTCGATTCAAGTTGGGTTATTGGGTTATGAGCCACAAAATATTTTATTAATTTAAAAATAAAAAATTGTATTTTAGTCTATGAAAGTTCCAACATTTTGATTAAATTCAATAATTTAAAATTCCTACACTTAAACTAAATTGAAACACTTCTAGATTTCACATATAAAAATGTCTCTAACTGCATCTACAAAAATAACATTCACATTTTCTTTCATCAGATCAGGTTCACAAATTTGAAACCCATACCAAACCACTTTGTGTTTGGCCGGGTTGGTTCAGGATTAATTCAAACTAAAAAAACCTAAACCAAACACTTCAGATTGGATTGGGTCATCATAATGATCGGATTGACCTATTCCATGAACACTCCTACCTTTTGTTTGTTTTTTAACCGAAAATAGAGAAAATCATTTTTCAATTATGTTATTTTCAATATTTAATTTTGAAAAAATAGGTAGCCAACACACTCTCACCTTGGGGTGGGTCCAGCTGAGTTGATATACTTTTGGCTCACTGGACCCCCCAACCTGTAGTGAACCAACTCACCCAGCCTGCAATCCACGGTGTGCCAATCAAGATGGGTCAAACTGGTCTGTCGAGAACTCTAAAAACACATCCAAGAGTTTACGTATTTGCTTAAACCTGAAAAGAATCCTTAATCTCAAGCAAAAAGCATAACAAACTTACAGAACATTCGCGTTGCTCAATGATCTTACCCTATGATTAAAGACAATTATCATATCCACTCAAAGTTTGTTTCTTTGGGTAAAACCAAAGCAATTAGGCAATCAGATGGATTGGGTGCAATAGAAAGCAACGAACATGTTTCAAGTGAATGAGGAAGTATGAATAGCAACCTTGCCCATATGGATTTTGAAGCAGGGATTTTAATAACTCCAGCACAATCCCTCTGTTTTAAGTATGATATGAAATCCTGAAACTGGTAGACAGACACGGGGTCAATTGGAAAATCAATTGCTCTACTAATTGGAAAATCAATACTATTAAACACATGTTAAAATCTACTCTATATCTTGCTCTACCCTCTCTAAAATACATCACTTAAAAAGAACCAAATCCTTAAGAAAGGGACCAAGAGATGGGATTTGTTTTGTTTAATATACTAAATTGGGAAAATATTAAGTATATCTCAGCCAGCAGTTAACAATTAGTTTCCCATTCGTTGCTCAGGACAGGCTTCAGCAAAAACTTATGCCAACATCTCTCGAAGGAATTTCAACATATTGTAAGATAATTTAGCAGGTTTCAGAAGTCTCACTAAATAAGTAGCCGCCTCCCCCAAACCCTAACCCTAGGTTCCTTTCTTCTTTCACTATTAGAGGGGGTGATTAAAGACCATTTTTTGGTCTAGAATCATCCCTCCAAATCGTTTTTTCCCTTCATTTTATCTAAATAAGTGGCTTCTACACAAATTTAGTTTTTCTTTCGTATTTTTTGTTGTGATTTCGTCATCTGAGTGCGACGCTTTTGGATTTTTCTATCTTTGTGCGGCGCTTTTTCCCGTTTTGATGTGGTGTTCGTTTTAGTTCAGATTGACAAAGTAGTTTTGATCGATTACAGATTTCAATCAATGACTTTAGTGTTGTCAACGTTACAGATCTAAAGGCATAGGTATTGCGGACACTTAAATTTTGTCATATTTGTAGACATGTTGTCGTTTTATGCTATTAACTTGGGTGTTATGAGTTTGTTCGCAGAGTCATCCTTTTGTATTAAATAGATGTATTCTATAATTTGAATTAATGAATATCGTTTCTTTTAGTTAAAATAATAATAACAAAAATATCATACTGAACAGGTAAACTAAATCTTCAATCTGATTCATTGCAGAGTTCTAAGAGAATACCATGTTCAAATAAAAAATAAATGATGCAAAGAAAAACATACCCTTCTGTCATCACTTGTGGAAGATGGGACTAAACGGCACACTTCCCTCTGCATCAAAAGTCAACAAAATAAAGTCAGACTCACAAAATGGCAGGGCAGTATATAAAATTATGTTTCATGAGAGATCATGGATTGGAGCCATGGGAGAAGCAACTGATTTTGTTGCTCCCAAGATTCGAATTCAGGAGTCACTCGAATGGCGAAGGCATCTTCAACCACATAATGGTGAAGGATTAACCAGATAATGATAATGGGGAAGTTTATGAGCTCTGAATCTTTCTTTGAATCTTTGGTTATTGGTTCTGTTAGAATATTAGAAAATATCTTATAATATTTTTTATATTATAGTAGCGTATCTTGAGTTATTTTCTATGATCAATTTATAATCATAGAGATATCTTAAAATATCTCTCATTATTATTACGATTTGTTCCTGATTTAGGATTAAGTCTATGTTTCTCTATAAATAGAGATTAATATTGAGTCTTTTGTAATCAAGTCAGCATTAAGTTATTATCAATAATATTCAAACCCTTATTATTTTCTCTCCTCCTTTTCTCTAAAATCCCACAACTTCAACAGGTTCTCTACCAGTTGCACCACAAAAGGTAGTTTTCTAAATCCAATTTCTCAAAAATAGCCAAGAAGGTCTTAACATTCATTGAGGAAGACGGTAGTATATCAGTCGGTGGTGGCGGAGCTACGGTATGCGACGACAAAATCCGTGTGGAGGTCACTGAATCGACATGTTCTTCTGATACCATAATAGAAATCTAAACTAGATAACATATCTGAAAAGTTATATTTTCTGAATCGAGCTTCAATTGCTATAGAATTACAATGAGCTGCAATCTATTTAAAGATTGGTCTATATGCTGATTGGAAGCTATCTAACTGAAGTTGTCCGTTAACTAAGGGGAAGTTAGGTTAGTTACAAGGGGAACGATAAGAATCATAGGAAGTAGAAGGGACTAAATGAGCTACATAAACATAAGATCGTACACTGAGGATGCCCATCTAAAGTAATAGCCAGAGATAAAACATCCATTAACAACAAATTAGGTACACAGTTCATGATATAGTGAGCATGAGATGTTTTAGAAGGTGGGGAACAGCCCCAAAGGATATCTGAAACTCACTCTATGAGTTGGAGTAGCAGCAAATGTTGATTGCACATGTCGAAAATCTGTGCGTTTAGTCATGTCTAATTTGGTGGGCCATCTGCAGGAGAAAAAGAAACCATTTAAAACAGCATATTTTTGAAGAAAATAACATTCTGAGCAGTAAGGAAGCAAAAGATTATTTCTTACTCAGCAGGCTCAGGTATGGCATTCGAGTATCCGCAAATATTTGAATCTGCTCTGCATGCATAAATTGTACAGTAGCTAACTCCACTTTTACAGAGATTTCCCTGCCATTGATACTGCAGAGGCTGCCCTGAACACTCCATATTGGCTGGTTCTTGGACAGGCAGTGGTGGGGGAGGTGGAGGAGGAGGAGAACCAGGTGGTGGAGGAACCAAGGGTGGCTGAGTCTGGGGGAGAGGAGGCGGAGAAGGAGGACGCGGATGAGGAGGTGGCATTTCAGGCTGAGGAGGTGGCAAAGATGATAAAGGTGGTGGTGCAATTGATGGAGGTATCTGAGCGAGTGGAGTTGCTGAAGCAGGTATAAAAGGACTGCCATGAAAATTATTTGGCATTACTCCTGTCTGGAATTGGTTGACAGGTAACTGATTATTTATTCCACGGGGATCCCATGGCCCATTTGGAGGAACATAAACAGGTCGCGTGAAAGGAGATGACTGAATTTGTTGTGGTGGTGGAATTGAAGGTCCATGTGTTCCAGAGTATACATGTGGAACATTTCCTGGTGCAGAATGAAGTCCATTTCAGAAACAGACACAATTAAAAATCAGAAAATTGAATTTTCAACCGATTTAATTATTTAACCCATAATTCCATGACACAAAAATGCTGTACTTACAAGCCTGCAAAAGCAGAAACAAATGCATAGATGGAATTTTGGCTCAAATCAACCGTAGAATATTACCTCCTTGATGAGGATCCACTGATAAATTATCATAACCATCAGGTTTCCTTCCTCCAATTTCTGCTATCTCCCTGGATTCAGGGAAGTGCCAGTTTGACTGAGACAGAGGTGCACCATGTACTCCACTGCTATGATTCTCAGCATTTATCCTGGGGGATACAAGCTCCATAGCATGGTTCTCAGGCTTAATTGAAAATGGTACAGCATTCTGATTTCCAGGTTTGCTGTGTAAAAATAGAACAAGAACTAAACAAATTAGCAAACACTATTAGTGGTCCAAAAGACTTGTTATGAAACAATTTAAAAGCTGTGGGAAGAAATAAGAATCATTTGCCATACATGGATACAGACTTCAAGATCAACTGACAGTGGAGTAAAACATAAATAATTTACATCAGTGGAGAACATTATTGGAATGCATATATTAATTAGGGCTCAATTTGAATTAGGTTCTAGCTTATACTGAAATAGGTATTTAGTTTCCAACTCATGAATAAACCCTTACAAGTTTATAGGTAATTGTGGAGAAGTTAAATGGGAAAGATTTTGAAAAAACTGGTTTGCAGAACTTGATTTCAACTTATGAGAGTTGTTATTAGTTATAGTACTCGTGATTATTTCAAGATCATTTCAACTTTTCTTCTATATAAGTGCTGGGGAAAAAGATCATCCACACTAATTTATGAAATTTTACTGTTGGATAAAATATTTCAAGAACATTTAAGAAAATGAGGACGGCTTGCATGCATTTGGTTCTGGTGCCTTTCATTAGGACTTGGGGGAGAGTGAGAAGCCATAGGAGTTCAAGGCATATGCTTTCAAACAACAAAATAAAAAAACATGAACCACACACTTAAATCATCAAATTTATTGATATGCTTTGTATATGTACACGAAAAAAATTAATCTTGTGTAACCTGAATTCTATTTGGAAGAACAATCCTGGACAACCCCGAAGATTCTTTAAAACAGAAACTGCGCCATCTACATTATTACATTCAACAAACCAACCACATCCCATGTGCATATTTGCTCGTGTCAACCGTGCAATGGAGCCAGAGTTTCCAATAGCAAGATTGCAAATACTCATTAGCTCATCTTCTGTAAGAAACTGGGAGCTACTGTGAGGAATAGTGATCCACAGAGTGCTGGATGGCACGGCATCTTCCTCACGCATGGAAGAAGTGCAACTATTTCCAGTCATATAATTATCATGAAGACCTATGTTTTGATTAGTATTATACTTTGCGCGCAATGAAGCTAGTATGTTAGACAAGTGAGACATTCTTGTTCGACTGCTGTCAGCAGGGCTCCCAGGTAAAGTTTGAGCATGAGGTGATCCAGCAGAGTTGTTGACCTTGAGGTCCAGATGTGCATGGGCGGGCAAAGGTCTTGCACCATCCATATAAGCATGCCCACTTCCCACATTAGCTGTTCCTGGACCAAAATGCAGGTTATAATTACTTCTTTCTCTTCGGAATTGTCTCAGATGCAACGTGACAGAGGCAGCTTCTTCAGGGGTTTCAAACTCCATGAGTAATGCACACTCACAGTTAAGATCAATCACCGTGAGAGGACCCTTATAGACTGCTTTTCTTGATTCATGAAGGATCTCATCTTTGGCCCACTGACTGGAAATATTTCCAACATAAATATGAGAACTAGAGCCAACTGCAACACCATTCACTGCACCCCTAGTACCAAGTCCTATATCCATGAATTTTACACGGCAATGAAAATTTCCAGGTGCATAATGTCGAGCTTTTATTGCATCAGTTATCCTTCTGTACTCAACCAAAGCAAAACTTTTCACTGGGAAGAAAATAAACCTTTCAATGTGACCAAACCTCTCTATTTGAAACCTAATATGGCTTTCAGGCATGTCAGGTGCTACACAGCCTACCCATAGCTGCTTAGAAGCAGCGACAATATCTAGAGCAGCAGGATCCCCATCACAGCACCAAACAATTTGACTTTTGGTTAAAATAGTTGGTGACATAAATTGATGATTAGGAGAAGCCAGAACATTGCTGACAGCTCCACTAGAGGACCTCGACAGAGGTGAATTGAAATTTATATTCAATACTTGATTTTTCTCAACATGTGGGAAATCATTTCTACCTTCAAATGAGTTACTCCTAAAGTCTACCGCTGTTCTAACTGCAGGTGAGAACATATGATGGCTTACTGAGTCCCTAGGTGTGGAACATCTAACATGGGTCATATTACCTTCCTCACCTTTCTCAACGCCTATAGACCTTGAGATCCCTCCATTATCAAAATGTGAACCTGCTTTAAATACAGGAACATTGTCAAGAGAAACTGCAGAGCAATGAGCTATCACATATTTGTCAGAAACATTATCAGTAAAACAATCACTAGAAAAACAAACATGAACTCTTAAATTGCTACCTTTCCGTGATGTTTCACCAATACTTTCATGTTCCTCTGAGATCCTAGGAACTACATAGTTCCTATTCATGTACATTGAAGAATCAGACTTATCTTCATCGCTGTCTACTTGACAGCCTTCTAACTCTGTCTGTTGGGAGAGCATTCCAAGAATTCCTTGCAATACTGATGTAATTTCCAGTGAAGCACTAGTGAGCGAGTCAAGTAACTTCTTACATCTACGAAGAGTCCATTTCCGCAGTGAGGGGTCCTTGTTGAGAACCTGTATATAGAAAGGCCATGTAAGTCTCTTCAGTATAAGCAATTAGAAACAAAACTTGGAATTAAAAAACAAAAGTAAAAAGTACAAGTTTTCAACGGAACTATTTCACCAATCACCAGCAATGTATATGCTACTGCAAAAAATTAATAACAAAATACCAACCAATCAATGAAAAAGCTTAACTGTGCCTAGCAGAAAGTAAAATAACAAAAGAACAAATTGCACCATAATGGATTACCAATAGAATGCTATATGTTGTAAATATGTAATTATTGTCATAGCCTTGAAGACACATATTATGTAGTTATAACTTATTAGCAAATTTTTTATTATGCTCATTAATCAAGCCCATCAATTAAAGCTTAGTCTATATATTTAGATTAGTGCTAGTACTCTTTACATAATTCAATAATATTTTAGAATACTTTTTCATATGGTATCACAACCTCCGGTCTTGGGGTCTCGCTTACGCATAAAAACCCTGGCCACTTCCTTCATTGCAGTTTTCATTGCTGCCTTCTGATTGGAACCAAGCCAAATAGAATGAAATGTTGAATATAACAAGAGCTAATTTGGAAACAAAGAATGGAAATGTAGTATTGATACTGAAAATGGACAATGGATTGGAGGGAAACCTCCCTACCTTTCCCCACATGATTCTCGCATAATCTCTCCCACTCTTGGACTGCCACCTGTCAATTCTGTTATGCCCTTTCCCTTCTCACTTGCTCCTTCCACTTCAATTGCCGAAAGACCACATTGATTAATTGGGCCCTCCATCTCCAGGTTACCATCCTCCTTGAGCCCCTTATCTAAATTTGGACTCTCTTTCCCATTCACCCTCTCCCTCTTCCAATAACTTGAGCCACAGGCCTATTACCTTCATTGCAGCGTTTGGCACTTTCATTGTGCCGAATGTTGCTCTTTGGACATCACCCACCACAGCAGGTTATCGTCAGCCTCCATTAGGCACTGTCTGTCACTATTCAAGGTTGTTAACACTGCCCTCCGCTGATCTCGCACTGGCAACCACACCAAGATGCCAGCCACCTCAAAGTCGGCCAGAACCCAGATGTTCACAGCAAACTGATGTTGGATGCCCCATCACAAACCACAACAGTGTCATCCTCTCTCCAGCTCGTGCAATCCAAGTGCCACCCTGTCGTAGACTTGTTTGCGTCTCCCCATTCTATTTGAAAGGCCCACCCTCCGATTTGAGATTTGAGCTTATTTTTTCGTAGTTCATTTGAAGTCTGCATGTTCATGTTCTTGTTCCTCTTGTAAGTTTTCAGCAACACCTTGTCGGTCTCTGTTCATTGCACCTCCGTGCAGATTGGCCCGTTTTCCCTACATGGTTTGATTCAGGCCACTTCTAGCTTGTGACTCCACGTTTGAGTCTTCTCAAGATACGAGTTGTTGCTGCCATTTCACTACTATGTTAGACAATATATCTGTGGTGGCCTTTTCATCCCTGAGTTCTCTTAATGTCATTGATGCTATAATTTGGTATTAATTATGGATACTTGACATCAGTGTATATGACGGTGTTGTTCATACTCCCTTGTCCCAAATTTTGGTCCTTTAAGCTTTTTAGTTTTGTCTCAAAACTTTAGTTCTTTTAGGAAACTAAGATACAATTAAGGATGTTTTTTACTTTATACCCTTACAATAAACACAAGCATAAATTAAATGAATTTTACTTTTACTAAATGAATTTAGGGTAAAAGGGTCTAAGCTTATCTAACTTCATTATTTCTTAATATGCATGCTTATACCTTAAAGGACCAAAGATTAGGGATAGAGATAATATTTTGTATCCTACTCCCCACTATCCAAAACGAGACATGTTACCGTTGCTAATAGATCTTGTGCTCCTATTACTAGATGTGGCAACATTCAACTTCACTATGAAAGAGGTGATGCAAATTATGGATGCAAAAAGACTCAAATACCCTTAATGAAATAAAAAAATTCAAAAAAAACCTAAAACACAGTCGCAGGGCAGTATACCGGGGTGGGCGCGACGCTTCCGTGCGTTTAGGGTGCGATTGGCGGCTGCGAGCGCCGCACCTGTTGGCGGCGTTTTCAAGCCCTGACGCAACGCGGCGAGGCCGTCCGGCGCACTGCTATTACGGGATCGCACGCTATCCCGCCGCAATCGACAACAGAGCTATGAAAGCTATACCAATGCATCTTTTTAGCACAATGACAATAATAAATGTTTTCTGCTTTACAAGAAAAGCCTTCGAGTCAACTTAAGCTTCTATAATATTATGCACAGAACTGTTTTATGACTAGGCTATCAAAAGTTTAAATGATAGATAAGGGCATATAGGTGCAATTCTTCCACGAGAGAGATCACATTACAAAAATGGCATGGTCTTCCACGTTGCAAAAATAACTTTCAGAATAGATCAATACTAAAGTTCACAATAGAAAAAGAGACCATGCATGTAATTACAAAAAAAAAGCTAGCATGACAAAAAATATAAAATACATAAAAGTCAATCAATGTTGTCAAATAACCGACATAGCAGCGTTATAGTGCTATAACATAGTGGAACTTGAACAAATCGCTATTGCTCAGCAATACGCTATTTAGTACAAAGTGTTGTCAAATAGTCGTTATTGCGGCGTTATAGCACTATAGCATGGCAGAATTTGAACAAACAGCTAATTTCTGCAATCCCCAATTGACAACACTGAAGTCAATAATATATATATATATATATATATATATATATATATATATATATATATATATCTGTGCGTGCGTGTCTAAGACGATAAAAAATATGAAGTATTACCAGCATAAGCAAGCAGCTCTTTCGAATAACATCAGAGTTACGTTTTTCATCAGTGATAATTTTCTCGCCAACCTCAATCTCTTTGATGCCTTCCCCAATAGAATCAGTACATGATTTAGGACCATCATTTTCTCTATCCAAAAGGTGATCTGCTTCATCATTAAACATGCTAGTCACCAAGCCCAAAAAACACTGTCCTTCATTAGAAGTTCCATCTTTTGTGGTGGAGCCTAAGAGTTCCAAACAAGCTGCAAGCAATTCTTTTGGACAAGAGAAGAATATCCAGAGTAGACATAATGCACACAGCTTGGACAAATTAGTCAATGAAGATTCATCTTCATCTAAAACCTTTTGTTTTAATTCAGAAAAGACCTTAGGGTTATCTTGCATATTCAAGAAATTCTTGTCGATCATCTTTAAGACATCCTTTCCCTCAAATAAGGCAACAAAGAAGGTGAGCACATTTTGGAAAACTGCTGAGCAAATTCCTCTAATTACAGCTGATGTTGGTGCTACGGAAGAAGCAGTGCAGCAAATATCAGCCAGGCCGAAAATACAGGCTTTAGCAGTTTCAAATGCAATACCACTGGAATCCTCTTCCTTACTGATCAATTCCAAACTCCAGTTATGCATATTGATAAGCACTTTAGTTGCAGCTTCCAAAGCTGTTGGACAGTGACATGCATATCGAGGAATAAAATCGGCCACAATTCTTTTTACACTCATACAACCTGTCATATTATAAAATTTTCACTTTGAGCAAAAGAGAATCCCAATTCCAATCAAGGCAAATTATTCTATCAGTTCCTCAACAATATGGGCAATAGAATATAGTATGCTTGCATATTAAGCTTTTATTCAAGTGACAAAATCACACCACATGATGTACAGATACGGCTATTTGAGGTGATATTGAAAACTAAATATCTTGTTTTTTCTGCAACTGATTTGACCTTAAGCAGGGAGACCGAAAAATCCTAGATGCTAACATGGGTAAAAGAAACACATCACATCACTGCAGGTAACAACAGAGCAGCTAGATGGTAAATATATCAGTTGGCAATGAAGCATTATTTCTCCATTTATGACACCAACAAAAGTACGAAAAGTTGCAGTTGACCTCAGTGATTCAACCAAACATCGAATTTCTACACAGGTTAGTGGAAAAGGAGAGATCAAGCTGAAAATTAGCTGAATCAGTAATTAGGTGGTGGCCGGTGGAGTATTTTAAATCTCAGTCAAATTAGTGCTTGGGTGGATTAGGACTTAAGTGTTTAGCGGTTATTCCTTGTAAACGTCATTGTCATATTGATTCTTCACTCTATTTTGCCTGTGCACAAAGGTCTATTGTTTGCTTGGTTGAAACATGTTATATTCTGCGTCGAATTCTCCTCTCACTATTCTGTTTCTGGTCCTGGTTTTAACATTACCTTACAATTTCATTTAATGACTATATACCCAACTATTATTCTGGGTAGTGGGCAATCAAACCACTATTGTTCTGCGATACACAATTTAGTACCAAGTGTTGTCATATAGTGGCCTTAGCAACGCTATAACACTGTAGCATAGTGGAATTTGAACATACTACTATATTCTGCGATCCACAATTGAAAACACTAGGTAACCCAAAGAAAACAAAGATTTCCCTATAACTGCATTGACACTTCTACTCCAAGCAAATCACATCACAGAGATTTGGCAATCTTCAGCACATGTCCAGGAAATATAACTTCAAAATAGAATTTGCAATGAAATGATTTAAAAATTCAAGCATAAGTAGTAAGAATAACTGAATAAGACTATTGAATCAAGAGATATAATCACACACAAATTATTTCAATTTCGACGTGAATTGAAATTTTGATCACATATCATTCCAAACAATATTAGAGATCATTTTTTTCATTTTCAATACTCCAAACAAACAAACACCAAACCGGAGAAGCTAATTACAGAAACTACATATTGATGCAAACAAACACCAAACTAGGTGAATTCTGGGAGCAAATGATTTCTCAATGGTTTTCAATTCTACAGTAATCTCCACAGAAACAAGTGTTGCTAATTGCAGATCCCAGAAAATAGCAGTTAGTTGAAATTCCACTACACTACAGTGCTATAGCACTACAATAGCGGCTATTTGGCAACACTTTACACTAAATAGCTTATTGCCAATCAATATCGATTTGTTCAATTTCTGCTATGCTATATTTGACGTGATAGTAAAATTCATCTACAGTAAAATGAAGATTCGATGACATGCAAATGCATCCTAAAACCCTAGTTGACTGATATACGAATAAATTATAGTTGAGCAACAAAAAGACTTCAGAAAGAAAACAAAAAAGCAGTTACCTCTGGAAGAGGCGACGAGAGCAAGATAGTTCTGGTCAAGATCGGGTGTGGGTGGAACGTGTTTCTGTAAGAGGCAACGTTTAATTCGCTTGTGACATTCGTAGAGGTTTCGAATTGCGTCTTTATTTCTTCGCTTGGCGAGAATCTCATCCTGAGAGAACGGTTGAGGAGGTAGGGTTTGAGGAAAGTGGGCGGTTGTTTCCGGCAGCGGCGGTGGAGAGTGTGGGGACTCCGACGGTGGAGAGTCGTAGAGCTTTCGCTTCTTTAGAGGCTGTTCAACGGAGGACATGGTGATTGAGAGTGGTGAGACGAGATTCTCCTCCAACAGAATTTGGAAAACGAGGAGTATCAAGGCTTAGCTAGATTCTTGGCTATGAATTTGGCTCTTATTAAAGTTTAATATATTTAAATTTTTTTTTACCAAAATTAAATATTTAGGTCGGAAAATGTTGTTTTCTAAGAAAAATATTTCATTATTGTTATTTATTTACTAGAGTTGTTTAAAAATATTAGGTAAGGATTTAATTTATATATATTTAATTAAATTATATTTTTTACATAAAAAAATTAAATTACTAAAAAAAAATATTATAAATCTCTAGAAAAAATTTCGTCTTAAAATTACTCGTTAAAGTCAAAGAGATAAACATGAAGCAGTTAAAATTATTTCAGCTAAATAATTAATAATTTAATTAGTCTCACGATGAATACAAGTAATATTATCAATGGTAAAACTAAATGATTTTTAAAGTCTAAATTTCCAATTAAATTTTATTTTAATCTCATTTTGTTACATTAATATTTTAAAAATTATTCATATGCTAACCAAATGGTTGGCCTCAAGATAAGGTGGGTCCAACATATTTAAAGAATTAAGGCAAATATTATAGTTAGAAATTTTTAAATAAAAAATAATACAACTTTAAAAAATAAAAAATGAATCAAGTTGTTGTACCAGGCCTCCCACCCGTTATTACTATCTCCACATCCTCTTCCAAACCTTTCTCACCTAGATCCTATCCGCATTACCTTATATAAATCAGTCCCGAGGCCAACATTCTAACCCCAATACAGCAAATCTTTTGCCTAACTCTCAATCTAGTCATGTTCAACCTCAGTTTAGCTCTATTCCTGACTTTACCATGTCATCCAGGGCCGAAACCAGGATTGGATGGTTGGGGTGGCCAACTATTTTTTAAAAATTCATCTAATATATATATATATATATATATATATATATATATATATCAAAAGATAAATATTCATATTTATTTCAATAAACTACGTTAATAATCTATAAAACACAAAATGTCTCTCCTGCATTTAAGGAAAATCATCTATAATTAAATTTGTATATGTCTTGTTCAGAAATTCTTCTTTTAATTTATACTAACAAACAATCAATAAAAATTCATCTTTCATCTTGTTGCGAAGTGTAATTTTACCTATATTTATAATTTAAAAAGATCATTTTATCGTAGCTATAGTACAATTAGCTCAATTTGTTTTAAAAATTCTCAAATCTAGTTATCTAAGAGTTGATATAATTGTTTTTATTTTTGGTACGATGATATGATTGTTTTAAAAAATATCAAATTTAGGAGTTGATACGATTAAGTTAATTGCTATTTTTAAATTGGGGAAGTTTTTAGTTAAAAAAATACAATCACTCTTCATATCAATGTTATTCTTGTCTTTAACTACTTTTATTATTTCATTGATTTTGTTTTAGGTGAATTTTATTGCTAGTAATTAAAAAGATACTTATACTATTTATTAAAAGTTGGCAAAGTCTCTTATCTCACTACTTGTTTCCATGCTCGGTAAATAACTTTACAATGATAATATAACTGACCATTATTGGCCTAAAAACCTTGTTTGCAAACTTCACAGTCTCTTGAGGTTATAAAAGTGTCTATTGGTTCACTATTGCTTACTGACTCAAATGGTATATCCTCTCCTATGGTTTCTAACTGCAAATTTGGCACTGATACACATGACTAATTAATCCGCATTTATAAAGATCCATAGTTGATGCACTACAATATACTATTTTAACAAGGTCAATTTTTTTTTTAGTGTTGGTCAATTCATGAGGCAGAAGTTAGAGCAACAAAGATGGCTGCTTAATCATTTAATTGCTTTCACAAAAGTCAGAAAGAGACTATCCCACGTGATTAATGAAAAAAAAAAGTCATTACTATCTTTAAGCATGATATTGCTATTTTATTCACATCCGCCAATAAGAATACATATTATATATTGCTCATTTCATTTTATATGTTTTTCTTTTTAGTGTCCCTTTCTAAGGAATTGTTTTTCCTTTAATTGTTATTACAGTAATTAAACACAAAGTAAAAAATCTTTGAAGCTGATCATAGTGGTAGAGAACTCTTGAGATTATTGAGATTGAGTCCAATGTCAAGTCCATTATAAGCAAGTGGTGCGTACATCCACATATCATCAGAGCTCAAAAGCTACATAAAAAGAAAAATGAAAAAATGGTTATGATAAGTAATAGTTTTTAACAAATAAATATATTTTATTTATAAAACAATTATTTAAATTTTATGCAATCCATAATATCTCCTATTGTGTATATACCTTGATTTGAAGCTGCAAAAATTTCACATAATTGACTGCCTCTTCAAGCATTGTACTTATATCAACCTGTATATTTATACAAAACCATCTATCAAATTAATTACTCCAATGAATTTGGCATATGAAATTCCCCCAACTCCAATATTAAAACAAGAATAACACAAACTATAATTACCTTTGTTCCATTTGGTACAAGATTCTGTAGGATTCTTAGTCGCTCATTTATCCTCTCTCTTCTTTTCTGCAAAGTTCAAAAATAAAATTATAAGTATCATACATATGCACAAATTAATTTTTGTTTTCATATGAAATGCACATGTTTGTTCTATTCTAGACAAATCAAGAACCTTACACATATTTGTCTCACTTGCAGACTTAACATGCTTCTAATAGGTCAATGTTATTGAATATAGTAACAAAATACTTATGCATGAAAATGTTGAAATGTAATGTCATAATGAAAACAAGTAAATCAATAAATAAATATAAAGGTAGTGTTTTTGTTTGATTAATTGATTACCCTTGCATATAGGCTTTGGGGATCTGTTGCTGATCCTCTACTAGCTCTTGTCTTCCCATTTGAATTGAGAGCAGATTTAGATCCTGAAGTAGTTCCTCCACTATTTTCTTGAGAAACATTATCCTCCTCTGAAATGTTACTACTAGAGCTATGTCCATTAATTGATCCTCTATTACTCTCTTCTCTCTCCTCTTCATTGCTACCAAGTTTTTGGTTCTTCTTACACCTTGCATTTTTCATGCACCCCTGATAATTGTCAAACACAAATTGTTACAAACTTGCACCATCAATGTTAATTAATTTTTTTTTTAACCCTCAGATTCTCAAAGAAAATATATTATAGTAATCTAGAGTTCGGTCAAGAAATTAATAAAATCTAATCAAGGGTTGTTTCAACCAACCAAAGTTTAAACTCTGACTTTCCTGAACAGTTTGCCGTTTGCTTAGATTAATTAGCTACTTGAGCTTCAATGTTAATTAATCAATTAAGATTAGAGACAAATTAGTAAAACTTACATCTTTTGAAACACGGAGTTTTTTCTTCTGATTCTCTGCTTTGATGTTTATAATTTTTTCTTCAATTGGAACCTCCGCGTCTATCACATCAAGTTTCCTTTTGAGTTGCATAATTTGAGTACTATAATCATTTTTCTTCAATCTATCATCACTTGCAGCATCTTCATTCATGTTAACACTCTCTTCCATAACAATCTCATTAAAGGGTGTGATAGAAGGAGCAAAAAATTTCTCATCCGTGCAAAAATCCATGGATGATATAAAAGTATTAATATTATTTGCTAATACATTACCATCATAACTAAAATAGTAGTTTGTATTTTCAATGTCACTACAATTGCTACCATAACTATTCTCTTGAGAAATATATTGTGAGTTTGAAATATGATCATGATCAAAAGAATAAATCATAGGCTCATTTTCACAAGCTTCAATAGAGGAAAATGTGGATTGTGTTTCATTGTTCAATCCATCATTTTCTCCTAGCAAAAGTGAATTTTGGCTAAGAAATTGTGATGAGTAATATTCATGATCCTCATTAGCAAACATTTTGCGAAAGAAATCCCATTCTCCATCAAGGAAAGAAGCTCCTATAGAATCCATATTATAATGTAATATATAATATACTTGGAAAAAAATTGCCTAAAGAAATAAAAGGGTTGTTCTTTTGTAAAGCTAATTAAAATGTTTGCTTTGGTATAAGAAAAAAGTTGTGGACATATTTATACTCAATCCCAAGAAAACTGTTAGCAGTATAAGCATTGACTTAATTTGTAAATTGAAATATTAAAATTGTAATTATTGTGATGGAAAGGTCCTAGTTCTATGTAAACTGAACTTGGAGAAGTCCACTTAGGGGGTCATGTACAAGGCAAACGACAACTCATATATGGGACCAAAGATTATGGCATGATAATTTACAATAATATAATTCCTCAATGAGGTTTAATTTAAGGGTCTTGCATTAAGAAGTGCCTTAAGAATATTGTTTAAACATTTTAAATAAATAAATTATCGATTGAAAAAGTTAAGTATATCAATTTGTAATGCATTGATTAAATGATGGAACTTACAACCTTCTTATTATTTTACTTTTTAACTCTTTTAAATCAATTATGAAGTCAACTTTATATCTCCACCTTAATTTAAACATATTAATTAGACTTATTTAAAAAATGTATTTAAAATGAAAACAGGGGAAATAAGGGGGTCTAAGTGTAATCATTGAGAGGTGACTAATTAAGTGAGATTAATGGTAAGTGTTTTAATTAATTGTGATAGTGATGTAGTTAGTTAGAAGTTAGAAGAACCTGTGAGATTAGCATGCGTGTTTATGATAATGAACAAGAACAAGAACGTGGGAGTCTCCATGAATATAATAAAGAAAAGGAATTGTGTAAGGTAATAAAAAATTTGAAGTCACAAGGTTTGGCACATCGTGGGATGAATCTTACAATATTATTCGTATTCTTAAAAGTACTTTTAAAACCGACATAGCAACCGTGGAACTCGCTCATTGTCTCTTTGTGGTACAAGTATGTAACAAGTTCATTTTTCAATTCCTACATTAATATTCTCAAACCTTTGTGTTTTTGAGATAAATTAACTAATTTCGAACAGACAAACTCTAACACCCTAGTTAGCAATTCAACTATTATCTTTTAACAAATTTTTACATGTTAACCGTTGATATAGGATATAGTGTGATACTATTTTTTAATTGTGAACTGTTTTAATTAATTTGTGTATTTTTTATGAGTGACATGAAGTTTAAACATAAGAAAATTGATGCATTTTTCAAGAAGAAAGTTTTCGAAAAGATGAAAATTGTAAAATGAATATATTTTATTTGATTGAATTGTATGAAGTTCTAAAAATTTATGTGAATTGTTGTGACTTGTGAAAATTGTAAAATTTGTGAGAATTGAAATTCTAACTTTTTCAACTTGTCGACTATGTATGAATTGTGTAAAACTCTAAATAAACTAAATGACTTTTAAGAATTTCAATTATAATATTTTAGTTAATATTTGTCGCTCCCCAGCTCCGTCCGATATTTTGTGCAAGATCCGTCACTGACATTAACTACCAACAATAAGGATAGAGATAGAGTTTTAGGATCAATAATGTACAATTCGGGTTCTATAGTTCTTCTTATACCATTTTTTTTATACAATGCCTTTAAAATTAGTAATTTTTTAATCATGCATGTTCAATACTCTTTTTAATTTTTATACTCTAATATCTCACATATTATGTTATCTTGGCAGTTGGAACTTGCTTATCCACATTTTATATTTGGATAATGGTTGATATATACAAGCACAACACACACAAAATCACCCTTAACCAATTGAATTAATCATCAATATATATATATATATATATATATATATATATATTGGTGATGATAAAATAAATTTTTTTTTAATGTTTTAATATAATATATTAAATAATATTATAGCGGCCTAAAACTTCGAGTGTTTCTCGGATTCAATGGAGTCGCTGCCAAAATTTATTTTAAAAAATAGAGAAAATATTGGGAATCCCTTTAAAAAAGAAAAGTGGTCTTTGAAACCAAATTTTGAATTCGAGAGTCGATTATGTGTAGGGAAGGTATTAGCAGCCTAAGGCATCCGTTAAAATACAGTTACCTATAATTAATTGTGCAAAAATTAATGTTAACTTATATAAATTTATCTCTCTTTTTTAAAATGCAAGTATAATTTTTTAATGGAAAATAATATAATCAGAAAAGTATATTTAAAACTTAGAGAAAAAAAAAGAAAATTTTATTATTATTATTATGCTTGACAAGAGTGCGATCTTGCTCCTACGTATCTCCCGGTGCGATGGAGAAATCAAAGTTACATAGTTCTTGGGTAGAAAATGCGGATGTCTTGATTGTTTTTTTAAAGAAAATTTGTTTTTTTTGTTGATATATATAAAAAGGAATTGTTTTGATGAAAAAAAAAAAAGAGTTTGTTTGATTTGAATAATTATTTTAGAATGCGAGTTTGTTTGATTTTACGTTTTTGTTGTTTTCTTATTTATTTTATTCTATAACAATATAAAAAAATGATAAAAAATAATAATTATTTTCCTTTGCCATCCATGTTTTGTGTTATGATATATTTGGTGTCGATGAATAATAATAATAATAATAATAATAATAATAATAATAATAATAATATTGATACATTTATATATAGGTAAATATGAATTCACGAGAACAAAATGATGTGATGTTATAGCTAATGTTAGAGCAAATGTTTTTAGAGATGATTGAACTTTGTTTAGCAATTTTATGATAGTGAGTCATTCTTCGATGCGGTTTTATGAAAATCATAGCATTAGAAATCGACTAATGGATAGAGAGGGATTAATAGGAGAATTTTTAGAGAGTTTGATCAATCGAGATGATGTTATGATAGTAAGTCATTCTTCAATTGTGATAGATAGAGAAATCACAATTTTTTCAAGTATGTAAAATTACTTCATAAATTATTTACATTTTTATGATAGTGAGTTGTTCTTCAATTGTGATAGATAGAGAAATCACAATTTTTATGACAATGAGTCATTCTTCAATTGTGATGGATAGAGAAATCACAATTTTTTTTCAAGTATATAAAATTAATTCATAAATTATTTACATTTTTTAGCATTTTTATTTATTTATAAAAAATCATATGAATGTTATTTTGAAAGAAAAAAAATTAAATAGATTATAAGGACAAATTTGTCATTTTATCAAAATATAAATCATATCATTTTGTTATCTGTTGCGTATCAAACACCGAATATGATAAACTAATCTTATCAAGTTTGTTATTATGTGCACATCGAACACATACATGATAACTCTTTATCATGCTCATATCCTATCCTGTCTCTATCCTACTCTTTATCCTATCCTGTGCATATCCTATCCGTCAATCAAATGATCCCTAAAAAGATGTCACATCTAATTTAATTAACTTTTAAAATAATTTTCGTATGATTATTAATGTATTAAAAATAAAAAAAGAGTTTCAAAACTATCAAGTTATCATAACTCATGTCATAATAACTTAGAACAAGATTTTGCTTATTTTAATTTAGGCAAGAGTTTTTTTTTGCAAAAAAATTAAAGGTTTAAAAATGCAAAAAATTAAAGATTTAATAAAAAGGTGAATCAAAGTTGTGTCACGTCTATGCTATTCTGCGCAATCTGAACAGGAAGGTACAAGCAAGCTGTATGATGAATATGTGTTCCATCTTTCCATAGCAAGTTGTCTGTATCCCATCTTTCCATAACAAGTTAGATCAATTTGAATAGTTCACTAAGAATCTCATTCTTAAAAAAAAAACAAAAAAAAAAAAAAGAAAAGAAAAAGGTAACAACCAAAAAAGACATATGAAAGGCACCATTGAGCATGAAATCAAAAACTTCAACAAATAAACAACAAAAGGAAACATTATATTAGAAAGAGGTAGAGAATAAAGACAAACGTGAGAGACGCATGTTTGTGTATAGCGGCAAAAAAGGCGGCAAAGGTGTAACAGTGGTCGGTTTTCCCACGACGACATTGTCGGATGTTTGAGTTCTTAGTCTCATCTTTTCTATTATTTTCATTCATAACTCATCTTCTAAAAGATTATAAAAGAGAAGAGAAAAAAAAATATAAAAATATATATATATATACCTTAACTATTTATGTTTGTTTCTCTTCGTCTTTCTTCTTTTAGTGTTTGTTTTTTAGTAACAGATCTCCACCCGAAAATTGCCCTTTCTTAATGATTTTTGGTCTCATTTTATAGGGAAATAGGTGAATCTGTCTGTTCATTAAATAAAATTAAGTTTTGGATTTTGTATTGTTTTGTAACAAATATTAAGCAAAGTCAGATGCAATCAGATGATTATGGAAAAAGTGGTTCATCCCTTTTTTATTGAGTATGCAGGTAACACAAGTAATGACCTTATTAAGCTAAAAATGAAGAAAAAAAACTGTTTGTAGGAGGCATGTAAACAAGGACAAAGTAATGCACACGGTGGAAAGAGGGAAATGCAGGAAAGATGGACACAAGAAAGAAAATGTGTAGTACAACTTTTTTTTTCTTTTTTTTTTTAATATTTTTTTAATTTTGGTGCTAAATGGGAACACCTATGTAAATTATGCATTCAAAATTGAGTCAGATTTATAAAATAATAATTTTTTTAGATTTTATGATAAATGTAAGATATTTATTAAACATATTATTATTTTTTTAGAGTTATTTTTAATTGGTCGGATAAAATTGAAGTACTTCAAATATTAAACAAAAAAATAAAATAAAATTCACAACGATATAACTTAGTAGATTAATTTCACACATGGGCGGATCTACGACCAAATAACCGATTGTAGCTGCTCCCACTTACTTGTATATTTTGCCTTTAAATGTTGAATAAATTTATTCTTATCTTGTTAAAAATTAAATATTATCTCCACTAAATGATTTTATTTGTGAATAATTAAATGTTCAATCATAAAAGTTAAATTATTGAATGATTGTTGATCACATTCAAAGTAAAAGATATATTTGATGGTATAAAAAATGAAAGAAAAAAAATAATATCACAATTTCAAATGCGAAAACACATAGAAATATAATTAGTAAATGTTGATGGGTCTTATATTTTATAGGTGTATAAAATGATATAGTTTATTCCGTAAAAAACAATATAGTGTAGTGTAGTCTCCAAATTTTGGCTTAGTGATAATTGTGTCATTATTTCGTCATTGAGTTATAGCTCAATTGAATCTTGTTATGTTGAATGTCTTGTTTCGAGTTCAAAAACTTCACAGTTATGGAATTTATGGTGGTATTTATCGTATCTTCTACAACAACAAAAAAAATTATGCCACTATTTCATCACATACGTATTTTCGTTTTACATAAATATTTATAGTATATGATTTTGTCCCCATTGATCAAAATTTCTTGATCCCTCCCTAAATTCACAAAAAAAAAATGTTATAATTCATAATAGGCTAAATTATATCTGTGGTCCCTTAACTTAATTTCAGTTAACGTTTTAGTCCTTTATCTTTTTTTTTTCCTTCCGATTTAGTCCTTTATTTTAATTTTAAGTGACAATTTGATCTTTTATGTTTTAAAATGTCAACAATGTTATCTTTTTCTTATAAAAATTCAAAAAATTAATCAAAATTTTCAAATAAAACCCATAAAATTAATTATATTCTTCAATATAATACAAATTTCATCAAATTCGTAACTCAAATCTTCAAATAAATTCATATTTTCACTATTTATTTGATGTTGTTAGAGATGAAAATATGAGTTTATTTAAAGGTTTGAGTTATGAATTTGATGAAATTTGCATTATATTGAGGATGATAATTAATTTTATAGGTTTTGTTTGAAATTTTTGATGAATTTTTTGAATTTTTGTAAAAAAAAAAGGATAATATTGTTGACATTTTAAAACATAAAAGATCAAATTGTCACTTAAAATTAAAATAAATGACCAAATCAAAAAATAAAAATAAAAAACTAAAACTTTAACTGAAATTAAGTTAACGAACTAACGGATGTAATTTAGCATTCATAATATATTACATGTAAAATGTCAAAATATTTATTTGCAACTACAACAATAATATCTCTTTACAAATAGAATTATTATTGTATTACTTCTTACCCTGTTGTGAGACTACTCTCGTACCAGCTATGCCTATATGTATATTCATATTTAGAGTTTTGTCATTGATTTGCTTCAAAATAGTCACTAAAGTAATTTTTAAAAAACGTTGTCGTTGTACTTTATTTAAGTAAAATTTGTTTTTATTTTTTAAACCACTTTGAATTCGAACCGGTTAACCACTAGTTTTTTCTAATTTATTCTGGTTTTATATCAATTTTAGTGATTTTTTCTTGGTTTATTATTTGAACAGTTTAAAGGTCAATAAGATTAAATGAAAGACTGATTTTTAATTCAACTAATTGAACCATTCAATCAAACCCGATTTTTAAAACATCAAATAAATCAAAAATAGGAGAAGAAAATAGATTTAGATTCTCATGTATATTAGAATTATTGAAAAACATGGGCAATAAATGTAGAAAACTATAAATAATACCCGTGCAACACAAATATTCTATATTTGCTATGCTACTAGTGTTTATGAAATGTTCTATGTTTATTTGAAATGGTCTAGTACTAGTGCTTCTAATAATATTGCAATTGCAATCCTTTGAGGTCCGGGGAATTGTACTGGGAACATTCAAATATCGATCTGATTTTGAATTTTATTTTTGGACAGATTTTTGTTTGTATGTTGCTATTGTTTTGTGAAATTCTATCTAATTTTGATCGCGTGTATGTTAATTTATTTATGGGTTTGACATGATTAGCAAATTGTCTTTACTTAAAAAGTTGCAACACCAAACAAATGATTGAATGAGATTTATCTAAAATGTTTTTTAATAATGTAGGTTTCTTGTTTAATTTCAAGTTTTTTACTCATTATTTAATTTCAAGTTGGGATATTAAGTTTTATATTACTTTGTTATTTTAGGTCCAAACATTATTGTTTTTAATTGTTTTAAGATTAAATAAGTTTTTAGTTCACAGGTAAAAAAAGTTACAAAATCCACAATTACATATTATCATGATATCATTTTGTTATAATTACTTCTTAAAATATCTCAATAAATAAATATTTACATATATAATTGAATAACTACATATAAAAATTTATATAGCATCTCTAAAAAATTATATGTACGTGCTCACGAAAAAATTTTGTTAGTGGTTGAGTTTGATTATCAGTTTCAAACTATGATTTAAAAAGAAGCTGAATAAAAAAATATCTCTTGGGCAAAACTATAATTTACAAATTACAATCCAAACTTCTGATTTCCTTCTTTTTTAATGATATTATAAATATGACCTCCGTTTTGTAGCGATTATTCTTTCACCACACACAAATTTGTAGATAACACGCAAAATGATCTTTTCTCTTTTAATTAGATTTTCTATATGCATAATAAGACACAAAAGCTATATAGATCAAATCTCAAACCATTAATTTAAATTGTTTAAATATCTTAATTATCACTTAGACTAACTACATATTGATAATTTTCTACGTTTTTATATAAGTTTAATAAAAACATAAACACAATAATGTAAACTAAGGGGTTTATATTCTCTTCAACAACTATAATTTTTTTTAATTCTGTCCCAAAAAGAAACCCACGATTTTTTTTCAAAAGAAAAAAATGCATTTTATTTTACTTAATATTGTCTCCTTAAAAAATTCACTTTTTTTTGTACAACTAAAAAAAATCACTTTTTTTTGGTACAATTAAAAAAAATCACTTTATATCGTCAAAAACCACTTAACATTCATTAATTAACACGAGGATTGGTAAAAAAAGAAAATCATTTGGATTTTACGATCTTGTTTATTTTTGTCATTTTGTTTTGCCACGGTGTATTCCCATTACTCCCTAAGAAAATAAAAAAAGGTTATTATTTTGATGAGGTGCATATATATCCCAACTCAATCACAGCAACGGAGTACATCTACATACGGAAATGTATTGACGTTATCTTCATCAATTATCTCAACCCCAACAAAGTCAAAGCCGTTAGTTATATATATACACATATATATATATGGCAAAAAACATCTTTGTGTTTTCTTTCAGCTGTGAGGGAAATTGTGGTTCTAAAAAAAATATTATTTTAAAATAAAATATTAATAAAAAGATAATAATTAAAAAATTAATATAATTAATCTTAATTTTAAATTAGATATATTAAATTTTTTTTATTTATACTTTATTTTAAAGGTGTGTACATAATAAAAAAATATATGTATGTAACCTACTTTTTGTATTATATTAAGGAAAAAGATATGCTATTCTACAGACTCATTACAAAAAAACGCTATTTAGTCACGTTTACAATCATGGTTAAATTATCAAATGATCATAGTAAATAAAGTTAGCCACGTTAACCCTGTTCGTAGCGTCGCAGTTTATTAGCTACGGTTACAAATAGAAATAAAGATAGTAATATATTCCCTCTATTCTTATATATAAGATAACTTTTGGAGTATTTTATAGTTTTTATATATAAAAAGTTACAATTTTTAAAGTATATTTATTGTTTAAATTACTTTTATAGATGTTTGTTTTTTTAATATTTAATTGTGAGTATTCAATTTGTCACAATTTTCAATGAGATTATATATGTAAAATAATCAAAAAGTTCTAACAATTATTGAATATATTGGTTTTGACTATGTTTGTTATTTTATCTTATAAATGAGACTGGAGGTAATATTATATTGATGATTTGATAGGATCAAAAGAAAAAAAAAGAAAAAAAGAAAGTGTTAAATAGATATTTGAGAATTATGAGTATACACAGTATAAAAAATTTTGTATTAAATATATTCTCATGGTAGAAAGAAGTATTTCTTCCGCAAGAATTTTTTGGATAGATTAAATTATTTGTTATAGGTCATAGTAAAATCACTAAAATGAACATAATAATTTTTTTTTTCTAATAAAATATGTAAGATTTAATTTGTCTACAAAATTGTATTTCATGATGCACCTTACGAATCAAGCATAAACAACTAAAAGATTGAGCATGTTCCAATATACTATTTGACAAAAGCACTACTAATATTCATCCAAACCAATACTAATTTCTAAATATTACCAAAATTTGCATACTCTACAAATAAGTGTTAAGTAATTTAAGGTAAATCGCAACGACCGACACAAAATAGATTCGTAGAGATTGTTTGACGACCTATAAAGTTATCCTTTGTAGGAAGTCTATTTTGTAATAATCTCCAAATAAATAGATACCTTCACTGAACAATTTTATTCCACACGTGATCACATAAATGAGACTTTTCAATGTTTGAATCTCATATCAACATCTCATATGCTCATTTGACTGAAAACTCTTTCTGATAACATTTCCCCAAGTCCACTTATCTAAAGTATTTTTTTACAAAACAAGGTTACTAACCAACATAGAACACTTTGCATTCATGTTACTCTTCAACTAAAAAACCTATGCTTCCAACTTTACCTAAATTTGTCTTCTACTACATCATTCACCATCATATAAGCAACAATGACATTTTTATCATTAACTAAACTAAATAATCTACTAATGTATTCCTTTAACGACATCTCTCATCCAAGAATCATGCCAAAACAATGAATATCTCCCATTGTCAATCACATTTCCCAAATTTTTGAAAAATAAATTAACTTGATCAATCTGAAACTCAACTTCTACTATTTGAATATCTCTCCACCACACCACCATTTAACAACCACTATTTTTTTTTGTTGCTAAAAGTATAAATCGTAAACTAATTTTCTCAACCTCCACCATCATTTGCCTAACAATGGATAAGCCCACAAATCACGCACACCTAATACACTTTTCCTAACTTTCTCACTTCCCCATAATAATATTTTAAACAAGAATTCAATTTTAGAGTTGATTCCATTTAACCTAATTTATAAATGAACTTAAGTCTATTTTTTTATAAGAGTATCACATTGAATGAGATAAAGTCTGATAAAATGTTTATAATTGTGGTGGATTGTCTTTATTCTACAAATCA
This sequence comes from Cicer yamashitae, assembly GCA_037974755.1. Lineage (NCBI taxonomy): Eukaryota > Viridiplantae > Streptophyta > Magnoliopsida > Fabales > Fabaceae > Cicer > Cicer yamashitae. The sequence goes on along the minus strand of JBBPBQ010020324.1, from coordinate 51,498,809 downwards.
ATTTTATTGAATTGTATTAAACTCGACTCAAATTTTAAGATGGCATCAGAATCTATTTAAGATCCTTTAGATCACATACTACCAAATCACTGCAATTGAACCACATTCATATGTCCAATCCTAAATGTAACAGATGCATTAAAAATCTCACGTCGAATAAAATAACATCTAACAAAATGTTTATAAATAATAGATAATATTATAGACTCTCGAGTAACTTAAATCCAATCCAAATTACAAGATTTCAAATCTCTTTGACAGAGAGATACATATACATGTAAAAAAAATTACAACGCCCTTGTTGGTTCCCATGTATGCTTAACGGAGAGAATAATATCTACCAAAAAGCTAGGAGCCAAGCTGTGCTATCGGATATATAAGATTAAGATTAATCGAATTCCTCAAATTCTTAGTAATCCAACACACAGATTACCCGAACAAAGCCAAAAAAACACAAACAATCAGGAAATAGTCACTTAATTAAGCTTTAACCTTAGATTCCGCCTAATCTTGCGCTCCCATTCTTTACACGCGTCACAAATACAGAATGTTTGTGCGCATTTTTTTATACCAATTTTTGTCTTCAAAGAGTGTTGGGTGAAGTCATAGTCATACATAGTTTTATTTATTTATTTTTAAATAATAGTTATATAGTTGTTCTTTGGAAATTGCACCGGCCACATAGCACGACCCTTGGGAATAGTTAAAGAAACATTGTAGGAGTTGAATAAGGCCAAAGAATAAAATCTAGAAACTCAAGATTGGACAAGAGGAATAAAAAATCTGATCTTATTCCTTTTCCAACTAATATATTGCCATCAAGTTCTTCTCATTTCGGTTGCACTTCAAAATTATGCCAAAAAACGGTAGCTATTATGTGCATTGTGAAGCATTGAAGCACAATGACAGCTCTTTTTTCGTCTAATTTAACTGTCTTACCAAACCGAACTAATAATTTAGTTGTCACAAATTCTCAATGCATGTCTCATTCAGACATCCACACAGCGCATGCCACGTCACGCGTATCATTGCTTCTATATGTTTATACTTCTGTTTATATAGTGACATTATATTTTTTTAATGAAACATATTATTTAACTATATAATTGTTCTAAGCTTGTCTCTAAATAAATATATTGTACATCACTCTCTAAACTATTATATATTTTTCTAAATAATTAATGTAATATATTGTATTTTAAATTATCAAAATAACTAATAAAGACAATTTAGTAAAATTACTCTTACATATAATTTTATACTTAGATTTTTGTAAAAGAAACTTTAAATGTTACTTATACTAAAATGAAGACAGTATTGTGTAGTCTTTTTGTTTATTTAAAATATTGTATAGTTTCTAACTTATGTTAATTGGGAGTGGAAATAGACTAGGTTACATTATATTTTACACGACTTAAGTCTGATCTATTTTAAAAATGTTAGGTTTGTGTCTAACAAATTACTTTTTATGGTTTAATGAATTTGTCAACAACTACTTAGTAATATTTATTGAATTAAGTCGGTATTTAAGGCATGATTTTTCGTAGATCCGTCAAAATGGACTAGTCCATATAAGTCAGTCCACTAAATCCAATAAAATGTAGAACTTAAACCTAGCTCGAATTTTTTTAGATCTTTTTAACTCAGCTCAAAAGGACCTTTTAAAAAATTGGACTAGCCTACATAGATAGCTCGTAGGTTGTATAAACAAAAAAAACAAATAAATAAAAAACTAAAATTGTACCTCATATGCTAATGTCATGTTCAACCGACCCTATAATATTCAGAAAAAATGTTCAATTTATAGTGTAGGTGTGAGTAATATTTCAATTCAACAAGTATTATGCATTATTTGTTTATTCACCATTATATGTTTTTACTATTTTCTCTCATGCTTAGTACGCTTATTGTAGATCCTTGAAAGAAGAATAAACTTGTGCATTATTTGTTTATTCACCATTATTTTTGTAGGAATTATTAATATGTATGTTGGATAACTTGTGTATAATTTTGGATAATTTAAATTATATTTGAGTATTGTTTTGATATTGTGTTGTTTTGGACATTTGTCATGATGGAATGATTTCGATTGAACCAACTTTTAGTACCCTTTTTTGTTTTGTTATGGCTTTGTTTTTTTTTGTCTTTTGTTACTAACAATTGCAATATGAGTTTGGCTTAGAAGGTTCAAATCTAGTATTTGCGAGAAGAGATAAAGAGAGTGAAAGATAGTGATGATTTCGATTTGAGTTTGACATAGAGAAAGAAGATGAGACTCTTTGAAAGTATTTTAGGTTGGTCAAGAGAGAGAGATGAGATTAAATGGTTTAAGTCATTTAATCATTTCACACATATTAAGAAAAATGTATAAACGAAAAAGATAATGCTACTTTTATCAAATTATTCTTATTAAGTATTTTTGCATTATCAATGTCATAAATACGTAGTAAAAGATATTGTATTTGAAATGATGCAAGTAATATCATTTAAATGATACAATTGAAAAGAATTGCATTTAAATTAAAAGAGTAAATTATTTTAGGATAATTTTTTTAATAAATTGATCAATTATTTTTGGATGGATGGAGTATTAATTAAGATGCACAGGGGGAAAGGGTCTCGTTGTGAATTAGGGTTACAGGAGAGTGTTGTTTGAGTGGGAGAAGGATTGGTAGATGAGTGTGTGGTGTTATTGGTTGACATATTTTTGTAGGAAAACATACCTAACAAATGGCAATGCAATTTTAGCATTGGAGGGATCTCCACAGTCAATGATGTGTATAAACTACTCTCTGGTTTAATATAGTTGATTGCATCTTCTTCATATCATGCGATGTGGAGCAAGATGGCCCCTTTGAAATAGGGATGACAATTAGATCCAGACCCAATGAGTACCCGTAAAAAAAACCTACAATGGGTAGAGTAAAATCCTGCATAATGGGTATGGGTATAGGGACGGGTAATTACCCGCAAAATTGAACGGGTATGGGTACGGGTACTATAGTACCCACTCTGCCCCGCACCCGTACTTATTATTATTATTATTATTATTATTATTACTATTATTATTATTATTATTATTACTATTATTATTATTATTATTATTATTATTATTATTATTATTATTATTCGGATGTTTTGATGTTTATTGTAGTAATGTGGGATCATTTGATATGTTTTGGATGTTTTGAGTTAGAAAATATTTTAGTTTGTAATACTTTATGATTTGGATGTAAGATATTTGGAAATTTTTTAAATTTAATCACAACAATAGCGATTATTTATCGATCTATTTTTGTTAAAGTGCGGGTAATTGGTACGGACACTTAAGTACCCAAAGGGTAAGGGTACGAGTATTAAAGTTGATATCCACGAGGGTACGGGCGGGTATGGGTATTTTTTTAAACTGCGGGTATGGGGACCGGTATTATACCCTACCCAAACCTTACCCATTTCCATCCCTACTTTGAAAGTGTCTGTATTTCTATGGCAACTTCTTCAAAATCGGTTACCAACTTAAGACAATTTGGTGAGTAGGGGTATACTTCAGTCTTATTCTCTCTTGTGTGTCGTGAGCTGTGGTGAGGTAGAGAATATTCAACACTTTTTTTTTTTAGTGTCGAAAGTTTGGGGCAATGTTGTTGGAGCTTTTACTGTGGTTGGATGTTTCTTGTGCTTTTATCAATGACTCAGAAGAACATTTTCACCAATTTACGTGAGAGAAGAGGTTAGTTAAAAGTTCTATTTGAATGACTTATGTGTGGTCTTTATGAAAAATGCGGAACTCTATTTTTTAAAAATAGAATTTCAATTGTAACCTATTTATTCAGAAGATAAAATTGACATGTTCCACATAGATCAAAACTAAAGATAATAGTTTCAATTATTATTTTAATTTTTGGTGTTTACATCTCGTAATTGTATAGAGTGATATGTTATGTAATTTTTGTTAACGTCTTAACTTTTTTTTTTTTTTAAAGTTTTGCATTAGTGACTCATTTTTTAACATTGTTTTCTTGTATGTTTGAATTCCAAATACTTCGAATATATGTGTGTGTGTGATTTAGCTGATTAAAAAAATATTAAGTAAGATAAAATTAATATTTTGTTTATTTGCACTTAAGCGAAGTGATTATAGGCCTACGTACAGCTATTTATCCAGCGACCTCCAAAGTAAGTAATAAGCATTAGTAAGCACTGCGTCTCTTTTGAGCATACAAATTAAGTACTTACGTGTGTTTATTTCAATGAATAAAATTATATTCCGAGAACGACCATTCCTTAATAAGTGACGCGCACGTATGACTCTAAGACAAGAAAAAGTTTAAATAATAATGATAATAAGTGCAAAGAAAAAGATAAAAAGAGAACACGGAGTGTAATTGAAAATTAATCAATTAATTAATTAAATTGCATGCACTCATTTTTCAAGCTTACCATTTTGTTTACTTTAAGCATATATTTGAATCATATTAACAATATTGCTTTTGAACGATTTGTGTGTTTATTTTTCAATTAATGATAATTGTAGAGAAGACGTATGTTATATAAAGTCCAATTTTATATGTTATCTCCATAAGAAAGACTAAAAAAAAACAATATAACCATAACCACAACCAGTACTAATTAATACCAAAATGAATCCCCTTAGACTAAATTACACCAACGGTCCCTTAATTTAATTTCAGTTAACGTTTTAGTCATTTATTTATTTTTTTTCCGAGTTGGTCCTTTATTTTAATTTTAAGTGACAATTTGATATTTTATGTTTTAAAATGTCAACAATGTTATCCTTTTTTTTACAAAAATTTAAAAAAATCATCAAAGTTTTCAACCAAAACCCATAAAATTCATTATCATATTCAATAAAATGCAAATTTAATCAAATTCATAACTCAAATATTCAAATAAACTCATATTTTCATATCCAACAACATCAAATAAAGAATGAAAATATGAGTTTATTTAAAGATTTAAGTTATAAATTTGATTAAATTTGCATTTTATTGAAGATGACAATGAATTTTATGGGCTTTGGTTGAAAATTTTGATGATTTTTTTGAATTTTCGTAAAAAAAAGGATAACATTGTTGACATTTTAAAACATAAAATATCAAATTGTCACTTAAAATTAAAATAAATGACCAACTTGGGAAAAAAAAAAAGATAAAGGACTAAAACGTTAACTAAAATTAAGTTAAAATTTAGCCGACAATTTATTAGTTTTTTTTACCATTTTTGTTTTTAAATTTTGAGTAGTCGAGCAATGTTGTTGTTTAGATTTACAAAATGACAAATTAATTTGAAAATAGAAGGTCATAAATTAACTAGACGTATCCTATTACATTATTCGACTTTTATGTTATGGCATGGCAAAATAGATCAATCTCATTACTAACGATGTATATTTATGAATCTCTAAATTAATCTAATATGTTGTTGTGTAACGCGTAAAAAATATTGAGTTTTCGTATTGTTAAGGGTTTGGTGAGTTAAAACTTTTTAGAACTTTTGTTTAGAGTTTTTGTTGATTTTTGTTTTATAATTTAGTTCCGGTCATTTTAAATGATTGATAGATGTGTTAAATTGATTAACTGTCTTTGATTTACGAACAAAATTATTATTTTATAAATTTAAAAATTAATTAATAAATTTTATAATTTTAAAGATCAAGAAAATAGATGTTTCACTCGTTTTAATTTATTTATAGATAATTAGTTAGAATATAGTAGTTTATGTGATTGAACCCGAACATCTTCATAAAACTCCTTCAACATCTTTTAACTTACTTTCTATTGTATTTTTTATGTGTTTTTTTTTGTAAGAAATAAGTTCCAACAAATTATATCAAACATTAAGCATTTTCATAAAAAAATTAAAAACAGTGTAAAAATCGAAACAAGCCTCTTTATTATTTAATGCACAATTACCTATATATTGGAATAATAGCAAAATACATGATGTTTTAAGTTTTAAGAAAGTATCAATTTGATTTATTATTATTTTTTCTAACATTTAAATCTTTTATGTCTTTAAATGTTTGTATCATTACGTTTTTCAACACTTTTTCTTTAAAAAAACACATGTATCCACTGTTGTGTCTATATGGCTGAAATGAGGTTCTTATATAAATATATATATTTTCTTCTTTTGATTTTAAAAATTCACAAGTTAGGTTAAAATTGAATTGGGAAAAACGGAGAAATTGTGTGAGACAAATTGGGACACAAAAAACACATTAGGGTTCATTATAATGAAAATATTTTTTATTTTTAAAATTTATATTAATTTTACTTTTTAATAAGAAAATATAAAATTCTTGAAATAAACAATTATATGTGTTTCTAAAAATAATAAAAATATTAAAATAATTATTTAAATTATTTCTAAAAATGCATATTCCCAATCTAATGTTAAAGAGAACACATATAAAAAATGAAAAAAATTACAAAACAAACAAAATTTAATTTTGTTATCGTTTTATGTTTTTTTTTGTTATCTTAAAAGAGATGGTAAATTCAACCATAATTAACTCAGACATCCGGAACAAGACATACAACCTAACAATATCGGCATTTGCCAGTTGAGCTAGAGTTTAAGGATTGTTTTTGTTTTGTTTTATTTTGAATAATCTTGGGCTTGTTTTTTTTAAAATGTTAGTATTTTTTATTTGAAATTTTCTACTTGCCACCCCCCACCTATACCTCACACCCCCTCAATACACTGAAAAAGACTATTTTACCCATTTTACTATATATAAAAATAGGAAATTCCAGAATAGAAAATTTTCGAAAACGGAAATTTCAGAAATTTAGATATTTTCGAAATAGGAAATTTCAAAAAATAATGTCATTATTTTGAAACAAAATTTACATTTCAAAAATTTAAATAAAATTCAAAAATTTCAAAACATTCGAAAGTTTTGAAATGTAAAATTAAGTTTCGAAAATTTGGATTTCGAAAAAATTATGTTTCGAATTTTTGAAAGTTCTGAAACTTTTGTTAAAGGTAGTTTCAAAATTTTTAAATTAATTCAAACTTTTGAATTTTTTTTTGATAATTTAAAACATTAAAAACGTAATTTCCAGTTTTTCAAATTTTTTTCGAAAGTTTCAAACAATAAGAATTTTTCGAAATAGAAAATTCCAAAAAAACAAAACAATGTAACTATTCTAAAACAAAATTTAGATTTCAAAAATTTGGATAAAATTTTTAAATTTTTTAAAATTTCATCTTCTTCGAAAGTTTCAAAATGTAAAATTACGTTTAAAAAATTTGAACCATTTGGGAGGTGGGTGCCAAGTAAAAAACTCTTTATTTGGACCAGTTGAGCCCATTCTTGTAAAAATTGAATAATTTTTATTTTGAAAGTTTCTTTTCTCACTCCTAATCTTTCTAAAAAATCCCCAAATTTTATCCAGATTGATTAATCCGAAGATATATTTTATAAGTCTAAATTGACCAATCTAAATATATATTTTTATATATTTGAGAACATGGAAGATGAAAGAAGAAATACTTTTTTATTTTCTCAATCATTTATGTTATTTGGGCCTTTGAAGGACATTTTGTTGAGAGTTAATCTATTTTAGATTTTATTATTTCAATCAAAAAATTCATTTTGGGCTTTTGAAAATAATGTTGGCACAACTAGTTTTTTTAGTGTAATTTTGTTCTCATCTTGGACTTGAATTTCTTTTGATTTTTTTTTCTTATAAAAGAAGACCAAAAAAAATTAGATTCAGCTTCTAAGTCTTATTTTGCGGCTCTGCTTGCTCGCCAACCCTCTACTCTGCAATCTAAGTAGCTCTAAATTGGTTATAAATAGATGAGAAGTGTCAAATAAGTGGGGTGTAAATAGATTATGGTCAACTAAACTTCGCAGGATCTGAATTTTATACTTTAAAAATATCAAGCTCGAGTCAAATTTATTATTGGTCATAGACCTATTTTTAAGACTCGATTAGATATATTTTTTCTTAACAATTTTTATAAAGAAGTTTACACCACTCGATTGTTGCGTGGTGTAAATTTTTATAAATAAAGTAACAAATTAATATATCAATAAGTATAAATTCTATTTTAATATATAATATAACTTTTTAAATAAAATATTATTATATAATATTTTATTTCAATTTTATTTTATAATAATACTTTTAAATATATTAAAAATTTATTTAGATTAGTATGTTTAAATGAGAGAAAATGTTGACAAATTTATAATTTAACATAATATGTGAAACTTCATTTTATTATAATAATAATAGTAATAAAAAAATTATTTATAGTTAACTAAGAAATGAATCTGATAGGGTTAAAAAGCCTTTTCAGTGATCTCTAACTTAATATTTTTAGTTAAATAGACTTTTAAAAAATATTTGATTTGATCTATATAAAAAAGTTTGGTCTAGTCTTATAGATTAGGTCATAGAACCCCCTTCCCAATCGATATGACATATTTCCACCTTAAGGGGAAAGGTAAAATAAAAAAATTACACTCAATATAGTTATGGATGACAAAATAGGTTAGCCATTTATCCCACACGTGATTAGCTTGCCAAAAAGCGAGTCAAGATGTCAACCTTCATGCTCCACCTCGTGGCGAGATTGCAACCTGGCTTGCCAAAGATTTTTTATTTATTTTAACATTTCACAAAAATAATAAAAGCAATCATCATCAATCAACAAAGGAAAAAATCAAAATAAAGTCACCGTTTGCATAAAAAAGTCTCAAAATAATTTCACAAACACTAATCAATTCTAAAGGCCAAACAGAGCCACCATCAGAATAACACAAGTCTCATAGATCGCATGAGTGACACAAATATAGACCGCAACAGTAAAATGGTAGAGTATGTGTGTTGTGTTTGAGTGAAAGAAAATGGTAGAGACTAGAAACAAAACCCAATAACTAAGCTTTTTGAGTTTGGGGTGGGTTAATTAATAAGTCAGTTTACTCTTTAGTTTAGTTAGGTTTATAAAAACAATTGAAAAAATAAATCAAATTAAAAATAATATAAAAAAATAGTAGTTTTTTTATTTGATCCAGCTGACCAACATACCCTGCTTCATAATTGCTCCATTTTTTTAGCGGGTTAAAATAAATGGGCCAATTTAGATAGCCGAGTTCAAATCTTCCGCTCAACTCGCCTAAAATAGTAGGCTAAACAGGTTGATTTGATGAGTTCTACACATTTTGCCACCCTTAAATACAATTTAATGTTCCATTTTTTTTCTTTTCAAAATGTTCCATCTTTGAATAATATGTTTAAATAGAAAAAGAAAGCGAAGAAGAAGAAGAAAAAAGAGCAAGACAAAAAATTGAAAGAACAGGTTATTATATGCATTAATATTGAAAATAAAGAGTCTGTAAGTTCCAGTTTTATTGGAAAATCCAATATTATAAAGCTAAATATCTTATATCGAATTCGAACTCAAAACTTTACAATTGGGTGTTAGTTTCAAGTTGTGTTTACTATAGAAAGGGAAAAAAACATTGAGGAAAGATCAAAACCAATAAAGTGAAAAGCTTTTAACCATTGGTGACATAGGATCTAACCGTTTTACCACCTATAAATACAATTGAACGTTCCGTTTTTTTTGTCAAAATGTCCCATATTTGAATAATCCGTTTAAATAGATTGAGAAAAAAAAAGTGAAGAAAAAAAAAAGTGCAGAACAAAAAGTTGAAGGAACATGTTATAAGATGCATTAATATTAAGAATAAAGAGTCTATAAGTTCCAGATTTATTGAACAATTCAATATTGCTAGACTAAATATGTTATTTCGAATTTGAACTCAAAACATCATAACTATATGTTAGTTTTAAGTAGTGTTTACTACATAAAAGAAGAAAAAAAATCTAATAAAGATCAAAATCAATAGAGTGAAAGCTTTTAACCATTAAAGGTATTGATGTAAGAAGGTTGACATCCATCAAATAATTTTATTATTCACAACATTTTGATATTTATTTACTTTTAAAAACTAATTGATACTTATTTTTATATCCAACACAATTGTAATACATTATTTGTTTAGGTTTGGCTGGTTGGCTAAAATAATGAACAAAAAATTAACCAGCACTGCAGCACACTATATGTAAGCAGCGACTTAAGCCTTTTTTGTGTAGTTTTTTTTTTAAGTAAAAATGTTTTTTCCCCGAATAAATATTTGCATAAAAATTGTTAGCATCGAAAATTATAAAACGTCTTTTCAAAGGGTCTTTTTATAAATTTCTATGATATAACATATTAACTTAACAAATTATATTGTAAATTGATTCAACATTAATATCATCTAACTATAGATTAATTTATCTATAAAATTTATGTGATGTCATAAATAAGTTTATTGATAATTTCAATTGAGCATAAACTAATAATTGATAAATTAGATTATAAAACTTAAATCTCATAAGCAAAACCACTAAGCCACCTTCGTCGTGGCATTATGTAACATGTATGCTAGGTGAAGACCGGGGAAGAAGAATATCGTGAGCAACAATGCAACATGGATCAGCAATACACTATTTTTTCAATTTTGCTAGTGTAAAAATCACCCGACTCATGTGAAGGAAAAGAAAGGAAAAATAGAAGGAAAGAAAAAAGGGAAGGAGATAATAAGATGGAAAAAAATGTAAGAAGAAAGTGTACAAAAGAATCAAGATTGAAATTATTATACTAACATACATGTAGTATGCCACTATAAGTCTACTCCACTTGGCGACAAGAGAGTCTACACCCCAACAAGAAAACTCTCCCATGTGAAATGAATGATTTGTTTCCTATTTTTCAAATTACTCCATTACCTACCGTGTAACAAACCAAACCACAGCCCAAATGCTGATGGCGTGTGCCTGTCTCTTAAATGCGTGATGCAATTTGTATCAACTACAAAATCAATTTTATTTTACTATTTATATATGTCTTTCTAATATAAAACTTGCATTTGTCTTAATTCATATATGAAAAATGTTATTAATATATCTAAAATACATTTTTATTAAAAAAAATTAAGACGAAAGATGATGCATTAGTTTAAAGTAGATAAAACTTTAAGATTCACTGAACGCTTACAAAATGATTTATAGTTGTCCATCTACTTAATATCAAACATTCAATATATGTTACTTTATCACTAGATCAAATCATTGTGGTTTCTAATATACTTTTTTTAATACTTACTCTTCAATTAGTTGAAATTAAGATGGGTCCAATCAAATTTATGTAGAGTTCAAGTGGTTAATAGCACATTATGAAAAATGCTACTAGTATACTCTCCAACAAACAAACTTTTTTAATACACACTATTCAATTACTTGAAATTAAGATGAATCCCATAAAATTTATGTGGACTCAAGTAGTCTATTAGTTTCAATCTTTTGAGGAATTTGAATTTGAATTAGAACAATATTTTTTCAATAGACAATATTAATAATCAGTATCGTTAATTAATATTGTTAGTATTTATTGAAGGAGAGAATCAAACCGCAACTTCATTATTACTTCACTCCCTAACCTCACCTCAATTACCAAACCAATATTATATCCTAAAATTAGAATAATTTTAACTAGTTATTTATCTCTTATGGTGTGTTAGATTCAACAGAAGAGATGGCAAATGAGAGATTTTAACGGAGGGGAAGGAAAGGAAGGGGAGGTGTTAGGTTTGGTTGAAATTGAGGATTTGAAAAAGTTTCACATTGCTTGAAATTGTAAAAGAAGAGGGAGCTAAGGCTATATATGTGACTTTAGTTTTTCATTCCAAATTGCACCAGTCAAAAATATTTTAAACTTGTAGTTAATATTTTTCTTTTCTCTTATACTCTTGTGTTAGAGTGTTGTGAGATGTAGTTCAAATATTAGTTTTGGAGAGTGTGTATGTACTGGAGGGCCACCATGGATTGTTTGACAGAAGTCTATGAGCCATGGGTTGTTTGAGAAAAATTTATGTGTTGTAACAATTTTCACACAATATTATTATCTGATTGTCATTTGATAATAGTCGTAGTTTTTTCACCGACTTTGAAGTTTCTACATTATTTTTTTGTGTTTTGATTATTATTTAAATTTCTGTTTGATTATTTTTCCAACATGAGAGATAGGAAATGGAGACACGATTGATTCAAAAGATAAGAGAAAATTTTTTTTTAATAGTTTTGTGTTTGTTTTAAGTGGATGAGAGAAATTTTAATTAATTTTTAAGTTGTTTTTGTTACCTCCCTCCTAACACAAACTTAAAAGTATTTCATTTCCTCCCCCTCTACTTATATCCAAGCAAACACCTTAGTAGTTTTGCACGTAATAAAACCTCATTCCCTATATACATAAGATCATCTCCAACGAGAGTAAAATAAGTTCGTCCGCCAACGTGGAGTGACGTAAAAGTGAATTTTTTGGGAGTTCACTGTTTCAGTTGTGCCAAGCTGTAACCACGGTTCTCTTAAGAAGGAACGGTAGTTTCATAATTTAATAATAATAAATTTATAACTGTTACCTTTTTTTTTTATTAATTTATTAATAATAATAAATTTATATTCGTTACCTTTCTTATTATTTTATTATTAATAATAAATTTATGACCGTTACCCTATTATTATTTACTTTTATCATTTTTAATTATTTATGTCATGTATTTTAACATTTAGTTTTTATTATTGTTACAAAAATTTAAGTTCAATTTTATTTTAAATTTAAATTAAAATAATGTATAATAATATTAATTGAAATATTTAAATTAATATTTTAAGTTGTAATAAAATTAAATATAATTAAAATATTAATGTATAAATTAAAGTTGTGGGACTTAATATGATTTTATCTGTGGTACACTGAGCCCTATTTAATGAACCATATTGAATTTACAGTTGAAAAAAATGAATGAGTTGTTTGAAGATAATGTGACACAGTAGATCTCATTTAATAAACTCATATTGAGTTCACCGTGGGAAATTTTCTAAGAGTTAATAAAAGAAAAAGAGATATTGCTAAGAGTTTTCTTAATACTATGTATATCCTATCCTATCTTATGACGTGAGAATTCGAAATGGGAATATGATTCAGATTCATATGATAAGCAATGAATCACCGATCACTACTATTTACTTAATTTCCAAGTTGCAAATGAAATGAATATAGTACTAGTGTTGTTTTTAAAGGTCGGCCCCTAAATTTGTTGACAAGGAAAAGTCGTTGTTAGTTACTAGCGTGCCGGCTGCTGTGGATGGATCAGATCCTAATATGTGACCGCGTTTCTTCACTTTACTTAGACCCCTCTAAATCAATTAAAATAAACAAACACAAGAACCTTTTTTTTGTACTTTATTCAATTTTGACTAGAACCTTCTCTTGGATTTTGAATTCTGAATTAGTCTTCCTTCCAATTTCACTCGCCTAAAATGTTCTTTCTCTAAAATGTTCTTTCTCAGTCCCTTCTCCACTTCTCTCAATGTCAATATCTTATTCTAGAATTTGGATTCACTCTTCTAGTTCCTTTTTTTAAAATTTATTGAATACAATTTACATACATTTCTCTTCTTTCAATGACCCGAATTCATTTTGTAAATGTATTATACAATTATAAATAATTTTAATTTTTAAATTAAATGATCAAATTATTAAATAATCAAAAATAAATTTAAATTTTTAGACTCAGAGATTAAATTAAAGACTAATTATTCAGAAAATTCAACTTTAAATCAACCTCTTACACATTCCTCCAAAATAAAGAATGGATGGTTAAAAAATAACAAATTTTTTAGATTCACCTATAATATTTATCATTATCATTGATTTAGATTAACATCAATAACTACACAATTACATTATAGAATCCGATTCCCTTATTCTCCCAACTCAAAACCCAAAAATAACTTGAGTCCCATATAGTGACACTTTATTTGACCGACTTAAACTCACACTTGCCCACCAAACGTGCTGCACTCTAAAATCCACCTGTATTATATTATTTTAATTACTTATATTAGCTTGCCCACCGCGCTTACTTGCACACCACTTGTCACGCAACTTCCCCTCAAATTCTCACCTCCTTATAAACCCACATCACACACACACACTTTTCACTCATCACAAACAATAACTCAAAAAATTCAATATACCCCAAACATGGCTCTAGAAGCTCTTAACTCACCCACAACCACTACCCCAAAATTCACATTCAATGAACCAACTCTTCGTTACCCTGAAGAACCGTGGACAAAACGAAAGCGTTCAAAGCGTTCATCACGTTCATGCACCGAAGAAGAGTATCTTGCTCTCTGTCTCATCATGCTCGCTCGCGGCAACACAAACCGCCACGATTTTTACTCATTACCGGCAACCGGTTCCTCCGGTGACACAACCAAACTCAGTTACAAATGTTCCGTTTGTAACAAAGAGTTTCCTTCTTATCAAGCACTTGGTGGACACAAAGCAAGTCACCGGAAACACACCACTGTCGGCGACGACCAATCAACTTCGTCGGCGGCCACCACTAGCTCCGCTAACACTGCCGTCGGAAGCGGTGGTGTTAGATCTCATGAGTGTTCGATATGTCATAAGTCGTTTCCGACGGGACAGGCTCTGGGTGGACACAAACGTTGTCACTACGAAGGCGGTCATGGTGCGGCTGTAACTGTTTCTGAAGGTGTGGGATCCACACATACTGTCAGTCATCGTGATTTTGATCTCAACATCCCGGCTTTTCCGGAGGTTTGTAATAAGGTCGGAGAAGACGAGGTTGAGAGTCCTCACCCTGTGGTGATGACGAAGAAGCCTCGTGTTTTTGTTTTACCCAAGATTGAAATTCCTCATCTTCAATGAATAATTAGTTGAATTATACAGATTGTAGATTTAGTGAAATCTTGGATAGTAATGTTAATTTTTTTGTTTTTTTAATTATTTCAATAATTTTGAGAATTATTTGATTTTTGTATATGGGAATTGGGGTATTCTTGGACTCTGTTTATTTTTTGTGCTTTAGATTGTACTTTAATTTTGATTTTGTTGGTGGAAATTCAATTCTATTCAATTTATTTATGGAATTATATTTCTGTGAAAATATATGAATACTGATTGGTGGTGATGAGAGTGTGTTCTGTTTGAGTTGAGTTGAATGAGAAACCAGTTGCACATGGTTCTGTTTCTGTGTGTGTTGCTGACGGTTTTTACTGTTGCAATTTTGCTAAACAACAACTCTACTTCACCTTACTACATATTTTTTTAAATCATATACGTATTTATTTAAATTTCTGGTAAATTTTAAATTTTTTAATCTACTACAAACTAGGCAACTAGGGTCCTTTCAAAGAAATCCAACACACTAGGGGCATAAATTTTTCCTAAGAAATAAGTTTAACACTGTCATATTGATTATAGGCAAAATATATAATTTAATCAGGTAAGATATTTAATTATATTAAATTATTCTTTTAAAAGTTTATCTTTTTCTATCAAATAAGTATTTTAAATTTCAAAATATGCACGGTGTAGTGATGGTGAACCATATAAAAATATACTTGAAAATTGAATCTAGAACACCAAGGTAAGTTTTTCATTATCTGACATGAACCTATTTTAGATATCCGAATAAAAAAAAGAGACTTAAGTGATCTAGAAAAAACTCTAGCGCATTGTCAAACAAAAGTGCATTAATTAATTTCGCCTTACATTTGGAGGACACTCAAAGAGATTAAATAAGGGCAATGAGCATATTCATTTGATCCATCTCAACCTAAACACAAAGTCTAGGCCAGAAGCACAACACGCTGGTGAAGGTCCAAAATATTCTATCCCATAACTAGTGGCTGGTCCAAATGGATTTTTAGTTAAAAAACTTATACTTTTTAAATACATTTTTATTTAAAACAAAAACTCCAAATTTAAATACATATATACGAATTTTAATATGTAAATCGCAACAATATATATATATAATATATATATATATATATATATATATTCATTTATTTAGTAAAAAAGAAAAATTTATACATGTATATTCTAGTTACTCAAACTGGGACCTTGAAGACTATACTTCTCCCTACCAGCCTTTGTGTTTGAAGTTGTGGACCATCATCAAGCACCGTCTGAATCGTTCACTTAACGTTTATAGGCCTCATGTCTAGGTGGATGTAAACCATTATAAAATATTCGTTATATATCATATTAGACCTAAGATACAAATTCAACACGGTTTGAGTTAATAATCTTATGAAAGTACTCGCCCCTTGTTCAATTAGGTCACATATTTTATTATTCAGAATGCACAATATAAAGGGAGGGGAGACCAAAAAGAAACCATGATTCATTCATTCCGACTCTAAACCCTCAAACTTGAACACGACACCTTGTCATAGATATCTTTAATATTCCATCTTGAAACAAATGTAAAAAAGAATGAATTGATAAGCGATCTTTAATTTTAGAGACTAATTTAATATTTTATAAATTTAAGAGATTAAAATACTCTATGTACACAATTTTAAGAATAAAAAACACCGATTTATTTAATTTTAATTTTATTGATAATTAATAGATTTCATTAGTAATAGACTTAATTTTTAATTGATACATTAAAATTAATTAGTACTCCCTCCCAAATAAAACATTAAAAAAACTGGTGTAATTAGTTTAAATTTTAAAATTGGATATATTTCTGTCTCCTGCACCGGTGATCATAGCATTTCACTCATATAAGTGGATGTCACTTTTTATTAATTGCCTCATTTTCCTTATTATTTTTAACAATCAAAGTTTTGCATTTAATCCAAATGATAAAGGTTCAATCAAACCGAGTATAATGAATTAAAAATGTGGTCTCGTAAACAAAAAGGTGTATTGTGTAGTGATTTGAATCAGAAGCACGGTATACGACAAAGTGTAGAAGATCAAAGGATGAAGATGTTTAGCATAGTACACATGCATGGAGTACGATTTTAGAGATAAGAATGAAAATTTGGCATTTTACACATTGTAATCGAATTGGCTGATCGGAAAGACATGTGCACTTACTTATCTCAATAGTAATTACTAACTTCGGTTTCAATTATAAAGAAATTTTTTATAATATATTTTTTATTTCAGTTATTAAAAAATTGATAAATTGTTATTTTTAAGATGTATTTATTATTTAAATACTTTTTTATTTTTATTTAGTATTTCTTTTTTGTAAATATTAATGGTAAATTTAATGTCTTACACTTTTTAATGAAGAATATGTTTATAAAAATATTTAAAAAGTAACAATAATAAATAAATTTAATTGTATTGATGTTTTTTTTCTTCTTACAATTAGAATAAAAAGGAGTATATAATTATTTACTACTTCAATTAATATGAATATTAATTCTTTTAATTTTCAAGCATTATCTGTGTCCTAGTAAAGAATGTGCCGCGTCATTGAATGTAAATGGTCCTAACTAAGATTGCTAAATGCCAAAGATGAAACATTAAACAACGAGGTGCAGTGCGTTTTACATGTGTGCTAATAAGGTAGGAAAAGGAAACGTGTTTTCTTGTTTTTACTTTTTACATGTATATGATATGATATGATGATATAATGTAGAAGAAAAGGAATAGGAATGTGAATTTCTTTCGGTGTTACTACTTTGTAATGTACGTGTCAATATTCCTTACCACATAATATCTATTTAATTTTCACTATTACACTTGTTTTGCTTCATACTAGAAGTCTAGAACCGTGTACGATTTAGGTAAGAACAGACCCAATTTTTGGCCACGAAGATATACATTATACTCTTTGCGTGTAAGAGATCAAAGTGATATACATTATCCTTGTGGTGTTCACACTCGAACGTTTATTCTCGTAGTAATCAACCAGCGAATATGGTGTACATCACCTGGGTCGGATAGTTTATTATTAATCTGTGATTTTTATGCATTAAACTCAAACCAACTAATCTGATTATAAACGAATTAGGTTGGTTTCACATATCAAAAAGAAATATTGTTTTTATTTTTTAAAATATAATTAAATTTAAATATTTGAATATTTTTAAAATGATAAAATTATATTATAACATATGATTCCATATTTAAAATACATCCACAAACACCATATCACACTTAAATCAATTAAAATAGTTATAAATTCTCAAATATAATTTAACAATTAAATTTTAACTATACATCGATAGTAATAAAATATATATATATATATATATCACATCAATGAACTACATTTGCAGATTTAAAATATTAAATTCGTAATCCGAATCAAACATAAAAAAAAGTAAATTATTTTATTATATAAATTTTAATACAGAGAATATTAGTTAATTTTTTTTTAAAAAAAAGATATGCAAAAATTCTAATATACTATTGTATTACTAACTACACCGCGCTGAACGCGTGGACTTTGATGCAAATGTTAGATCCTCACGTCTTATAGTTAGTCCCTAGCTACTAGTTTACTGCAGGCGCCAGCAAATTTCTAGTTCTTACGGATACATCAAAGTAAATGAGATACTTGACATATTTGATAAATTTTTTAAATCATATATATTAAATTTTTAAATAAAAAATAGACATAATTACTACACGGTACTTTAATTTAATTTCATGTAACATTTTAGTCTTTTATGTTTTTTTTTTTTTCGATTTAGTCTTTTATTTAATTTTAAATAACAATTTGATGTTTTATATTTTAAAATGTCAACAATGTTATCATTTCTTTACAGAAACTTAGAAAATTCATCAAATTTTTCAAACAAAACCCATAAAATTCAATACCAATTTCAATCAAATTCATATATTCATCAAATGCATAACTCAAATATTTAAATAAACTCATATTTGCATCTCCAACAACATCAAATTCATCAAATAAAAAAAATGAAAATATGAGTTTATTTGAAGATTTGAGTTATGGATTTGATGAAATTTACATTATATTGAAGATAACATTGATGAATTTTTTGAGATATTGTTGACATTTTAAGACATAAAGGATAACATTGTTGACATTGTAAAAAAATATGAGTTAGAGGATAACATTGTAAAAAATGATAACATTGTTGACATTGTAAAAAAATATGAGTTAGAGGATAACATTGTAAAAAATGATAACATTGTTGACATTTTAATATATAAAGGATCAAATTGTTATTTAAAATTAAATAAAATATTAAATTAAATAAAATATTAAATTAAAAAAAAGACCGAATTATTACCTGAAATTAAGTTAAGGGACCGTAGAAGCAATTATGCCTAAAAAATATTGATTTTTTAAATAACATTTATTTTGGATTGAGTATAAAATAAAAGAGACTATTATTATTACTATTAAATTATTCTTATAAAAAAATTGATATATTTGTCGATTTATAAATACAAACTAAAATATATTAAATTAGAAGTGATACATTTAGTATTATTTAAAAGGTAAAATAAAAAAATTATAATTAATATATCACCTTCAATATTAAAAGTGTCAATATTTTTTAGACATTTTTTTTATAAATAAGTCAATAATCATGGAATAGAAACTTTTGATGCAAAATTCCTAATTAATGTTTTGAAGATAATAAAATATTTAATTAAATTTGTTAATTATGATTCAGATCATATTATTTATTAACTTGTATTTTTGAATGATTTATTTAAAGATCGGAAATCAAACACAAGTGTGCATATTCATGCAAAAATCACAAGGTCCTTTTCAAAGAAATCAAGAAAGATTTGATCACCATTTCTAGTCCATATCATACACACATCAAGACAATAATACACTTTTGAAAATAATAAAATTATTTGAAAGATTCCTCAAAGGAATATCAAACTAGATTGGTGACAAAATGATTGCATAACAACTTGATTGTTAAATTAAAGATAAAAGACAACATGGATCATTTTGCGAAATCAAAATGCATGTTCAGAATGGAAAATTCGCACATGGATTGTTCAAACTTAATGGGTATTAAAAAGAGATAAGGGTTGAAGTCCCACAAGCATAAACACACTTTCAGATTGATGAACTAGAAACAAAGACGAAAGTACACAAGTACATTGTTAGAGTTACTGCATCAACTAGCCATGTTTCTGACTTTACATTGTCACAATGGTTCTTTGACAACTCACACTCACTATCACTCACGTTACCTTTAGTTTAAGGTAGAACGTTCTGGATTGATCAAGAACTTTCTAGACAATTACTACAAACAAGAGGAAAATTGAAGAAAGCAAAATTGATATGCGACATCAGTTAATGACTATATTCATTGTTAACTGAATATTCAAGTCTCGTCTCATCTATAAAGTGTAGATTAATCAGAAGATAAATACAAGAGCTTTCAAAGTAATCAATCGACATTTGATCAATTAAGTTCAATTTGCAAAACTCTTCTCTCAAGCAAAAACTCCAATTCTCATGATATTTGTGGATCATTTTATTGAATTTTTGTTGCTAATCAATATCAAACAAAGTATTGAGAAATCTTAGATCCCAAATACTTTTTATCATACACATTGTAATTGACTCAAGTTTATTTTTTATGTTAGATTGACTATGTTTGTAAAAATCTTTTGCAGTTTGAAATATTCTTGTAAAAATCTTTTTTAGACTGAAAGGTGACGATAGAAGTTACCTTCAAGGTGGAAATGTAAATGTTGTAATTAATTATGGCGTGATCAACAAAGAAAGTGCAAAGCAAAACATTATGGTCTTGAACACATTAGTGGAAAATTTTACAGATTGTGAACACCGAACGTAGCTCATCTTGGGTGAAATAAGATACACGGTGATCGTATTCTTCTCTATATTTATATTGCACCTAATAATCACATTTCGCTTGGTTATAAATTGAATTGTTTTATTTAACTAACACATCCAGAATCTTCTAAAGATTAATTTTATTTCAACCAATATTATTTTTGAGTTAATTAAAATTAAGTGCAGAAATTAAATTTTAAAAAGCAATCATAATTCAAACTGTTTTTTCTTGTGATTGATATTATTACTTCAGAAAGAATATTACTAACATATTTATTATAATTATGATTAGTAATAAACACATGATATTACATTTTTATAAAATTAAAAGAGGACACCAAAAACGACAAAGTACGAGTAGATGGACTTCTCAATGTCTAAAAAGCGAAGAGTTTTTTTAGTATACTTTTGTGTATATTTTTAATGTACAGAAACACATATTTTTAAATTATACATATTAAACATTCATATGAATATTTAGACAAAAAATTATAATAATAAACATCGTCCTTTCTTTAAGACGGGAGGGGAGAGGATAACACTTTAATTCAAAGGTACATAGATTAAAAGGCAAATCGAAATTAGGAATAAATGTAACAACAAAGATAGTTTGGCCGAGTGGTCTAAGGCGCCAGATTTAGGCTCTGGTCCGAAAGGGCGTGGGTTCAAATCCCACAGCTGTCATTTTTATTTAGTTTTTCGACAATAAAAAATTTCACGCGTGAATATTTTATATATATATATTAGAAAATATAGTACAGTTTTAGTTTCGAATCTAAAAATGTGAATATTTTATTTAACAATCGACAATAAACTTGGTTCCTACTCTCATTGATGTGGTTAAAGATGATTCAAAACGATAAAATAAAAGATGTACTATCGTATAAATTTTTTTTACTAAAAAAAATGATATTCATTGATTCAAATTTTAGAATATATTGATATAATACAAATTCAAATTTGCTAAAATAAAAAATAATGGATATGTGAAACTCATAATACTCACGTATTAGAGTTAAATTTATAGGCCAACAATTTTTCCTTGATTATTATTTGTATCATGACACTTATTATTATTTATATAGTAATATGACGTATTTTAATTTATTATGTGAATTTATTTAAAGCATAATAAAGTCATTAGAATAGTTAGTCTATTTAATGGAATATTAAGTATGATTTAATCATGAAATCTTATTGAGGATAATGACACTGTTTTTAAATTGATTGTAGTGAAGTTTCATTGTTAAATGAGACGACAATAATGGCACTTTTATGTGAGTAGACCGATGGTCACATCTTACAAATAATGGATATGAGATATCAAGTCTTGACATAGATATAAATATTATGAGTAATATTTGTATTAGATTGACCCGTTATAGGAACGTTATATAATAGTTATGCAAATGTCATTAATTATTCTCATGTGACCATAGTGAGTAGTACTTCGCCTTGAAATCACTACGATCCCTAGTTGGAGAGTTGTATACTTTGAGACCATCAAACATTATCTTTAATAGGACAATTATAACGATAGCTATTGAGTCTATAATAACCATGTAGAGAGATGTGAGTGATTTAGATAAGATTTATTCCAACTGCATGAGCTGTATCTTGGGGCTCTCAATAGAGTGATATGTGAAATATGTGTGGTCACGCCAAAATAGACCAATATAAGATATTTGATACATTAGTCATTGCACATATACTTGAGAATCGAGAAATTATTAGACCTAACAAGGATGACACTTTTTATGCCTTGTGTTGAAATAAAACATTTGGATGAAGGGACAATTACTGCACGGTAAATAGTAGTCGTGGTAAGGTTAAAATCGTATCACCGATTTTCTCATTAATTGGACAGCAATGATGCTTTGCTAGATGACACTTATTGTTCATAATATTCTATATTATTGCAAATTAAGTGAGAGCATATAGGGTCACTCGATAGAACGGTTTAATCGGAAAGTAAAAATTTAATTAAATAAAATGAATTGAACTTGTAGCGTGTGTGTGATATATCGTGTCTCCTCTTAATCTAACTCTAGAATCATTCTTACTGAGCTGTAAGCTAGCACTGAGGCAACCGTTCACGTGGACTTAGTAGAGACACTACCATATTGTGTTGTTGGTGATTTGTTCTTCTCGACGCTTCAAAAGGTATGCACGTAAATCTCATGTGAAATATTGTGTGTGCGTGATCCATGACAATAGATAACTTTTGCTCTTGAGAATGATTTTAAATTTGTTTTATAATATATCTCTTGATTTCCCATTATAAAGTTAATAGCGTAAAACGACAACATAACACAAAATGACAACATACTTACAAATATTACAAAGTTCAAGTGTATGGAATAGTTATGCCTCTAGATTTGTAACATTGATGACGCAAAAATCCTCGATTGAAATATGTAATGGATCCAAGTTATTATGTTAATCTAAACCAAAACTAACACCACACAAAAATGGAAAAACCAAAAAGTACTGCAACAAGACGGAAAAACCCAAAACGTCAATCTCAGATAATGGAATCACAAAAAAAAAAAAATTGTGTTGAAGCAACTTATTAAATAAAATAAAGGGAAAAACAATTTAGAGGAGTAATTCTAGACCAAAAAATGGTCCTAAATCATTCATCTCTAATAGAAGAAGATGAAAAAGAAGAAAAATGGATAGGATTTAGAGTTTTTTTGGGGAGAGGAGGCTATGCGGCTGCTTTCGATATAAATTAATTTTTACCGGTGAATATAGAGGCATCTTTGTGGCACCAAATGTTTAGTCATTATAACCAACTAGATGCTAACTTGCGAGTTTTGCGGGTATATTTTTATTTATTTAATTTAAGTGGATTTTTAAAAAATTAATATGAAGTTTTATGTTTCAATTGTCCAATGATCCACAATTTAGTAGTTATATCAATAATATATATACAATTGTACCAATGTAATTTATAGAAGAGAAGTACCATTGTTAGACGAATGACTTGAATAAATAAAGTAACATATTAATATTGAGATCGATGGATATGTCAAACGTTGAAGTAATGTATTTGATAATTGGAATTAAGAGATAGACTCAATTGATATACAATTGAGTTATAAAATGTATTACTTTATTGCTGAAACTAAAAATGATTAAAGTGAAATAGTTGGAAATACATTCATCTTGTATTCCCAATTTTAAGTTTTTCATTTTATTTTTATTTTTTTGGATTAATCAATTTCATTACACCCCAATTGTTTTTATTTTGGTTTATTCTTTTTGGTTCTCCTTTTAAGGTATGTAGAAGGACGGACTCTTCGTCAGATGATGTAATATGCTGGACCACAATTTTTATTTTTTTTTGTAACTGTTGTCTTGATTGTGTCTTCATCTGATGATGATATGTGAATGTTTTTACTGCTCTGTTGTACCTTGATTTTTCGTTTGAATAATGGGTTGTTATCTTTCTCCTTATCATTATCCTCATCTTCATACTTCACTTCTTCATGTATTTTACATTTTTATTTTATATCCCCTTCGTCATTTGAGTTGGACTTTGTCGGTTGCGGTGACTTGGGTTCCTAGTTATCCTCATCTCCAATAATTCTAGTTTGAGTATTTTTGTAAGCTTGTCAACAACACAAACTTGCTCTTCATGTCCAACAATATGCAGTGTTCTAATGATGTCTGCAATCCAAAAAATAGTTAGTACCAAATGATGTTTCTTTGATAGTTTAGAAGTTGAATTTTGTATTGAAAGAATTATTACTCGTTAGATTTACTTTATCTCCCAATCTTTGTGCTAGTAATTTGAAGGAAGTAAACTCAAAGTAATGGTTATGAATGGTAATTTTTGGGTCTTGAATTTTGGTTACAATAGTTGTTGTAAAAAACAATGCCTTCTTTGTTCATACGATAGTTCTGTAAGAATCATTTGCCGGTGATATTTTTAGATTTGTTATGTTGTATATATCACCTTCTTGTATAATATTTTTGAAATTTGAGAGAAGTTCTTTCTTGATTGTTGCATGCAAAGGTGTTTCCTGTGAGTTAAAGTCAAATAATTTTAGAGTTGATCATTCAAAAAGATTTAAATATATTTGATTTTCAATAAAATAAAATATGAAAACAAAGTTGATAAATATATAGACACACACACACGGAATCAAATGTAAATAACAATCTTCAATCATTGTGATTGTACCTTTTCATCCAACAAAATCATGTCTAAAGAGATTGGTTCATCCTCACTTTGTATGGTGTAGACAATACACATGCGAACAAATCGAACTTTGATACTCCAATTATCGCGCTGATCATTAACATGTTCAAGAAAAGTATAGTCCATTTGAATTTGTTTTGCAAAGTTTGTATTTCAGAGATGTGGAGTTTTTTGTTCTGTAAAGCGAGTGATTTTCTGCAAAGTGAGAGAACAAAAAATATTTGTATTTGATTTTCTACTTTGAATATTGGTAAATATATATAATATATAAATATTTAAAAATGATGGACAAAGTCATGTCTCTTTGAATTTTGGTCAGTTTTATTTTACTGAAATTAATTAAATTAAATTTATTGTTTTATAATGTTAATTGACATGAAATTAAAGTAATTCATTTGTAATTATTTGTATTTGATGTATACTTATAATTGTTTGACAATTAATATTTTGTAACCGAATTGTTATAAATTTTGGATTTTGGTTTTGAAACCAAAATGTTAATGATTATGATTACTCTATTAATATTAAAAATAGTTTGAATGTTTGTAAATTAAAATTCTAATATATCCGATTTAAAATAAACAAATTCACAATTCCCACAAAGATCGTTAATTAAAATGATCGATGTTATTAACTTTAACATTTGAAATTTGAAATTTTTTCACATTACCTGCAGATTTATGTTCGTGAAATTTAAAATGATCTAAGCCAATAAATTTTTGAAATTTAAAATGATCCAATTTATCTGTTTTGTTCATATTTTAATTATTTTCCAATTCAATGACACATATATTTTAAACATGATTAGAATTTACTTCAGTCAAACTTTTTCTTACCTGACAAGTGATCATCTATCTGATAAGAAGAAGTGAAATGAATGTTGAGAAAGAAAGAACACATCTAATCAAAGCTGAGGAGTAGAGTGATGCATCTCTCTCCTCCACTCCTGTGAAAGGATTTGCGGAAAAAAATATAGTTTTCTGGCCAATTGTTGTAGTGGCATGCATCAGTAAGGCTTGTGCTTCCCTAATTAGACTTATTCGCAGCTTCGACTGCAACTTGTAAGCTACTCAACATATACTACATTGAAGTAAAACTAAGAATATGAGACACACAAATCAAAGTGACACTTAAAAACAACTAAAGAAGGAAAAGAGTTCATAAGGGTGAGGGAAACAAATATTGATGTATAAATATATCTTGTCATAACATTAAGTCACTATGAGCCAGATTGATTTCAAAGATTGCATAGAACATAATTGAATTTATAGCGAACAAAATCTAAGAAGCATCAAAATCAGAAATGGACAAAGAGAAGACATTTTTTTGTTGCAACGATCAAACCTATAACTCTTTCGAGGTATCTTTGGAGCAGAATTGGTTAGGGTATCTTTGGAGTAGAATCAGTGATTTCGAAGAGTTACTGCGGAGGGATGTCGAAGAAGATGATTTCACAGAAGATGATTTTGCGAGGATGACAAAGCAGAAGGGGACATTGATTGAGGCGTACACACGAGGGAAGAAGAAACTGTTGGAGGAAGCCATTAAAAAAATTAGGGATTAAAAAAGGGAAAAATTATTTAGAAACTAAGTATAGGAAAATGAAGTGAAACATAAAAACACAAGAGAACTCTCTAACAGAGACGTACACATCAGCTTTTTTGCTGAGGTGGGAAATGTTTGCACATGTGGAGGGATTAAAATTTATAAATATGATCTATATGATATTAGTTTTCAATCTATTGGTCAATTTAAAAAAATATTTAATCGACGTAATATTATTAAATGAGTGTAACTCTGTAGATATAATTTGATCCCTTTCTGTGAAAAATATATATTGAATGATTAAATAAATTATCAATATTTTTTTACAAATAGAGTAAGGAAACAATTAAAATTGATTAAAGCATGAAAGGTTGTTAGTTACAAATTATAATAATAATTTTTTTTTCCAAAAAATAATTATTGTTTTAGTATTAACGGTCAAGTAAGCTAAGTTAATATTAGATAAAATATAAATTTTCTTTTTTATATTTTATATGTTTTATATATAATAGATAATACAACAAAGCAGTTGACTCAAAATAATATAGCATTAAATGACAAAAATAAAATGACCAATAAAATAGCAATAAAATAGTAATAAAAGAGTTAATGAATGGTTGAAAGTTACAAATCAAAATAAATTTATTTAATGTAAAATTAAGTTCAACTCTCTCTGTTTTTTTTTTTTACGAGTTCAACTCTTTTTAACACACCTAATACTTAATATATGACACATGGAAAATTTTCATACAAATAGAATGTACATATGACAAATTTTGGCTCAATCTTAAACTCAAGGTGAATTTCTTGCCGTGTTACTACTTTGTAATAATGTATGTGTGAATCTTAGTTAGTTACCAGTAGAGCTCCAAAACTCTTTTAATATTAGAGCCGTAATAAGTCTCTAATATTAGAGAAATAATTTTTTTAAAATTATAGTCTATTTTTTTTATTATTTTTTGTAGGTTTAAGTGATGGTTTATAAACCGAATGTTTTGTTGATTGAGATTCTTTTTCTTGAAAATTTAAAAAAAAATTCAGAAAATATCAAAAAAAATTCTCATAAGAATATAAAATATTTTTTTCTCAAAAAATTGTGAGAAAAATAAAAAAACTCTTTCTTGAAAAAAAAGGATTTTTTTTTTTTCGAATAAATATTTTTTTCAGAAAAACAATAATAAAAAATTTGTAAATATTTTTTATCAAAAAATTTTGAAAAAAAAAATTTATTTCTCAGAAAAAACAATTCGAACTTATTTTTCAAAAAACTATCAATTTTTTTTTAGAAAATGGGTTGATAGGCCCCACTAAACTTACAATATTTTAAGGGTTTTTTTAATTTAAGAGGTTTTCTTTTTTATGATTTTTTTAACTATAAAATTTTTTTACTCCTTCAATATGTGAGTCGAACTAATAATTAATGGACTTCTGAAATTCACACCTATAATTACGATAATAATTGGTACGTTATTCAATCTTCACTATCATGATGCATCCAACATTACAAAGTAAGAATGGACAAAATATAAAAACATGGTTACCTATGAAGATACCCAATTTTAGGCCGAACACCCTGTGCGTCTAAGAGACCAAAGTGAATGAACATATACATTATCCATTATATATACTCAAATATTCTTATTAACTTTTGTGGAAAATTTGATTAGTTGAAATTTAATAATTAAATATATACAGTGAAAAATAATTAATATTCTGTCAGTATTGTAAAATAATAAAGAATTTTAGATAAATAAAATTGACAAATAAAATATTAAAAATGAGACGAATAAAATACTAATTTATAATAAAAGTGAAATTTTATTTCTTGAACGCTACTACCTCCAACCCACAATAAACAATCTATTTCATCATTGAAAAATACTAACAAATGTCTTAAACACATTTGTTACGAAACTCAAAAGAAAATTATTATTTTAAAAATTATGTATCAACCTATATTGAAAACGATGCATCCAATATTAATAAAAAAATTAAAAAAAAATATTATTAATTAATATGATAACCTTTAAAATTAAAAGTGTCGATTTTTTTCAAAACAATCTTTATAAATAAGTCAATTATTATAGAATAAAAAATATTATATTATTGTGATTATGATTTCTATAAAATATTACGTTTTTATTTAAATAAAAAATATCACACTAAAAACCATAAATTAAGATATTTGATATAATTTTTATGTTAGCGATCAATTATGAGTGGGGGGATTTTTCAATGTCTAAAAAGTGAAGAGTTTTCTTTAGACTTAAATACAATTTTGATTTTTTATTTTTTACTTAATATTTATTTTGGTCTTTAATTTTT
>JBBPBQ010020324.1:51448251-51469693 GCA_037974755.1 Cicer yamashitae | reverse complement strand
CATTTATTACCGATCAAAAAAATAATAATAGATATTCATTATTAGATATTTTAACATGATAAAAATCACATTTTTTTTATAAAAAATGTACCTTTCAAAAATGATTTTTATGAAGAGCTTCTCAAAATAGCTTTTCATTTTAATTATTTTTTGAAATTTCATTATAAAAAAACTGTAACAAATAGATGAAATACTTAAAAATAATATTTTAAGATAAATAATTTAAACCAATTTTTATTTGAAACTTTATTTTTAAAATTCTTTTTAAAATTGTTATAAAAAATACTATAAAAAAAAATCAATTTCAAAAGATATTTAATGTTTCAAACAAAAATAATAGTTAATTATTCTTGTCATCATTGATGTAAGACTCATCTGACTTAAATGCTAGTTTAAATAATTAATAAAAAGGTTATATATAATTTATTTTGAAATATAATAAAAATAAAAATATTTAATGTAATTAATTTATTTTTACTTTGAAGCATCTTTATTGCTTTCTCTAAATATAAATAGATGGTATATAAGGAACATGTTATCAATCTAACAAGAAATAAAATATTAAGTGAAATCTTACACAATGGCCCTTAACATCAATCGAGCATATATTTGTTGGATGTTGATCCTTACTTTGGTTTTGATTTCAGGTAATAAATAAACGTTTGTGTTATCTATTGAGTTGTATTCTTTATATATAATTAACTAACTCAAATTGGGAATTGATTTAGTGGCTAGATGCATATGACTTTGTTATAGGACTTTTTAATTTTATATATTTGTAAGAAACTTATTGCTTTTATGAATTAAACTTTCTTTTGGTTGCAGAATCAGCATATGGTCTGGATTTTCTGGGAATAAAATGTTTTGGTAAATGCATAAATCCTGGGATGTGCAATCAAGATTGCATCAACAAGGGCTATTCAAAAGGTGGTACCTGTTATGAGAATGTTTATTGTTGTTGTTATACAAAATGAGTTGTTGTACCTTCAATAAATTGAAATAAATACAATCCATACCTAAAGTATGTTTAGAATTCAAAGTTCGTAAGAATATATATTTTAAATTAATAAAACTAAAGTAATCCTTAAATTCGAGTATATGCATGTCAATGTGTAGGTAGGGCCGGCCCAACCCATTATGAGGCCTAAAGCGAAATTATCAGACGGGACATTTTCAAAGTTAATAAATAAATTATTAATATTTTTATTTAAAATTGATCTTTCGTAATTTTTTTTGATGCAAAATCATTTATCAAATTAGTGTAATCGATTTCGTTTAACAATTCTTTTTCAATCGATAATAAAACTAATCTATTTAAAAAAAAATTCTAGTTTCAGCTCCAGCCAAATATATAGAAAAGGTTGATCTCTGCTACAATTGAAAAAAAGACTAATAATTTAGAATATAAATATTTACTTAATACTTAACAGATTACAGATGAAAAATAGACGAATAAATTAAAAACACACACCTTAATATATTTTGGCCACTGACAAGAGTTACTCATACAATGAAAATTCAAAACGAAAAATAAAATCAAAGCAGGGAATAAGGAAGTAGGGTCAAGGGTGAAAAAACTTTTTGCCGTGTTGACAAAAAAGTTTCAGACGAAAGATTCTAAGAGACATTTTTAGTAAAAAAAACAATGCATTTAATATAAAATGGTTTTTAGTGAAAATGAGTGCATTTAATATTAAAAGATTCTTCCAACGGTATAGTATCCTCATCCTCATAAATAGTTGCATCGATTTTAATTGGCAAATGAAAAAAAATTTGGAGACATTTTTTTGTTTTTATATATGGTTAAAGAGTTTTGATAATATATTATTGGGCATCTATACCGTATCAAAATTAAAGTAAAAAAATTATTTTTTGGCGAGGCCTAAAGCAAGGGCTTTAGGCGCCTCCCCCTTGGGTCGACCCTGTGTGTAGATGTTCGTTTGTCTCCTATTTCATTATATCGATTGATAAAAATTTGAAGTTATGTGATAACACAAACTGCACCTGCAGTTATTCACCAAAATTCGTCTTGATTTGGGTGTTGAAAACCCGCTCTAATTAAGTGGTAAAGAAATCAAAGTTTGTACGAATATATATATTTCAAATTAATAAAACTAAAGAAATCCTTAATTTCGATTATATGCATGTCAATGTGCAGCAGTTTGTTCGTCTCCTATTTCAATCTATCGATTATTAAAAATTTGAACTTATGTGACAACACAAACTGCACCCGCAGTTATTCACCAAAATTCTTTTCGATTTGGGTGTCAAAAAACCGCTCTAATTAGGTGGTATTCTCTGAAATTAAAACTCGCGGACGGAGATGAGTTTGGAATGTTCGAAAACCCGCTCTAATTAGGTGGTATTCTCTGAAATTAAAACTTGCGGACGGGGATGAGTTTGAAGTGTTTATATTCATATTGTATCTGCATTCGAACCGTAATATTAGTATCATTTTTGAATTTTATATATGTACATATTCAACATATTTAATATTTTTTAAATATTAAAATTTTTAATCTTCTCTCTATAGAAAATATAATTTTAATATTTTTTTTAATTTTATTACTGTATAACAATAATTATTTTATTATATTAATTATAATTAATATAACTTAAATTTATTATTTTATATATACGAATAGATGTAGGCAGGAAAACTCGAACTATGTAATATATATAGATGATAATTTAAATTTCACACTCGATATAAATTCAAAACGAGTGTTTATTTTCTTTGATTAATTACAAACGGGGAGGCAAAACATGCCGCCGCCACCCTCTTGCCATACCTATTTGTGTCAAATACAAAATTTTGACTTAATTGTCTCTCTTAGAAAAAGTTTAAGTATTATGTCTCACGTTCTTATAGTTTTGAAGATAACGAGGAGGCATCAAAATAAACAATTAATTTTATAAATTTAATAAGTTTAATTTTGTGAGCTAGAAAATATGAAAGTATATAAAAAGATCAAGAAGCACCGATATAATATCTTACATCTAAAAGGATACAAGAATGGATACTATATTTTATTTTTGCCAAAAGGCCAACAATGATATACATCTAAAAGAGATATAGGATAAGTATAAGAGTAATGCCACTAAAGCAATCGTTTTAGTGATATCAAGTTAAAATTTTAAAAAATTGTTTTATGATTCATATTAAAATTCGCTTTGGAGTTCCACATGTATTTGGCTGACCCTGAAGAGATATACTATCTCTGATCTTTATTATAAGACAAATTTTGGTAGGTTTTTTTTGTCCTTATTATAAGAAGAAAGAAAAACAATTTAAGGTACATTAATTGTTATAGTTCTTTTTATATCCTTATTTAATGTGAGAAATACGTTTGCGGGAAGAATAATACTAACAACACAATTTTTTACGTACATTTTTTAAAATATTCTTTTTTTTTTATCCGTTAAAATTACACCAAATTGTGTGAGTCTCATTCAAATTTACTGAGACTCATAAATTTTAATCAATAATAGGGAGTGTGTTACAAAATATGTATTAAATAGTATGTTACATAATAGAAATAAAACATTTAATGCTATGAATATAATTATAATAACGTTATACCCAAATAAATGGGTCCGTTCATTTCACCCATGTAAAAAGGTATAAATGAAAGAGAAAATAGTAATTTTACCAAATTATCTTTATTAGTTATTGGTACATTATTAATGTCATAAAACATAGAGAGATATTATATTTGAAATAATGTAAGTAGTATTAATTTAATGTTACTGTTGGAAAAAAAAATGTACTTGAAATTGAAATGAGCATTTATTTTCGAACAATTTTTTTGTAATAAATTGTTCAATTATTTTGAAACGGGGGAGTACAATTTTATAGCATTAAATAAACTTATTGATCTAACGGAACTACTTTAAATTTTTAGGTGCATTGCTTGAACATCATGACTTTGATAATCAGGTTAGACATCACTGGAGTAACTCCAACGATTGGTCCCCTAATACCACAAATCTTAATCTAATTTGTGTTTTTGGAATCATCATACATTTGGTAATATCTTTGTACATAAAAAGTGTGTTCTTAAAAAATTAGGAGGTATTACCCAAATCCTAGCAAGTGGTACAAACCAGCACTTGGTTGAGTTAAGACAAGAGCTCTGGAAGGTGTATAACTCCTTAGTTAGGACTTAGGAAAGCTATTGGTTCCAACAATCTAGATACAAATGGATCCAACAAGGAAATCCTACTACTAAATTCTTCCACTTGTCAACTCTAAAGAGACGAAAATATAATATAATATTTGCACTCCAAACGAATGATAACTCGTGGGTTTTGGAAGATAATGATGCTAGGAATCTTGTGATCCAATTCTATCACAACCTTTATTATTTACAATGCTCATTTTTTGGTTCAAATTGTACATTCACTCTTTTTGTTAGATTCATTTATGATGTATGATGCTGAAAATTATCATTCTCAACTTTCATTTTAGTTAATATAATTCATTTTCAATTAAAAAAAAAACCTTATTGGTGTAGGTGTTATTTGTAATTTTTCCGTATATTATGGACCAAAAGAATCACAACTAATGATAGTTAACTCAATAAATTTAGTAGAATGTTATGTAATTTACATAAAGCAAAGAATGTTATTCTAAAGCAAAACAATGTCGATTATTTTATTTTAGGGTATATTTGGCAGATCCATCTTAAATAATTTGGGGATCTTATTCTAATATTAAAAATTTAGTCCTTAATAAAAAAAAAAGCACTAAAGATTTAAAAAAAACTAAAATTATGCAAAAAAATACAACTTTTGGAAATCGATTCCAATATCTCATGCATGAAAATATTGCGTTCTGACACTTGACCATTGCAAAACATCTAATAATTTGTAAACATTGACATTTTATAACAAATAGTTTGGGACCCTCAAAATTTTACGGCCCTGTGCGATGGCTCAGCTTGCAAGGGTTTTGTGTTGGTCCTGATATTTGGGAGTTAGACTTTGGAAAGCTTTGGAGGGTTAAGTTTATATTTTCGTATGTATTTAAATTTTTTCAAAAAAATTAAAAGGATAACATGATAAATGATCATATAACACTTCAATTACATTTAATTTATTTTTTGAAATATATTATAATTTCCTTAATTTAAAAAAGAAAAATAAATCCTCCCCTCCCCTATTAACCTCTCCAAAATTCTCTATCCAAACATATTCTAGAGCATGTTTGAGAGTTTATGAGGAGAGTACTTAAAAAAAAAATTGAAGGTGACATGGAATGAACGGAAGACTATGGAAGACGAAGGCTTTCTTGGGTTTATTTTTCTTAATAGTACGATATCCCCTAATTTGGAGAAACTAAAAAGTTGCATTTGTGGCGGATTTTGATAAATTCCTCAAATTCAATCTGTGACACCCTAAACCTCAAAATAATATATATAATAATTTATATCATATTTCTATAAAATTTGTAGCGGATAAATGAAGACATGTTTCCAAGAAAATAATAACTTTTATATCTATTTTAGGATATCACGTTTCTCAAAAATCAAAAGGAACACTTTAAACTTCTTTACTCATATAAAATAGTGTAATCTCAAGAAGTTTGATTTAAGTATAATTACTTGATTTAATTATAAAAACTTACTAGTACTTATAAGGTTTTCATACAAAAAGTTGTTTCAAATTAAATGAGTAAAATACAAATTACAACTGTTATTCCCGGTATCACCTATCAGAGCGGGGTTCCTCCCAACTTGAACTTGAAGATTCATTAATCTGTAACAACTGCGATTTCGCAAACGCAGGGCCAAGCCAGTCAAACACAAACAACGAAGGAGGTGAGTTTTGAAATCATGTTAATAGTATAATATAAGTAAGAAGAACACGCATTTGATCATAATAAACCGTATCATTAAACAAACATTATTCAAGGAATAACTTCACATAATAAAGACAAAGTCAAAGTCAAAATCAAGGAAAATCAATACATTTCATTATAACATCAAATCGTCTAAGAGAAATTATAATCACATGCAATACACATTAATCACAACAAAACAATCACAAGAAAATGCAATACCTATCTAACTCTGAAGTACTTGGTTAGGAGGCTTGATATTATGCCACCATGCAAGTGGACGGACAATTCAAGTTGGCCATGTCCTCATAGATCCCCTCAACTCAACCCGAGACACATATACGCGACAGTCGAGGTAAACGTGTGTTGCATGGTAGCTCCCGACATTTGGAGTGCTACCTCCAAGTCACCTAGGAGTTCCCCACCCGAATACCTCCAAGGTCTAACAATCTTGCCCTAAGGCTCAACAGCAGACCGCCACGATCAGGCTCATTCAGTTGTACTTCCCCAGAATCACTAGGCTTGTGAGGCCCTACCTATATGATGACCAAATAATCTCTACTTCAAAAATTATCAACATCTATTTTCTCCTCTCGTTGGCCTAGGTTACTCACTCCATTAAGAGAACCATCATTGGCACAGGTCGAATTCATCACTATTCAATAAAACACAATATGCATTTCGTGATATTCATCAAGGTGGTAACATTATAAGTCAACAAGTAATCATCAATGAATATTTTCATAGTCATATATTACATTCAAAATTTATCATCATAATACACAAACTCCAACAATATATGATTTTCACTCACAGATAATAATACTAAATCATTCACACACACCACTTCAATTGAAATGCAAATAATAACAATTCATCACATTTTATATTATATAACAATATCAAGGTAGATATAAACAAAACGCCGAATACGTCAAATACACAATTCTACAATAATTCAACTACCACACAATCTTCAAAATTTAAATCAAACAACACCCTATAAAAGTTTCTAGCTCGTATTTTAACCTCACCAGATTCAAGTTTTCTCATTAGTCAATTATTACTCAAAGGGCTTCAGCCGTACGTAGCGAGCCCCGAATGAATTATGGGAAATACGGTTTTCCCGTTCATCTTACTTAATTTACACTCATGAATTCGAACTCTCTCTCACCCCATACCTCAGTTTGACGCTTTCGTACGATATAGGAATTCGAGCAGCTTTCAGCAACCATAACATGTCGACAACGCGCAACAAACGAGTCTAAAAGCATCGATGAATTTGCAGAGTCAATGAAATATGGCTGATAATTTACGCGTAACATAAAAATCAGTTTTACATAATTAATAAAAATATTAAGAGAAGAAACATATTCAAAACGAAGTGAAACAAGTTAATAGAAAAGGCCTTACCGACGCGCTGGATCGCCGACAGGGTCCGACATCAACTTCACCGAAACACACAAACGAGTAGTGCTTCTTAAAGGTTTCGACGAGAGGAATCCAAAAACGATATCAGTTTTTTAAGATGATGAACATGCTGGCCGGAATTCAACAACACAGCCGCGACGAGGGTGAAAACCCTTTTTTTGAAGTATAACTGTTGGTGATTCCAAGCATAGGTAATGAAAGAGGGAGTTTTGTGGAGTCTAAATATGGTCTCGGTTTTCATTGGTGATAGTCGTGGTGGCTGGAATCTTGATCACAAGGCGGAGATGTGATTTTTGACAAAGAGTAATAGGGCATTTCAATTTGTGATTCGGGTTGAGAATGAAAGATGAGATCGCAACGATCACGAATGTGGTCTCGGTTTTGCACCACACCCACTATAATGGTTATAATCAACGAAAGAAGAAGGAGAAGAAAACAATGGAGGGCGGCGGCTTACGCTAAAGAAGAAGAAGATGGAACGGTCATTCTTTTCTCTTTTGTTTTCCTTATTATTATTATTATTATTATTATTATTATTATTATTATTATTATTATTATTATTATTATTATTATTATTATTATTATTATTATTATTATTATTATTATTATTATTATTATTATTAATTAGATTTTACTCTTGCATATGGGTCTAACTCATAAAACACATTTTACTCTAAAATAAAATCCACATTTTTCAACACAATTTAATTATTAAAATATTACTAATATTTTAAAACTAATATTTTATAAAGTAAAGTAATTAAAGTAATTAATCTTTTAAAATACATTAATAACCAATGCTATGACATTCAAAATAATCACTATAATTATATATATTTTTTCTATCAAATACTCACATTAAAATATTACCATAAGAGAGTATTCGAAATTATAAAATAAATAAATATAAAATCAACATTTTATATTAATTACTAAATTATAATAAATATATATAAAATCACAATGCCGTAACAAGTATATAAAAATAAAAGAAATCAAACACAATATTATTACTATCTAAAGATAATTATTTATAAAATAAATAATTAAAAATAGAAAATAGTTATAAATAATCGAAATATAACTATGTGCACAGTAAAATATCACATTAATTGCGTACGCACATATCAACGCAAAATTGACTAAAATCTTATTCTTTAAAATATTACACTAAAATACTATTATTTTTAAAAAATATAAAAAAATAGTAAAATATAATATTTGTTATTATATCACGCGTTTAGTATAATATGTACAAGATTAATACATCATAGAAAGGCCACATATAAAGAAAATTAATCCCAAAAATATCAACATATATTCCAAAATAATTTTAACACCAAATTAATTATTTAAAATTCTATTGCATTAATAAAATAATTTATTATGACATTTGGGGTGTTATAAAATACCTCTAAGGTCTAATAATCTTGTCTTAAAACTCAACGGTAGACCGCCACAATCATGCTCAATTCAGTTGTATTTCTCCGGAATCACTAGGCTTGTCAGGCCCTACTTATATGATGACAAAGTAATCTCCACTTCACAAACTCTCATTATTTATTTACTTTCCTCGTTGGCCTATGATACTCCATCAAGACCGTCATCTCAAACACAAATTATAATCATCATTATTTCATCAACTTTGGAGTTACTTCAATATTCTCATCACAATTTTATAACATCATTATTCATACATAATCGTCATCATATAAACTCATCACAAATTTTCAACATCACTATCATCAATCAAACATCTTCACATAAACTTATCACAAATTTATATCATAAATCACACATCATCATCAAATAAACTTACATCATACACTGCATTCATATTTTATTATCACTTCGCATAAACTTATCTAATCAAACATATGCACCAAATTCATTTGAAATCAAATATCACAATAGTATCAAATACCACACATTTAACGGAATTAAATCAATCAGCGCTTTATAAATATTTCTATTCCATATTTGCACATTAATTAATTTATCACTCAAAGGGCTACTGCCGTACGCAGCGAGCCCCGGATCAATTGTTGGGAAATACGGTTTTCCCGTTCATCTTACAATATATTATACTCATGAATTCAAACGCTCTCTCACCCCTTACCTTATTTCGACGCTTTCACACACGAATACGATTCCACGAGCAAACAACATTTATTCTCCGACTCTTTGTCCTTCAATTGATATAACTCGACAATTTATGGGTAAACGTTAAAAATAAATTATGAGAAGACAAGACACTCTTAAAACTAAATTTCGAAATTCGGTCAAGGAAACTTACCATAAATAAAAAAACCAATTAGTGGGTAATATAAGAATCTATTACACGATCGTTTTCGCGTTGGTTTCATTCAAATCGAAGTTATGGTGAAGAAGAACGATGCAAAATAAGGAACTTTATAAACGGAGAAGTCGGATATTTTAGAGAGAAATTGAAATGGTTAAAAATCTGAGAAAGTATGTTTATTTGACTACCTAAATGAATAAAACAACATATTGAATTTAGACGAGAACGGAGAAAATTTTCTGAAACAGTTATCGACCACCGGTGCCAAACGATAGGTTGTTGTTGTGTTTCCTCTTAAGGTTCACACATGGGTCAAACTCATTGGTCTCTTTATTTATTTTTTTGTTTTATTACTATTATTTTTATTTTGCTAAAACACAATTAATAGTTACTTAATCTGATTTTTCTCATTTTTGATACTCCTCCAAATATCATTTAATTTTCAAAACATTACTAATATTTCATAACTAATATATGATAAATTAGAGTAATTAAAATAATTAACCTTTTAAAAAAATACATATTACTAACAATTGAAACTCTCATATTCAAAATAGTCACTATAATTATACTTATTTTTCAAAATACTCATATTAAAATACTACCATCATTAGAGAATAGTCAAAATCACAAAATAAATAAATATAACATTGCTACTTTATATTAATTACTAAATCA
This sequence comes from Cicer yamashitae, assembly GCA_037974755.1. Lineage (NCBI taxonomy): Eukaryota > Viridiplantae > Streptophyta > Magnoliopsida > Fabales > Fabaceae > Cicer > Cicer yamashitae. The sequence continues at coordinate 51,459,440 of JBBPBQ010020324.1, read as the reverse complement.
TAATAAATATATTTAAAATCACAATGCCATAACAAGTATATAAAAATAAAGGAAATCAAACACAATATTATTACTATCCCAAGATAAGTGTTTACAAAATAAATAACTAAAATAGGAGATACTTAGAATTAATTAAAATAAAAATATGTGCATATTTAACATTAGTCAAACATACAAGAAAATATCACATTAATTACGAACGTACATATACATGTAAAATCGCATAAAATCTTATTCTTTAAAATATGTACACTAAAATACTATTATTTTTAGCGAAATATATAAGATAATAAAATATAATATTTATTATTTATATCACTCATTTAGTTAAACGTGTACAAGATTAGCACGCTATAGAAAATACACATATAAAGAAAATTAATCAATATATATTCTAAAATAACTTTAACGCCAAATTAATTATTTAAAATTCTATTTTATTGATAAAATAATTTATCTTAAAATTTGGGGTGTTACACCTAGAAAGTGAAAAAAAAACACGTTTTTATCCATTCAGCTGTGTGCCAGGTGCCCCAGGCGCGGAAGTTGCACTTCAGGCGCAAGTGGACTCAGTCAGGAAGGCTGAAATGCGCCCCAGGCACAGGTGTTTGCGCTTTGGGCGCACAACATCTGATGTCTGACTTATACTGCATTTTGCATATCTTTCGAGTCTGCATTGGATTCCGGTGTCTTCATGAAAGTTGTAGCTATAGATCTTAGCTTTCATTTGCACTTGGTTTTGACTCCAATTGGACATCTACAACTCCAAATACTCCACATAGGTCATGTTGATTTCTCACCAAAATTCAGCACTGCACTAAAACAAACAAACAACGCAAAACGACGAAAAATCTCTACCTAATCAAGGAAATAAGAACATAAACATTTCATTAAATCAAAGAACTAAAATCAACAAAATATATCAAATAACTCCTTAAATTAACTAATGATTAACGATTGATAAGACTAAAAACAATGAAAAATATGCATATGATGAAGAGTCATCACCTTCCCCAAAGCCCCTCGATGTTTTTAGAATACATTGATGTAATACTAATTCAAATTTGCTAAAATAAGAACTTTTGACTATGCGAACAAACTCACGACACCTAAGTTAATAGCGTAAAACAACAACATAGCACAAAACGACAACATGCTTACAAATATTACAAAATAATTCATTGATGACGCCAAAGTTCAATGAATGAAATCTGTAATGAATCTAAGATATTATGTTCGTTTAAACCCAAACGAACACTACACCAAGATGGAAAAATAAAAAAAGTACCACACCAAGATGGAAAAAACCGAAAGTGTCAATCTGAGACGATGAAATTACAAAAAAGAAAATTAAATTTGTGTAGAAGCAACTTATTTCAATAAAATAGGGGAAAAAACAGTCAAATTAAAGGGGGTGATCCTAGACAAAAAACGGTCATAAACCACCTATCTCTAATAGAAGAAGAATAAAATAAAACCTAGAGTAAACAGTTAAATTAAAGGGGGTGATCCTAGACAAAAAACGGTCATAAACCACCCATCTCTAATAGAAGAAGAATAAAATAAAACCTAGAGTTTAGGATTTATCGGCTATAGGGTCTAATAAAAATAATGTATTACTCTAAAATATGAAATAACATAAAACAAATTTTTACTCGTGAATATAGAGACATCTTTGTGGCACCAAATGTTTCGTCATTATCACCAATTGTATTGAAAGGTGAATAAACAAATATTATAAAGTAAAAATCAAGTAAATATTTGATTAGAGATATTTTTTAAAAGTAATCAATGTTAGTAAGTTAGTTGTTAATTTTGCTAGAATGATAACTTCAATTCTAATCTTCTTATCACTTTAATTTTCAGGTTCTTCCCTCAAACCACTAAATCACTTTATAACTCCCTTAAATCTATTTTATTTGTATTATAGAGTTAATGTTTTATTTGTATTATGAGTTTTATAAATAATTGTTTCTCGTTAATTATAAAATCAACAAAAAAGATTCGAATATTTGTTTTTTCTTGTTTGAATCCATAGTTTGAATTAGGTTCAAATGCGAAGAATAATGTAAAAAATAAGGATAAATCAAATTACACTCAAAGTTACATTCATTCAATAATATCATGTAAGATAAATATTTTTAAAATATTTATCTATAATCATTTATTATGTCATCAAGATTATTAATGTTATAAACAATTACATTATCGGGGTTGATCTTAACATAACATGATGACATAATAAATGATTATAGATTAATGTCAAAATTTATAGGTATAATCAATATGTTTTTATCTTTCTATTTATCAATCAATATTGAAAAATATTTAATCAACGTCATATTATTGAATGAACGTAACTCTGCAGGTATACTTTGATCCGTCATCCTGAAAAATGTGACATCATAAATTCCAAAATAACATTTATAATAATTTACACTAAATTATTTGAACAAAACTCGCAGCGGATACACATCTAACAATTAAACTTTGTTCCTTAATTAAAATAGTGCAATCTCAATGAACTTGATTTAACTAGAATTTCTTGATTTAATTCCCAAGACTTATTGGTATTAAGGTTCTCATATAAAAATAATTTGAAATTACATAGGAAAAAAACACATTACAACTGTTAATTCCCGGTATCACCTATTAGAGCGGAGTTTCTCCCAAAGTTGAAAAGATAAAAAACCAGAAGCAAAAAGCCAAAATTAAACCCAAAAAAATGCAACTAAGAGTTGAACTAGATTAGCTCAATTGAGAAAAATTAATTACACGCAAGGCGTCAATAGAATGGGCGTGAAGTAGAGCCCCTCAGAATCTGGTAAAGCAGTACTAATACAAGTACATAGGAATCACATTTTTCAGTTATAATTATAAATAACAAAATAACATGAATTTTACTTTGAGAGGATAGCCTTGCCTAAAAACAAGTGCATATGATGAATTGATGATGCCTTGATTTCTTTGTTCCTTCTTTAAATATAGCATGAATATTGCCAATGACATTAACATGAAACTGGTCACATCGGATTTTAATGAAAAGGATGATCTCAACATTCATTTTAATCATACCACCATACTTATTCATAAATTCTAACAGTATTAAACATACCACCATGTCAAAAGGAGTAGCCGAAGTTTGGCTTAGATCTGGAAAAGCATACGATCGTTGAGCCATTATCGGTCCACCACCGATTATGTATATCAATTAATATCAAGGATAACAACACGGCGGAGACACTGTGAAATTACCTGACTACCCTACTGGCCTTTCAAGCAATTTTATGCTCCACTAAACATCTATTTACCAATTTTATGCTCTTTTACTTTTTTCCCTAATCCTTATTGTGTACTTAAGAGAAAATAAATTAAAAAGCAGTCAGAAAGTGAGAACAAAAGAAGAGGGTTAAAGAATTATTGAACTGAAATTGAAGCATTGTAAATTGAAATTTTAGATTAGCACTCATATCAGCTCAAAAACAGAACAAATCGCAAACCCACAACCTCATTCAACAAATCGGGAATTAATGACACTTATCAAGCAAGATTACCAAAATAAAAATTGAAATCGCAAACTGAAATGATTTGGAAAGAGAATAGAACTTACTTGCTACTATAAATCGCGAAGTGAAATGAAAGAGATGAATTTAGGGCTGTTCGAAATTGAATTTAGGGTTTTTGGGGATTAGGGTTCGTTGAAGATAGTAAACAAGGTTATATAAAAAAAAATAACAAAAACTTTTTTTTAAAATAATTAATAAAAATCAATTATATTTTCTTATCTTGTTTACGGAAAAATTGTGGGAAACAAAATACGAAAAATAACCGTGGAAACTAATTTTAAAAAAAATTATTTATTTTATAATATATTTATTCACGACTTTTCTATAGATAAAATATAATTTACTCAATGTTAGTAGAGTTAGTTGTTAATTTTGTTAGAAAAAGTTGTTAATTTTGTTAGAAAGATAGTTGAAGCCATCAACTCTTTCTCACTTTAATCATTATATTCCTCCCTTAAACTACTAAATCACCTTGTGACCAAATAAAATTTATTCTATTTGTATTACACGGTTATTGCTTTATTTGTATTATGAGTTTTATAAATTATATTTTCTCATTATTAATAAATTCCACACACAAAAATTGAATATTTATTTTTTCTAGTTAGAATCCATGGTCATGGTTGTCTAGTTAAGATGTTAAAATGCGAAGAATAATGTAGAAAAAATATATATGACATGACTAAATAAATTATCTATTTCTTTTTTTCCAAATATTTTGGTCAAAATTGATTAAAGCATGAAAGACTGTGAATTACAGTTTATAATATTACAATAAATTAGTAGTAAAATTAAAATGGATAGAAAAGGTTAATGAATGGTTGAAAGTTAAAAATCAAAATAAATTTATTTAATATAAAATAAAGTTCATCTCTCTTTGACACCCATAGTATGACATTCACATATGGAAAATTTTCACACATATAGAATGTATATGTGGCAACAACAAAAAATTAGTTTGTAGATGAAATAGTAAAATATGTATTCACGGTAACATTTTTGGTATTTGTTAGTTGAATTAGAGGCAAACTTTTACTCATTCTTAAACTCATGTTTCATTTACAACAATATTATTAATATTATTATAAATATATATCTATCTATATATATATATTTTGATTCTTTTGACTGGAAAAAAATACTCATTTACTTATTAAATATTTTAATATAACATTTCAGAAAAAAAAATTCACCACAAAAAATATTTAAGAACTTTATAGATAAGTCATAAAAAATAAAATATTTTCATATAAACAATACTTTCTCCGTCTCATAATAATTGACCTATTATTTTAATAAAAAATGTTCAAGAATAATTAACTCTTTTAATTTTCAAAACTCTTTTTTCCAATTGTACCATTTAATTAATATTATTTGTGTCATTTCTAATGCAATATCTTTCATTTTGTATTTATGACACTGATAATGCACCAATAAATAATAAAGATAATTTGGTAAAAATAATACTATATATCTTTCAATTATATATTTTTCTTAATATTTATAAAATGATCAAATGAGCCAATTCTTTTGTCATTAATGATATTTAATATTTCAAACAAAAATGATAGTCAATTATTTGTCATCATTGATGTAAGACTCAAGTGACATATATGCTAGTTTAAATAATTAATTAAAAAAAATTATATATAATTTATTTTGAAATATAATAAAAATAAAAATATTTAATGTCATGAATTGATTTTTACTTTGAAGCATCTTTATTGCTTTCTCTAAATCTAAATAGATAGTATATAAGGAACATGTTAGTCTTCAATCTAACAAAAAAATAAAATATTAAGTGAAATCTTACACAATGGCCCTTAACATCAATCGAGCATATATTTGTTGGATGCTGATCCTTACTTTGGTTTTGGTTTCAGGTAATAAATAAACGTTTGTTTTATCTATTGATTTGTATTCTTTATCTATAATTGCGAATTGATTTAGTGGCTAGTTGCATATGACTTTATTATAGGACTTTTTAATTTTATATATTTGTAAGAAACTTATTGCTTATATGAATCAAACTTTCTTTTGGTTGCAGAATTAGCATATGGTCTGGATTTTTTGGGAATAAAATGTGGAGATAAATGCATAGATCCTTGGCAGTGCAATCAAGATTGCATCAACAGGGGCTATTCAAGAGGTGGTACCTGTTATGAGAATGTTTATTGTTGTTGTTATACATGATGAGTTATTGTACCTTCAATAAATTGAAATAAATAAAATGCATACCTAAAGTATGTTTAGAATTCAAAGTTACGTACGAATGTATATTTCAAATTAATAAAACTAAAGTAATCCTTAAATTCGATTATATGCATGTCAATGTGTAGGTGTTCGTTCGTCTCCTATTTTAATCTATCAATTGATAAAATTTTGAACTTATGTGATAACACAAATTGCACCTACAGTTATTCACCAAAATTCTTCTTGATTTGGGTGTCGAAAACCTGCTCTAATTAAGTGGTAAAGAAATCAAAGTTCATAAGATTTATATATTTCAAATTAATAAAACTAAAGAAATCCTTAATTTCGATTATATGCATGCCAATGTGCAGCCGTTCGTTCGTTTCCTATTTCAATCTATCGATTGATAAAAACTTGACCTTATGTGACAACACAAACTGCACATGCAGTTATTCACTAAAATTCGTCTCGATTTGGGTGTTGAAAACCCGATCTAATTAGGTGGTATTCTCTGAAATTAAAACTCGCGGACGGAGATGAGTTTGGAGTGTTCAAAAATCCGCACTAATTAGGTGGTATTCTCTAAAATTAAAACTTGCGGATGGGGATGAGTTTGGAGTGTTTATATTCATACTGTATCTGCATTCGGGCCCACCTCCAGTAATAATAGTATCATTTTTAAATTTTATATATGTACATATTCAACATATTTAATATTTTTTTAAATATTAAAAATTATAACCTTCTCTCTATAAAAAATATAATTTTAATATATTTTTTAATTTTATTACTGTATAACATAATTATTTTATTAAATTAATTATAATTAATATAACTTAAATTTATTATTTTATATATACGAATAGATGTAGACGGGAAAACTCAAACTATGTAACATATATAGATGATAATTTAAATTTCACACTCGATACAAAACCAAAACGAGTGTTGCTTTTCTTTGATTAGTTAAAAACAGGGAGACAAAACATGCCACCGCCACCCTCTTGCCATACCTATTTGTGTCAAATACAAAATTTTGACTTAATTGTCTCTCTTAGAAAAAGTTTAAGTATTATGTCTCACGTTCTTATAGTTTTGAAGATAACGAGGAGGCATAAAAATAAACAATTAATTTTATAAATTTAATAAGTTTAATTTTGTGAGCTAGAAAATATGAAAGTACATAAAAAGATCAAGAAGCACCGATATAATATCATACATCTAAAAGGATACAAGAATGGGTACTATATTTTATTTTTGCCAAAAGGCCAACAATGATATACATCTAAAAGAGATATAGGATAAGTATAAGGGTAACGCCACTAAAGCAATCGTTTTAGTGATATCAAATTAAAATTTAGAAAATTTATTTTATGATTCATATTAAAATTCGTTTTGGAGTTCCACATGTATTGGGCTGACCCTGAAGAGATATATTAACTCTGATCTATATTATAAGACAAATTTTGGTAGGTTCTTTTTGTTCTTATTATAAGAAGAAGAAAAAAAACAATTTAAGGCACCTTAATTGTTATAATTCTTTTTATATCCTTATTTAATGTGAGAAATACGTTTGCGGGAAGAATAATGCTAGCAACACAATTTTTTACGTACATTTTTAAAATATTCTTTTTTTTTTTATCAGTTAAAATTACACCAAATAACTTTTTTTAAAAATAATTAATAAAAATCAATTATATTTTCTTATTTTGTTTACGGAAAAATTGTGGGAAACAAAATACGAAAAATAACCGTGGAAACTAATTTTTAAAAAAATTATTTATTTTATAATATATTTATTCACAACTTTTTTATAGATAAAATATAATTTACTCAATGTTAGTAGATTTAGTTGTTAATTTTGTTAGAAAAAGTTGTTAATTTTGTTAGAAAGATAGTTGAAGTCATGAACTCTTTCTCACTTTAATCATTATATTCCTCCCTTAAACTACTAAATCACCTTATGACCAAGTAAAATTTATTCTATTTGTATTACACGGTTATTGCTTTATTTGTATTATGAGTTTTATAAATTATATTTTCTCATTATTAATAAATTCCACACACAAAAATTGAATATTTATTTTTTCTAGTTAGAATCCATGGTCATGGTTGTCTAGTTAAGATGTTAAAATGCGAAGAATAATGTAGAAAAAATATATATGACATGACTAAATAAATTATCTATTTCTTTTTTTCCAAATATTTTGGTCAAAATTGATTAAAGCATGAAAGACTGTGAATTACAGTTTATAATATTACAATAAATTAGTAGTAAAATTAAAATGGATAGAAGGTTAATGAATGGTTGAAAGTTAAAAATCAAAATAAATTAAAGTTCAACTCTCTTTGACACACATAGTATGACATTCACACATGGAAAATTTTCACACATATAGAATGTATATCTGGCAACAACAAAAAATTAGTTTGTAGATGAAATAGTAAAATATGTATTCACTATAACAGTTTTGGTATTTGTTAGTTGAATTAGAGGCAAACTTTTACTCATTCTTAAACTCATGTTTCATTTACAACAATATTATTAATATTATTATAAATATATATCTATCTATATATATATATATTTTGATTCTTTTGACTGGAAAAAAAATACTCATTTACTTATTAAATATTTTAATATAACATTTCAGAAAAAAAAATTCACCACAAAAAATATTTAAGAACTTTATAGAAAAGTCATAAAAAATAAAAGAATTTCATATAAACAATACTTTCTCCGTCTCATAATAATTGACTTATTATTTTAATAAAAAATGTTCAAGAATAATTGACTCTTTCCATTTTCAAAACTCTTTTCTCCAATTGTACCATTTAATTAATATTATTTGTGTCATTTCTAATGCAATATCTTTCATTTTGTATTTATGACACTGATAATGCACCAATAACTAATAAAGATAATTTGGTAAAAATAATACTATATATCTTTCAATTATATATTTTTCTTAATATTTATAAAATGATCAAATGAGCCAATTCTTTTGTCATTAATGATATTTAATATTTCAAACAAAAATGATAGTCAATTATTTGTCATCATTGATGTAAGACTCAAGTGACATATATGCTAGTTTAAATAATTAATTAAAAAAAATTATATATAATTTATTTTGAAATATAATAAAAATAAAAATATTTAATGTCATGAATTGATTTTTACTTTGAAGCATCTTTATTGCTTTCTCTAAATCTAAATAGATAGTATATAAGGAACATGTTAGTCTTCAATCTAACAAAAAAATAAAATATTAAGTGAAATCTTACACAATGGCCCTTAACATCAATCGAGCATATATTTGTTGGATGCTGATCCTTACTTTGGTTTTGGTTTCAGGTAATAAATAAACGTTTGTTTTATCTATTGATTTGTATTCTTTATCTATAATTGCGAATTGATTTAGTGGCTAGTTGCATATGACTTTATTATAGGACTTTTTAATTTTATATATTTGTAAGAAACTTATTGCTTATATGAATCAAACTTTCTTTTGGTTGCAGAATTAGCATATGGTCTGGATTTTTTGGGAATAAAATGTGGAGATAAATGCATAGATCCTTGGCAGTGCAATCAAGATTGCATCAACAGGGGCTATTCAAGAGGTGGTACCTGTTATGAGAATGTTTATTGTTGTTGTTATACATGATGAGTTATTGTACCTTCAATAAATTGAAATAAATAAAATGCATACCTAAAGTATGTTTAGAATTCAAAGTTACGTACGAATATATATTTCAAATTAATAAAACTAAAGTAATCCTTAAATTCGATTATATACATGTCAATGTGTAGGTGTTCGTTCGTCTCCTATTTTAATCTATCAATTGATAAAATTTTGAACTTATGTGATAACACAAACTGCACCTACAATTATTCACCAAAATTCTTCTTGATTTGGGTGTCGAAAACCCGCTCTAATTAAGTGGTAAAGAAATCAAAGTTCATAAGATTTATATATTTCAAATTAATAAAACTAAAGAAATCCTTAATTTCGATTATATGCATGCCAATGTGCAGTCGTTCGTTCGTTTCCTATTTCAATCTATCGATTAATAAAAACTTGAACTTATGTGACAACACAAACTGCACACACAGTTATTCACCAAAATTCGTCTCGATTTGGGTGTTGAAAACCCGCTCTAATTAGGTGGTATTCTCTGAAATTAAAACTCGCGGACGGAGATGAGTTTGGAGTGTTCAAAAACCCGCACTAATTAGGTGGTATTCTCTAAAATTAAAACTTGCGCATGGGGATCAGTTTGGAGTGTTTATATTCATACTGTATCTGCATTCGAGCCCACCTCCACTAATATTAGTATCATTTTTAAATTTTATATATGTACATATTCAACATATTTAATATTTTTTAAATATTAAAAATTATAACCTTCTCTCTATAAAAAATATAATTTTAATATATTTTTTAATTTTATTACTATATAACAATAATTATTTTATTAAATTAATTATAATTAATAGAACTTAAATTTATTATTTTATATATACGAATAGATGTAGACGGGAAAACTCGAACTATGTAACATATATAGATGATAATTTAAATTTCACACTCGATACAAAACCAAAACGAGTGTTGCTTTTCTTTGATTAATTAAAAACAGGGAGACAAAACATGTCGCCGCCACCCTCTTGCCATACCTATTTGTGTCAAATACAAAATTTTGACTTAATTGGCTCTCTTAGAAAAAGTTTAAGTATTATGTCTCACGTTCTTATAGTTTTGAAGATAACGAGGAGGCATAAAAATAAACAATTAATTTTATAAATTTAATAAGTTTAATTTTGTGAGCCGGAAAATATGAAAGTACATAAAAAGATCAAGAAGCACCGATATAATATCATACATCTAAAAGGATACAAGAATGGAGATTATATTTTATTTTTGCCAAAAGGCCAACAATGAGTGCGTTTGTTTCAGATTTTTTTATGAAAAAATCTATTTTTTTAAACCAAAAATCATTTTATAGGGTTTGAAGGGTGTTTGTTTCAGATTTTTGAAAAATCATTTTGTTAAAAAAATCATTTTTTGGCTAAAAATGAAAAGCTAAAAATAGTAGCTTCTCAAATTCGCTAATGCGATAGATGAGAGAGAAAGATGCAAAAAAATTTAAAAACACGTAACTTAACCCACTAATAAGAGAAAATGATGTAATTACCCTTACCCTTTTTGAAAAATCGAAAATTACCCTCCATCAATTTTTTCTCCGTATTGCAGTTTCACGCATTCATTTGTGACAGTTTTTCTCCTTCCATGAGGCTCTGATATAGGTTTTTCATCAAATAAATTTCCTTCTCTTTTTCAATTTCGTTTTTTTTATTGTTTCTACGCCTTTTATTTGAATCGTTTTATTTTTACATCATTACGATGATACTTTTTTTTTTTTTTT
>JBBPBQ010020324.1:51401163-51431380 GCA_037974755.1 Cicer yamashitae | reverse complement strand
TTAATATTATTTGCGCCATTTCTAATGCAATATCTCATTTTGTATTTATGACATTGATAATGAATCAATATCTAATAAGGTAGTAAAAATATTATTATATATCTTTTAATTATATATTTTTCTTAATATTTGTAAAATGATCAAATTGACCAATTCTTTTGTCATTAATGATATTTAATATTTCAAACAAAAATGGTAGTTAATTATTCTTGTCATCGTTGACCTAAGACTCAAGTGATTTAAATGCTAGTTTAAATAATTAATTTTTCATTAATGATATTTAATATTTCAAACAAAAACGGTAGTTAATTATTCTTGTCATCTTGATGTAAAGACTCAAGTGACTTAAATGCTAGTTTAAATAATTAATTAATAAAAAAATTATATATAGTTTATTTTGAAATATAGTAAAAATAAAAATATTTGATATCATGAATTTATTTTTACTTTGGAGCATCTTTATTGCTTTCTCTAAATCTAAATAGATGGTATATGAGGAACATGTTAGTCTTCAAACGAACAAGAAATAAAATATTAAGTGAAATCTTACACAATGGCCCTTAACATCAATCGAGCATATATTTGTTGGATGTTGATCCTTGCTTTGGTTTTGGTTTCAGGTAATAAATAAACGTTTGTTTTATCTATTGATTTGTATTCTTTATATATAATTAACTAACTCAAATTGGGAATTGATTTAGTGGCTACATGCATATGACTTTATTATAGGACTTTTTAATTTTATATATTTGTAAGAAACTTATTGCTTTTATGAATTAAACTTTCTTTTGGTTGCAGAATTAGCATATGGTATGAATTTACTGGGAATAACATGTGATAAATGCATAACTCCTGAGCAATGCAATCCAGATTGCATCAACCAAGGCTATTTATATGGTAGTTGTTCTAGCAATGTTTGTTGTTGTTATACATTGTGAGTTATTGTACCTTCAATAAATTGAAATAGATAAAATGCATACCTAAAGTATGTTTAGAATTCAAAGTTCGTACAAATATATATTTCAAATTAATAAAACTAAAGAAATTCTTAAATTCGATTATATCCATGTCAATGTGTAGCAGTTCGTTCCTCTACTATTTCAAACTATCGATTAATATGCAATGCTTAAAAATTTGAACTTGTGTCAAATACAAATTTTGACCTAATTGTCACTCTTAGAGAAAATTAAGTATCACGCTCTTACAGTTTTGAAGATAATGAAGGGGCTTAAATATAAACAATTAATCCGATAAATTTAATAAGTTTTTTTTAGTGTGCCGTAAAATATGAAAGTACATAAAAGCACTGATATAATATCATAAACTCTACATCTAAAAGGAATACAAGAGTGAATACTACATTTGATTTTCCCCAAAAGATCGAAAATAATATTCATCTAAAAGAGATATACTAACTCCTATCTCTGTTACAAGAAAATTTTGGTAGATTTTTTTTTTCTTATTATAGGGAAAAAAATACACATTTCAAGGTACATTAATTGTAATAATTCTTTTTACACCTCTATTTAATGTGAGAAAGATGTTTACAAGAAAAATAATGTTATTAACACACATTTTCAAAAATAATATTTTTTTAATGGTTAAAATTCATATAGATTCCACCAAATTGTGTGTCTCCTTCAAAGTTGTTGCGTCTCATGAATTTTAACCAATAACAAAGAGTGTGTTACAAAATACGTGTTAAAAGAGTGTGTTACATAGTAGAAATAAAACTATTAATACTATGGGTCTAATTAGAAAAACATTACTCTCTTTGTCCCAAAATAATTAAATAATTTGTTAACTTCACTTATATTAACATAAGTGTATAAATGAAATGGAGAAAATAGTATATTTACCAAACTATGTTTGTTAGGTATTGATACATTATCAATGTCATAAATGCATAGGAAGATATATTTTATTGAAAATACTGCAAGTAATATTAATTAAACGATATAATTGAAAAATAGTGCAATGAAAATTGAAATGGTAATTCATTATAGAACAATTTTTTGGTTATAAATGGCTCAATTGTTTTGAAACGAAAGAAGTAAAATTTTATGGCATTCAATAAGTCGTGGTGCATGACTTGAACATCCTCACTTTGAAAATCATGTTAGACATCACTAGATTAAATCTAACAATTGGTTCTCTAATATCACACATCTACTTTGCGCTTTTTGAATCAGCATACATTTGGTAATATCTTAGTATGTAAAAAGTGTGTTTTTAAAATATTAGGAGGTATTACTCAAACCCTTACAAGTGGTACAAACCATCACCAGGTTGAGTTAAAACAAGACCTTTGAAAGTATTATAACTTCTTAATTAGGGCTGAGAAAAGCTATTGATTCCAACAATCTATATGCAAATGAATCCAACAAGGATATTTTAAAACTAGATTCTTCCACTTATCTATTCTAAAGAGACAAAGATTTAATAGAATATCTTCACTCTAAATAGATAATACTTCATGGATTTTTGAAGATAATGATTTTAGGAATCTTGCGATTCAATTCGATCACAACTTTTATTGTTCAACTGGAGGCCCCCTCTTCCCTTTGATACCACATCTATATTTATTTCTATTCAGCATAATGATATGGAAAGACTAGGCCAAGATGTATCTTTGGAGGAAACTAAATAAACCATTTTCAGTATGGAAAATTATAAGTCGTCTCGTCTTGATGGGTTCATCCTATGTTTTTCAATCCATTCTTAAGCTAGTTTAGAATTTCTTCAAAGAGTCTACTATAATTAGATAGATTAATCAGACTCTAATTATTCTCATTCTTAAGGTGGATAAACCTAGACGTGCTAATCAATTTATATCTATAGCACTATGTAATGTGAGCTATATAATTTTTTTCTATAATCATTGCTTAGAGACTCAGAAGTATTATGCCTCATGTAATATCCCAAAATCAAAGTAGGTTTTTCCTATGACGACATTGATAACATTTTGGTGCTCCAAGAAACCATTTTGTTGCTATTGTTAACACTAAAACGAGTTAATCATTCTTAAGGTGGATAAACCTATACGAGTTAATCAATTAAGACCTATAACACTTTGTAATGTGAGCTATAGAATTATTTCTAAAATCATTGCTTAACTCCTTATGTAATATCCTAGAATCAAAGTAGTTTTATCCTATGACGACTTTGATAACATTTTGGTGCTCCAACAAACCATTTTGTTGCTATTGTTAACACTTAGAATTAAAAAAAAAATTGAATGATAAAGGAAAAAGAAAGAATCAACATCACATATTGATAACCTAGTTCAAAGATTAACTAATACGTTTGGAGCACTAGATCCGAGCATAAGAAGTTTCCACTATGTTCAAGGTTTACAAGATTATTCACCAGAACTTTGATCTTAACACATTGATCAAGTTTATCTCTAATCTCACTTTTTTTTTCTTCGCTGTTTTACAAGTGTGTTTTCCTTATTACATACAAAAGAGGATAAAGCCTTTTATATAAGCCAAGTTAAACAACTGCCTACAACTGGTTGCAAAACAAAATTAGTTACATTTTTAAATTGAAAAAACCAATCTTCTCAAAACAATAGCTCAACATAGAAAACCAACTAGAAGGAGATTGAACCCAATATTTGGCCTAAAAGGGAAACCTTAAAAGAAAAACTCAAACATTAGTGTACCACAGCCCAACAAATCTCCACCTTGGTACTCAAGGTTTAGATAACATGGAAAACTTCATAAGAAGGGATCCTGGTCATTCCATTCTTTAACAGTCATCACCAATGTTGAGCAAGCTCAAACAATGTTTGAACTTGCTCAAGATGACAACTTTAGTTAGCATATCAGCTGGATTTTCACTTGTGTGAATCTTCTCCACTTGAACATCAAACTTCTCTATGATATCTCTGATGTAGTGTAATTTGATATCAATGTGTTTAGTTCTCTCATGATACACTTGATTTTTGTTTAAGTGTATTGCACTCTGACTATTAATTGATGTGAACTGGTTTGTGCTTCAACCCCAGTTCTGAACAAGTCTGTGCACCCAAATAGCCTCTTTTACATCATCAGCAAGAGCAACATACTCAGTGGTTGAGAGTTCTACTATGTATGAGGCCTTTCAGCTGATAGGATTCCCAAATAAAGTGAAAACATAACCAATGAGAGACATTTTTTTATCCAAATCCCCATTATAATACGAATCTACATAGCCTTGAAATGGTTGTGTGTCATCACCTTTGCAATATACCAAACTCATATCTTGAGTTCCTATTAGATACCTAAATATCCACTTGACAGCTTGTCAATGATCATTTCCTAGATTCTCTATAATCCTGTTGGTCAAACTGACAACGTGCGAGATATCTTGTGTGGAGCATACCATGGAATACATTATGCTTCCAATTGCACTAGCATAGGGAACTTTTTTTTTCTTTTTCTTCTTTTAAGGTAGGTGACATGGCTGAAGACTGTTTGAAATAAGCAACCAAGGGAACACTTGTAAGTTTGGCATTATACATATTAAACTTTCTCACTACCTTACTTAGACAGTCTTTCTATGAGACAAATAACTTGATCTTGTCTTTATTCTGAATGATATCCATTCCTAAAATTCTCTTGGCTAGACCAAGATCTTTCATTTCAAATTCCTCCTTCAATTGACCTTTCAGATGATCAATATGATTCACATCGATACATACGAACAACATATCATCCACAAATAGCAAAATATAGATGAATGTATTACTAGTAAGTTGTTTGAAATACACATAACATTCATAATTGCTTCTAACATGCTTGTATTTTAGCATGAGGGAATCAAATCTTAAGTACCATTGTATAGGTGATTGTTTGAGTCCGTAGAGTGATCTTCTTAGGTGGCATACCCAATCCTCCTTACCTTGAACCTCAAAACCACCTAGTTGTTTCATGAGAATGGTCTCATTTAAGTCTCTGTAGAAAAGTTGTTTTGACATCCATTTGCTCCAATTCCATGTCAAAATGTGCAACCATGGAGAGTAGGATAACGATTGATGTGTGTTTAACTACAGGAGAAAATATCTCATCATAATCTATCATTTCCCTTTGTGTGTAGCCTTTTTCAACCAGCCTTACTTTGTATCTTGGAGCTTCAACTCCTGGAACTCCTTCCTTTTTCTTGAATATCCATTTGCTTCCAATAGTCTTTGCTCCTTTAGGCTTAATTACAAGAACCCAAATGTTATTTTTCTCAAGAGAACTTAACTCCTCAGTCATAGTTAACATCCATTTCTAACTTTCTTTACTTTTAACTGCTTCATCAAAAGTTCTAGCTTCTTCATTATTGATTTCTTCAGCAATATAAAAATCATAGTTTATCAGATCTGCTGAGAAACCATACTTGTCAAGTGTCTTGATGTTCCTTTGGTCCCTATCTCTTGCAAGTAGATAAACAGTCTCATTTTCTTGAATTTCATTTGCTTGAATATTTGTTTCATCAATATTGGACTCAACTGATTGGTCATATTCTGGTTGTGGCCTACTTTGTTTTTTAGGCTCCACCTCAAACTCAAAACTATCAAGATCTTTTTGATTTGAGACTTGACCTTCATGACAATTCATAGATCTATCGAGACTTCCTTCAATACATGTTACATCTCTACTTATAATGCATTTCTTATTCTCAATGCACCATATTGTATACCTCTTCACACCATCATGGTAATCCATAAAGAAACCCTTTTTAGCTCTAGGAGCTAACTTTTCCTTATTAACATGATTGTAAGCAATGCATCCAAACACGTTGAGATGACTATAATTGGGCGCCTTTCCACACCACACCTCTTGGGGATTTTTCGGATTAATTGCACTAGAAGGACTCAAGTTAACGAGATAGCAAGTTGTATGTGCAACTTCAGCCTATAATTTGATAGACATTCCAGAATTAGATAATACACACCTCATCCTCTCAAAAATTGTCCTCTTCATCCTTTCATCCAAACCATTATGTTGAAGAGTGTTTCTAAAAGTTATGTGTCTAGTGATGCCATGTTGTTTATAGTAGCTAGTAAATTTTCACTACAAAACTCCAAGCTTTCCTACTGCAATCATCTATAAAAATGATGAAGTATCTATTACCTCCATGAGAAGCTATCTTGGATGGACCCCATAAATCACTATGGATATAGTCTAGGATTCCATTGGTACAGTGTTGGCCAATTGTGAACCGTAGTACCCAATGCATCTTCGCATAAACACAATGCTCACAAAATGGTAGATCGTCAATACTATCATCACTTAGAACTCATTGCTTGCTCAGAATTTGCATACCTTTGAGGCTGACATGATCCAACCTTTGATGCCATAAAATAGTTTTGTCTGTGCTGGACATTTTTCATTATAAATGTTTGTAGTTGCCATTAGAACCCAAGCACTTAGGTATCCTTCTTAGGCAATTAATGCACTTCCAGCCTCATCTTCACTGTCGTTCTTTCTCTTGAAAAATGTCCATCTTTATTGCATTGAAAACACCTTTTCTTGATTTTATTTATATCCTTGTTATCACATTTAGACTTCTGTATTAAACCTTTTTTCTTGGATTTCTGCTTCACAAACAACCTTTTATTGCTCCCTGCCTCTTTTCCTTTTTATTTTCTTTTCAACTCCTTTGAATTAAGTGTTGATTGAACATCTTCAAGGGATGAAGAATCTTTACCATAGATAAATGTATCACTTAAGTGCTCATAAGAACTTGGTAAAGAACTGACAAGAAGTAGAGCTTGGTCTTCATCATCGATGATCACATCTAAGTTCTCAAGATCAATAATAATCTTGTTGAACTCATCAATTTGTTTCTCCACGGATCTTCTAGTTTGCATCTTGAACGTATAGAGTTTTTGTTTCAAATAGAGTCTATTTGCCAATGATTTGGTCTTGTAGATATTTTCTAACTTGAGCCAAATTGTTGTTACAATCTTCTCTTTTGCAACTTCCCTCAATGGTTTGTCTCCCAAACTCAAGATCAATGTGCTATGAGCTTTCTCCATGATTTCCTTTTTCTTTTCCTCTAGCATCGTTGCTGGTAAATTCTTTTCCAAAGTTAAGGCTTCCGTTAAGCCCTGATGAACCGATAGTGCTTTCATCTTGAGACGCCAAATGCTGAAATCATTCTTGTTGTTAAACGTTTCTATGTTGAACTTTGTCGCCGTCATGATTCCCTGGATCGAAATTGGAGCTACTAATAGTATTTTGTTGTTGTTGTTAACACTTAGAATTAAAAAAATAACATAATTGAATGATAAAAGAAGAAGAAAGAATCACCACATATTGATAACCCAGTTCAGAGATTAACTCCTACTTTAGGAGACTAGATTTGAACATAAGTTGTTTCCACTATGTTCAAAGTTTACAAGATTACCAGAACTTTGATCTTAACACATTGATCAAGTTCTTCTCTAATCTCACTTTTTTTTTCTTCTGTGTTTTACAGGTGTGTTTTTCTTATTACATACAAAACCTCTATCTGCTTGCAAAACATAATCAATTACTTTTTGAAACTGAAAAAATCAAAACCAACTAGAAGGAGATTGAACCCAATATTGGACCTAAGAGGGAAACCTTAGAAGAAAAACCCAAACAATAGTGTACCACAACCCAACACATTCATACCCTCCCTCGTCAACATGGTACTAAATTCTTTAGAAGAAAAACTCAAACAATAGTATACCACAACCCAACACATTCATACCCTCCCTCGTCAACATGGTACTAAATTCTTTATGATTCTCAAGATTGATCTCAAAAAAACATATGATAGATTTCTTCCGATTAAATTAAAATTTTAATATATCGTAAAATTAATTGCTATCTTTTGTTAAAAAGCTGATGAGTAATAGTACCTAACAAATACAACAACAAAAATCAATTTTAAATATAAAATGCTACACAATTTATATACATCATTTGACAATTAAAGCTTATAGCGCGACAAAAGTTAAAAAATAAAAAAAATAAAAAAAATAAAAATAAAAAAAAAACTGTATGCAATCTTCACTCTTTGCTAATCAATCAAAGACGATTTCATGTATTGAATTCAGGACCAAACTAAACCACTCCTATGTTATCATGTTAGCACCAAAAAGTTCAGACAATGCAGTAATTTGCTTCTCATTTTCATTTCTGGCTCTTGGGTAAGCATTTCAGTTGTACAATATGTGTTATTAGGCTACCCTCTCTAACCTGCCAATGAAAAGGAATTATCAATGAGTTTGTAGTTACACCTGCCACAACTTTATATAACAATCATTCAATAAAATTCAAGGTAAGTATACTATTTATTTTTAAGCATAAATATCTCGTTCACTGATTCAATTTACCTGCATAGTTGTAATCATTGACAACAGATCATTGCACTCATCAAGCAAAACACGCTCCTTTGCCCTTAAGTTGGCAACTTCAACTACCAGCGCCTTTACATCTACGACCTATAAAAAGGCAAATGCTTTCAGATATTTTCAAATATCAGTTGGTAAAACCCTAATGCTGGTTAACCATAACATATAAATCCATAATTGCAGATGTGTGAATTCCCGGTCGGAAAAAAAAAATTACCAAACAAATAAAGCAAACCAAATGAACTACCTCATAAAATAAAGTGGACAATTGCATCTAGCAAATATAGGTTTAGTCGAACTATATTGCCATTAAAGAAAAATTCATGTGGACAAAGAAAACGGTGTCAACAGAACCAGAAATCATTACATACTCAAAATGTTGGTTTTTTTTTTTACTCAAAAAGTGTTTGCTAGATAAAAAAAATACAGGGTTTAAATAATTTTGCTTTTTTATTACTTCAAATTCTTGGAGTGAATTACAAGTATATGATTTTAAGGACATTTAATAACCGTTTTATCATACATAAGAATCACAACTCATGACAATTAACTCAGTAAAATTAGTAGAATAGTGTGGCATTTACATACAGCAAAGGACATTATTGCAAAGGAAAGCAATGTTGATTATGTTATTTTAGGGTACATTTTGGAGTTAGATTTTGAAGGGCTTTGGAGGGTTAAGTTTATATTTTGGTGTATATATTTGAAATTTAAAAAAAAAATATATATAAAAATAACATGATAAATGATCATATAACACCTCAATTACACTTAATTTTTGAAATATATTATAATTCCCTTAATTTAAAAATAAATAAATAAACGCTCCCCTCCTCTCCCAACCCCTCCAAAATTCTCTATCCAAACATATCCTTAGGGCGTGTTTGGGAGTTTAGGAGGGAGGACTTTGAAAAAAAAGGAAGGATGAAATGGAAAGAATAAAGGGCTTTGGAAGACGAGGGCTTTGGTGGGTTTATTATTCTTCATAATACGAAATCCCCTAATTTGGAGAAACTAAAAAGTTGCATTTGCGGAGGATTTTGATAAATTTTTCAAATCCAATCTAAGTTATAATACTCTCAATATTAAAAATATATTAATTATAAACATTCAATTATCATTCTCTATAAAAACACTCTCAAAAAAAGTGAAAAAATTCTCTATTTTTTTCTCTACTCTCCTCTCCCCAAAGCCCTCCCCTCCCCCTAAACTCCCAAACAGCTGTAGACTTGGATAACTTTCACTCTCACTAAAGAGATGTGGTGTAAAAATGACACTGCCGCACATCATATCTGGGTTAATTCGTACAAAGACAAAGGCGGAGCTGTCAAATTATAAGTGAAATCTGCTAAGTTTGAAATCCCAAACTACCGCTATTACAGTATGTATAATAGTACAAAAATAGGAATAGGCAATATAGTTTATTGTAATTTTAATGGCATAGGGTTTGATAAAATGTTAGTAGATTTTTTATATAGAGATATTATTATTCCAGGAAGATGCAATTCTTATTACATGTTATGAATTGGAAACTGTTCAGTTTTAGTGGCCATGAGAGCCACAATCCTTGTTGTGGTTGATAACTCTAAGTGTTCTCTGTGATGATGGGCTACATTTTTCAGTCTCAGTACTGGAAAGAAGAGAATTTGAAGTGGTTTAGATCGGAAGTTTTAAGAACCAAAACACTTTTACTTTAGCAAAAACAGTCTAATGCCATTTCACTTGCTTGCATTGATTACAATGCCTATATATGAACCATTGAAACTTCTGTGTTTTATTTTTTTGGAGTTGCTTGGAAAGTGGAAACATACACAGAAATGCATATAATAATAACCTCAGTTTATTTAATCTAGATTGGGGAATTACAAAGAGCATTGAAAGCTTGTATAAATAAAACTTCAATAGAATCACTTTGTCACAAATATAATTAAGATCCAACATCTGTTAAGGAAGCATGGCAAAAGGAGTATATACCTTTGGTAACAGTAGGCATATGGAGGATGCCATGGCCTGCATCACATCCATTGCTGAACACATAGCTTCCTTCAAATTCAGTAGATCTATCTGTAGCAAAATACAGAGGTTTCATATCAGTCCCAAAAACGAAATAACAATTGAATTACTATGTCAATGACTAACTATAATAAGTATACAAACAAACAAATAAACAAGAAGGGAAAAGGAAAAGACCTTGGCCCCACCAACAACGGGAAGGCGTAGGGTGCTGGCCTTTAGTGCTTCAGTTGCTCCTGATAGTGACCCAGAGTACACCCGATCCAAAATAGCCCAATCTTCCAAATAAATCATCTGAGTAAAATACTTTCCATTAGGAACTTACTTTAAACCTGAATATAATAAAGTCAATGTAACCATATCCACCTTATTCTACAATTGCAAGTAAATACCTCTCTAGCATATAACAAGAGAAAAGGATGTTATATATAACATTTTGGCACAATTTCAATTTGCCAAAAATATTCCTACTAACCTCTATAAGAGAACAAGACTGCACTAATGAGTGAAATTAATGTGCAGAGAGATGATACAGATGCCGAGTAATGAAACTATCTACATCATGCCTTATACCATTGAGTGATTGTCGCTCAATGACGGACCAAATGACACAAATATCTAAAAGACAAAACTTCATATAAAATCAAAGATAAAAATACAACAGAAAATTCAGCACATGTATGTAGCTATTATCATACTTGCTCCTTCAGGATGGATAATAGCTTGAACTGTTGCTTCAGCAGCTGTAACTCTGTTCTTTTAGCTCTAACAGATTCCCGAAGTTTCGATGTAGCTGCCCAGGCATCATAGAGACTTTTCTGATACAAGAAATAATAGTCAGGCAAAAATAATGTATAAATAAATAAACTAACCAAATAAGCAAAATGGAAAACAAAACATATACTAGTAAATTGTATGATAAATATAAGATCATATATACAAACTGATCTTAACTACAATGTAAATAAAACTGGAATCAAAATAAAATCCATTCACTATCTTTCTTTTAACATCCATACAAATCAACATGAGATCCAATATAATAGGTAAAAGTATCCACCACTATTTACAGAGTCTAATCTCCGCCAGGGAACCTACCTTTTGGACACACAGGTTCCATTCTTCCCTCACAAACAGGTTTTTCTCTATAAGCACGCGAGAGTCAGTGATAAAATCATATATCACTTGCTTAAGGTGTGTGAATCTTTTACCACTCGAACCAGCCAGATTTTGGTTCATGCAAGTAGAATATTATTAAAGTAATAAGCGTTCAAATTCTAAACAATTAGCCTAAAAAGAACATAGAATGGACCTTTGCTAAAATGGAACTAGAATCAACACAAAATCTATTGACTATCTTTCCTCTATAGCATCCATACAATCAAAGAGTAATTTACAAGCAATCCCAACATTAATAACATAACTTTTATGTACAAAACCAAATTTGAAATTTGTAAAAGAAAAGATACCTCAGCATTCAATGTCTGTACAGTGAGGGTAGCATCTGCTCTGGCATTCACAAAACGCCATTGCATGAGTCTGTTATGCAAGAGTCTCAATAAATGCGCATCAACTATTCTATTCTCCCCAACCTTCCCTCTCGGAACATCAACGGCAAAACTCAAAACAGAAGGTTCATTAACAAATCTACTACTCAAACTACTAGCAACTCCGTTTCTTCCTCGAGAAGGACTCACACCACGCGAAGGAGACCATGGTGACGGCGATGCTAGCTTACTCGGGGAAGCAGGACGAACCGCCGAACGAATAGGAGAACCTTGCAACCGGTTATTCACCATTCCTCGTGGAGACGAAACCGGACTATCATACGCCGATTTTTTTGGTACCAAAAGCTTTGGAGGAACCGTTGCTTTGTTTCCAATTCCGCCATTCCTCAAAGACGGAGGATCCACTTGACGCCGCAACCGATTATTAGCCTCTTGCCAGAATCTCGCTGGCACAGCAATCGATCGAGACGCACGTTGCACTTGTCCTCCTGAGGAACTACCAGAAGTTATACTTTCGTTATCAGAAGGAACAAGTTCAGGTTCAATCTCAGGCTCAGATCCGCAATTTTTGTTGCTTTCCGATCTCAATGTTCCATCGTGAGAAGCTCGAGCATCTAATAACGAATTCCGTAACGACCTTACCACGTTGTTTCCCGTTCCGTTCGAATTTCTAACGGCAACACCACAATCCAAGCTTCTGTTCATGAAATTTGCTTGTTGATTTTGTAATTTCCCCGGCCACCGGTGCTGATCCACTGACCTAGAAATAGAATTCTCTGTTTGATCGGAATTTCCGTTTACTCTTCCTCTTACAGTTGTCGGTGTCGTCGTTGCGAGCTTTCTCCTCTCCGGTGTACTTTTCCTCACACTCTGCGGCGGCGGCGCCGGTTTCGCTTTACTGACCTGGATCGAAAACGACTCTCCCTGAAACGAAACAGACAAACTCCTAGTCGAAGTAAACAGCATTTTCTGAGCAACCGGAGAATCACCGTTAGGTCGAGGAGTTCCTTGTCGCCGTCGCTCTACCGACTGAGACCGCTTCACCAACGGTGCCGGCGTCGCCGCCGGCATCGATTTCTGTCTATTCAAATTCACCGTTCTAGTCACCAGCGGCGAGTTGCTTCTTCTTGGAGGAGACGAAACAGTAGAAGATGACGAAGAAGAAGAAGACATGTAGCGAGAAGTAACTTCTCGTGCTTTCGTTCTTCGTGGTGGAGGAAGTGCATTGTCCGATTCAGAAGGTAACAGTGGTGGTCTCGTTGGTGTTGGTGCTCGCTTCGAGTTTATCGTCGTTGAAATCGCAGCTACCATTGTTCTTTCCAAATTCCACTGTACAGCATCGTTTTGAAATCAGAACCCTAGAAGTTGAAGTAGCATTGTGAATAAAGTATTGAACGGAATCGTAACAGAGAACAAGGCGTAAACGTGATTCTTCACCGTGAATGAATTACTGAAAGAATTGAAAATGGAAATGGAAATTTGACCGTTACGTTTTCGCCGGGATTAGAGTGTGTGTGATGAGGAGTGTAACTGTCGTGTAGTGTAGAGTCACACGCTGCGTGATTGTGTTTGGATTGGGAAAAATTAACGCCGAAAATGGGAAGGTGGAAGATGAGCAACCAGAAAGAGTGATGCAAACAATGGGACACACGTACGCGCGTTGTTGAAGAGAATAAATGCACTCGCCCCGTGACTTTAGTTGATGAGGGGGGCCAGGTGAGTGAAACTGGAGTAGGGTAATTTGGTTAATTCAAACAAGTTTACGTCATTTTGTTGTGCCTTTCGTCGGGCTTCTGGCTTTGTTGACACGCCATTTTGTTTTAATTTTTTTATTAAAAGATAAAATACAAATGTTGGAGTAGTATAAAGTACAAACCTTGAAGTTCATATAAAAAAAAAAAAAAAACTTAAGTTGGAGTTGGATATTTGCGTTTGATTGAATGAATCTTCGGAGAGACGTTACGCAAACGACACTGCTTGAAATTTTCTAAAAGGGTCGTTAATGAGAAAAATCAAAAGTAGCCGTTTCGCTTTTGAGCTTATGACAATGGACCAATGTAATAAGAGTTAAAATGAATTTCGTATTTTTAGATAATAATTAAATAAATGATTCATATCGTAAATTTATTCATTTTGATCGATGTACAAAACAGTTTCAGCAAAGAAGAGAGACACACAACATTTCATATATAAAACATACTATAAGCTAGGCTTACACAATAATTGAAAATGTCAGGTCTCATTTATTTTTTTTAAATATTTTTTGTTTTTATTTTTTAAATGTGTGTATTTTATTTTGATAAAAAAAAAATTCAATTGAATAATTGTCATGCACAGGAGATAAAATAATAGTTTTCATGTATTTTTGAAAAAAATTAATATTTTCATTATTTTTAAAAGTAAAGACAATTGCATAAATAAATAAATAAAATAAAAATTAAACTATTTTTTACTTTTAAAAATCTCTTCTTCAACTGTCCATTGGAGGGATGTGATTTAAGTTCATTTTTTAATCTAAGATTATTATTCTGACTTATTTTTGTCTTCTCCTTTAATTAAATAAGTGTTTTCTATATATATTTAGATTTTCTCGTTTTTGTGGGGTGTTCATTTAGTTCAGATTCACATATTAACTTCAATTAAGTTGGTTCAGATTTAATCAATGACTTCAGCATTATCAACGTTACAGCTAAGAATATATGTGTATTTCAGATACTTCAATTTTATTATATTTGTAAACTTGTCACTATTATAAACATCTTGTCATATTATTAATTTGGATGTAATTGTTTATTCCCAAATTCATTTTTTTCTTTTCATTTTTAACGATATTAAATTGTATTATTTTCAATTAATATAACTAATTTGTATTTGTATGAAATTTTTTATTAAACAAAAACGGTATGCCTGAATTTTAACTTGGTGCATAAGTGACAACTAATAGAATGTTGTGGAGGTTGCAAGACATATAAAAGGAGATACAACCGCTTCATCACTTTATTAATTAATCAATAATACAAGAGTGAACAGGTCAACCCAAGACATAAAGAGACTAAAAATAAATTTATATATGAGACATTTTATAGTCTATTAATATATTTTTATTAAATGCAAAAGTTTTTTGGAGGATATTTTATTAAATAAAATTTTGTTTATTTTCGGAAGCTTAAAATAGTTACTTTGATAGTCTTACCTTTGGACTAATCCTCAAAGTAAGAGTATTTGCAATGATAAATTCTCTATTTGTAAATCTAAATGAATTTTACTGTTATAAATCGCTCATTTATAAGTTTGCAAAAAAAAAAAACATTTATAAAATAAGTATTGTGTCATTACATTCTAACGATACTTATTTATTTTAATATATTTTATTTAGTGAGGTCCATGTAAAGTGAAGATAAAAGGTTTGTAGAAATATATTTTTTTATATAAAAATACACATTTAGTCCTTTAAGTTTAACTCGATTATTATTTAGATTATTTAAGTTTATTTTTTTTCCGATTCAGTTCGTTAAGTTACATTCGTTTTCACCATTAATCTTTAAAAATTATTAAATTACACATGCTGTTCTTTAAATTTGAAAATTTTCTAGAATTATTGTCATGAAATGTTAAAACATAAGTTAGGCTAAATATCACTCGTGATCCCTTAACTTAATTTCGGTTAACGATTTAGTCTTTTATCTTTTTTTTTCCCGATTTGGTCCTTTATGTTTTTAAATAATTTCAGCATTACCCTTTAAGTGGGGTTCCGTTAAGAAAAAGTAAAAAAAATCCCTCCTCTGGATTATTGCATATGTTCATCAAACCTCTAGAAACGATTGTCGCTGATCTGAAGTGATGCCTATGGAGTATAAATACCTCATAGCTTCAGTTTTAACGAATCAATCCTACTACCAAACTTGGAATAAAACTTTGAACATTTTTCTGAGATATTTCAAAAACATAAAGGGTAACTTTTTCTGAAAACGGAGGAGGGATTTTTTTAACTTTTTCTTAACAAAACCCCACTTAAAGGGTAACGCTGAAATTATTTAAAAACATAAAGGACCAAATCGGGAAAAAAAAAAGATAAATGATTAAATCGTTAATTGAAATTAAGTTAAGGGACCACAGGTGGTATTTAACCTATAAGTTATTATAATTATTTTTAATACTAATATATTTTTATTAAGCATTCAATTCTTCTAAGTCATATCTCAAAAAATCTATATATTAAATGCGTATACCAATAATGTTATGTATGAAATGTAAAGATCTAATCGAAACATCCCTATAAGTTGACTGTCCAAGCTATTTTGCATGTCAAAGAAGTTAAAGACATTGATTATGTGAACATATATTTATTACCTTGTTTTTAAGATTTTATGTGTGTTTAAATTGTTGTAAAGAAAATCAAGAAATATATACCTTTTATAAGATTTGATGACTGTTTTATGCAGAATTAATATGAGGAACATATTATTTTAGCATTTAGTAGAGGTTCAAATGATCAAAAAAAAATTATTAAACTAATTGATGTTGAAATCGAGATATAAGACTAAAGGTGTAAACATAATGTAACTTAAAGGAGCAAATATGAATAAAATAAACTTAAAGAACTTAACATATAATTAAATTAAATTTAAAAAATTTATAAATATATATATTTTTTTTAATAGCCACTTTTTTGTATCTCTAGTGAGAGTACATAACTACTGGTGGTGTTTCCTATTAAGTAAAGAAACCTCTACTCTAATGGGCAGGAACAAACTAGGGATGTGTGGCGTCAGGTACCTTCTTCATTTCCTTAAGAGTTAAAACTATATAATTGTAAATATTTAAACAAATTGTACAATTTTTTAATCTATTGGTATTTATTTTGTAACGAGTAATATTGTACTGTTTTTATTTCATATTGATCTATTTATAAAAATAACTTGTCATAAAATATTTGACATTTTTTATTTCTGAAGTGACATTAATTAAATTGAAGATAATAATTACACATTTAATTTTTTTTTATTTTAATGTATAAAAGGAGTCCGGCTCTCCTCCATTTATTAACCTCTATTTTCTGTCAAGTTTACCACTAACTTATCTTTAATTATTTGTTGTCATCTTCCACAACGTTAATGAATTAATGCAATAATATTTTTAGAACAATATTATTAAATGTGAATAAATTAATTAATTTTTACTTATAAGGTCAATCATGCACTTTTTTTATTTATAATTAAGATCGATTGGCGAGTATAGTTATGTGCATCCACCTAAAAAAGGCAAAGCTCTCCTAGCACATTTTCTAGATGGCATCTATTCTTACAGTGAATTTATAATACTCAGTTTTTGCGCTCTTATAATTGCAAGTTATTTTCTTGTACTTGCAAGTCAATTTTTTTGGGTAAAGATGTATTGACAGTGAAATTAATATAATGTTTGAATTGTAGGTGGTTTGGAAATATAATTCCTCTTTTTCCATCCACAATTCCATTAATCTTTAATTTGGGGAGTATGTATAGTTTACTTGCAGCCAGAGTCTATATATATATATATATATAATTCAGCATTTGATTCGCATTTTTTTTATACAAAAATCATTATAAAACATTTGCAGTTAGTTATGGGTAAATTGAAGGCCCTGGGTATTCATTTGGATATGGGAGTGGGAGACGATGAGAAACACTTAAATTTACAAAAGTTCTAAAAAAACACAATTAATAAAAATAGTATGGACAACTAGCTAAACATGCATGCATTCACTTTTAACGCGTATGTAATGCAATAATAGGAGCATGTATAATTTTTAGGACCACCTAAAAGCAGCTTCCTTCTTGTGCACTCAATTTCATTATGGTTCCTATCTTTTACTTGTACTTATTTGTAATTGACTAAAATAGAATTAAAAATTCGTCACGAAAACCATTTAATGCATCTTTAAATATGCAATAAAAACAACAAAATCACATGAACCATTATAATTTTGATAGAAACTATATCACGAAGCTTCAATAAAATCACATTATCATCGTAATTTTGTCAAACACATTACTAATCTAAACATATATATACTTAATTCTCATAAGTAAATGTGTATATCTTAGTTAATTTGACAGTTAAAAGAATTAGAATTTGTAATCAAAATTAAGACAACAAAATAAAATTAATTTTTAATTCTATTATTATTTCATTTTATAACAAAATTAAAGATGAATTTCATATTATTTTTTTAAAGAACAATATTGTACATACATTATTGGTACAAAAGAGTTTTCCAGTAATAATCAATAAAAATCGTTATATTAAATATTAGTGTAAAACTATTTTACTTTTATTATTCTATTTTTTTTCTTTTAGTGATATAGGAAATGTGAATGTCTTTTACTCATTCCGCCAGAAATTTTTTGTGGTTGAATTGATTACTATTATAGATAATAATATAAGATAAAAAAGTATTGAGCAATGGTGGGTAAAGTTGGCCATTCTACACTCTCTTGGCTAAAACATCCTGGCCTTTAGCCACAGGGTCTCAACGAGTAAGGGGTCTTAATTTTTATTTAATAATACAATAAATTAAAAATAATTTTTTTTAGGTTAAATATATTTTAAGTCTTTAAAAAACTATAACCTTTTAAGTTTAGTTTTTAAAATTTTATTAATTACTTTTAATTTTAATTTTGATTTTGTTGGGACTTTTTTAAGAGATTAAAAGTATTAATTTTTTACAAAAACTTTTTAAAATAAAAAATAAAAAAATATTTTAAGGACTAAAAGTTAAATTTTTGTTATAGAAACTAAAAGTAAAATTTTAAATTTTTCTAAAGACTAAAAACTATTTTTTTTTAATTATTAAAATTATATTATATTTATTGAAGATTCAATTTTTAAAATTAAAATACATAGTTTAACACAACTATACACAGCTATATCTACACCCTAAAGGCCCATCACCTCCACTTGAGGAGTATTAATTAGAGATGAAGGTATGTTTCTAGAATTCAAAACAATCATGTTGTCTATAGAGAGAGAGCAACGAAAACAAATCACCAAAAACACATATATGCGGCTAAGATGGAAAAAGAACGGCGAATTTGGCTTTGTCAATTCTATGTGGCATACGAAAATCTGGTTAATGATGGTGTTATCACTGTTTTATTGCAAATGCAAATCAATAGTTTTTTAACAACACCTAGATAATTTTTTATCTAAAGAGTTTAGTATTGAAAATCACACAAATTAAATAAAGAAAAATTGAGTATTGTGATTTCAAAATCGCGTCTTAACATGTCAAATATCTCTAATTTTTTTACCATTCAAGTTGCAGTTACGAGACCTACTGAATGATCTTTATCCCAACATAAAGAAGGAACAAAACTTCTTTGATATGATTTTGCAAGCTAAGCAAAAAAGCATCACTTTTGAGGATGCTCCTACCTGTAGTGTCTTTGTTATGCACTTTAATTAAGTAAGTAGGGATACTCAGTATTTTCCAGATCATTATTCATTCTCATAATTTGGATCCTTTTTGTCAGGGATGGGCCGAATGGCCCAAGACACAAATCAGTGAGGCAAATGCCTTCGACTAAATTCTTTTTACTCTGACTATTTTTAAAAAGGAAAATATCTCTCATATTAGTAAAATTACTTCTTATCATATCCTAATTTAAAAATTTAGCTCTTTCATTTATAGTAAAATTGATTTTAAAATTTTCTTTAAACCTTACTTAGAAAGAAAATACAAAAAATTGTAAAATATAATTGAAAGTGTTGCTGATAAAAGTTTGAGGACTTTGCTGATGGTGGTGGTCGTGATCAAGACTTGAATGTTTAGCGAGATAATGAGTAGCCTCTTTCTTTTGATTAGGTTCCTTGCATATTTACACAACTCAACCGCCTATAATCGTTCTTCCTATATTTATCCGATCTTATGTTTTAGTTGGGTTGATTTTATCTCACTCTTCACTAATTTAACAACCTCCTTTTTTTTATGAGGTCCAATTGAGTTTAATCAAATAAAGATTGTTTAGGGACTCTATTTATTATGGTTTGAGTTCTTTTTACATTTTCTAAGTATATTTGAGTTATTCAAATAATTTATAACAGTACCTTTTTTTTGTTATTCAGTTGTCAAGCTAAGTTTTAGATGTTAAATCAAATGAAATTTGGTTCGATTAGTTAGATGTTCTAGATTCACAAATTTATAATGAAAAAAGTATTTTTAACACCAAATCTACCTATGTTGTACACTTCCTAGATCGTCATAAATTATTTCAATTACTCAAATATACTTAGAAAATATGAAAGGAGCTAAGTACCTAATATAACTAATACGACTCAAAAAGTTTTTGTTTGACTAAACTCAGATCTCATAAGTTGCTAAAATAGTAGGGAGAGGGATAAAATCGACCTTAGACCGAGTAAATATAGGAAGAATGATTATAGGCTAATGAGTAGTATAATTATGCAAGGAACCTAACTAAAAGAGGAAGGTTACTCTAGGTTACTCATTACTCACCTTAAACATTCAAGTCTTGATTATGATCATTATTCATAGATTTTATATTGAGTCTAATTTATCATTACAAACCGGTTTGTAAGTTGAGGAGTGTCACTATTTATAAACTATTATAGAGTTATATTTTTTATCAATTTAAGACTTGAGTTTTTCCAATACACCCCCTCACGTTCATCACTATTGAGTTTGGTACGTGTATATAAACAGTGAGTGGTCGATTGAGTAGGCTCTAATACCATCTTATGTTTTTGTAATAAGCCTAACTCATCTTTGCAAAACTAATTTGTAAAGTGAAGAGTGACACTCTTTATAAACTATTATAGAACTTTATCTCTTATTAACGTGGAAATTGAACTTTTCTTAAAAACCATAATCAGAGAAGTCCTCAAACTTTTATCAGCAATACTTCCAATTGTATTTTAAAATTTTTTGTATTTACTTTCTAAATTTTTATATTAATACATATAAGAATATCATAATTAATTGATAGATTAATATTATTACTTTTTTTTTATTACTCGTGTTTAATTATAAAATAATTTTTAATTTAAGATTCGTATTTTTTTATTAGTTAGCTTAAATGCATTTCTAGTCCTTGCCAAAAATAAATTTTTAGCACCTTCATCTTTAAAATTTGTTTTTTAGTCCCTGTTAATTAATTAATTTTTGTGATTTTTTTGTCCCCCACCATATTTGATGACATGACGCTCTCATTAATGACATGACACTTATATATCATTTTTGAGTTGGATAAAATATTTTTCATGTCATTATTGTTATAACTAATTTTATTTATATATTAAAATATTAAAAATAATGTAAAAAAATTTAAATTACTGTTGGAGAAAAAATAAATTTTTAATACTTAATTTAAATATATGAAGTTTGAATTTTAAATATTTAATTTATAAATAAAATAACATAAATTTAATTTTAATATTTCAATTTATAAATAAAATAAATATTAAAAATGTAATAAATTTAAATATTAAAAATAAAAATAAATAACATTTTAAATTATAAAAAAATTAAATATAAAAATTTAATTTTAAATATTTTATTTAAATATTTTAAATTTGTAATTTTTAAATATTTTAATATAAAAATAAAATCAATTTATTTTCATTTTAATTACAACAATATTTATATTAAATATATTTTATTTAACTCACAAGTCTCATATAAATTTCATATGCGAAAATATGCATATAAATCTCCAGAATTAATTAATAGACGGACTAAAAAATTGATTTTATAAAAGAATAAAAGTTGATTTTAGACAAAATATGCGGACAAAAATGCATTTAAATTTTATTAATTTTATACTAATTCAGGAGGTAAGCCACAATTTGACGCAAGATCATAATTACTATGGGCAGGGAAATACATTGCTTATAATTAACCTCTTCCTATTTGATTTTGTTATTAGTAAAAATCAGACATTCTGCTAGCTAGGCATATTACTTTAACGACTAGAGAATGTCGTTCGTACAAATTGGATTAAAGGGTGAAGAAATTTCTGAACACAGCCAAGTATGATATTATTATCAAATAACAAAATCATATATACTTTCCATTAGGTACTAATATAATTTTCTCCTACTCTTCTCACCGATTAAAGTAAATATTTTTATTTAACCATTAAACATCAGTTCACTTTGCCACTTTCACAAACTTTGTCATCTTGAAAGCATAATCAATGTGACTAGATTGCTAATTAAAGAGAAAGTGAACAGATTTGACTAAGAGGAGAAAAGAGTTTGAGCACATTTTAAGTAAAGGAAGTACAAAATCACAACGAAAGAAAAAGTAGTATATGCGGAAGAGTTGGTTAAGTGGTCCACTTTAAAGCGTGTGTTATTATTTAACTTTATGATTAGTTAAAATCATTAACCGTACTTGAATTACATTATTAATTAGATGATACGAAAGCATCATCACTTGAAAAACACTTCATACATTAATTGATTATTAGTTTAACTCTTCATTGGCCTTAAATAGATACAAAAAAAAATCACACTTATTATTAAGAAAATGAATTGGTTTTATTATATAAGTTTAATTACTATATACTAATTTTTTATATTGTCAGCACATCACAACCATTCATAATTGTGATTTTTGATATAATTACGAAAAAAGTCAAATATTTCTAACGATTCGACGACTGAGATTGATTGACAATATAAAAAACATTTATATTGTCGGTGTATACAATTAAATTCTTATTATATATTCTAAAATTTACCCAACAACTTATTGTGTTTTCAAAATTGTTCCTCATTTCTTAAGTTGGTGAAAATAACTATCTATCTTTGAAAATAAAATAAAAATAAATAGAGCCACTTAAAAATACTTATGCATTTTTAACACTCACTTTTTGTCTAGGAAATAGAAATTTCACTTGTAGAAAAGATAAAGTCAATAATTATTATAAGGGGTATTTTCAAACAACAAAATTAAATAGACTTAAATTTTGTCTTTTTTTTATAATTTGTGACGAGAAATGAATTTTTTTTTTCTTATAATTTGGGACGGATAACTTATTTGTACACTTAAGATTGGAGATATTCACATCTAAATCGATTCAGAAAAACTAAAAATTGCACAAAATAAAATACTTTTAAATATTTTTGGACGCCTATTTATGAAAACTGCACAGATGAGACTTTAGATTCATTTTTCAAAATCAAACCAAACCGCAATCATGAATTTTAATCTTTATTTATTTTTTATTAGTATGACATTGCATGTATATATTATTTGTTGGTTTTTATTTTTCCCCTAATAATACTTTAGTTTAAATATGACATCATTGGTTCCAGTAAATATATCACTTTTTTATTTTAGTCAATGTACATTTTTTTTTTTTGGATTTAGTTCCTGTTTAGGGTATTTGGAATTCATACGGTGTTGATGAAATTAAGTGAATGGAATAAAATTACATACTCTTTTTTGTTTGATATTTAATAAAAGCAAAATCATTTTAGGTTGTCTCAAATATTGGCAAATTTAACTCATTTTACTTTAAGTAATGATGTGATTTCTAAAATATTCATCAATTAAGATAAGTTTTATTTTGCATCTACTCTTTTGTTCTCATAAATTAAGTATATGTGAAGGAGAAATGATAAGATGACTCAGAGGTTGGAGTGAGAAACAATGATAATCTCAACTCGATTAATTTTAATAACAACAAGGAGCCTCAACATATTAAGTCTAGTTTAATATGTATTATTCTTTTAAGATTTGGCTTATTTCGACTGTCGGAAGTGTACTCTATTACTAGTTGTTTGTTTGAGAAAAAATAAATAAAGTTTATTGAGTTTCCGTGTATTATATGATGATTAATTATTCATAAACATCCACTAAAGATTTGAGTGGAATTTGTAGCTTCTACAAACGTGAACCTAAAATGGATGTGATCACTAAATTTGTTTAACAAAGTTTTGGTGACGTATTAACGTGTTCCGTCCTCACTAATAAAGCAAATGATGTTAAAAACTCATAAGGTTACCAATATGTGTTTTGCACTTTGTCAAGATTAGTTGAAAGTTGAATGTCACCTTGTGTTGTAATGCTAATTTTTCACTAGAATTTGTCTTTGAAATTTTCGACTTTTCATATTGTTTTTAGCAGAAAACAGAAGAATATAATATGAAGCAACCGTAGGTAGTAGATATGCCCGGTTGATAGAATTCCAGATTAAGGTTGTTGTTACCGATGGGAAAGTCAGGCTAGCTACACCAGATTCGTTGGTTTAAAAGTCATCCAACAATTTCAATAAGAAAACAAACATATTCCAATTTTTCATCTATTAAACGTAACTAAGAGTCTCATGTTTGATGAACTAATAGATATTTTAATATTAAAAACGGTTATTTATTTTATTTAAATTGGTAGAATATATCACAACAACTAGATTAATAATATGAAATGATAAAATTCTTACAAATACGATAAAATTAAAGTGTCTGAAATACTCATGTATTTGAATTGGTAACGTTGACGATGTTAAAGTCATTGATTGAATCTGTAATTGATTGAAGTTAATTTATTAATCTAAATCAAACGAATACCGCATCAAGACGAAAAATCAAACAACGATGCACTAAGATGACATAAAAACAATATCGCTCTCGTACGATCAAATCATAGACAAAACACGAAAGAAAAATTAAATCTATATGGAGACCACTTATTCAACTAATATGGGAGAAAAAACTATCTAGAGAGATGATTCCTGACAAAAAATGACACGGAAGCAATCATCTCCAAACAATGACCTAAAAGCAATCATCTCCAATGGAAAAAGAAAAGAACGTCAATAAATAAATGGATTTTAAACATAATATAAGTGTTAAGAGTCTTGCATTTGACGAGATAAAGTCTGGAAAAGTGTTTATAAGTGATATGTAGTATACACCATACAATCTGATTTTGTGAATGATGTGTAGGACTTAACTCAATTTCTAAGATGGTGTCACACCTAGATGTTCAATCTTGGAGGTGAGTTAACAGCTCCAAACATCTCTCATTACCCAACTTTGACATTAGAATTGATGATTTGATTGAAGGTGTCTGGATCGTTGCATCGATTGAAGGTGTCTAGATTGTTGCATCGATTGAAGGTGTTTGGATTAGGAGTAGCAATCCCAAATGAATGGATATGTACATTTGAAGAAGATAATGTTGATATATTAAATATGAGTACGTTTCATTGAATAAGAAAAATGGATATTGACATTATATAAATGAGTAAAAATATGGTGTCTATTCAATAATAAAAAATAAAAAAGTGTCTAACTCGTTGAGTAAAAAAAAAACCTCATTTAACTTATTTATGTAACTATTCTTTGTTCAATGTAATTATCACCTAAACTACAATCTTGATTCAACACGAATTTGAGAATATACTACTCCCCCTCTATTCTTAATCGATCTCTGCTTCTTTATTTAGAAAACGTAGACAACTGTATTTTTTATTTAATGTACATTTTTATTTTTGTAAGGGTATTGCTGTGGCCAAACACATCATGAAGTATGGGTCATTTTTTCTATATATCATTCATTTTATTAATCTCTTTTTAGTCAGTATGAAAATAACCATTCACGCTTCAATATCAACAACATGTGTAAAGTAAGAAACATGATTAATTGTAGATTTCTTAAAACAAAGTAAGAAACATTGGTAATAACAATTAAAATAAATTCATCGGTAAACATTTGTTACATATCGAAACTATAAAAGTGTAATAAATGAGTGTGCTATTTTTTGTTAATAAAAAAAAAACTTTTCACTTCTGTATAAGAGATCATTGGAGGGATTGATGTTAACAAAAACATAAATTCATGCCTTATATAAAAAGAATAAGAATCAAAAGAAAAAGAAAAAAAAAATAATCATAGCTAAAGTTGCATAAAAAACTTATAAAAAAAAAATTAACGAGCAAAGTAGTAGTATGCCAAAATACAAATAATTAGTGGTACTATTATTTTTCACAAGACAAGAGTACATGAGAAAACAAGGATTACAGAGCAAATAAAACAAAATAACGTTAATAGTGTACAACAAACAACAACCTGTGCAAACTAACTAATAAACACCACAGAGTCTTCAATTTGAGCATGAGATATGCCACTCAATATACTCTTTTGAAGACTCTTTTTGACTCAACAATAGATAATAAAGATTTAAGTTTTAAATAGTGTTCATAAGACTTGTACTACATTCTTAGAATTACACACTAGACCATAATATTGTACTAGTATCTAACATAAAGTTTAGAACAAGTGACTAATTAATTAATTATAATCTCCAGGACCAGAATTAAAGGGACTAGGAGGTGGAGGCTTTGGAATGAATGGCATAAGAGGAGTTCCATGTTCAATAGGTCCTGCTTTAACATTCTTTGCTGCACCTGGTGATGGATCAATTGGATTATAATCTTCAAGAGTCACATGATCGCTTATATTACCCGTTTCGTCGCTACTAATGCCAAAATTTTCCTGAAAATTGAAGAAAAGGATCACTTATAAAAGACACAATTCAACTTCAAAAGGTTGTTTTGGCCACCTAATAATAAAACTAGGTGTATATTTAGTATCATAGGGAATTTGTCAACATTACAATAAATTGTTGTGATTTTATAAAAACTACAGTTTATAGTTCTACAAAATCATGATAATTTACCGTGATTCTAATGTGATACTAATAAAATTTGATTGTTTTGAAAAGCATGCATACCTTCAATTTCCTGCTTGCTGCAATTGGTGTTGTTTTATCACCACACTTGGTACCGATCAAATCTGAAGTGAAAATACAAATTCACATAATTAAGATTATTAACAATAGAGTATATGATATACTAAAATCTAATATATCTAGATGGATCAGCAAGAATATGAAGAAAAATGGTACAAAGTGGCAAGGCAATTAAGCATGCAATTTATTTAATTCATGCAATATATAGATTGAATCATTGAATTACACTACACATTTCATAATAAAATCATAGAATACTTAGTTCGATTTCAAAAACTCTAAGTTTTGTGAAAAATTATAAGTATTCATTCCGTAATCAAATATGAACAAAAATAATAGTTAAAAAAATGATGTATTTGAACTAAATTATTATCTAGATATATCAATCTTTCAATTATCATTTTAGCTTATATTT
Organism: Cicer yamashitae; assembly: GCA_037974755.1. NCBI lineage: Eukaryota > Viridiplantae > Streptophyta > Magnoliopsida > Fabales > Fabaceae > Cicer > Cicer yamashitae. Next base: position 51,404,326 of record JBBPBQ010020324.1, on the reverse strand, counting down.
TATTCCAATGAAATATCACATACATGCATGATATGAAAGGACCAAAGTTTTAAAAAACGATTGCAATTCGCAACTATTGCAAAAAATTGCAATGAAACATTGTTGATACAGCTGCAACTATAATTACAATAAAATGAACCTTGACACTGTTATCAAAATTGTAGTTGTAGACAACTTTTTCAAAATCTTGGCATGAATATCAAGGCTTAACAGCGTGCAAAACCATAACATCAAGGTTTATGAATTCTCTAAAAAAAGTTTTTAGATCACAAAATTTAATTAATATTAAGGTTAATGAGGAACAGCGTGCAAAACCACAATTTAAAGCTATGAACAATTAATCAACACACACAAAAAAATCATCTTTTAACAAAAGGAATTAAGAGAATGCATGCATGGAAGAAGAAGAAAATCTAAGAGATTTAGAATTGTAAACTTTCATCACCAAATAACTAATGCATGCACCCTGCTTTTCTCAAAGTCAAAGATAACATTGAAAAGAAAAATTATCAAAGGCAAAAAAATATTCAAAACATCAAATACTATTTTTCAACCAATAAAACTTGTTCTTATATAATAATAAAACAACACATTTGACAAAAGTTCCTTAATTGCAAAAAAAAAATCTAAAAATGATTAAGAAAAAAAATACTAAAGGATGGAAGATTTACCTGGAATCCAAGAGGGACTTGTAGTACTTAAGAAGTTAAAAAAAGAAAGAGCAGCGACAATCACCAAGAACAAAGCACAAAAACTAGAAACCTTCATGATGACAAAATCTCAAAGTAGACAACAATATCCTCAAAATGGAGTAAAAAACCACACAACAAGTTGGAATATTTATATGACCCTTTTTTTTCTAAACAAGGAAGCAAGAAGGTTTTTTAGTCACTACACATTTTGAGAAATCATAGTGTTCTACCTAAAAACAAGGGAAGATATAAGTGATTAGCTTCCCCAAACAAAAGGCACTAATTATGGCTATGTGATTTTGGTTTATTTAATTGATTTATTTATTTACCAACTTTTTTTGTTTAGTTGGTTTTTATTGTCAGTGTAATAAAGTGCTTTGGGTGTCGCATTCCACTACAATTAATGCATTAAAGACTTGATCAGTAGTCTCTTCATTCCCCCACTATTCAATCTGCAGCTCAAAACAGAAGCAATTGCTAGTACTTCATTTCTACATGCACAGCAATGAATGACAACGAAACTCATGTGCTGTACCTTTTAATATTTGTACTTACCACATTTATAGTATCATTGAGGAGTGCAACTACGTGCTCTCAAATACTCCATATGAATTTAGATATTCATATGTTGGGATATTTAGATATTCATATAGGATAGTTAAAAATCATTTTGTGAGAGCTGTGTAAAGGTTAATCAATTACTAATTCTGCTAATTTAATCAAGTATAAGGAAAATTTTATGTTGTTAATCGATTAAATCATTAATCTAACCGATTAAATTAAGTTAAATTGTAAATAAAACTAATTTTCAAATCTTATAGGTGGAGATTTGAATTTTACATTAATGTCTTTCCTCGTAATCAGGCGGATGTTGAATTCAAATATTGAGGTGGTCGAAATTTTAAAATTTTAATAGATAAAAAAAATATAATATTGTATTGCATATAAGAATTTTAAGTTGTAAATTTACAAAAATATATTGGAGAGATCAAATTTTAGTTTACATTTTTATTAAAAATTAGTCAGATTTTAGGTTGGAAATTTATTTTATTCTACCATTATAATAGTTGTTTTTGTAATTTTTTTATAAATTATTCCCTCCAGATTTTTTATTATAGATATCTAAATTATAATTTGGTCTACAAAAATTTATGTATTTGGTCCAGGATCGTCTTAAAGATTTTGGAGACTCTCTGATCTAATCTTAAAAATTGAGCCTAACAAAAAAAATATAATTTTAATAATTAAAAAAATTGATTAGGTTAATTCGTGTAACAAGAAAAAATGCACGGTTAGCAAGTCACCTTCACATATTATACTCAAATATACATCTCCATAGTCCAACAACGACAATTCAACTCATAAAAACAATTTTACTCATAAAATACACCGATTATAGATCCCAAAAATTACAACAACATACACCACAATATCTATATTAATTAGCATATTTATTAACCTATGTCGAAATTCATTATCGATTAGCATATATTAAACCACAATTATATATAGACTTATATAATTTGGTTTTCGCACCTTTGTCACAATTAATAATTATTTTTTTTTAACATAAATATTTTTTATATAAAAAATTTAACTATGTACATTCAATAAAAATGTAAACAAATAGAAATATAAAATTTTAGATAGCTGATTGAAATTTTAAGTTGTAATGGCCATGACATTAAGTAACATTATGTTGTGTTGGGCATTGTAATAATTCATGTAAATCTTCAACACTCTATCTGTTATAAATTCGAGAAGTTTTCAGAAAATTTGTTACACCAATTTATTTGATTCTCTTTTTAACGTTACAGTCCCTTTTCTAAACCTTTCTTATTGTTTATTAATTCGTTTCACTTATCAAGTGAGTTTGACTGATATTGCAGGGACTCAAGTTTATTGTGAAATTGAGACCATCTTTAATAATGTGTCAATTAGGATAAAGTGATAATCGATTAAGAGAATGATAATCAATTACGTGACTTAACTAATTAGAATTATAATTGAAAAATATAATTGATTAAATAGGCTAATTAATCGATTAGAAGTTAACTAGAAGTTGTAAAATTTAAGTTAAGTAATAATCAATTAGATAATAATAGTAAATACCAAATGAATGAATATGCACATTTGAAGAAGAGATTGTTGGTATATCAAATGTCAATAAATTTCATTAAATAAGAAAAATGAATATTGACCTTATAAATGAGTATTTGTAAGGGTATTACTCTGGCCAACACTTGAAGTATGAGTATTTTTTCTGTATATCATTCATTTAATTAAATCTCTTTTAGTCCGTATAAAAATAACCATTCACGCTAAAGTGAGAAACATGATTAAGATGTCTTGAAACAAAATGAGAAACAATGGTAATAACAATAAAAATAAATTAATCGGTAAGCATTTGTTACATATAAAACTATAAAAGTGTAATAAATGAGTGTATGCTATTATTTGTTAATAAAAAA